>JAHVAK010000449.1:647500-1295000 GCA_019845155.1 Luehdorfia chinensis | reverse complement strand
GCATTTGTGGTGGGCGGACGTTGCACTTACCATCAGGTGAACGTTTTGCTCGTTTCGTCACTTTATACAATAAAAAAGGGACTTATTTATTTAATCTTTATTCAACATACGATGTCCTTCTGACCGATTTTCAACCACGGCGATAACTTCCGTTTAATGTAGGAAGCTAGCCGCGCAGGGGAATTTATTTTTTTAAGAGGGGACAAACGACTTGACGGTAAGCGAGCTGCCTACGAAATTTAACAGTGACAAATCTCAAACTCCATCGTGCGCGCAATATCCTTGAAAAGAGGTGCAAAGTTTTCTCTTCACGAAACGTCGCATTATAATTCTATCTTCACATTTTACTATATCCCTAAGAAGAGTTACTTCAAAAAAATTAATAAGCTAGAGGAGGTTTATTTTATGTCTTCTTAAGTATTAGGCATTTATATCATTCAAATAAAATACCAAGGCGATCAAAAATGAATGCTATTCAAGTGTTTACCCACATAAAACCATTCTCAAGGAAGCTAAGTGAATATCAATAATCGTTAAGAATTATGGGGCCTTATAACGGGAGCCATTACTGTGATCGCTCCCTCGAAACCTCGCTTCAAAATCAAAGTCAATAATAAACAAATAAAAAATATATCTAACCGTAGGTACAGATAGCCCTTGCGTACGTTTTTTTTATTGGATAAAGTGACGAGACGAGCAAAAGGTTTCACCTGATGGTAAGAGCAACGTCTTCCCATAACAAATGCTGTGTCACCCAGCACAACGAGTGGCACCGCACTGCGCCCGTCACCTTGGGACATCAGTTCTTAAGTCTCATATGCCCATTGATTTCACTAGCTCTCAGTGACCTTCAGACCGAAACACAGTAATGTCTACACACTACTGCTTCACGGCAGAATAACTGGCCCTGGGGTGGTACCTACCTAGGCGGATTCCTGAATAGGAATCCTACCACCAGATACCACTGTTGTGAATGTCCCGAGCTCAGTATGGTGTCACATAGAAATGTTCTGGGTGAAACAGCTCTTGTTATGGGTTCCAGACTTACCATCAGAAGAACTATTTACCCATATCATCATTTTCTTCCTCTAAAATATTGTTTCTAGTCTAAAAATACAGCGCCGCTTATCACTTTTCCTTGGGCTATAAGTGGGCTACGGATATGGTCTCTGCCTTTTTTTTTAATGTATAAAGTGACGAAACGAGCAAAACGTTCATCTGATGGTAAGTGCAACGTCCGCCCACAACAAATACTGTGACACCCAGAATACTTCTGTGTGACACCACACTGCGCCCGTCACCCTGAGACATCAGTTCTTAAGTTTCAAATGCCCAGTGATTACGCTAGCTCACAGTGCCCTTCAAACCGAAACACACTACTGCTTCACGGCAGAATAACTGGCCCTGGAATCCTACCACCAGTACTACCCCTTATATGGCAAAAAGACTGAACTGTATGTATTTATTAATTTATTCAGTTTGCAAAGGGAATACACAAATTTACATTTAAAAATGTCAGCCCAATAGTAGCAGCAAAACAACTTGCCCATGAGGGACACTGCGGAGTACTCGCAACTACATTAATTAAAAGTTATGGAAACTTTAAGAGTTCTCGACAAGCCCTTAGTACTAACTGCTTTGCAGAAAGTTTATTTAAAATATCGCCTCAATTTAATTCAGGCAGTATATGGTAACACTTAAGATAAAGTTACAAAAAATACATACATACATACACAAGATCACGACTGTATCCCATAAGGGGTAGTCAGAGACTGGGCGCTCACTGCAAAAACAGATGACTGCCACAATCCACGTTTCACCAAAACAACATAATGCACTCGGTGTGATAGGTGCTGAGCCCGACGCCAACATGCGCTGCTGGGTGCACAGTGCAGTTTAATTCCTTACTCGCCTTTTACGAGATCCATTAGATGAGATGGAGTGGTTATATTGTTTTAACGAACCGCCACCACACAAATATGAATATTTAATGTCGTATAAGAAATTATATTTAATCTCATTTAAAATTATAGTTTTATAATGACTTTGGTGTTATTATGTTATAGCTCCCGCCGTTTTGTTTACATCTAGACTAGACTTACACTAAAGTTATTACAATTTTTTTTTTTTGAATAGAATCAGGCGTTACTTTGCCGAAGTCCATTTCAGTAAAGAAAAGGAAACAAAGCGTTTTTTAAAAATATAAAGAAGTGTGTATTACATACTTTTTAAATAGCATCATTCGCCAATCCGAAATATCACAAACTAGCGATCCGCCCCGGCTTCGCACGGGTAGATAGATATTAGAAAGATAAATTAGTACTTTGTTTGGACAAATAGAACAACTACACTAACATTTTTGTAGCGACTGTTCTCATCGGCGGCATCTCTCACCAGCTGCAGGGTCAGATAAGATTATGTTATTTTAACGAAATAATGTTTTATTTGAGGGAACATAAGCCATGAAATACAGAGACACCGCGGCCGTTGTATTTTTTAAAGAGCGTTTTTAAGTTTTAAATAAAAGAAAATATGTTATTAAAATTACAAACCACTATTCAATTGTTTCTAGTTTACAAAACATAATATGAGTAGGTAAGTAATGCATAGATCTTAGTATATTCGCGAGTAGCCCGGGCGAGCGTAGAGCTGTTCGCTCACACCGCGGCATTTTTCTTACTTTTATCATTTTTATACCCGTCGTAACTTCTAAACCGATATTGAATAATTTAAAGAGGACTTTACATGTACATAATCAACCTTGACTATGAAACTATTTTGTAGAATAAGCATTAAGATCGTGATACGGATGTCATCATCTTTCGATTCTTCCCGTGTTTTGATAGACTAATTTGAACAAAAAGCGGTTATTGTGACTTAACTGTAATAGTTAGACATATAGCCTGGCGGACTTTTTTGTGAGTAATGATGAGTACTATGAAAATGTAGTACATTATTTTCTTTATCATTAATAGTTTTTGCAGCGCACGCCAAATAATAAATTTTATCTGTAAATTTTCGATACCTTGAATTATATCATAGCGATTTTCGTAAGGAATACGGTTTTTTTTTAAATTAACTCATGTTACTCGGTGATAATGTAGTTGTAGCGTTACATCGGGCGCGGGTAGGTTGGGACGAGTGAGTGCCTCTGCGTTTGCGCGTACACTTGTGGCACTATAATATCTCCTGCGCAGTTGATGGCTCTCGACAGTAGTCGGTAGGTATCGCCGTGGTCGAAATCGGCTAGGAGAACATTATCATCATCATCATCAATAAGTAAAACTTCTTTGGATGCAACTACACTAAAATTTCAAATTTCAAACTGGAGTGCAGCGTTTTCGTGCAACGTTTTATTATTCTTGATTAATATTTGTGGATTAATAATAACTGTTTATATACTGAGTAGTGGTAGCGGATGAAGAGCATCTACCACCCCATCTCAACCCGTGGGTGTCGTAAAAGTCCACAGAGGGAAAACGAAACCCAGGAGATGGGCAGCTGCAACTTCCCGGAACATCTGAATAAATAAACTTGACAATCCGCCTGCCAAGCGTGGCAACTATGGTAAAATCCCCCAAAACGAGAGCTACAAGTTTTTCTGTCAATCTGAGGGGGAGATCTATGTTCAGGAGGACAGTGGACTAGTGATAGGCTGAAATGATGATGATACTGTGTAGTTATTTTACGTGGATTAATATTTTTGTTTATTCCTATAAGTGCCGTGTGGTGGCGGCTCGTTAAAAGAATTACTACCACTCCATCTCATCCAATGGATCTCGTAAAAGGCGAGTAAGGAATAAAACTGCACTGTGCACCCAATAGCGCATGGTGGCGATGGGCTCACCACCTATGACACCAAGTACAATATAGTGTTTGGTGAAACGTGGATTGTGGCAGTAATCTGCTTTTGCAGTGAGTGCCCAGTCTCTGACTACCCCTTATGGGATACAGTCGTGGTCTTATGTATGTATGTATGCATTCCTATAAAGAATTATTAATAAAGAATTTTTATTTTAATCAAATTTTTAATAAGTATAAGTTTCAGTGTTCCTGTAACTTGATTAATTTTAACTTCTGTTTCTTTAAGCTATATTTAAGTTCTTGTCAATCAGACATCTTTTTCCTTTAGAGCTAACAGACTATATTAGTGATATAGACAGACAGACTAGACAGTCCAATTTTTATATTATTTTTACGTAAACTTCAATGAGCTTTGAGTTAACATTTGCTTTATATTATTTTGGTTAAAATATTTCAGTCTAGTTTCAAGAGAAATAACAAAATTTTCCATCAAATTAACAAAGAGCGCTACATTTAATTTCGTTGGTAATATTATACAAATTTTTCCGCCCTTTGCCTGAGAAATCCCGCTGTCTTTTTCAGGTAATGGCAGGTAACTGCGCACATTAATATTACATCGCGCGTTGTGTATATCTAAGCTCTACCAGCCGTCCCTTCCGGACCGTTCCCGTGCCATTATAATTTGTTAAGAGGTGCTATTATCTCATTATATTACTTATTTAAATTGGTTTTTGCTTTATGTTATTTAAAAGTACATTGTTGGGTACAGGTACATACATACAAACATACATAAGATCTCGACTGTATCCCATAAGGGGTAGTCAGAGACTGGGCACTCACTGCAAAAACAGATGACTGCCACAATCCACGTTTCACCAAAACAATATAATGCACTTGGTGTGATAATAGGTGGTGAGCCCATCGCCACCATGCGCTGTTGGGTGCACAGTGCAATTTAATTCCTTACTCGCCTTTTACGAGATCCATTGGATGAGATGGAGTGGTAGTATTCGTTTAACGAGCCGCCACCACACGGTTTACACAGTAATTACAGTAATATAACTTAATCGAATTTTGGCGTGTCGACACAGATAAACAATAAAGTCACAATGAAGAAAAGTAAGTTACTTTGCTAAGATCCGCATGCAAAATATAAAAATGGTGTATATTACCTAGTTTTTTGAAGTGCACCACCCGCCCTCCCTCAGTAGCGTGCACAAGCAAACTAACACCGCCACCAGGAACCGCCACCAGGTACCCTCCACCAACCACTACAATACTACCACTAGATAATATACACCACTGAAGTCGAGAACACGACACGTGTTTCGCCCCAAAACGAGGCATTATCAAGCGTAATAGAAAGCGTAGTAGAGTCTATTAGTGGTGCACTTCAAAAAACTAGGTAATATACACCATTTTTATATTTTGCATGCGGATCTTAGCAAAGTAACTTACTTTTCTTCATTATAATGGATTTCCGCAAAGTAACGCCTGATTCTATTAACTATAATAAAGTCACACTCAATCACGATCAATCACAAATCACATATACGAGTATTACATGTACGTTAAAGAGACGTATCTATTATTTAGTACTAAGAGATCGGTAAGTTTTTGTATGTGGTGGTGACGCATGATACAATATCTAACCCGTGGGTGTTTTAGGCAACTACTAAGAGATTGCAAAAGAATTCATTGCCTGATGATGAATGACGGAATAATCTGACAGACATAAATTATACAGACAGAAGTAGCAGCGTCTTATTTGCGAGTTGTCTGGTACTATTTTTTAAAAGAGAAAGCAAAACTTTAACTTCATTGTAAATATAAAGTCTATCCATAACAAATGCAATGTTACCCAGAACATTTGTGTGTGGCACCATATTGCCCCCGTCACCCTGAGATATCAGTTTTTAATGTTATATCGTCGTCGTCATTTCAGCCTATCATAAGTCCACTGCTGAACATAGGCCTCCCCCACAGATCGCCACAAAAGTTTGTAGCTGTTTGTAGCAGTTGCCACGCTTGGCAGGCGGGTTGGCAACCACAGTTTATTTATTCAGATGTTTCAGGAAAACGCTGCTGCCCATCTCCTGGTTTTCATTTTCCCTCTGTCGACTTTTACGACACCCACGGGATGAGATGGGGTGGTAGATTATCTTAAGCCGCTACCACACGGCTAATCTTATATGCTCAGTTATTAACCTAGCTCCCTGTACTCTACACAAAGAACACAGTAATGTTTGCACACTACCGCTCCACGGCAGAATAACTGGCCTGGGGTGGTGCCTAATTTAATTTAAAATAATAGTGTTGCCTAATCTAATTTAGAAGTTCTAATTTGCGGTATGCATGACACAACCCTATCTGCAACTAGCATCGGCAATATGGAATACCCGTTGAATTAAATGGAGCAAGTTAGCCTTGATTTCGGTCTGAAAATAAAGCCGCAGCGAGACGAAGGTCATGATTGTCGATCGAGCTAACAACAACTCGCCTGAAGTCACTAAAATTTCGAATTGCGGCGTCGTTCAATCATACACCTAGCTTGGGGCACTAATATCGAACGGAAGTGGATGCGCGGATGAGATTAAACGGCGCATGGCTATCACCAGGTCCGCCATGGATAGGCTTAGGAAAATATGGAGAAACAGAAACATCACAAATGCCACTAAAATGCGACTTGCTGATATTATGCTGACGGCTTGTGAATATGGAAAACACTAATGTGTTGAATATGGAAAACACTAATGTGTTTTCCATATTTCTTTGCCGTGCTGAGACGTGGACTTTAAGGGAAAGCGAGGAAAAAGATGATGGACGCTTTAAAAATGTGGTGCTGGAGAAGAATGCTTGGCATAACCTGGACACAGTTCCGAACCAACGACTCAATCATCTAAGAACTCGGCATTAAACAGCGTCCTTTCTTCTATCGTCCAATGTCGTATTCTCAATTTCTTCGGACAAATCACACGTAGAGAAGACACTGCGGTGTAACGACTTGTGGTGCAGGGAAAAGTCGAAGTCACCTAGAGCGCGCGGTAGGTCAACGATGCGATTGGACCGACCATGTCAAGACTACACTCAGTCGTCCACTCCACGAATGTACAAGTACGAGAGGAATGGCGACGAATTGTAAAGTTTGCTACCACCCCTGATGTGCCGACCACGACCACGACCACTTTGTCAAGAGTGACAGCAAATAAAAACTAAAAGTACTGCGGTCGCCAATCTACCAGCCAGCCGTGTCGATTACGGTGATATTTTTACTTTTATAAAATCTATTTCCGCGCAGTATGCTATAGTGACTAAATTCTGTCTTTCTTTCCTTCAATAGAATTCCTTCTTTATCGTTAATGCTTTTCAAAGACATCAATCGCACATGCAGACCCGGAACACCTATCTACGTACAAATATTTGTCCCGCGCGGTACACTACGCCAACCGAGCCGACGTCTCCCAACTTGGAAGAGGAGATTTTCCTTTTTCCTTAGTCGACTTCTACAACATCCACGAGATGCAATGATAAATTAAGAATTTTTCAGACAATAATCAAGGAACACTGGTCACACGTCAAGTGTGTGTGATCAGGAATGAGACAGGTCTATGAATAGAATAGGATAAAATAATTTTTACTTAAGTAGTATAGGTTATTTACATAATACTCATTAACGTCTGTTCAGTTAACTACACTGTTTCACAAAAAATGCCTCTATCTATGTACGCTGAACTATGTCCATTGCTTTTTTTAACTTCTAACTTCTAACAATGTGATAAGGAAGATCTACGATATCATCCATTTGCTTTTCAATAAACAATAATATTAAAAGTAATGTTTCCGTAGAATTTAGATCCACAGCGTCATAAAGATATATAATTTATTTTATTATTTAAATCTTGAGAATCAGCTTATATATGTTCCATAGCAAAGCACTGGCCTACTCTTTGTGGAGCTTGCGCTTTTGTAATGCTTATTATTATTTTGCTGTTCAAATTTTTAGCTTAATTACATTACAATGTATCTTAAAAGAAAAGTTGGAAAGGAAATGAAACGAAAATTCTTTATTTTTCGACGTAAGGAAAAATAAATAAATTTCATTTGTCAAACGTCATTTCTTTACAGTCTACCGCCGTTTTGTAATGAGGTTCCTCTGACGGTGAAGAAACAGGCGAAAGAAACTCCGTTGGTATCCACTTTTTTGTAAATCCTTTTATATCTTAGTCAAAAATACATTATAATTAAATTTACAACGTATAGTCTCAAGGAAAACCAAAGCGCGCTACATGATCAAATCTTAGACAAGATTCAATCAATATAAAATTAAATTGTAAGCTAAGATAGAGAACGCAGGCGTCTATGCTAGTATAAACTAAGTTTAGGTTACGGACTGCCAAACATGATGTCGCAGGTTCGAGCCAACCATCTCCCATGACACGATTTTAAGCTTAACTGGAGTGAATAATAGGGATTATAGTAATGCATATAATATTGCTACTATCTATTTAAACAAAAAAGAAATGCCAAGATATCTCAAGGGCAATAAGCTCTTGTTCAATTTTATGTTGCGAGCATCAAATTTATGCATTTATCCAGAGACTAAAATTCTCATAAAAAATGTTATATCCCGATCTGCTTCGTGCTGCGCGGTGAAGGTAAACTTCGATATGAAAGCTGCATAACATTTCCAAGGCAAATGTAGTTCGCCGCCTCATACTGAAGCCGCACGGCGAAATCCTGGCTTCATAACATTTATTTAATGTTAAGTTTGCCATATTAGCTCAGGGGCCTGTTGCTCGCCTTTGATTTCATAGTAAGCGAGTAACCTGGGTTCGATCCCCGGTGCCAGAACCTCTAATATTGTTCTACAATTTTTAAGTGCTGATTTACCACGTGCTTAGCGCTAAAGGAAAACATCGTGAGGAAACTTACATGTCCGAAGAATAGAAATATTTCGAGGACATGTGAAGTCCGCCAACCCGCATTGGAGCAGCGTGACGGATTCTTCCTAGCTCCAAAACCCTCTCAGAAATGAGAGAAGGCCTGTGCTCTGCAGTGGGACATTTATAGGCTGAAACTTTACTTTTTTTTACTTTTGCCTCGGGCCGTGTCTCGCGTGTGCCGGAGGCTTAAGAGAATCTACCGTCCCATATCATCCCGTAGGTGTCGTAAAAGTCGACAGACGGGAAAATGAAAACCAGAGAAAGAGGAAGCAGCAGCATCTTCCTTGAACATCTGAATAAAAATAAACTGCGTTTGCCAACCCGCCTGCCAAGCGTGACAACTATTGCAAAATCCCCTCCAAAATAAGAGCTACAAACTTTTGTAGCCTATGTTCAGCAGTGGACAGTGTTTGTCTCTTTATAGCTAAACCAGACAGATACTTAAAAATCTAAAATCCTTTTTTTTTTCGTAAATAATATTCCCAGACTGCCAGACTTGCACGGTGAGATAATCCTATAATGTATTTGCTGTGTGACAGGGGGTTCCAAAAACAGCTTTGGCCAGATTAACGTAGCGCAGGGAGCTGTACTTAGTCCATTATATTACCGTATTGTGATGCTGTAGCGCTAAGATTTGAAATGATTGTAGCGTAGTGAAAATTCTTAACGTGTTGTATTTTATGAGCCTTTGAATCTTCTTTTTACTGAAATATACATACAGTCACGCCTTTTTTACAAATAAGGGTGGGCAAAGACCGCACCCGTGGCCCACATTGCCCGTTACGGCTGGCGAACTACATCGCCGCTATTTTTGTACGATTCTTACTTCCCATTGTATTCCCACGAGCAGTATAGTGGCAGGCTATCCGTAATATTTTAGTCGCATGTCACAACCTCGGTAGGAAAGAGGTAGATGCTATTTTACTCTGCCGGACATTATTTTGCTGTTTTGGCTTTTGATCTTTTGCTGAAATACAATATTTAATTATTAACGTTGTTTTAGTTCGAGCTACGTACAAATTACGTTATACGGTTCTAAAAAGCGAATAAAGTTAATTTGCTGAGGTACGCATGCAAAATGTAAAATGCTGTGTATTACGTAGTTTTGAAGAGCATCGCTCGCCCTCCCTCAACAGTGTGCACAAGAAAACCAACCGACTCGGCGGCCGACTGTCGTAGAGTTCATATCACTTGATAATGCCCCGTTTTGAGGTAAAACACGTGTCGTGTCCTCGACTTCAGTGATGTGTATTGCCTAGTGGTAGTGTTGTAGTGGTGGAGGGTATCTGGTGGCAGCCCCCGGTGGCGGTATTGGTTTGCTTGTGCACGCAAGGAGGGCGGGCGGTGCATTTCAAAACTAGATAATACACCATTTTACATTTTGCATACGGATCTTAGCAAATTAACTGCATTTCTTTTATTATATTACACGTTTATGTTATTTCTGCCATATAACTGGCATCACCCTGGTGTGCAAAATTTCCTATCTGTCTTCTTAAATCTATGTTTTATCTTCTTATCACAAAAATTAAACTGTATTATTGAATCAGAGTCTAGAAACAAATCATATTTCCACACAATGATATAAGCCGTGTGGTGGCGGCTCGTTAAAAGAATACTACCACTCCATCTCATCCAGAGAATCTCGTATAAGGCGAGTAAGGAATTAAACTGCATTGTGCACCCAACAGCGCATGGTGGCGATGGGCTCACCACCTATCACACCAAGTGCATTATATTGTTTTGGTGAAACGTGGATTGTGGCAGTCATCTGTTTTTGCAGTGAGTGCCCAGCCTCTGACTACCCCTTATGGGATACAGTCGTGATCTTATGTATGTATGTATGATATATCACAGAGGGAGGTCTATTGTTGGGAGGCCTATTGTTGGGAGGATTCCTATGTAGGAATCCGTCTAGGTAGGTACCACCCCAGGCCAGTTATTCTGCCGTGATGCAGTAGTATGCAAACATTACTGTGTTTTGGTCTGAAGGGCACTGAGAGCTAGCGTAATCAATGGGCAAATGAGACAAACACATTGGGATAAATACGTACACACAAAACATAAGCACCTTTCCCCTTTGCATGCAGAGGCTAGCGGCTTCTTACGGTCTTTAGGAGTAATAAATGCAGGAATCCGTCTGGGTAGGTACCACCCCTGGGCCAGTTATTCTGCCGTGAAGCAGTAGTGTGCAAGCATTACTGTATTTCGGTTTGAAGGGCACTGTGAGCTAGCGTAATCACTGGGCATTTGAGGCTTAAGAACTGATGTCTAAGGGTGACGGGCGCAGTGTGGTGTCACACAGAAATATTCTGGGTGACACAGCATTTGTTGCGGGCGGACGTTGCACTTACCATGAGGTGAACGTTTTGCTCGTTTCGTCACTTTAAACAATAAAAAAAAAAAACAAAGAGAAGTTTAAATAAAACTACTTTTTTACGGATTTTATCGCGTTTAATTTTGAACTATTTTTACCCGACGTTTCGGACGCTTTACAGCACCCATGGTCACGGGGGGACTGAGGTGACAGTTGTCCCGATGTCATAGTTAACCCGGAGTACCTTCAGCTTTTAATTATTAATTGTAGTCCGATCTACGCAGAAAGAGCTTACTGTGTCTTGAAGCCTTGCAGTGGTATGCTTGGTTTTTGATTTATTTTTATTAATAATAGGATCCCAAGCCGGTGGTAATACCCAACCATCTTCCCTATTGAAATTAGGATGTTTTTTAATTTCAATAGCCTCGCGAATCATCCTTGGTAGGAATCGGTGTTCTTTTGCAAGGATTAGTGGTCTATCAAATCTGATGTAATGGTTGGGATGATCCAGAACATGGTCGCAGACTGCAGACTTCGTAGAGCGTCGATGCTTCACATCAGCTATGTGTTCTTTAACGCGGGTTTTAATGGATCTTTTAGTTTGCCCTATGTAAGAGAGACCACATTCACAATCCAGCTTGTATACTCCTGCATCTTGTAGAGGGATGTTACACTTGACAGATGGTAAAAACTGACTTATCTTCTTCGGCGGCTTGAAAAATGTTCTTATAGAAGCTCGCTTCAAGATATAGCCAATCTTGTCCGTGACTCCTCTGACATATGGAAGAACAGCAGGTACACGCTCGACTGTGGCCGGCTTCACTCGGTCACTGCGACGAAGGCGCGGAACCCGAAGCTTGTTGTCTTGCAAAACTTGCTTGACATGCTGAAGCTCGGCGGCCAGGTGTTTACTGTCACAGATCCCTTGTGCTCTCTGAAACAAAGATTTACCCACGGTAGCTAACTGTGAAGGATGGTGGTGAGATTCACCATTTAAATACCTATTTGTATGGGTCTTTTTTCTATACACAGTGTGACACAAGGTGTTATTAGGATTCCGAATTACTAACACATCCAGAAAAGCTAAAGAGTTATTTGCCTCTAACTCCATTGTAAATTGAATTTTAGAGTTTAGGGAGTTAAGGTGGTCTAGAAATGCAGTTACTTAAGTTAGATTATAGTTAGTTAAATAAAGCAAGTCAAGCAAGTTTTGCAAGACAACAAGCTTCGGGTTCCGCGCCTTCGTCGCAGTGACCGAGTGAAGCCGGCCACAGTCGAGCGTGTACCTGCTGTTCTTCCATATGTCAGAGGAGTCACGGACAAGATTGGCTATATCTTGAAGCGAGCTTCTATAAGAACATTTTTCAAGCCGCCGAAGAAGATAAGTCAGTTTTTACCATCTGTCAAATGTAACATCCCTCTACAAGATGCAGGAGTATACAAGCTGGATTGTGAATGTGGTCTCTCTTACATAGGGCAAACTAAAAGATCCATTAAAACCCGCGTTAAAGAACACATAGCTGATGTGAAGCATCGACGCTCTAGGAAGTCTGCAGTCTGCGACCATGTTCTGGATCATCCCAACCATTACATCAGATTTGATAGACCACAAATCCTTGCAAAAGAACACCGATTCCTACCAAGGATGATTCGCGAGGCTATTGAAATTAAAAAACATCCTAATTTCAATAGGGAAGATGGTTGGGTATTACCACCGGCTTGGGATCCTATTATTAATAAAAATAAATCAAAAACCAAGCATACCACTGCAAGGCTTCAAGACACAGTAAGCTCTTTCTGCGTAGATCGGACTACAATTAATAATTAAAAGCTGAAGGTACTCCGGGTTAACTATGACATCGGGACAACTGTCACCTCAGTCCCCCCGTGACCATGGGTGCTGTAAAGCGTCCGAAACGTCGGGTAAAAATAGTTCAAAATTAAACGCGATAAAATCCGTAAAAAAGTAGTTTTATTTAAATGTGTAATATTCGCGTAAATAAAAGAAAACATTACAAAGAGAAGTTGTTAGAATTAGAATGGCTGGAGCTTTAGTAAAACCATCAGCGTATTGGTTTGAACAGTATTTTCACCGATCCATTTCCTTTCATCGTAATCATCATCATTTCAGGCCTCTCCAATAGACAGCCACAAAAGTTTGTAGCTCCCATTTTTGGAGGGATTTTGCCATAGCTGCCAATGCTGCAAACGCTGTTTATTCATTTAGATGTTCCTCTGTCGACTTTTACGACACCCACAGGATGAGATGCGGTGGTAGAGTCTCTTAAGCCGCCACCACACAACAGTGACCATTATATATAACAGCAGCATTTTTTCAAGGCATATCGATCGCTGATCTGCATCTCGTATCATGGATATTGTAAAAGTACTAGGGAATTAATAATAAATGAGAAAAGTAGCAACACATCGTGCTAAACGTGAGAAAATCCCAGTGGCGCCAGTTTGCCTTCTTATCTAAATGTCGTACTCGATTTAGATTGACGATGTTGGTTTAGGACTTCACGCCGAACTCGACCAGATGCGACCTTCGCAAAGTTCAAGTTTTCCGTGACAAAACGTTTTCAGCTCATTCCCGTCGGAATAAGTTAGACTTTTGATCGGCCGTTAACTAGAGAATTATCGAGAACATTTGAACTGCTTTGTGTGTGCAGTTTGTTAAGTGTTGCTAATAGAATCTGGCGACACAGTTCTGTCGGTTATACAAGTTACAACCGATTCAAAATTTCATAACTTCAGAATTCCTAGTAATTAATAGATCTTGTAGGGTTGTTTGCACACCGCGGCATTTTTCTTACTTTTAGCATTTTTATACCTGTCGTAACTTCTAAACGATAGGTTCGATTCGAATAATTTAAATAGGAATTTATATGTACATAATCAACCTTGACTATGAAACTATATTTAGTAGGATAAGGATTAATATTATGATACGAATGTCATCATCTCTAGATTCTACCCGTGTTTTGATTGACTAAATTGAAAAAAAAGCGGCTACTTGACTATAATACGTTAGACATACAGCCTCGCGGACTTTTTGTGAGTAATGATGAGTACTATGAAAATGTAGTACATTATTTTCTGTATTATTAATAGTTCTTGCAGCGCACGCCAAATAATGACTTTAATCAGTAAACTTTTGATACCTTGAGTTACATCGTAGCAATTTTCGTAGGAATCTCGGTTTTTTTTTAAATTAAATATGATACTCATATAAAACGCAAAACGATAAACTCATGTAAAACGCTTATAATGTAGCTGTAAATAGGTGAAAGAATTTTTAATCCTGAAAATCTTTCCTCTTTATAATATTAGTTTAGATTATAGTTTAGATGTTTAAGAAGTACTTGTGACGTATTAGATATGGCCGTGGCGTCGGTAACGCTACCATCGTCCCTGTCGGATTACTGTCGGAAGCTATCAACGCAGGAGACAAAGTGTACGCGGAAACGGACATACGTGCATGCTGTAAGATCAGACGCATTCTAGGGTGCAGAGACAGAGACATGGTGACAATCACAACACTACCTGAAAACTAACAGTTTATGCTTTAGCACAAGAGCTCCGACTGAGATTCGAACCCAGATCCCAAAGTCGGGTGCTCAGGCTACTACGCTACGCGGTCATCAGTCATAAAAATTTAAACTAACGATCCACGGATTAGGAGGAAAGCTTATCACCGTGATCACGTTGAGAGCAGTGGTAGCTCAGGGGCCAGGCTCTCGCTTTAAATTACATAGTACGTGAGTGCCCTGGGTTCGTTTCCCGATTCACCATTAAAATTGATAATTGCAATTTTAAGTGCTGATTTACCACGTCCTCACGGTGAAATAAAACATCGTGACGAATCCATGTCTGAGAAATAATAAATATTTCGAGAAAGTGAAGTACGTCAACCGGCAGAAATGAGGGAGGCCTATGCTCAGCAGTGGGACATTTATAGGCTGTTACTTTTGACGATCGCGTGGCCTAGTGGTCAGCGTACCTGACTTCTACGCCGCGGGTCCTGGCTTCGAATCCCAGCCGGGGCCACCATTTGTGCAAAATACAAATTGTTGGTTTTCGGGTCTGGTTGTGTTGTGCATGTTAAATATATATCTGTAAAACGCACCCACGGTACAGGAGAAATCCAACTGTGGGGCATCGTTTTTCTTTAAAAAAAAAAAGCTTTTGCGATGATCACGGAGTCCATTATAATTATATACATATTGTAATAATAATATAATGTAGGACTGTCCATCTCATAACGAAAGAGTAGTCGTAATGTTATATTCATTTACGATTTTCTTTAGCGGTGTGGTGGCGGCTCGTTAAAAGAATACTACCACTCCATCTCATCCAATGGATCTCGTAAAAGGCGAGTAAGGAGTTAAACTGCACAGTGCACCCAACAGCGCATGGTGGCGATGGGCTCACCACCTATCACACCAAGTGCATTATATTGTTTTGGTGAAACGTGGATTGGGGCAGTCATCTGTTTTTGCAGTGAGTGCCCAGTCTCTGACTACCCCTTATGGGATACAGTCGTGATCTTATGTATGTATGAATGTATGATTTTCTTTATAAGAAAGCTCAATATATTTTCATTATCCACCAGCTCCCATTTATAAATCTGTTTTTCGTTTATTTATGTTCTATGGGAATCATTTAACATGTAATGTCCTCAGTAAATCTTAGAAATGTGGTAGTTAACAAGAATTATCTATCGATGAGATTATAACCACTACGTTTTATTATATACCTTTCTATTTTGCACGTCTCGTGGCGCGAAGCGGCGTGTGATGGTGCTTTATACCCGACATGTCAATGTCAAGCGATTCGGCGTCTTCAAATGCCTCTATCACAATTATATTGCACTTATATGCTGATTTGAATACTCATATTAGGAAAACACTTTGAAAAATCATCTAATATTACTACTTGAAAAAAAAACAGTTTATAAAAACTACTAACTAAAACTCCCGAAAAATTTACGTATCGAGACCAGGTTTTTTTATCGTGTCCAGAATCTACTGGTTTCTTATTTCATAACAAAAGTCTAGTACTTGTCGTCGTTTCAGCCTATCAATAGTCCACTGCTGAACATTGCCCTCCCCCATAGATTGCCACAAAAGTTTGTAGCTCTCGTTTTGGGGCGATTTTGCCATAGTTGCCACGCTTTGCAGACGGGTTGGCAACCGCAGTTTGTTTATCCAGATGTTCCAGCAAGATGCTGCTGCCCATCTCCTGGTTTTCATTTTCCCTCTGTCGACTTTTACGACACCCACGGGATGAGATGGGGTGGTAGATTCTCTTAAGTCGCTACCACACGGCTAGTACCTGTAGTTATTAAGAAAAATATTTGTTTCTTATTGTGTTCATCCGAAATGGAAATGACTCGAAATATTTGAACCTCAATACGATTTGTTTTCTTAAGACATAAATTTGCGTCATGAGACGTGCACTTTTGGATTTTCCAAACTTTTTATGCTTATCTACTTCGTGTTTTAATTATTTTGCCTTAATGTAACATACCTAAAGTCTTGTCTTCCTCAATAAGGTGATAGCAATCAGAACCTAATTTGTTAGTTACTTTTTAGTTCATTTTATTTATACCATAAGCGACTAAGACCCGACTTCACCGATCGCTTTGGAAACCAAGTTTAATAAAACCACGTTTTACTGAACTTAGTAACAAATGTAGCCTTTGTGTATATATTTGAAAACGTTTTGTATGTACACAAGAACATAAACCAGTTCACTAAAAAAAGTTATGTTCATAATGTGAATACCAGGAACAAGAACAAATTAATTATGCCAGTTACCCGACTTCACAGACTCAGTAACTCTTTTATGGGACAATGTATACGTTTTTACAACAAAATCCCAGAAAGTGCTAAAAGTCTTTCAATCAAAAAGTTTAAATTTTATATTAAACAAAGACTTCATAAAAAGGGTTATTATAATATTAAAGAATACATAGATGATGATAACCCCTGGGAATGAGGTGATCGCCGCCAAGCCATTTCTACATCTTTATAATACAGATATTGTAATACAGTTATTGTACATAATTTTAAAAATGACTAAAAAAAAAAGTCCGCTGGGTTTCTTACTGGTTCTTCCCAGGACAGAGGCATTTTTGCGAACCAGTGTAGTTTAAAAAAAGAAAAAAATTGACTTTCAATAAGTATTATGTAAATAATCTATATTGAATAAAAATTTATTCTATTCTATTCTATTTTGAACTCAGTTTTCGTCTAACCGATTTCTCGATTGCTCCATTTTGATCGCGTTCAGAAAAACGAAGTTAACGTGAAATATCGTCACAATCTAAAACAAAAACTCGATGTATTTATTATTTTGCGATATCAAACAGCCTGTTTTTATGCATAAGACTCACAGGTATGCAAACAATAAACAAAACGTATTAACAATATTTATTGTGTTTACATAGTTGTACAGTTGACAATGACAGCTCTCTAAACGCGTTTAAAGAGCTGAACGTCGAAAATTGGGCGTTCAGAATTCGAACCGCGTTTAGCTTTAATCGCGTTCAGTTGATGTTGGTGAAATGCAAACAGTAGCATTAAACTCAGTTAAACGCTTAAACTTCGTTCAGCTTGAACTGATCGCGTTTAGTTTCAACGGTGAAATCCGCCATAAGGCTCATTTTACATTGCGGCGGAAACGAATGGAATGGAAGCGTCAATTTCGCATGGATTCCACAGACGGCTCCGACTTTAGTTACGGGAATAGATCGGAGACCGGAAGAGATCGCGCCCATTTTTTGGCTCATATCTATTTTGTACCTTACACAATTGACATAACACTAAACGTAATTTCGCTACAAAAATTCGCTTCCATTCCGATTCACACAATGTAATTTTTTTTATTGTAGATAGTGACGAAACGAGCAAAACGTTCACCTGATGGTAAGTGCAACGTCCGCCCACAACAAATGCTGTGTCACCCAGAACACTTCTGTGTGACACCACACTGCGCCCGGCACCCTGAGACATAAGTTCTTAAGTCTCATATGCCCAGTGATTACGCTACACTATCACAGTACCATTAAAACGGAAACACAGCAATGCTTACGCACTACTGCTTCATGGCAGAATAACTGGCCCTGGGGTGGAACATACCTACAGATTCCTGCATAGTTTCTTTCATGTTTCTTTTTAAAATTATAGTTATTTTCTTCGGCAGTCGGGTTACAGTTATATAAGCTTTTTCTTTAAAGTTTTTTCGTTTTACCGCGACCTCGAAAAGAAAAGCGATGTCATAGCATCAATAATAGATACTTACAGTATCTAATAACTAAACGGTCAACTACGGTTTACTGGTGGTAGGATTCCTATGGAGGAATCCGTCTAGGTAGGTACCGCCCCAGCACGGCTATTCTTCTGTGAAGCAGTAGTGTGCAAATATTGCTGTATCGATTTGAAGGGCACTGAGAACTAGTGTAATCACTAGGCGCGACTTAAGAACTGTCCTGAACATGTCTCAGGGTGACGGGCGCAGTGCGGTGCCGCACAGAAATATTCTGCGTGACACAGCATTTGTTATGGGCAGACGTTGTACTTACCATCGGGTGAACGTTAAGCTTTCGAATGCACTCCTTCCAATAAAAAAAACATTCAATGCAAACCATTCATGTAAATGCATTAGGCGATGTAACAGGTAACATGTAAATTATCTTAGACCTGATTAGCGATTTCGTATTTGGATGGGTTAAAATCCTTCTCTCGGCTTGTTATCCTATTTACCTTACGTCTTGCATATTAAACGGCTCAGCTGGCGTAATGGCTTCTGCGCTACGGTGTCACGGGTTCGATTCCCACATGCAACTAATCTTTGTATCTATTAAAATTTATTCTCAGTGTGGGATTTTTGTACGGATTGGAAGGTTTCCTTCAAATACAAATAAATGAAAATTGAAGTGTCTGTTTGTAATAACAAAATAACAGCTTCTTACTCGATGTTTATGAAAGTATATACGGTACCAATAAGAAATTACTTAAAATATACTAATTTTAAAATTTTTGTATGTCTGTCTGTCGGTCCGTCTGTTTGTTTCGGCTAATCTCAGAAACGGCTGGACTTTCACTAACAGATGGCTGATATTATAGCGGCTAACTTAGGCTAAATTTATTTTTGAAAAACAATTAGACATAGACATAGACTTTATTCGACGTACACAATACAGAAACCACACAGAGAATGCAAATAAAAAAAATAAAAAAATCCAGTACACTAATAAAAAGAAACAAACAAGATTTGTAATACACTGGAAACAAAAGTGACGCTCTATTGTGAAGTCGAAATGGACTCCACTCAGCAAAGAATGCTGCGGAAAGACCGCAGCGCTGGTTTTCAGTGGAGCCACTACGCAATTAGGGTTCCGCGCAAAAAAAAACCCAAAATCCGATTCGAATAGGGGAGCAGGTATGTATATTATCGATCACGGTCCGCTTTTTTACGCGGGTACACCTAGTTTAAAATTTAAAAAAAAATTGTCAAGTACTGCATAATATCTCCAAACATCTTACCTTTTAAATACCCTTTTTAACATTTAGAATGTCTGAAAATTGCCCTCAACTTGTAACTTCGGTACACATAATTGACTTAAAAATGAATTGGGGGTCGTGAAAAGGGTCGCGCTATATTTTATCCAAATTACTATCAGACTTTTTCATTAGGTCGCGCAGAGCTACCCCGGTAGAGATATGGCTGTTATACGTGACTCAAATAGAGAGCAGGCGATAAATTAAACGGTCTTATAATCCATTAACATTTTAGGGGACATAGAAAATGTGTAGGTTTTGTTCGATGGAATTAAACTTTAGATAACGTTGTAATAATATCTGCCCGTATTTTATGGTATGATAATAATTATTAAAACTATATCGGATAAAGCGTTTATATAATTTTAAACATCATTATCATTTCAGGCTATATTAGTCCACTGTTGAACATAGGCCTCCCCAATAGATTTTTTTTATTTGAATAAAGTGACGGAACGAACATAACGTTCACCTGATGGTACGTGCAATGTCTGTTCATAAACAATTGCTGTGTCACCCAGAACAGTATGGCACCACAATGCGCTCGTCACCCTAAAACATCAGTTCTTAAGTCTCATATGCCGAAATTTCACCGATGGTAAGTGTAACGTCTGCCCATAAACAAATGCTGTGTCACCCAGAACAGTATGGCACCACAATGCGCTCGTCACCCTGAAACATCAGTTCTTAAGTCTCATATGCCTAACTTTCACCGATGGTAAGTGTAACGTCTGCCCATAAACAAATGCTGTGTCACCCAGAACAGTATAGCACCACAATGCGCTCGTCACCAGGAGGCATAAGTTCCTAAGTCTCATATGCCAAACTTTCACCGTTGGTAAGTGTAACGTCTGCCCATAAACAAATGCTGTGTCACCCAGAACAGTATAACACCACAATGTGCCTGTCACCCTGACACATCAGTTATTAAGTCTCATATGCCAAACTTTCAACTGATGGTAAGTGCAACGTCTGCCCATAAACAAAAGCTGTGTCACCCAGAACAGTATGGCACCACAATGCTCCCGTCACCCTGAGACATCAGTTCTTAAGTCTCATATGCCCAACTTTCACCTGATGGTAAGTGCAACGTCTGCCCATAAACAAATGCTGTGTCACCCAGAACAGTATAACACCACAATGTGCCTGTCACCCTGACACATCAGTTATTAAGTCTCATATGCCAAACTTTCAACTGATGGTAAGTGCAACGTCTGCCCATAAACAAAAGCTGTGTCACCCAGAACAGTATGGCACCACAATGCGCTCGTCACCCTGAGACATCAGTTCTTAAGTCTCATTTGCCAAACTTTCACCTGATGGTAAGTGCAACGTCTGCCCATAAACAAATGCTGTGTCACCCAGAACAGTATGGCACCACAATGCGCTCGTCACCCTGAGACATCAGTTATTAAGTCTCATATGCCAAACTTTCCCCGATGGTAAGTGCAACGTCTGCCTATAAACAAATGCTGTGTCACCCAGAACAGTATAACACCACAATGCGCCTGTCACCCTGACACATCAGTTATTAAGTCTCATATGCCAAACTTTCACCTGATGGTAAGTGCAACGTCTGCCCATAAACAAATGCTGTGTCACCCAGAACAGTATGGCACCACAATGCTCCCGTCACCCTGAGACATCAGTTCTTAAGTCTCATATGCCAAACATTCACCTGATGGTAAGTGCAACGTCTGCCCATAAACAAATGCTGTGTCACCCAGAACAGTATGGCACCACAATGCGCCCGTCACCCTGAGACATCAGTTCTTAAGTCTCATATGCCCAGTGATTACGCTGGCTCTCAGTGCCCTTCAAACCGAAACACAGTAATGTTTGCACACTACAGCTTCACGGCAGAACAACTGGCCCTGGGGTGGTAGCAACCGAGAAGGATTCCTGCATAGGAATCCTTCCACCACTCACAAAACATGGTCCTGAGCCACCTCCATGTACAATATCCCGCAAAACCGTGCAGGTCGTCGCTCCATCTAGTGCGGCGGGGTGCCGGTACGAGTTTGCCACTCGAGAACCTTTCTTCCCCAACGCTTATCGGTTCTACGAGCTATATGGCCGACCCATTGCCACTTCAGCTTGCTAATCATTAGGACTATGTCGGTTACTTTAGTTCTGCTGCGGATATCATCATTACGGATTTTATCACGCAGAGAAACTCCGAGCATATTGTATATTTGCATTTGAGACATATTTTAAGATATATTTAGACACCTTAGATATCCAAGGCCAGTTGTCGAAGTTTGCGTTTGATTATACAAAATATAATTAGGGAACGATTTGCCCGTTTCGTCACTTTATGCAATAAAAAAAGCAGAATTCTCATTATTCTGCAAAAAATCTCCGACTATAAATAGTGTAAAAATAAAATGATTTTTTTTTATAAAAATTGCAGGTGTTTCATTTAGTCAGAACATAAAATAAAGACTTTATTTAGCCTAAAATATTTTTCTCCTCTGCGAAATTTTTAGGACGAGCGAAACGAGACCGAAATCAAGTAACAATTATTTAAATTTTGGCGTATATTTTACGAAAGTTCTGTTCAACCTCTAGAACCTAATATTCTGTATAAATGACTGTTTAACCGATGTTATTTATTTATTTCCCTATTCTTGGCCTGCACGGTTTGTGCGTCAGCCATATATCTAAGTATACAATCTTCGAATCTTCGTTAAAATTTCGATTTCGATCGACAGTAAAATTATAGTTGACTTTTACTGAATTTTGCTCGACTGATGGCGACAAAACGAAAAGCACAATATTGGTCTTGAATTGAATTTTCCAATGACTGTACACTTTCAGGAGCACTTGCTGCATAATAAACTATCAATATTAAACATCAAAACTCCAAATATACACAGAAATTACAAAATTAAATAAAAACACTACCGCCACTTTTCGAGTTGGCGCCAAAAGTCATTAACCGATGTTGAACTGTTTAATAAACATTGAGAGAAAATTTTTAAATACCGCCATCTACCGTAAATACTTTGAACCAACACGTTGGTATGGTTTCGGTAAGGCCGAAAATCAGCAAAATGTATTCTCTAGTTTCCGTCTCTTTTGAAGCCACATAGATGGCACTGTTATAAAATCGTGCTGAAAGTTCTGAAGATATACATTATATTATTTTTATTTATATATAATTATTATCCTCGTTGAGTCTATTTGTTATTTATAATAATACTGATTAATAATAATCTAGTCTCTTGTAGAATAATTGACACCAATAGAATATGTACGCATAAAAAGTTATACATACTGTGTATAATAGAAATATTTTATTATTTTTGAATTTGTTACTATTTTAAATGGCGTTACTTTAAATAAAGTTTAGTTTATTTTTTTTTTGTTGCTACCATATATTATTATTGTAATGTTGCTGTTAGCAGTACCGTGATATTATATTCTTAAAAAAAGGATTTGTTGGAAGTGAAAGGAGTTTTTTTAGTTATACCCTTTATTGCACATATTAAAATGGTAACGATATTTGTACAATAGATGGACTTATCGCTAAACATCGATCTCTTCCAGGGAAACTTCGATAAAGCATATTTATTAACAAACAGAAAAAAGAAGGAAGTGTGCGCACAAGATGTTAAGTACATAGAAGAAAAAAAATATACAGTATAAAAAATAAATATTTACACAAAAAATATATAAATATGTATACATATATATATATATATATATATATATATATATATATATTAATCAGAAAAGAGTAAGAGAAAACCTCGTTAAAAACAACACAAAATATATAACATAGAAGACCTAAGTAAGTAAAAATATTTAGTATTTAGTTTTTTAAAGGACTCGATACTTTGAGCCTTTCTGATAAGTAACGGTAGCGAATTCCACAGCACTACAGTTTTCCTACCGAATGAGGAGTGAAAAAATTTTGAGTTATGACCCCAAAAAAAAATAAGGTAAAATTATCAGCCAGTCTTGAGTGTTTTTGATCTCTGCTCACAAACTCAAACTTTTCAAGTACAGAGAACAATACAGAAAGAATGTGAAATATTCCTACGAACTCTATTTCGAAGCCACTTGAGCTTATTGCGAAACTCGGAAACATGATCATATTTGCAAAGGCCAAATATAAATCCTACAGTGAAATTTTGAAGACGCACAAGTTTATTCAAATATTCCTCGGTAATATTGGAGTAGCATGCATGGGCAAAGTCAAGAATAGAAAGTAACAAGGACTTAGCTAGTAAAACTCTAGTGGGGATAAGTTCTACTAAAGTAATAATTAAATTATAACAGGAAACAATTGCTCATTGCTAACATTTGAGTAGGTACGTTGCAGTGTGGTAGCGACATAGGAGAACCTACCACCCCATCTCATCCCGTGGTTATCGTAAAAGTCGACAGAGGCAAAACGAAAACCAGGAGATGGGCTTCCTGGAACATCTGAATAAATAAACTGCGGTTGCCAACCCGCCTGCCAAGCGTGACAACTATCGCAAAATCCCCCCAAAATGAGAGCTACAAACTTTGGTTGCATTCTAGGAGGGATTCCTATGGTCACTAATGAAAATCTAAAATGATGATGATGATGATGATGAGTAGTTACGTTAAGTTAAAAAAAAATTAAACTTTTTTTTTAATAAAGAGAATGACGAGACGAGCAATCCTTCACCTGATGGTGTATCAATCCTTCGCCAAATGCTGTGTCATTTCTGTGCGACACGACATTGCGCCTATCACCCTGAGAGATCAGTCCTTTAGTCCTATATGCTCAGTTATATACACTTGCTGTCAGTGCCACTGCAGCAATATTTTCACACTTCTGTTTGACGGCAGAATAACTGACACTGCGGTGGTATCCAACAGGACGGATTCGTGCATAGGAATCCTACCACTAGTAAAAAAATCTCGTCTTCTATCTCTGTTAAAGATATATCTATAACACCTGATATAGTCTGCTGTTGTCATAAACAAATAGAACAAAGTTCTCACAACTCAAACATCGGGAAAACCATTCATCATCACTTCAGTCCATCGTAATATCAGCACAGGCCTAACGTTAGAGTCAAATATAATCTAACTTTCAATTGCGTTCCCAATGAGAAGTGTAGTGACAGCATTACATATTACGGTGTTAAACTGCACGACTAAAGGCGGTACGTACAATACATTAGTCGCCTCTTACGACACCTCGGCAGGAACGACGAAGGTGTTATTCTACTCTGCCGGACACCTATTGGCTTCAAACATCGGCCCAAGACGTCGTAAATTGAATTTTGTTTTTTTAATAAGCCATGTCGCACATCGGGATTTCCCCAGTACCGTTCGTGCATACACAGACGTAATTTTCATATTCAAAAAACAACCCGTAAACCAATGATTTGTGTTTTACACAAACGGTGCCGTCTGGGATTCGAGCCCAGGACCAGTGGCACAGAAGTCACATTGACAACTCGGTCACGCGGATCCATCAATTTGGATAAAAAAGCCTAAATTTGGATAAAAAAGTTCAGCAGGAGCTTGTGATGGGGCTTAAATGAAGATGAGGATGAAAGAATGATACCAGAGCTCCTTACATTATATCACACTAGCTATGCCCCGCGGTTTCAATATAAGTTTACCTGACTGCGCCGTACGGCATGACACCTTCTGACCTGAGCATTCAGAGTTTTTATTGGATAAAGTGATGAAACGAGCAAAACATTTACCTGATGGTAAGTGCAACGTCTGCCCATAACAAATTCTGTGTAACCGAGAACATTTCTGTGCGACCTCACTGTGCCCAACACCCTGAATTCAAACCGAAACACAGCACTGTTTGAAAACTACTGCTTCACGGCAGAATAACTAGCCCTATGGTGGTACCTACCTAGACGGATTCCTGCATAGGAATCCTACCACCAGTCCAGTTTCATAACCTAAAACCATCCTCAATAAACGCACTATCTAATGAAAATAGTTTTTTAGTCAAATTAGTATTTCCTGAGATAACATACATACATTCACGCATTTTCCCCATTTGGTTAGTTAGATACCACATCCGTAACCCACTTTTCACCCCTAGGGAAACGATTTCTACGTCCTTAATGCATTCCCACGAGTAGCTAGGAAAGAGTCCACCCAAACGGAGCCCTGAATGCTTGTGTAAGACTACCCTTACTCTGGGGTCGCCTGGTCTCAGAGCAGATCGGCACGTTAATTATTAGGCTTCTAGCCACGCAGCCATCGGCACGGTGATCGCTGGCTTGGCGGAGAGGAAGGGAAAAGGATTAGGTAGGAAATGGACTGGAAATTAATGGGTTGGGTAAGAAACTATGCGGTGTAGGATACTACTAGAAGGGGGAGATAGCAGTAGCTCCTATGCAGGAATTCGTCTAGGTAGGTACCACCCCAGGGCCAGTTATTCTGCCGTGAAGCAGTGGTGTGCAAGCATTACTGTGTTTCGGTTTGAAGGGCACTGGGAGCTAGCGTAATTACTGAGCATTTGAGACTTAAGAACTGATGTCTCAGGGTGACGGACGTTTCACTTACCATCAGGTGAACGTTTATGGTTGCTCGTTTCGACACTTTCTAGAATAATAAAAAAAAATTTAGCCGGACTGGTTTAAGTACTACCTGGCCTGAGATAATCGCGTTCAGACCTACGAAATCAACAGCTTCATTATAATAGTAAGATTCTTGTAAATAAATTCTATTCTATTCTATAAGTAGTATATTAACAGCTGGTTTTCCCCGTCCATTCACCTCTTTAGCGAATACAATAACATACGATACGCACAATGAACTAATCTGCCTGCAAATAGACATTCGCAACAGACAGACGTAGTAATCCGTGGCTCAGGCGGTCTGCGGTGGGAACACGATGCCCCGCCGCGTCTGCGGTCGCCTTCGTATGTCATCATCTTCAATCAGTATTGTATTCGCTACTGCCGCGTCGGATTTGCTTGACTATTTACACATGATAGAAGTGTATGTCTGGTTCGAATGCCAGCCGTACCCGACTTGTGCCACAAATTGTTGGTTTTCGGGTCTGATTGTCCTCAGCATGTTCTAGTGGTCAGAATACTTGACTACATTCTACGCCACAGGTTCGAATCCCAGCCAGAGGCAATATTTGTGCTTACTAATATTCGGGTCTGCTTGTGTTGCAATTGTCCCCGTTTCAGTCACAGCATCCCGGCCTCTCTCCGATCTTATCGCATGAGTGGTGGTAGAATTCCTATGTACTGGTGGTAGGATTCCTATGCAGGAATCCGTCTAGGTAGGTACCACCCCAGGGCCAGTTATTCTGCCGAGAAGCAGTAGTGTGCAAGCATTGCTGTATTTCGGTTTGAAGGGCACTGTGAGCTAGCGTAATCACTGGGCATTTGAGACTTAAGAACTGATGACTCAAGGTGACAGGCGCAGTGTGGTGTCACACAGAAATATTCTGGGTGAACACAGCATAGCGTCACTTTATACAATAAAAAAATAGTGTTACATCGGGCACGGGTAGGTTAGGACAAGAGAGTGCCTCTGTGTTTACACTAGTGTGCGTACACTAGTGGGACTACAATATCTTCTGACCAGTTTAGCTTTTGATATTTTTCGGAAGTTGTGTACGCCGTGTTCGGAAATAGGCCTGTATTAGGACTTCGTGTAATTTTTTTTAAGATGGGCTTTAAGCAAGCTTGTTCGGGAGGCAAATAAGAACTAGTATTTAAGAACGATAACTGCTCGGTTGGCGCAGTAACCAAGCGATTGGCTTCTGCGCTGCGGGTCCTGGGTTTATTTTAGAAAGAGAGAAAGAAACCTATTTATTTGACCAACACACAACACTAGTAAGCGTAACTAAAAGTAGTGTAATAAATAATAGTTTGAAAAAACTAAAAAACACGCTTTATATAGAAAACCAAACTAAAAAATATAAAATTAATTTTAATAAATTTGAAATCTAATAAATATAAATAAATAACAGTGTAAATAAGAAAAAAGATTTTTATTTAAAAAAACGTGGGGTGCATGGTGTCCATAGTTATAAATATTTCTATGACAGATATGAGAAGAATGATTATCATTTCGATGATATCTTAAAAAGCACCCCACGCTTTTTTTAAATAAAAATGTTTTTTCTTATGTACACTATTATTCATTTATATTATTAGAATTTTTAAGACTATTCTTAATTCAAATTTATTAAAATTTATTTTCTATTTTTTAGTTTGGTTTTCTATATAAAGCGTGTTTTTAGTTTTTTCAAACTATTATTTATTATTAGTAATTATTTATTTTGTTACAAACTAATTTAAGATGATGGCCTCTATAATAGGTAATATAGTAGCGCCAACTATTGAGTAACATAGTTGGATTTTCTATAAAAGCGTGTTTTTTAGTTTTTAAAACTATTATTTTTTTTTAATTTTTAGTCGAATTATTGCATTGTCATCGGTCTTTGACAGATGTGCAAAATTTGAATTAAATCGGATCGTTCAAAGTAGGAGAAAATCGAGCCCCAAGGAGTCGGTTACAAACATACAAACATACAAGTGAAGCTAATATAAAGCGTGTAAAAAAGTGAAAATTGTAAGTGCGATGTCATAGAAGACCTCGCCTCAGTGATAATCTGTGGTACCCCATAGCACTGGTTTTCAATCGGAACCATTATTGACCCCATGAACAACCGGATAGTGACAAAGTGCGAAAAAATACCAAAAAACTTAATTGTTATTAAAAAAGGATAATTTCCTATAAACAAAACAAATAAAAAAATAAAGTTATTGTATAAAGTGACGAAACGAGCAAAACTTACGCATTAATAAAGGTTACGGCGGGGCGAGTAAATAGAATAGAATCCATACATACATACATACATAAGATCACGACTGTATCCCATAAGGGGTAGTCAGATTCGGGCACTCACTGCACAAACAGATGACTGCCACAATCCACGTTTCACCAAAACAATAAAATGCACTCGGTATGATAGGTGGTGAGCCCATCGCCACCATGCGCTGTTGGGTGCACAATGCAGTTTAATTCCTTACTCGCCTTTTACGAGATCCATTGGATGAGATAGGTAGTATTCTTTTAACGAGCCGCCATCACACGGCCCTAGAATAGAACCACTAGAATAGAATAGAATATAATAAATTTTTATTCAACATAGATTATTTACATAATACTTATTTAAAGACATTTTTGTTTCTTTTTTTAACTACACATATAAAGTGCTGAATTTTGCACCGAAAGAAGTTGCTGGAAAGTTCTATGTACCGCACAGAGCTCGTCACCATAAGATATCGATTCTTAAGTAGTAGCAGTTAGTAAATGCTTGATTATCGACACTGCGGTGGCACCTCATCATCATCATCATTTCAGCCTATCACTAGTCCACTTCTGAACAAAGGCTTCCCCTATAGATTGCCACAAGTTTGTAGCTCTCATTTTGCAGGGGGGCTCTGCCGTAGTTGCAACGCTTGGCAGGCGGCAGATGTTCTAGGATGACGCTGCTGCCACCGTCAGGTTTTCATTTCCCCTCTGTCGACTTTCACGACACCCACGGGATCAGATGGGGAGGTACATCCTCTAAAGCCGCCACATGGTCACGCCTGGGCGGATTCCTGCATAGGAATTTCACCACCAGAGAATTCCTTGAAAGACGCACTGTGGTGGAATGCCAACCATCAAGATGGTGTGGGTGAAATAAAATTCGTAATTTTTTTTCACTTTTATCTAAGCTACCAACTAAGTTTAAGAGAGTCCATGATCTAGAGATAACCCATTGAATTAAACTAGATTTATAAAGTTAATAGAATCAGGCGTTACTTTGCGGAAATCCATTATAATGAAGGAAGGTAAATTACTTTGCTAAGATCCGCATGCAAAATATATAAATGGTGTATATTACTTAGTTTTTTGAAGAGCACCGCCCGCCCTCCCTCAGCAGCGTGCACAAGCAAACCAACACCGCCACTAGGAACCGCCACCAGGTACCCTACACCAACCACTACAATACCACCACCAGACAATATACACCACCGAAGTCGAGAACACGACACGTGTTTCGCCCCAAAACGAGGCATTATCAAGCCAGATTTATAAACTTCGGGATAAAAAAATTGTTTTACTTTTTGTAACCCGACGTTTCGAGCGATTACCAGCCCCCGTGGTCCTAAAGTCATAGTTAATCCGAGGTACCTTCAGTTTTTATATACAATTTTTGGTCCGATCCACGCGTAATGGTATGTTTCTATTTAAATCAGGATGTTTTTTTAAATTCAATAGTCTCACGAATCTTCTTTGGTAGGAAATGAAGTGTTCTTTTGCAAGGATTTGTTGTCTATCACATCTGATGTAATGGTTGGGATGATCCAGAACATGGTTACATACTGCAGACTTACTAGAGCGATGTTGATTCACATGAGATATATCTCTTTAACACGAGTTTTTAACCGACTTCAAAAAAGGAGGAGGTCGTTCACCGATATTTCCGTCCGTCCGGCAATTTAAAAAAAAAATTGTCAAAAAATATTGGCACATACAGTGTGTTTGTTAAGTTTTAATAACTTATTCAGGTCGTTACTTCCACATATTCGGAAATGTTAAAAGGAGACCAAATATTCTTACAAAAGAAAACTATTTCCAACCAAAGAAGATTCATGAGACTATTGAATTTAAAAAAAACATCCTCCAATCATTTGAAAGACATCAACCATAAATACCCCGGAACGCTGAAAATTTCAACGGTTTGCCCATCACTGAAACTTTTAAAATACTATTTTTTTTTAAAACTCAACCGAATTCAAAAATACACAATGTCATAAGTTAACTGAAAAGCAAAATAATAAATGTTTTTTAACAATTGTTGTATGTTTTAACAATTGAATACTTGTTGCGCTTAATGTAATTAAGCAATTATTGATTTACGCGAACACTACACATTTAAATGAAACTAATTTTACGGATTTTATCGCGTTTATTTTGTTATTTATAACCCGACGTTTCGAGTGCTTTACAGCACCCATGGTCACAGGGGACTGAGGTGACAGATGTCCTGATGTCATAGTTAACCCGGAGTACCTTCAGCTTTTAATTATTATTTGTGGTCCGATCTACGCAGAAAGAGCTAACTGTGTCTTGAAGTCTTGCAGTGGTATGCTTGGTTTTTGACTTAATTTTATTAATTATAGGATCCCAAGCAGGTGGTAATACCCAACCATCTTCTCTATTAAAATTAGGATGTTTTTTAATTTCAATAGCCTCACGAATCATCCTTGGTAGGAATCGGTGTTCTTTTGCGAGGATTTGTGGTTTATTAAATCTGATGTAATGGTTGGGATGATCCAGAACGTGGTCACAGACTGCAGACTTCCTGGGGCGGCGATGCTTCACTTGGTTCAACAGATTTGATAAACCACAAATCCTCGCAAAAGAACACCGAGCACTAGTCGACTGCTGAACATAGGCCTCCCCACAGATTGCCACAAAAATTTATAGCTCTCGATTTGGGGGGGGGGGGGGGGGGGTGGATTTTTCCATAGTTGCCACGCTTGGCAGGCGGGTTGGCAACCGCAGTTTATTTATTCAGATGTTCCAGAAAAAGCTGCTGACCATCTCCTTGTTTTCATTTTCCCTCAGTCGCATTTACGACACCCATGGGGTGGTACATTCTCTTCAGCTGCTACCACACGGCTACTGTAACAAATTAGATATCAAAAAAATCACAATCGTTCCCATCCATACCAGTTAGAAAAATACTCGCTGACTCGAAATATCAAGAAATAAATTATAGTTTTAAAATGCATAATTTTTTGTTTCACTTGGAACGGACATTAAAATTATAAAAAAATAATTAATTACTATAATAAACAATAATAGCTCAATTAAATTAAACGCAATAACAAGTATTAAATTATTGTTTAAAAATATTTTATTTCCTTAATGATTTGTTATATGTACGCCAATACTACACATTTAAAAAAATATTTTTTACGGATTTTATTAGCACCGGTGCTGTAAAGCGCTCGAAACATCGGATTATAAATAGTACAAAATTAAACGCGATAAAATGCGTAAAAAATAGTTTGATTTAAATATTTTTGTGTATTTTTGAAGTCGTTTTAGTTATTTTTTATTATTGGTCCTTTTTAATCGTGTTGTATTCGGTAAATAATAAAAATCATTAAAGAAAACCATTAACGATATTGTACGTATTTTCTTTTTTTCCTTCCTTTATTTGCCTGTTATCGGGATATATAAGTAAAAAATATAATCTCCTAAATAAAAGTGAATTATGAAACACGTTTCATAGATTTCAGCCTTAGTCGATGTGTCCCGGTAGTGCGCCACGAGATTAGCAACGTGCGGTGACTTCTAGGCCGGGAGACAGTATTGCCTAAAATATTAATATTTTCTGTAGAAAAAAACTTTTTATTTAAATTCATGATTGTACTGGTGGTATGTCTTCTATTGCGGCGTCCACCTAGGTCACCGGAGTAATGTGCATAAATTACCGTCTAGCAACTGATATCGTAAGAGAGAGAAAGAGTAGTGTAACATAGATGCATCCTATTTTATGTTATGTTATGTATATATGTTATGATATGCAGTTTAAAATTTTGGCTGACACTACAATGTTTATGATTCAGGTGCAGCATTTACTTTTATAGTTAATAGAATCAGGCGTTCTTTTGCGGAAATCCATTATATTGTAGGAAAGGAAATGAATGTGCTAAGATTCGCATGTAAAATGTAAAATGGTATACATTACATAGTTTTTGGTTCTGTGTGGTGGCGGCTCCTTAAAAGAATACTACCACTCCATCTCATCCAATGGATCTCGTAAAAGGTGAGTAAGGAATTAAACTGCACTGTGCACCCAACAGCACATGGTGGCGATGGGCTCACCACCTTTCACACCAAGTGCATTATATTGTTTTGGTGAAACGTGGATTGTGGCAGTCATCTGTTTTTGCAGTGAGTGCCCAGTCTCTGACTACCCCTTATGTGATACAGTCGTGATCTTATGTATGTATGTACATAGTTGAAGAGCACCGCCGTCCCTCCCTCAGTAGCGTGCAAAAGCAAACTAACACCGCCACCAGGAACCGCCACCAGATTCCCTCCACCACTACGATACTACCACTAGGTAATATAAACCATTGAAGTTGAGAAGACGACACGTGTTGCGCTCCAAAACGAGGCATTATCAAGTGTCATAGACTACGACAGTCGTCTTAAGGTTGACGACTCACTACCTTGAAAAAATTATAACGTTCTGAGAACTTCTTTAACTAAAACTAAAGAATGTTGATTGTTTACGAGAAATAATTGTTCAATATTCAACACCATATTTGCTTCATATTGTCCAGTAACAGGCCTGGTGGAAGAAATTTAATTGTGAAATAAGCACCGCATTTATACCCATTTTCATTGTTATAATGATTTCTTATATTTACGCGAACACTACACATTTAAATGAAACTAATTTTACGGATTGTATCGTGTTTAATTTTATTATTTTTAACCCGACGTTTCGAGTGCTTTACAGCACCCATGGTCACGGGGGGGACTGAGGTGACAGATGTCCTGATGTCATAGTTAACCCGGAGTAGCTTCAGCTTTTAATTATTATTTTTGGTCCGATCTACGCAGAAAGAGCTAACTATGTCTTGAAGTCTTGCAGTGGTATGCTTGGTTTTGACTTAATTTTATTAATTATAGGATCCCAAGCTGGTGGTAATACCCAACCGTCTTCTCTATTAAAATTAGGATGTTTTTTAATTTTAATAGTCTCGCGAATCATCCTTGTTAGGAATCGGTGTTCTTTTGCGAGGATTTGTGGTTTATCAAATCTTATGTAATGTTTGGGATGATGGGACCATGGGTGCTGTAAAGCACACGCGATAAAATCCGTAAAATTAGTTTCATTTAAATTTCATTGTTATTTTTTTTATGTATTTTTATGTTTACATGAACCATTAAAGAAATAAATTATTGCAACTAATGTAAAGCCGTGTGGTAGCGGCTTAAGAGAATCTACCACCCCATCTCATCCCGTGGGTGTCGTAAAAGTCGACAGAGGGAAAATGAAAACCAAAGGATGGGCAGCAGCATCTTGCTGGAACATCTGAATAAATAAACTGCGGTTGCCAACCCGTCTGCCAAGCGTGGCAACTATGGCAAAATCCCCCCAAAACGAGAGCTACAAACTTTTGTGGCAATCTATGGGGGAGGCCTATGTTCAGCAGTGGACTATTGATAGGCTGAAACGACGACGACGACGACGACGACTAATGTAAAATAGTTTAACACTTTTTATGTAAATATTATATGCCATGTTTTTAACATGGCTTTGGCTTCTGCAACTAATGACACAGCTAACCATTAGTAGCTGCAACATTAGTTGGCATTCTGCCTTCATTAACTCTCTAATCTGCCATACATTGTATTCCTCGACTAAAAATAAGTATGGAACTGATATATTTAACTTCAATCGCTTTATGCAAATAAAATCATCTATTATGTTACGATATTATTATCCAACATTAATATAGGCGGTCACTGGATTAAGGAGAGCACCTTATCCTAAGCACCCGACACTTTACAACCTAAAAAAGGAAGATAAATAAAATCCCATTAGAGCTATGATAGCTCCTATACTATAAACATCGGTGCCACGAGGCAGGCAACAGACAAGCGTGCACACAACTAGACGCGACGTCTTAATTAAACATTCCGACTCCCGCACGTACATACGACTTTAATTAAAACATAACACTGAGCCCGTGAGCCGGGAGAGATGGCGGTGACTCCAGTAGTTTGTATTTGTATACACTTAGTTTTAACGATTGCTAAGAGTAAAGTTTGTTTATCACTAGAAGAGAAGTATTAACAAGTTTATTCTCATTTCTCTCTCAATTCTCCAATGATTGTTTAGAAAAAATATTTAGAATTGAACTCTTGTCGTATTGTGGTAGTGTAAGAGAACGTATTGTTCGGAGGACACGGAGGTCTTTTTAAGAAAACCGTTTTTGCTCAGTTTTGTCGCGAAGTTATTTTTTTTATTTAACCCAAAATTACAACTTAATCGCGAGCGGTGTATGCGTTAAGCACGAATTATGTATTGGAACTCCATTGATTCTATTGGCTAGGAAACAATGTTTTTAATAAAACTAATAGATGGACAGTTCCACCTATCTCGTCCCAGGGGTTTGCTGAAGTCAACCAAGGGAAGTGCCAGAAAAGCCTTTCGGGAGTCCAGAATAACCACCTGAAATAAACCATACACCTGCCGGCCGACAGCGTGATTGCGGGTGCGTTACCGGTCTCTGAGAAAGGAGTACTCTCTTCTTCAAGACCCCTAAGCGGTTCGAAAACTGCTGGCAACAGAAAATACCATAAAGTGATTGGGTGTGGCGGATTTTTTTGTGAAGCGCATAGTGGTGGAATGTCACCCACCAAGATGGAATTCAATTTCACATATTCTTGAAATGTTTATTTCCTTAACAGGTTTCCTCGCGATGATTTCCTTCACCGGCTAGGTAAATCAGAACTATAATTGCGTTAGCTTACGCGGCGGAGTGGCTCACCGCTTAGCTTCTGCGCCACGCGCCGCGAGTTCGATTAAAGTGTCGGCTCAGTGGTGAGATAATAAAATAGCGGACCGTATAAATAAAGTTATAATTTTAAATTTCACCACGGTTGTCGTTAAACTACGGTACAAATTATGAATATGGTATGCGTGCCAGCCGAGTCGCCCGCCGCGTCGCCGCTCGGATCAGCCGGTAGATGCGCCGTTGTCCCCCGCTCCACATGTCCCTCGCCTCGCCTGTGCTGTTGAGTTAGATAACTCAACAGTGATAAATGTTGAGTTATTTAATGTGATTGTGAATGTGGAACTTGTTACTGTAAAATGGGATCAATGTGTTTTTGCACCTATGGTACAGGGGAAATCATAGACTGAGGCAACGGTTTTTAAATTAAGAGAATCTACCACACCATCCCATCCCGTGGTTGTCGTGGGAGTCGACAGAGCGAAAATTAAAACAAGACGATGGGCAGCAGCATCTCCCTGAATAAATAAACTGCGGTTGCCAACCCTCCTGTCAAGCATAGTGGAGTTTCAGCCAATAAATGTCCCACTGCTGAGCACAGGCCTCCTATCATTTCTGAGAGGGTCTTTGGAGCTAGGAAGAATCCGCCACGCTGCTCCAATGCGGGTTGGCGGACTTCACTATGTCTTCGAAATATTTTTTATTTTTCAGACATGCAGGTTTCCTCACGATGTTTTCCTTCACCGCCGAGCACGTGGTAAATCAGCACTCAAAATAACAATTTCAGAGGTGCAGTGCACCGGGGATCCGGGGAACCCAGGTCACTCGCGTGCTATGAAATTTAAAGCGAGCGCCTAGCCCCTGAGCTACCACGGCTTCAAAGCTACAACGGCGTCAAGCATAGTAACTATGATAAAGTAACCCCGAAATTAGAGCTGGAAACTTTTGTGGAAATCTATAGGAGAGGCCTATGTTCAGCTGTGGACTAGTCATAGGTTGAAATGATGATGATGAAATAGGAGTTTACTGTTTTCGGCACCGGTGATCGACCTAAAGTTGCTCGCGAAATAATAACGGATCAGACCGTCCGGCCACTAAGACCCGATTCCACCGATTGCTTTGGAAACCAAGTTTACTAAAACCGCGTTTTGCTTAACTGAGTTCAAATGTATCATTAGATCTCGGTTTTCGTCTAACCGATTTCACCGACTACATTTTGATCGCGTTTAGAAAAACGTAGTTTACATGAAATATCGTCACAATCTAAAACAAAAGGACGATTTATTCGTATTTTGCGACATCAAACAGCCTGTTTTTATGCATAGGTTACATAGGACGACCATTTTGACGACCGCGTGGCCTAGTGGTCAGAGTACCTGACTTCTAAGCCGCGGGTCCTGGGTTCGAATCCCAGCCGGAGCCAACATTTGTGCTAAAACATAAATTGTTGGTTTTCGGGTCTGGTTGTGTTGTGTTTTTCCCCGTGTTTCTGACACTGCATCCTAGCCTACCTCCAATCTTATCGCATCAGCGTTACATCGGGCGCGGGTAGATTGGGACGAGTGAGTGCCTCTGTGTTTGCGCGTACACTTGTGGCACTATAATATCTCCTGCGCAGTTGATGGCTCTCGACAGTAGTCGGAAGTTGTCGCTGTGGTCGAAATCGGCTAGGAGAACATCACAGGTATACAAACAATAAATAATACGAATTAATTATAATTTTTGTGTTTACATAGTTGTGAAATTGACAATGACAGCTCTCTAAACGCGTTTAAAGAGCTGAACGTCGAAAATTGGGCGTTCAGAATTTGAACCGCGTTTAGAATTGACTGCGTTCATTTGATGTTGATGAAATGCAAACTGTAGCATTGAACTCAGTTAAACGCTTAAAGTTCGTTTTTCTTAAACTGATCGCGTTTAGTTTCAACGGTGAAATTCGCCCTAAGCTACCACGATAGCTCCGAATTATAAAGAACCTAATGCCGTTGTTAACATTGCGTTTTATGGATATTTATGCTAAGAATGCCAACCGCCTTGGCATTTCCTCCAGTGTGACACCTTGCGCAGCAGCATTAAGTGGGCAGATGTGTTCCTTTTTCTAGGAACGCTCCTTTACACCAATGTCATCTACATACGAGTAGAAGTCAAAAAAAAAGTAAAAGTAAAGTTTCAGCCTATAAATGTCCCACTACTGAGCACAGGCCTCCTCTCATTTCTGAGAGGGTTTTTGGAGCTAGGAAGAATCCGCCACGCTGCTCCAATGCGGGTTGGCGGACTTCACATGTCTTCGAAAATATTTTTTATTCCTCAGGCATGCAGGTTTCCTCACGATGTTTTCCTTCACCGTTTTGGTACTTTGTTGTTGGCGTTCCCACGAACAGTATAGTGACAGCATTGCATATTATGGTATTATTCTGCACCAATAAAGGCTATCCGTGCAACACCTTAGTAGCCTCTTACGACACCTAAGCTTAGTTATACTGTAAAATTATTACAATAGTCGCTGGAAACAAAAGAAACAAAGCATCGGCATGCGACTCACGCAATGCGTTCATGCCTGTTAATTAATGATAAACGCCACTCTTACCCATTTATGCTCTCCGTGTAGTCATTAGGGCTTACCGCAAATTTTGCACCCCTATTGTTGAGAAGGGTCCCAGGTTGGAATTTAGAATGAGAAATGGACATCTGTTAGACACGATGCAGCAATACCATCTAAGCTTACAAATGACGATGTGTCGAGCGCGAGACTCAAATACAAAATTATCACGGATTACAAACTAAAGATATTACAATTTTGTTAAAAAATATAAAGGGGATTTAATAGAATCAGGCGTCACTTTGCAGAAATCCGTTATAATAAAGGAAAGAAAGTTAATATGCAAGATCCGCACGCAAATTTTAAAATGGTGTGCATTACCTAGTTTGTGAAGAGTACCGCCCGTCGAGTAGCGGCTGACTGTCGTAGGGTCAATATTACTTGATAACGTCTCATTTTGAGGTGAAACATGTGTCGTGTTCCTGACTTCAGTGGTGTGTATTGCCTAGTGGTAGTGTTGTAGTGGTGGAGGGTACCTGGTGGCGGCTCCCTGTAGCGGTGTTGGTTTGCTTGTGGTTGTGGGAGGGCAGGCGGTGCTCTTCATAAACTACGTAATACACACCATTTTACTTTTTGCTTGCGGATCTTCGTAAATTATCTTCGTAAATTAACTTTCTTTCCTTTATTATAAGAGGATTTCTTAATGTTTCACAGCGTCATACTTTCTAGCGTTGACTGAATTAATTAGATTAGATATTAGTTTTTCCACTGGTGGTATGATTCATATGCAGGAAACCGTCTAGTTAGGTATCACCGCAGGGCCAGCTATTATTCCGTGAAGAAGTAGTGCGCAAACATTACTGTGTTCCGGTCTGAAAGGCACTGAGAGTCGGTGATTACTGGGCATACGATTTAAGAACTGACGTCCCAGGGGGATGAGCGCAGCGTGGTGCTACACAGAAATGTTCTGGGTGACAGCATTTGTTATGGGCAGACGATGCACTTACCATTAGGTCAACGTTTTGTTCGTCTGGTCACTTTCTCTCATAAAAAAACACGATACGGGGTAAATACTACTGAGTGAGTAGTAGTTCCCGAAGAGTAGTTAAATAAATCTCTAAAAATTACCAAAGATAAGATCAAACAGACAAAGTATGAGGGGCAGTATCATTTAAATAAAACTAGACGTCGTAAAGAGTCCGTAGATTGCATCAATTTTTTACTTATAACCCGACTTTTGGAGCGCTTTACGGCACCCATGGTCATGTGAGGACTGACTTGACAGATATTCTGTCATAGTTAACCCGTAGGTTAGTATAATTTTACATGTGAGGTCTGATAAGGCAATGACCAATCCACTTGACAAGCGTGATGATCCCGGTCAATCCCGCCTTCTCCAGAGTGGCATATGTCCACAAGTGTATTGTTAACAGTCTGATGATGACGAACCGAAGACACTTCAGATTTTCTTCTTCCGTGCAAAATCAGAATGGGAAGCATCGCCAAAAAAATACATTGTCTGTCTGTTGTTCCAGTACCTGGGTTCATTCCCGGCGGCCGGCGGCGAGCACGCGGCGCGCGTCGACACCGTCACCCAGCGGCTGCATCTCATGAAGGTCAGTGTTCATTTATTTGATCTGATTTTTTTATGTCAAAACTATTATCAAAAAAAATCTTTAAGTGTATTTCGTGACACCGTTTATTATAAGCTTTTTACCACAAGTAACATATTGGTGGATTCTTATGAAGGAATCCGGCTAGGTTCTGCCGGAAGCAGTATGGGTTGAGTGAGTGCCTCTGCCAGCAGTCACACTGGTGTCACTGTGATATCTCCAGCATAATTGATAGCGACAGAATTCGGAAGTCGCCGTGGTCGGAAATCCTTCTACGACTTTTCCAGTTTTAAAAAATACACAAACATTACTTTTTCAGGTGGCGACGCAATTCATTATATCATTAACTTATAGAACTAACATCATTAGAGAGGTGATATAGATACGTCTATCTGAGCATAGATCTCTGTTCTTATCCCACACAATCATAGCGGTCCAAATCATTCCTCAAAGTTTATCTCCCTGTACAAGCATGTTACAAACGTGCCTCGTAATAATTTATGACATCAAAGGCGCCCTGACTGAAATGCAAAGCTTAAAGCGTGTCACGCTATCCGACACAGTGATGCGTCGGTGACAGGATCACGTCGGGAGCTAGGTCTGTCTGTCTTTACGGACGATCTCGGTTCACGTAATATGAATAAAAGAATAGTTAAGTAAGATTATTGTAAAATTTTCCTAATTAATATTTGATGCTACATTTTTCACAGAAGCACGTCACTAAAACAAACTTTTAAAAAGGCATAAAGAACTTGTCACAGTGAAGAGCTTTAAGTAACGTAGCGAATTAGGCTTCTATATTAAATACGAGTATTACCATCCATGATCACGGTGTTGTGCAAATATTCCGCTACTACTACCTACTCCTTCCTCAAAGGCCGGCAACGCATTCGGAATTCCCCTGGTACTGCGGATGTTCACGGCCGGAGGTCATCACTAACCATGGATGAGCCGCTTGCTCGTTTGCCTCCTCTCCTATAAAAAAAGTACCGTGATCATGGACAGATGGCGCCATCTAAAACCACCTTCTTTAAAGTATGTAAACAACTCCAACAGCAGCTGTCGTGCATGATAGTTGAACAGATTATTGACGGATGACCCCTTCTACAATTAAATTAATTAATTCAATGTTTTGATTGAATCTTTTAATTCAACACGTAACCAAAACATTTTCGAGACATACTTATTTATCGTCATTAGAGGGAAAATAATCTTCAAAATAACGTATCAAATATTAATTTTGATACAGTATTAAGGGAGACATTTCATAACGACAAAAACACCTTTGAGAAATCCATATTAATATTATAAATGCGAAAGTAACTCTCTGAAAGAAAGAAAGAAACACATTTATTCACGGTCTAATTACAATAGATACAAAAACAAAACAAGAAAAAAAATGGAATTACACAGAACATAAAATAATATTGACCAAAATTAACAAAAGTGAAAAAATAATATAAAATGAGTCTGTGTAGCAGCATAATACTGTGAAATGGACAGGACTCAGTAACCTATGGCAGAAAGCAACGATATGTGCAAATATTTTACCTGGCGGTAAGTGTAACGTCTGCCCATAATAAATGTTGTGTAACCCAGAACATTCAAATACTCCACACTGCGCTCGCCACCAGGAGACATTAAATGTTAAGTCTCAAATGCTCAGTAATAACACGAGCTACATTGCTCTTTAAACCGCCTCGTCTGCCTCAATGCAAATCCCACAGCCAACATTTGTGGATTTGCCTGCGCCTGCGCTGACTGCGCTGACACTACGCTCTTGCCTACCTCCGATCTTATCGCTTGAGTGTAACATGGGCGCAGGTAGGTAAGGATGAGTGACTCTGTGTTCGAGCGAGTACTTATGACAGTGAAGCACTTTCACCCTCTTGCGCAGTTGATAGCTTTCCGTATTGGTCGCCCTTGTCGAAAATCGGCCAGCATGACATCCGATCTTTTTTATTGAATTGATAACTTCTTTAGAGCCGTTGTGATTTGAAACTCGACGAAACTAAGAAGCGACACTAAAAAGAGACAAACTTTTACATCTATAGGATTTAGCCTGCGAGAGAATGAGATAGAATATGTATGTACAGTGTGATATTTATATTTTCGAATTCGTCCAAACCTTCAATTTCATCTTAGATTTTGCTCGTATTAGCTCGACAAAAAGATCTTAAACAGTAGTTAACGCCAAAGATACTTTGATCAAATCAAAACCAAAGCATTTATTTAGCCACTCGCGTCATTTGTTGATATGGCATTTCAACCATCACATGACTGATTTTGATTCTCTTATCAAAAATACTTCTTCTTCATCTTCGCCTGTTTCTGACTTGACAATTCGAGTTAGTGATTTTCGTGCATTCAAAGTCAATGTCATGTAGATGTCATTACGTAACTCTGACTTACTTTATTGAACTTGTACTGAAGTTCAATAAAGTAAGTCAGAGTGTTGATAATATTGAGATGCGGCTCATGGCGTCGGATCCAAGAGTCGCACAATTTCACTATTCTGTCTTTAGATGCTACGCACCATAATATTGACCCTGCGGACACCTGCATCGACCTTATTACTGTCTCCTCTAATGAGCATGATGTCAATTATGGCCCATTTCGTGCTTCTGGATTTTAACGGCATGATCTGCTTCTACTTTCATATAAATTAAAGTCTCCCGAGCCTTTAACAGTGTCTATTGCCATTCGAAGTTTACTCGACTCGATGTGAAAAAGCTTGAGTGTGATGCGCCCACAGTCGCCGATAAAGTTAAATTGCTAAACTGTAATTTGTTAAGGCTTTTTGATAAACATGCTCTTGAGCGTGTTGTGAGACTTTGACGCCCCTGTTCCTTGGATCATAGCAGGCGTAATAATGGCTATGGCTAAGCGCGACAGAGCGTTTTGAGCTTTCAAGAAGAATCGTATATAAGATATCGTCGTTTCTTTCTTTCTTCTTCTTTCTTTCTTTTCTCTTCTAGTCTTCGGCTGATATATGGAAGTTTCTCTACTCGCTCGGATGTGGAAAGCCACGTGTAGCTAGAGTCTACACAACACATATTTTACTCCTGACGATTTTAATCGTCATTTCTCGTCTGCTCAAATAGTATCTGATAGTTCTAGTGCCAATGCTACTCTCTCACTTGAACATCTCATCTTCGGCTCAGCAATATTCATCTTATCTTCGAGGTCGCCAAGAGGCGATGCGTACTGGCCAAAAAGTGTCTGATTGGTGTAATGTACTCACCGGCGTTCCCCAAGGCGATATACTCTTTCCACTTTTGTTTTCCATTTTTCTTAATCTTAACACATTAAATCTCAAATGATCTTACTATCTGTATGCTGATGATTTTCAACTAAATGCGGAAACGGGACCATCTGAAATCATTAACGCGATATCATTATTGAACGTAAATTTGCAGTGTATCAGTTATTAGTCCGCTTTATATAATATGAATGTGAACCCCTCTAAATGCCAAGCCAAACAACAAGGCAATGTGGAGTAATCAAAACTTGATTACTCTAGATTGCCATCGGTTATGTTTAACAATAATGCCAACTCATTTCGTTCACATGTAAAAAATCTCGGGATGTATGTTGATAGCGGTCCCTGCCTATCATACGAGTATTATGTTAATCTCTACTTTGCCTTATGGTTGACTGGGAGAGAATGCCTTAAGGCATTAAGTCTGCCGGATGTACCACTAGTGCATAAAAGCTTAAATAAATAAATAAATAAAACTAGGAAATAAATAAATAAAAATAGGGAATTTTTAGACTTGGTAACAATATTATAATATAATAAATAAACCATACAATTATCCTACTCCTGATACTCTGCATTCATCTCATTCTCTCGAAGTTCAGTTTTCTGAAGGTTTTACTACTACCGCGTGTGAAAAGCGCACAAGTTTATATTTTAATTTATTTAAGTTAGAAATACAGTAGCATAAAATCGTGTACTGTTTTTATATAGTGCATGTACTCAAAAAGCGGCAGTATTGGGCTCTTTGACCTATTTCCCACGGGGGCGTTTAGCCTCACACAGCCCTCATCTCATCTAGGCCAGACGCCATCAAACGAAACGAGGGACATTCTTCTGATGTACTTTCGCTTAGGTAACGCGCCAGACGGGTTGTACAGAACCTACCTTTAGTATTATCAGTATGTTCTTTCTTACTTAGCTATTGTCGCCTCGAAAGCATTTTCGTGTTCTCACTATCTTACTGTAGACGACACATGATTGACCGTGATTCAGTCTTTTTAATTATAAAATTTTGCTGTTAAGTAATTTGACAGTAGAGCTGTTAAGCAGTTAGTTTCTGCACTACAGTACATGGGTTCGATTTCCATGTGAATATGTGTAAAGGATTTTTGAACAGACGTTGCACTTACCATTAGCGGCATAACAGAATCTAAAACCCCATTTCATACCGTGGGTGTCGTAAAAGTCGGCAGAGGGAAAATTAAAACTAAAAGATGGGCAGCAGCATCTTCCTGGAACATCAGAATAAATAAACTGCGGTTGCCAATCCGCCTGCCAAACGTGGCAACTACGGTAAAATCCCCCCTAAATGAGAACTACAAACTTTTGTGGCAATCTATAGGGGAGGCCTATGTTCAGCAGTGGATTAGTGATAGGCTGAAATGATGAATATGGACGTTTTGCTAGTTTCGTCACTTTATCAAATAAAAAAACAACACAGCAATATGTGTACGGCTCATAACAGCCAATGCGGTTGCACTACCTAGATTCGGTACTACATAGAATCTAAGTGAAATAATACTCATAAAAGCTTTTCTGCATTATTTTGTCGAGTCTGCTCTTTTACCAATAACAGGCTTTACAAAAATTACAAAACGATGTATAAATGTTTACAAAATTCTTACTCCAGTTATAAAAGTGTCATTAACCATTTACTTGAAAATTTGCCAAAAATATTATTATACAAAATTACATACATATAGAGCCGTGGTAGCTCAGGGGCTAGGCGCTCGCTTTTAATTTCATAGTACGCGAGTGACCTGGGTTCGATTCCCGGTGCCGGCACCACTAAAATTGTTAATTGCAATTTTAAGTGCTGACTTACCACGTGCTCGGCGGTGAAGGAAAACATCGTGAGGAAACCTGCATGTCTGAGAAATTAAAAATATTTCGAAGACATGTGAAGTCCGCCAACCCGTATTGGGGCAGCGTGGCAGATTCTTCCTAGCTCCAAAACCCTCTCAGAAATGAGAGGAGGCCTGTGCTCAGTAGTGGGACATTTATAGGCTGAAACTTTTTTTTTACATACATATATGTCACGCCTTTTTTCCTATATAAGGGATAGGCAGAGGCCACTCACGTAGCCCACTTATCGCTCTCGTGGAAGTGCTCACGTGACGGGTGGAGAACCACGTAGCCGCCATTTTGGTATGAGTCAAAAAGTTCTTACTCACTATATTTTTTTTATTGTATAAAGTGACGAACGAGCAAAACGTTCACCTGATGGTAAGTGCAACATCAGCCCTCAACAAATGCTGTGTCACCCAAAATATTTCTGTGTGACACAACACTGCGCACCGTCAACCTGAGACATGAGTTCTTAAGTCTCAAATGCCCAGTGATTACGCTAGCTCACAGTGCCCTTCAAACCGAAACACAGTAATGTTTGCACACTACTGCTTCACGGCAGAATAACTGGCCCTGGGGTGGTACCTACCTAGACGGATTCCTGCATAGGAAATCCTACCACCGGTAAAAATATTACTATTGCGTTCCCACGAGCAGCATAGCGACAGCATCGCGTATGGTGGTATTATTCTGCACGAATAAAGGCTGTCCCTGCAATACCTGTCGCCTCTTACGACACCTCGGTAGGTAAGAGATAGTATACTATTCAGTCGGACACCTATCGGCAGCAATAATTAAATAGCAATAGTTAATAAAATTGTTCTACGTGTATGTCTTTTGAAAGTAAAACATGATTAATGCTCGGGAAAAACTTTTACTGGAACATTAAGTGCCGGACCATGTTCTTTTAAAAGTTTCATTTTTGGACGACAACTTTAAAATAGAAAAAGTGTTTCGTTGGAGAAGTTGCAAGTTGAAGTTGGGACACTGGAGAAGAAAATGTTCCATACATTTACAACATTTATTTCAAATTGTTATCAGTGCTATGTCGATGATTGTTTTGTGTTATATCATCATTAAAAACTATGAAACAAATAATACTAACAATTTTATTCTGCCTAAATAACAATATAATTTGTATGAAGTGGTGGTAGGTCGGTACAAGATGGAATGAAGTAAGGGTAACTCCGATATTACCTCTTTTTCGTCGTCGTCGTTTCGGCCTGTGACAAGTCCATTGCTGAACATAGGCCTCCTACATAGACAGCCACAAAGTTTGTTTTTATTTTGGGGGGATTTTGCCATAGTTGCCACGCAGGCGGGTTGGCAACCGCAGTTCATTTATTTAGATCAGAGGTTCCCAGACTTTTTTCTCATAGACCACTTTCAAAATTTAGGCGGTTCCGGTGGACCCCTACACTTCTACCATATTCCTGTAAATATAAAACTATAAGTAACTAACCCATTTTTTGTCACGCCAACGTAGACCCCCGTCGAGTCTCCCGTGGATCCCTGGGGGTCCACCTGGACCACTTTGAGAACTTAGGATTTTTCCTTCACCGCAGTGCACGGGGTAAATCAGAAAACATGCAAATAATTTTTAGAGGCGTCGATATCGGGGATCGAACTTCAGGCCAATCGGGTACTATTAACTTTAATTCGAGCGCCCGGCCCCAATGCTACCACGGCCCATACACAATACTTGAGTTAAGTAATGAATTTGAAATAAGGAACTTTTAAAGGTCGGAAATATAACATGGAGATATTAATTAATTAAATGAAACTTTATTATAGCGGCTCAATAAAAGACTCCACTCCATCTCATCCAATAAAGTGCATTATATATATATATATATATATATATATATATATATACACTCAGCGTCACAAAAATCGCACCTCTCGAGTTTGCGCGAAAAATGGCTGTAATGGCTAGAAACGAATTATATTTATATAAATATAGGTATGTTTGAAATGGGTATTTGAATAGCTTTACATTATTAATAAAAAAATCATGAAATCATTAAAACATTTATCATTATAGAGCGTCAAAAATAAACACTGTCAAATGCTCGTTAGTAAGGACGCTAGTTACACCACCTAAAAAGGGTAGAAAAGGGTCGATCTGGATGAAATATGGGCCAGTCGTAATTTAGACTTTGCAGTGAACACACGTGAACAAGTAACCCAAGTAAGAACAAGTAAAGATGGACACCAGCTCTGAAGAAACCGCTCAAGTGATTGCCCTATTGCAGTCGGGGATGCGGCAGTGTGACGTTGCTCGACAGTTGAACCTGTCCCGTTTTTCAGTTCGAGGGGTCTTCCAACGTTTTCAACAGACTGGTGGTTATGTTAGAAAACCGGGATCTGGAAGAAAACGGTGCACATCAGAAAGAGATGACCGTTTCATCGTTACGACAACTTTACGAAACCGTTTTTCAAATGCTGTTGAGTTGCAACAACAGCTTCGATCAACTCGGAGAACATCTGTGAGTGTTTCTACGATAAGAAGAAGGTTACACGAAAAGAGTTTAACAGCCCATAGACCTGCTAAAGGTCCAAAACTTACTGCACAGCATCGCAGAGATCGCCTAGAGTTTGCTCGCAATCATTGCGAGTGGACTCTAGAACAGTGGCGGACCGTACTCTTCTCTGATGAGACGAGGGTCTGTCTCTTCTGCAATGACAGACGTAGAAGGGTCTACAGAAGACAGGGGGAGAGGTTCACACAATCCTGCTTCGAAGAATCCGTCGAATACGGGGGTGGCTCGTGTATGTTTTGGGCGGCATTTCCGTCGACGGGAAAACGGAACTTGTGTGCGTTTCCCGGACTCGGGGTGGCCGTGGGCAAGGGTCATTAAATGCTGGTCGGTACATTACTGAAATCCTGGAGGAACATGTGGTCCCGTATGCTGGTTATGTCGGTGATGGATTCATGTTAATGCATGATAATGCTCGTTGCCACACCGCGGCTATTGTACGGGATTATTTACAGGAGGTCGATATCCCTGTTATGCATTGGCCAGCACGAAGTCCAGACCTTAAGCCAATAGAACATCTCTGGGATGACCTAAAACGGCGCGTGCGAGCTCGAGATCCAGCTCCAGCCACTCTTCAAGAGCTCCAAGATGCGGTACTTGAAGAGTGGGAACAAATACTCCAAGAGGCTGTTGCGATCTTTGTAAGGTCCATGAAAGATCGCATGGAAGCCGTTATCAGGGCAGGGGGGGTAACACTAGGTTTTAAGAATTTTTTTTTGTATTTATTAAGTTTTTTTTTAAATTATTAATTTGCAAATTTGTACATACCCTGTCTTTTTCTTTAATTTCTCTTTCGTCTCGATATAAAAGTAAAATTCAATTAAAATTCCTGAAAGCTAATGAAATTACCTTTCGAATGATACCCTCAAACCACAACATTGCCATTGGCCTGTTGTGTTAAAATAGTATTTAAATTATTTTTTTCGGATGTGCGATTTTTTTGACGGCGAGTGTATATATATATATATATATGTGTGTGTGTTTGTTTAAGTTTTCGTATGGTTATGTACATAATATTATTATAATTTGTATTGGGTTTGTGTAGCTCAGGGGCTAGGCGCTCGCTTTGAGTTTCATAGTACGCCACTGAACTGGGTTCGATTCCCGGTGCCGGCACCACTAAAATTGTTAATTACAATTTTAAGTGCTTATTTATACAAATAACCATAATTCTATATACATTACATATCGATAAAACTGCAATGATCGAGGAAGACGTATACTAATTAGCTTTCTACAGATGTCTTTAGATAATAGATAATATTAATTTTATTATATTATATTTCTTTTGAAAATAATGTCGATGGATACTGCAAAATATTAGTACTTTCACCTGTGCTAATATTTTGCACCGTAGCGTGGTCACGAACAGACGGCGCCATCTACCGTTTTTTAAGAACTTAAACAAATCCAAACAACTGCTGTCAAGCATGTTAGTTAAACAGATTGTTAACAGATAGCGCTTTCTTCAAAAAAATTAATTAATTTAAAATATGTAATCAAATTTTAAGTCATTTATTTTTCGTCATTAGAAGGAAAAATTGTCTTCAAAATGGCGTATCGAACATTATTTTTGATACAGTATGAATGGAGATATTTATTTTATTTTTGACACTAAAACAACCGACAAAAAAGCACGAGTTCAAAGTAAGTAATTCAACGTTTCATGCGAATTAAGCGTTCTTAGCGATGCAATTGCGATACTTTGAAATTTCAAACACAAATTTAGAAGCACACTGGTGTGTTCATTGTGCATGTACCACAAAGCTGGAGATCTCTATTAACACAGTACGCTGATGCAATTAATACCCCTACGTTAGAGTTGAACAGTCAGGGTGAAATCGACTTTACCTTTTTATTCCCTCACTTGTATTACTTCTTGTTAAGCCTTTACAGTATGCTGTGATAGCTCGCTTTAAATTTGCGCGAGTGTACTTGAGATTAATGCCGACTAATCACGTGCTCAGTGGTGTAAGAAAACATTGTGAGGAAACGAGCATGTCTGAGGGGCATGGTAGCGGCGGACGGACGGGCATGGCGGACTCTTCTCGACTTCACATTCACACTCCTCTCATAAATGAGAGGAGGTCTGTCTCAGCAGTGGGATATTTATAAGCTGTTGGTCGTCATCATCATCATTTCAGCCTATCACTAGTCCACTGCTGAACATAGGCTTTCCTCATAGAATGCCATAAAAGTTTATACGAGTAGATCTCATTTTAGGGGGTGATTTTGCCATAGTTGCCACGCTTGGCAGGCGGGTTGGCAACCGCAGTTTATTTATTGAGATGTTCCAGGAAGACGCTCCTGACCATCTCCTGGTTTTCATTTTCCCTCTGTCGACTTTTACGACATCCACGGGATGAAATGGGTGTAGGTGGATAGTAGTACATGTTTTTATCTCATTAAATGTGTATCTCTTTAAATATTACCTAAATAATTATTAATTTAATTTAATTAGCATGTGGAAAATTAAAAGAACGGCAGTGCTTACAAAACATATGTAACTCCCACAAGAGATAACTTTCAGGTTATCCATTATTTTATCCATTACTAAAGCTTTCTTGTATGTATCGTAACTGGAAGATTTCTGATACGCGATTTCTAGAACTGCTGACTTTGGGCAGTCCCTTTGATCAACCCTTTTCCCACGGGTATAACCTTCCATAGTATTCATATCGTTTAAATCAGCTATCGAAAGTAATGAGGCAAATGTTGGCTGTTCTTTTGTTCAGGTTGTTTTTTAGAAAAGTTGTATTGATGACATTGTTGTTGTGAACTCGACGTGGTTAAATACTTGTGTTACGAAATAACCTGGTAGACAAAAATTTAAACCCGCGACCGCTTCGCCTAAATGACACTACTGTCGCTTGTTTTACCATTGTAAAAGCTTTCTAGTATTTATCGCAACTACAAAAAAAAAGATTTCTTATCCGTTTTTATTTATTAACTGATTAGCGAGTTATTTTATTAATTGTAAAAGTAAAGTGACCAAACGAGCAAACCGCTCACCCGATGGTAAGTGCAACGTCTGTCCATAACAAATGCTGTGGCACTCAGAACATTTCTGTTCTTAAATCTGATACGCCCAGTGATTACGCTAGCTCTCAATGCCCTTCAAACCGAAACACAGTAATGTTTGCACACTACTGCTTCACGGCAGAATAACTGGCCCTGGGGTGGTACCTACCTAGATGGATTCCTTACATTAATAGGCTGTTACTTTATTATATGAGCCGTAGTAGGTCGGAGGTCGAGCGCTCGCCTTAAAATTCATAGTACGCGGGTGACCTGAGCTCGATCCCGGATGCCGGCACCTCTAAAATTGTTTTGCAATTTTAAGTGCTGAGTTACCACGTGTTCAGCGGTGAAGGAAAAAATCGTGAGGAAACCTGCATGTCATAGGAATAAAAATATGTCTATTATATGTGAAGTCCGAATCCGCGGAATCTTTTCTGCTCCAAAACCTTCTCAGAAATGAGAAGACTTTTTAAATGAAAGATAGAAAGTTAATTTGCTAAGATACGCATGCAAATTATAAAATGGTGTATACTTCCTAGTTTTGAGGAGCACCGCCCGCCCTCCCACAGTGGCGTGCACGAGCAAACTAACACCGCCACAAGGAACCGCCACCAAATACCCTCCACCACTAAACTACCACTAGGCAATATACACCACTGGAGAGTTTTTAGTTACTTTACTTTTTTACTATACGCGTTAAACATGACACGTGAACGCGAACGAAAATCGTTATGTTGGCCAACGCAATGTAGAGACCGAAGATATTCACATGCCAACAGCACCCTTGACACAAAATCAGCTATCGGCATCCTTAAGTCACACGCATATACTTATTAGCGTCATTAGTTATTCTCGCTCGTTTTGTTCTCGTCGGAAAGCTATGGGGAGTAAATATTTTCTTGACTTCTACCAAAATGGCGGCGACATGGTTCGCCACCGGTCGCGTCTCCTTTCCCATGGGGCGAAAAGTGGGCTACGTTTCTGGCCTTTGTCTACCCTTATATGGGTAAAATACATGATTGTACGTATGTAAGTGTGTAGTTCTTAAAGTAGACGTAAAATTACATCAGTCATTACGTGCGCATTATTAAAATGTATGAAATTAATGCTTATATGTAATTTGCAATTTTTTTAGCAAGGATTACATAAATATTGCATACGCTCAAAATAGTAAAATTGAAATAAAACTAGATTTACGGATTTCATAGCGTTTCATTTACTACTTATAACCCCACGTTTCAAGAGCTTTACTGTGTATTGAAGTCTTGCAATGGTATGCTTGGTTTTGCATTTAAACATAGGGCAAACTAAAAGATCAAGAAAAAGCCGGGTTAAATAACATATAGCTGATGTGAGGCATCGACGCTCTAGGAAGTCTCAGTCTGTGACCATGTTCTGGACATCCCAACCATTACATCAGATTTGATAGACCACAAATCCTCGCAAAAGAACACCGATTCCTACCATAAATGATTTGTGTGGCCTTTGAAATTAAAAATAACATCCCAATTTCAATAGTTAAAAGATGGTTGGGTACCTTGGTACACCATTTATTACTCTACTTATTTTATTACTAACTAATTTAAGACGATGGCCTCTATAACTGGTAATATATTAGCGCCATCTATTGAGTAATTTAGTTGAATCTTCTATTAAAGCGTGTTCTTTTAGTTTTTTAAACTATTATTTTTTATTTGTTAGTCGAATTATTGCATCGGTCTTTGACAGGTGTGCAAAATTTTAATTAAATCGGATCGTTCGAAGTAGAAGAAAATCGAGCCTTAAGGAGTCGGTTACAAACATACAAACATACAAGTGAAGCTAATATAAAGCGTGTAAAAAAGTCGTCTAGTCAAGATATATCGTCAACTCCGGTTTGACGACAACAAATTGGATTGCAGTTGATACGTAGAGATCCCTCGCCGCTTATAAAAGAAGCGGATACAAAAATGACTCGCGGCTACATCTAGTTTAATTCTGCGCCCTTTCTGTCTGCAAGTGCTGAAGATTAAAGTAAAACGACAACAAACAAACCAAAGCAGCTGCACTTTGTGTACGCAGCACTTTTACTTGCTCGCTTTAAATCAAGTCTGGGGAGCCTGAAATTGAAAACAGGCTTTTTCACTTTTCTTTGTATTTCGCTTTTTCTTTGTAACAATCGGCCAAGGATTTCCAATTTGGGCGTTCTTAAATTGTGAGTCTGATTTTGTTTTGTCGTTGTGTTTAGTAGTCGTTGTGGTATGATTCCTATGCAGGAGTCCGTCTAGCTACGTACCACCGCAGGGCCAGTTATTCTACCGTGAAGCAGTAGTGTGCTAACATTACTGTGTTTCGGTTTGAAGGGCACTGTGAGCTAGCGTGATCACTGGGCATATGTCTTAAGAACCTATGTCTCAGGGTGATGGGCACAGTGTAGTGTTACACAGCAATTTTCTGGGCGATACAGCATGTTATGGGTTGTTATGGGTAGACGTTGCACTTACCATCAGGTGAACGTTTTGCTCGTTTCATCACTTTATACAATAAAAAAAATCGTATGTTGGAAGATAAGAACTGAAAGACACCTGCATTACTTCTTTTGTGAAAACCAAAACTTTAATTTCCCTTCACAACATAGTAATGTCCTCATTGGTTTTTGTAGAGTATTGTGCCCTAACCTGCGCCCGATGAGAGTTATTGATGCTATAATATCGGAGGAAGGGTAGGATGCAGCGTCAAAAGCACGGGGACAATCATGACATAATCAGCGCCGAAAACCTATACTTTGTGTCATTTGTGTTTATTCTAAATATTATATATTCGTCCGCGTGGATATAGGGTTTTTAATTATCCTGTGGGTTTTTGGTTTTATTGTAAATGAACTCATTCTATTCAGAATTTTGCGTTTTTTTAAGATTTATTTTTCAAACATATTGCTAGAACTAGGGGTATTATGTGACATTATCAGTATAAACGTAAAAAAATAATGCTTTTTGGATAAAGTGACAAATTGAGCGAAATACTGCTGGTAGGATGCCTATGCAAATATCCGTCTGGGTAGGTACCACCCAGACGGATGGTGTTTAGTGTTGTATTCTTCCGTGAAGCAGTAGTGTGCAAACATTACTGTGTTTCGGTTTGAAGAGCTGTGTCAGTTAGAAAATTTCTGTGTGATACCAACACCCCGTCACCCTGAGCCATCACTTCTTAAGTCTCATATGACTAGTGATTACACTAGCTCGAAGTGTCTGTTTGTAATAAAAAACAGCTTGTTACTCAATGCTCATGTAAGTATATAGGGTATTTAAATTAAAAAAAAAACTTTTTTAAAAAAAAATTCCGGCTAATTTCCGAAAGGGCTCGACTGATTTTGACGGGACTTTCACTGACAGGTAGCTGATATTATAGCGGGTAACTTAGGCTACTTTAATTTTAGAAAAAATATTTGAGTACCGCGCGAAAAAATTAAAACCCCAAAATCCTATTCAAATAGTAAGTACATATGCATATCATCGATCGGGTCAGCTTATAAAATTAAGCTTTCTCGCTTCTTCTCCATACAAATTTTTACTTTGCTAACCCCCTCACTCGTTAGTGCGCGCAATTGGCTAGATAACAAATCGTTTTTAAGCAATCTTACATAAGTGGCGGAGCGGAAGGCAATTGGCGGGTCGTTCTACATCCGTCGACCTTGACGTTAAGGCCTGTATCCAATCTAGGTGATGCGCCCCCGCGGCACGGTTGCCTCGGCTGGCGGAAGCTCGCAACGGCGACCGTTTGAATACACCCGCGGGACCCTGTTGAGATCTAGACGCTAGACTTGTATATTTTTTGCTGCGTTACTATCGAGATCCGCTTATTTTTTTTAATAGCATCGACTAGGGGAGGCGACGTCGTACGGTCTATTGCAGTTGATAACGCCTCTTAATTTGTATATATTGTCTATCTAGAGGTATTGTTGTAATGGTGATTATCCCTGGTGGCGGTATTAGTTTTCTTACCCATGCTATTCTGGTAGTCGTACCAGAACAAATTTTTGAAGAACCTGCCGAGGTTCTTTAAAAATTTGTTAATAAACACTAGTAATTGTTATAAGTCTTAACAAATTAAAGCTATAGTGATTTCTTATATTTACGCGAATACTACATATTGAAATAAAACTAATGTGACGGATTTTATAGCGTTTAATTTTAACTATTAATAACCCGAAGTTTCGAGCGCTTCACAGCACCCATGGTCAAGGGAGGACTGAGGTGACAGATGCCCTGATGTCATAGTTAAAACGAAGGTTGCGTACTACCACCAACTTGGGATCCTATAATTAATAAAATTAAATCCAAAACTAAGCATACTACAGCAAGACTTCAAGACACAGATAGGTCTTTCTGCGAAGATCAGACCAAAAATAATAATTAATAGCTGAAGATATTCCGGGTTAACTATGACACCTGATGTCATAGTTACCTCGGAGTACGTCTCCTCAGTCCTCCCGTGACCATGGGTGCTGTAAAGCGCTCGAAGCGACGGATTATAAATAGTTAAATTAAACGCGCTAAAGTCCATAAAATTAGTTTTATTTAAATTAAAGCTGTTTCTCCCCTTTAAGGATTTCCGCAACGTAATGCCTAATGATTTGTTTATTGTTTTATAAAAGGATCAATGCGCCACACAGGTTATCGATAACAACTCTGAGACCTACTAAGCCTAGGTTTCATCGTGTTTTATCACCAATTCCGAAATTATGATATGAAATTATGTAATCATCATCATCATTTCAGCGTATCACTATTCAACTGCTTAACATAGGCCTCCGTCATAGATTGCCACAAAAGTTAATAGCTCTAATTTTGGAAAGATGCTGCAGCCCGTCTCCTGCTCTTATTTTCCCTATGTCGACTTTTACGACACCTACGGGATGAGATAGGGTGGTAGATTCTCTAAAGCCGCCAACAAACGTCATTTGAAAATGTGTACAGGCTTTTATTTGTTTTGCAATGTTTGTATGTTTCTTTAGATCAAAATTTGGAATCTAACTTGAACCAGTTCTCGTAGCCCGAATAGGCTGAAATTTGGTATTCATGCATGAGCCTGATGACAATGCAATATGATGGTGAGCATGCCCTGATGCTGCTGCCAGGGCCACCTGCAGGCCACACATGAGGGTTACATCGGGCACGGGTAGGTTAGGACGACTTAGTGCTTAGTGCTTCTGTGTTAGTGCATACATTTGTGGCACTATAATATCGTCAGCGAAAAGGAGAGACTGTATATATGTATGTTAGTATGAAATAAAACTCTACCTTTTTTTGGTATATTCAATAGCGAAATGTACATCACGTAAAAATGGGTAGAATCAGTTTCTAAATAAGTATGGTCTAAATGGCACTGAGAGCTAGTATAATTACTGGGCATACGAGAGTGAGGAACTTAGAATGACCTTGCGGTGAACAGAACACAGAAATATTCTGGTTGACACAGCATTTATTATGGGCAGACATTTCAATTACTTTCAGATGAACGTTTCGCTCGTCTCATTCAGTCGATTTTTAAAATTTTTATATTCACATTTCTATTCGTTTGAAACTTTAAAAGTGCACAATACTATATGCTATGAATAAAAACATATACTTATCGATATATTCGTAACGGTATTGCCCATCCCTCGACCTCTCAGAGCCTACGTACGTAAAACGCCAATGGCTGTTTCACGGTGTCTTATTCCCGTTTATTCACGCTACCGTCTTGTCTTCCCTTGATTGCTGTTTAAATTACGCTTTTATTGGTAAGCCACATGGAAATACAGATTTAACGCGAAAGAGGAAGCGATATTCGGGACGAATTTTTTTTTTATCTGATTAAGTGATGAAACCAGCAAAACGTTCACCTGATGGTAAGTGCAACGTCTGCCCATAACAAATGCTGTGCCACCCAGAATATTTCTGTGTGACACCACACTGTGTCCATCACCTAGAGACATAAGTTCTTGAGTCTTATATGCCGAGTGATTACGCTAGCTCACAGTGCCCTTCAACCCGAATCAAAGAAATGTTTGTATGCTGCTGCTTCACAGCAGAATAACTGGCCCTGAAGTGATATCTTCCTAGACGTATTGCTGCATAGCAATCCTAATACCAGTATCTAATTTGTTAAGGGTAAAATTTTAACACGACCAACATGTTGGAATATGACTGAAGAATCAGCGTCCGCCTTATCACTTTTTAGTGCTTTTACATAAATATTATTAGCACTCCCAAGTTTATAATTTGGATTCCGTAGCGGAAATTATTATTGACTAGCTGATGCTAGCGACTTCGCCTGCATGGGTTTTTTTAAACATCCAGTGGGGGCTATTAAATTTTGCGGGATAAAAAGTATCCTATGTCCGTCTCTAGGATGTAAGTTATGTCTGTGCTAAATTTCGTCAAGATCGGTTCAGCGGTTCAAAGGTAACAAACAGACAGAGGGACAGAGAGAGTTACTTTCAAATTTATAATATTAGTATGGATTGCAATTTCTAATGGAGATTTGATGGATAAACATGGCTGAAAAATAAAAATAAGGATTCGGGGTCGCGTGAAGTCCGCCAACCTGTACTGGGTAGCGTGTAGGAATCTCAAAATAAAGAAGACGCCTGTGTTCTGAAAAATTTGAAAAATTCAAAAGTGCACGTATCATGACGCTCATTTAACTCTTTAGAAAAAAAAAATCGTATTGAGGTTCAAATATTTCGAGTCATTTTCATTTCAGATGAAAACAGAAGAAAAATTTTTTTTCTTTAATAACTACTAGTACTAGACTTTTGATATGAAATAAAAAACCAGTAGAGGGGCTAAGCGCTCGCTTTAAACTTCTTAGTTTGCGAGTGACCTGGGTTCGAGCCGCACCGGGCCGGCACCACTAAAATTGTTAATTGCAATTTTAAGTGCTGATTTAACACGTGCTCGGCGGTGAAGGAAAACATCGTGAGGAAACCTGCATGTCTGAGAAAAAAAAAATATTTCGAAGACATGTGAAGTCCGCCAACCCGCATTGGAGCAGCGTGGCGGATTCTTCCTAGCTCCAAAACCCTCTCAGAAATAAGAGGAGGCCCGTGCTCAGCAGTGGGTCATTTATAGGCTAAAACTTTACTTTTACTTGTAGATAAAATTCTAGACACGATAAAAAAAAACGGTCTTGATACGTCACTTTGTTTAGGGGGTTATCGTGACCACATCCCTAAAAAAAACCGGACGTCCACGTCAATTTTTTTAAACTATTTTTTTTTCTAAGTAAAATAATTTTAATGAATGCATTAAAGTGTTTTCTTGATATGAGTCTATTCAAATCAGCATGTAAGTGCAATATAATTGTGATAGAGGCATTTGAAGAGCGCCGAATCGCTTGACCTTGACTTGTCGGGTATAAAGCTCTACCTCACGCCGCTTGGCTTTGCTAATAATTGCCATCCACCTGCCAAGCGTAGCAGCTATGGCAAAATCTCTCCAAAATACAAGCTTTTGTGGCTATCCAAGGGGGAGGGCTATGTTCAGCAGTGGACTTGTGATAGGCTGAAATGATAATGACGATTAATTCGCGTAAATATTAGATATCGGTATTGAGTTGTTACTGTAAATACAATTTATTTGTTTGTTGACAAACACGAACCATCGAATTGGTATGTTGTGTGTGTTGTCCCGTGAAACATTACAGCATCCACTTTATTACGCATCGCCCCCTTTAAATTCGACGAAGTGTTATATAAATATATACACGGACATAAACTGAGTCACGTAGTTAGTGATCGTTACCGCACGGTGTTAGCGCCCTCTTCCCCGATCTGAATGCGGATTCAATTTTGTGTGCGCTAATTAGTAGTACAGCATACTAATTATCATTCCAAGTGGTGACGGCTTAAGAGAATCTACCACCCCATCTCATCCCGTGGACGCCGTAAAAGTCGACAGAAGGAAATTAAAAAGCAGGAGATGGGCAGCAGCATCTTCCTGGAACATCTGCATGAATAATCTTGGGGGGATTTTGCCATAGTTGCCACGCTTGACAGGCCGGTTGGCAACTGCAGTTTATTTATTTACAACTGCAGGTTTCTATTTTCCCTCCGTCGACTTTTACGCCACCCACGTGATGAGATGGGGAGGTAGAATCTCTTAGGCCGCTACCACACGGAAAGCCGCTACCTATACCTACAACGTTTTCTTAAATGTAACCCAAATTTGTTAATACGAGTACAAACAAAAATTGTGAAATTTTTTGTTATTTTAAAACCTTAAACTTGTTATGTGTTTATCTATTTAAGTATGCCCCCTCCCCCCCCCCACACGGCAATGGTTTTAAATGGTGGAAGAATACCTATGCAGGAATCCGTCTAGGTAGGAACCACCCCAGGGCCAGTTATTCTGCCGTGAAGCAGTAGTGTGCAAACATTACTGTGTTTCGGTTTGAAGGGCACAGAGCTAGCGTAATCACTGGGCATATGGGACTTAAGAACTTACGTCTCAGGGTAATGGACACAGTGTGGTGTCACACAGAAATTTTCTGGGTGACACAACATTTGTTATCGGCACAAGTTGCACTTACCATCAGGTGAACGTTTTGCTCGTTTCATTACTTTATCCAATAAAAAAAATCAGTTTTCTTAAATAACTTTGAAAGTATTTATTTTAAAATTAGAAATAAATATATATGTTTGAGACCGTCACATAAAAGCCTTTACATTTTATATGTCACATCATACTGTTTTGGATTTTTTTGCGAAAGTGTCCTTGATTTTAAGATTCATTTATTGACGTCACACGCCTGAGTTTGGGGCACAAACATACATATGAGTACCAAATTTCAAGTTAACGGTAACGGTCGAGTAGATTCGGAGAAGTGACAGACCGACAGACAGACGAGACCGAGACACGAGTGTTCCTACAAGAGAACCCTACCAACAAAGAAGTTTCAGAGTTGTATTATAAATAGTGAAGTTACACCTTCAATAAAGAGATTCCTTTGTATTGAAGGTTAGACAAAATCTGAATACGAAATGCGATCATAAACAGTATAAAATATGTTAAAATATGGAATAAGAATTTTCATAAAGTAAGTACTCGTAAGATGAATGAAAATTTTCTTTAATCAAAACTTCGTCGACTTTCCTTCACAGGAAAACATTCCATGTAATTTCGGACATGTAGTAACATGTAATAAGCTTCTCATAATGAGATGTACTGGTCGTCACGTCGCTCGTCTACGTGCGCCTGTACCGTTCCTGTTTATCAGCGCAGCCAGTGTGATGAAAGTTTGATTAGATTTTTACGACCTCAGTCCCCTATTGAGTAGAGGAAGGGGGATATTGTGTAGAAGAGATTGCGGTATTAATTATACGTATCAACTGCAATCCAATCTGTTGTTGTCAAACCAGAGTTGACGATATATCTTGACTAGACGACTTTTTTACACGCTTTATATTAGCTTCAATTGTATGTTTGTATGTTTGTAACCGAATCCTTGGGGCTCGATTTTCTCCTACTTTGAACGATCCGATTTAATTCAAATTTTGCACCTGTCAAAGACCGATGACAATGCAATAATTCGACTAAAAAATAAAAAATAATAGTTTAAAAAACTAAAAGAACACGCTTTTATAGAAGATCCAACTAAATTACTCAATAGATGGCGGTAATATATTACCTGTTATAGAGGCTATCGTCTTAAATTAGTTAGTCACAAAATAAATAATAGTTTAAAAAAACTAAAAAAGCACACTTTTAAATAAAATCCAACTAAAAAAATAACAGTTTAAAAAACTAAAAAAACACGCTTTTATAGAAAATCCAACTAAATTACTCAATAGATGGCGCTAATGTATTACCTGTTATAGAGGCCATCATCTTAAATTAGTTTATAACAAAATAAATAATTGATTAAAAAACCAAACTAATAACAGTTTAAAAAAAAATGAAAAAACACGCTTTTATAAATAAACCAAACTAAAAAGTAGAAAATAAATAATAGTTTGATAAAAACTAAAAAATACGCTTTATACAGAAAACCAAACTAAAAAATAGAAAATAAATTTTTATAAATTTGAATTAAGAATTAAGAAAATTCTAATAAATATAAATGAATAATAGTGTAATTAAGGAAACAATGTTTTATTTAAAAAAAAAACGTGGGGAGCTTTTTAAGACGTTCATGAAATATTTATAACTATTGACACCATGCACTCCACGCTTTTTTTTAAATAAAACATTTTTTTTCTTATTATCACTATTATTAATTTATATTTATTAGATTTTTTTACACTATTCTTAATTAAAATTTAGTAAAATTTATTTTCTATTTCTTAGTTTGGTTTTCTATATAAAACGTATTTTTTAGTTTTTTCAAACTATTATTTATTAGATTGAAAATTTGTGGGCGCTCAGTGAACGTGACTTCACTTTCTTATATTTATTAGATATTTGATTAAACGAAAAAATGAATTAACAAATATATTTGTCACTGTAACTTAACTGTTCAGTATATGAACCATTAATTAATAAATCAACGACAGTTAATTATGAACATATACGAGCGCAGCGACATATATAACAAAGTTATCTTTTTTCTCTCTGTGGCCAAGTACGTTAATATTTTTTCGCTTTTACACTCATCGCACCCACGAAGTTTTGACTTCAAAAACTTGAGCTTACATTTTTTACAAATTATTAATTAATGAAAAGATATAACTGCTCAGTAAAATTATTAATTAAGTGATGAAATTTATGTAATAAATTTGATTAAATTTGTGATTGCAGACATAGACATTCTCAGTCCAGCTTGTATACACCTGCATCTTGTATATGGATATTACATATGATAGTTGATAATAACTGACTTATCTTCTTCGGCTGCTTGAAAAAGGTAGCCTGAATTAACTATGACACCCCAGTCCTCCCGGGACCGTAGGTGCTGTAAAGCGCTTAAAACGTCAATATATTACAAAAAATAAACGCAAAAAAATCCGTAAATTACAGTATTAATTTTATTTTGTAGTGCTTTATACATATACGAGTACATACAGTCAGGCCTCTTTCCCATTGGGGTAGGCAGAGACCACATCTTTCCACTTACTACGATCCTGAGACATATCTTTCGCTTCTTATACGTTCATTACCGTTTTTATACACGCTCGTCGGTTGCGGGTACTTTTAACCGACATCTCATAGTCAAGCGATTCAGCGGTTTTCAAATGCCTCCATCACAATTATATTACACTTATATGCTAATTTGAATAGAGTGATATCAAGAAAACACTTTAATTAAAAATTATTTTGAAAAATCGTCTGAGATTGAAACTTTGAAAAAAAAAAAACGGTTTAAAGACGTGGACCGTATCCAGACCGGGTTTTTTTATCGTGTCCAGGATAATATCTACTGGTTTCCTGTTTCATAATAAAAGTCTAGCACCTAGCCTGTAGTTATTAAGAAAACTATTTTCATCTGAAATGGCAAATACTTTGTTCTTAAGACTTAAATGTCATGTTAGATAAACGTCATGATACGTGCACTTTTGGAGTTTCCAAACTTTTTTTTTTTTGGATATAGTGACGACACGAGCAGAACGTTCACCTGACGTAAAGTGCAACGTCTGCCCATCAATTGGTGTTAATATTTAAAGACAATAATGACATTTATTCCGACACTTCTATCTACACACATAATACATGGTACACATAACATAAGGTATACATAATACAAAAAAATTAAAGAAAAATAGCAATGTAAAGAGGAAAAAATAATAATAAAAAAAAAATGTGTTTGTGTGTGTGGTGATGAAGCGGCGGAAGGGACCGTCTCAGCATAAGCCACGGAATCGCAGCGCTGATTTTCAATCGGCCCCAAACTACAGTAAGGACGGCAACAGTAAGCGAGTAAATGTTGTTGTTCTAATTTTAAAGAGAATGTTTAAAAAGTACGTAAGTTTAATTAATTTATAACAAAACAAAAACAGTGCTAAATAATATATGAAATAAACTGTGGGATACGAACTATATATATTAGTCTATATCAATCAAAAAAGTGTTCATTTACTATGTTGCCACACATATAATATTACATGATAAAAAGAAAATTAAAAAGAATTCCCTGTGTTAAGCTTATTAACTACATGCGAGACGCGTGCATAGATATTTCTATAATGTTTTTGTTAATGTATATTTTTTGGGCACGGCACGGGGAACCTTGCGCTACGAATGAACGTGAGACGTGACCACATTTTATTTAAACGCACAATTCATTGCAGCGTAGCCTCTTATGCACTTCTCTCGTTGTAATTGCGTCGCTGTATTCAACCGTACTTCGGAAACGAGGTAATTGTCGCTGCGTTCAAATTGTTCGGTTTTCCCATTAACTAGACGAGTTTGCTTGCTATGCCGTGTACCAAGCATCGCTAAAGTACTCGCATTTTGTTGGTCTTTGCTACGAGTCGAGGGTTCAATTAACACATGACGTGGAATTAATTTTTATATGGCCTACATATAGTTTTGGGTGACCGCGTGGCATAGTGGACAGAGTACCTGACTTCTACGCCGCGGGTCAAATTGTTGGTTTTCGGATCTGGTTGAGTTGTGTTTGTCCCCGTGTTTCTGACACTGCATCCTAGCCTACCCCCGATCTTATCGCATCAGCGTTACATCGGGCGCGGGTAGGTTGGGATGAGTGAGTGCCTCTGTGTTGGCGCGTACACTTGTGGCACTATAATATCTCCTGCGCAGTTGATTCGGAAGTTGTCGCCGTGGTCGAAATCGGCTAGGAGAACATCATAGTTTTGGGTCTGAGTTTTTGTGTATGTTAAATTAACTTACATACATGCCTTTTTCAATACAAAGTGTAGGCAGAATTTAGATTTCCTCCTGACCGATTTTCGACCGGAGCGAAAATTTCGCGAAAACGAAAACTATCAACTGCGCAGCATGTCTTATAGTGCCACAAGTGTACGCTCAAACACAGGGGCACTCACTCGTCCCAACCTACCCGCGTCCGATTTAACGTTCATGCGATAAGATCAGAGGGAGGCCCGAAAATCAACGATTTGCCTTTTTCCACAAATGTTGGCTTCCGCTGGGATTCGAACCCAGGACCCGCGGCGAAGAATTTAGGTACTCTAACCACTAAGCCACTCGGTCTTCAGTAATTTAATAAACTTGTGCTCATATTCATTTTCCAAAAAGTTACTAATAATTAATTATAATCAACTTTATAGCAAACTGTAAAACATTTATATATACGTTAAAGTAATTTTAACTTTTAATGGCGGTATCAATATCCGTGAATCATAATTAACTGACTTAAAAGTTTATTGCTTCGTTATTTTGTTAATGGTCAATGAAAGGAAAGCAATTAACATTAATTATTTTTACAGAATGCATGCTGCGTAATCTTTTTATGGCAATTTATATAGATGGAGAAATATATGTATAATAAGACGACGTTAATAGAATCCCGCAATTCTTGCGGAAATCTATTTAAGGAACATGAGAAACGAAATTAGTTTCCAAAGATCCGCATTGAAAATTAAAAATAGTGTGTTTTACCTACTTTATTATGATCATTGCCCATAATAGCCATCGGGAACCATCAGATTTATATTTATAACAGCATAGGAATGATGGTAGGATTCCTATGCAGGAATCCGTCTAGGTAGGTACCACCCCAGGGCCAGTTATTCTGCCGGGAAGCAGTAGTGTGCAAGCATTACTGTGTTTCGGTTTGAAGGGCACTGTGAGCTAGCGTAATCACTGGGCATTTGAGACTTAAGAACTGATGTCTCAGGGTGACGGGCGCAGTGTCACGCAGAAATATTATGGGTGACGCAGCATCTGTTGTGGGCGGACGTTGCACTTACCATCAGGTGTCAACGTTTTGCTCGTTACGTCACTTTATACGAAGAGATGCTCTCCACCACTACAACACTACATATTACAACAGTACCTGTTACTAAAGTTTACATTTTACAACGAGGTACTATCAAGTGATATTGACTCTACGAGCAACGTAGCTTGCTGTGTGGTGGTGTCGTAATAAAATATGCAACACCATCTCATCCCGTTTGTGTCATCGGGGTAGAGAGAAGGTAATGCCTGGTAAAAATTCTAGCGTCGGTGGAAGGATATGAAAGAGTTCTACGCTCCTCGTCTAGTCATAAGATTAGCATTCCGACACATTTCACTGGGTTCACCAGTAATTCCTTTACAGTTCAGGCTGCACTACTCTGGAATTCCTTGCCTGAAGACATAAGAAAAGCCCCAAATAAAGTGCTCGTTTAAGAGATAAGATCGTGATTACTATTTGAGAATAACCAGTGTTTGATGTTAGAAATGTTACCTATAGTTCGGTTTTGTATTATATGCATATTATATATATTAATATCTGTGTTTATTTATATTAAATTTCTTATTTATGAGTGTGTATATATATGTATATATATATTTATATAAATATAAATAATATTATTTAACTATTCTATAATTATACCTGTCAGAATAGCTTACCACACTGCGGGTTGACTGGCAGAGAATGCCGATAGGCATTAAGTCCGCCCATTGTTACCTTACTCGTAGAATCTAAGGGTGTAACAATAGAGAGTAAATAAATAAAAAATAAATAAAAATATTCCTATGCACGAATCCGTCTAGGTAGGCTTAGATGGTTTGTACACGTAGAGAGGATGGATGAAAGATGATTGACGAAACAGATTTATGAGGCGAGTGTGAATTGGCAAGCCGGTAGGGATCGACGTAGGCGAACGTATTACGATCAGATCGAAATCGTTTTAAGGAAAGGCCACGTCAAAAGAACCCGCAACCGACGCTTGTATGAAAACACTAATGAAAGTAGAGGAAGCTAAAGATGTGTGTTAGGATCGTAGCAAGTGGAAAGATGTGGTATCTGTCACCCCTATGAGAAAGAGGCGCGACTCTATGTTACTGGTGATAGGATTCCTATGCAGGAATCCGTCTAGGTAGGTACCACCCCAGTGCCAGTTATTCCGCCGTGAAGCAGTAGTGTGCAAACATTACTGTGTTTTGGTTTGAAGGGCACTGTGAGCTAGCGTAATCACTGGGCATATGAGACTTAAGAACTGATGTCTCAGGGTGACGGGCGCATTGTGGTGTCACACTGTTCTGGGTGACATAGCATTTGTTATGGACAGACTTTGCACTTACTATCAGGTAAACGCTTTGCTCGTTTCGTCACTTTTATTAAATAAAAAAAAATAAGTACCACCGCAAGGCCAGTAATTCTGCCGTGAAACAGTATGGACATCAGTTCTTGAGTCTCGTATGCCCAGTGATTACACTAGGTCTGAGTGCTCTTCAGATTATTAAGCTATATTTTAAGGAGTATTGGTAGAGAGCATTTATATTTTCAAACACGTCGTTGTTTCGCAGGCCATTTTGATTAATACGTTTTTTGATGATCGCGTGGATAAGCGCGTATTGGTGAGCAGTTGGTTAGATTAGGTTAAGGATTATTTCTGATCCTGACTTTTTATTGTTAGTTGTTTTGAAACTCGGCATTGATTTTCATTTGATATTCCTAATTTGAAATGGTTCCAATCGACAAAAATATCTGTTAACGTTAACAGATCTGCTTGATCATTAGAGTAAAGTTTCAGCTTAGAAATGTCCCACTGCTGAGTACAGGCCTCCTCTCATTTCTGAGAGGGTTTTGGAGCTAGGAAGAATCCGCCACGCTGCTCCAATGCGGGTTGGCGGACTGCACATGTCTTCGAAATATTTTTTATTTTTTATTTCACAGACATGCAGGTTTCCTCACGATGTTTTCCTTCACCGCCGAGCACGTGGTAAATCGGCACTTAAAATTGCAATTAACAATTTTAGTGGTGCCGACACCGGGAATCGAACCCAGGTCACTCGCGTACCATGAAATTTAAAGCGAGCGCCTAGCCCCTGAGCTACCATTAGAGTAAATAATAATATTAGCCGACATATACTGGAGCGGCGTGACGAAATATTTCATGACGCTTTCAAAAATGACACGAAGCCTGTGTTCAGCTGTGGGACGTTAACAGACTATTAATTCAATTAGTCTAATGTGTTTGACTTTTATAAAATCAATATAAGGCTTTGAAAGAAAAGAGTGCCGTGTGGTGGAGGCTTACGACAATCTGCCTACCACTAGTCCACAGCTGCCATCCCATCTCATTCGGGTTTCGTAAAAGTCGATAAAGGGACAATAGAAACCAAGAGAGGCAGCAGCACCTTCCTACTACATCTGAATAAAAAAACTGCAGTTGCTAATCCGTCTGCCCAACGTGGCAACTATTCCTAAATCCCCCAAAATGGTAGCTAATAACTTTTGTGGGAATCTATGGGGGAGGCCTACGTCCAGCAGTTCGGTATATAGACCGGTGATAGACTGAAACGATGATGATGATGAATTAAGAAATACAATCTTGTTAAATGGTCCTCTAATAAACCTGTAATTTCAAACGCAAAATAGACTTTAATACAAGTCTATGAAAATAAACTTTTTATTAAACTGAACAGATAAAAGTTAATAAAAAGTTACACAGAGAGTGGATGATATCTGTCGGTAAGTTGCAAACTTGAGCTATGAATACGAAGTTTCACTGGAAGGCTTAGGCGGCCGGCGAAACCAGGTAATTTAATAAAGACTCCGGGGAACGTTTTACATGTATTACGTTTCTAAAGTTTAAGATGAAAACGTTTTACGGAGTCTGTAGAATATTCAACGTAATAATGAATCGGTAAAAATATACTTTTTCCTTTTACGTAAAACAATGCGGCTACAATCTGGGTTCTCTATAAGTCTTTTGTAGTGTGAGTATATCTAGAATAACTCTCTGTGAATCGAAGAGGACCCGTAGCGCTGATATCAATCGCTAAATCACTGCGACAGCTTCGTCGATAAGCAAACGCATAGTTTTATTTTTAACTTGCTCTACCTGCGACTTCGTTTGCATAGACTTTTGGATTTATTATAAACATTCACGCCTCTTTCCATTTGTGGTAGGCAGAGACCGCATCTTTCCAGTTGCTACGTCCCTAACACTTTCTATTCTTCTACGTTCATGAGCGTTTTCATACAAGTTCGTCGGTTGCTTAGACCGTTTTCGATCTGATCGTGATACGTTACCGGTATTAAGAGAGCCTATTAAAAATCTTAGTAAAGTATAAACATATGTTAAGGGATACACCATGGTTTTTGCTACCATAGATGGCGTTCTGTGGAATATTCTCGAAAAATGTTGATAACTTTCGAAACAGTGAAACAAACTCGATGAAACATAGTCTTAGTTGGTCCGTGTAAAATGCATGCGACTAGCTATCTCGTCAAAAATCCATTCGTACAGACCAACAGACAAAAATATACATTTATTTTAAATATAAGTATGTCAAATTCTACTACTAAAAATTCCAGTCGATATGTGTTCAGTGTGCCTATGGTCAGCAGTGAAAACAGTATATCAAAACAGCCGAGTCCACTCGGCTTCCGTCTGTCGTAGAGTCTATGACGCTTGATAATGCCTCGTTTTGGGGCGAAACACGTGTCGTGTTCTCGACCTCAGTGGTGTATATTATCTAGTGGTGGTATTGTAGTGGTTAGTGGAGGGTACCTGGTGGCGGTTCCTGGTGGCGGTGTTAGTTTGCTTGTGCACGCTACTGAGGGAGGGCGGGCGGTGCTCTTCAAAAAACTAGGTAATATACACCATTTTTATATTTTGCATGCGGATCTTAGCAAAGTAACTTACCTTCCTTCATTATAATGGATTTCCGCAAAGTAACGCCTGATTCTATTAACTATAAAAAATAAATGTTCCATTTTTAGTCATATTGTATCTAACGTATAAGACAGTAAGTTTGTGAGACGAGCCCTGAATTCCATCCAGGACAAGCCATTGTTCAAAAAACACAAATTTTTGGTTCGCCTGGGGTAATAGATGCCATTCTGAGGGTGGTTTTCCACGTGTTAACCTGTCTGCCCGGGAGATAATATGCTCACACCGTTTTTTTTTTTAACTTGTCGATTAGATGTAACAGTTAAAACGTCAGCGGGAGAGGCAGAGGGCATCCTCTTTCGGTATATACGCAATCAAGATTCGGACAGAATCAGTACATGCGAATGTTTAACATGTTCACGTTCATTTCGTTTGCCGTTATTACTACAAACAATACTTTTTTTATTACTGTGCCATGTTCGTTGCTGAGCTGTCTATACTCCTGACACTTGTAGTCCATTTAAAAATAACAAAATTTTTACTTTAAATAAAATCAAAAACCAAGCATGCCCTGCCTTCAAGACACATTTAGTTATGACATCTGTGACCTCAGTCACCTCAGTCCTCCCGTGACCTTGGGAGGTGTAGAGCACTCGAAAGGTCTGGTTAGAAATAGTTCAAAATTTAACGCGATAAAATCCATAAAAATTAGTTTTATTAAAATTTGTAGTATTCGCGTAAATAGAAGAAATCATTACTTGTGTTCTATCCAGGTGAGCACCCTATCCCGAATCCGTAGCGTCCGTCGCTAGGAAATGGGGTGCGGGTTTTCTGTGCATCGGTAATGATTAGTTTGTGGTTCCGTAGCCACCACATTATCCCGTGACGAACAAGTTGTGGAGTGGTTTCTATGTGGCGTGGTCGTTTGTTGGTGTAACGACGCGACGCAATTTCCAAGTTTCGGCAATGTCGTCTGTCCCGTGGTACTCGTATGACAAAGTTGGGAGAATTCAACTGAATCTGGCTTTGTAATCGGCGAAGGTTAACATAACTTTGTTGTAAAGTCTGGTGTAAAGTGTTTTTGATGTCTTTAATTTATAAGGAAGATAAGGAAACTGTGAAACGTCCCGCTGTAATTAACAAGAATTAATCAAAACCAATACCACTGCAAGACGTCAATACACTGAAAGCTCACTGGGTAGATCGTTCCAAAATTAATAATTGAAAGCTGAAAGGATTAACTATGACATCCCAAAATGTGAGCACACACTTTTGTGGAGGTCTACAGTGGAGGCCTATGTCCAGCAGTGGACTAAAACTAGTATGTACCTGTGTATGTACGAAATGTAGTTTATGAAAGAAAAGAAAAGAAAGAAAGAAAATACATTTATTTGTAACGACAACACATTTACACAAAAAAGTAACAATACTCAAAAATGTTTCAAAAACATGTCGTCACAAATCGGTCCCAAATCAGCATATGCCGGCTGTAAGCAACCGGCGCTGGTCTTCCGCTGAGGCCGTTTGGTGATCCCACGGTCCAGCTTCACAAAAGCATGTGGAATATATATGAGATACATAGAACATATATGAGATAATTACCTTAACGTAATATATTTTTTTAATGAGTTTAATATACGAAGGAAAAACAAAATGTTATCACTTAAGTAATGGTAAAAAGAAATAAAAATAAAAATAAAATAAAACATGACTGGAGACAGTGTGCTGTGTGATGCTGTCAGGAATCCGTCTAAGTAGGTACGACCAGTTCTTTTACCGTGAACCAGTAGTGAGCCGTGTGGTGGCGGCCGGTTAAAAGACTACCACTCCATCTCATCCAATGGATCTCGTAAAAGGCGAGTAAGGAATTAAACTGCACTGTGCACCCAACAGCGCCTGGTGGCGATGGGCTCACCACCTATCACACCAAGTGCATTATACTGTTTTGGTGAAACGTGGATTGTGGCAGTCATCTGTTTTTGCATTGAGTGCCCAGTCTCTGACTACCCCTTATGGGATACATTCGAGATCTTATGTATGTATGTATGAATCAGTAGTGTGCAAACATTCCTGCGCTTCGGTCTGAAAGGTACTGAGAGCTAGCGTAATCACTGGATATATTAGACTTAAGAACTACGGTTTCAGTCGGACTGGCGCAGTGCGGTATCACACACAAATGTTGTGGGCGACACAGCACTCGTTATGGGCAGACGTTGCACTTGTCTTCAGGTGAATGCTTTGCCCGTATTGTATCTTTCTAATATAAAAAAGAATAATATTTAAAAGCATTATACTTAGTAGTTTAAAAACGACTAAGTATAATGAAGCGTAGCGTATGTTTCTAAGAATATAGTGTAACATAATTTCTTGAACTTCGTGCGAGCATACCCTAAGTAATCGTTTAGGAGAACTATTAGGCAAGAGTCGTAATGAAAATGTGTACAGGGTGCTGTATTCCTGATCGTTACTGTTCATCAGTCCCTTGAGCAGAAGGTCACGGCATTTTCATATTTACAGACATATTCTATTTAAGTCTAGCTGTGCCCCGCGGTTTCAGCCGCTTAATATAATCAGACTACATGATTGCGCCGTATTTCATGGTACCTTGAAAGAACATTTCGACGACATGTGAAGTCCGCATTTGGAGCAGCTTGTCGATCTCTCCCCGGCTCCAAACCATGAGAAAATGAGAGGAGGCAGTAACAGTGGAACGTTTATAGACTTGGAGAAGAACATTTGCCTTGTGGTTGCGTTAGAGAATCTGCCACCGAATTTCACACTGTGGGTTCGGAAAGTTGATTAAGGAAGGAGAAGTACTCATTTAGCATATACTAAACTGCTTTTTTTATTTGATAAAAGTGACGGAACAAGCAGAACGTTCACCTGATGGTAAGTGCAACGTCTGCCCATAACAAATGCTGTGTCACCCAGAACATTTCTGTGTGACACCACACTGCGCCCGTCACCCTAAGACATCATTTCTTAAGTCTCATATGCCTAGTGATTACGCTAGCTCTCAGTGCCCTTCAAACCGAAATACGGTAATGTTTGCACACTACTGCTTCACGGCAGAATAACTGGCCCTGGGGTGGTGCCTACCTAGATGGATTCCTGCATAAGAATCCTACCACCAGACCTCATTCACCCCCTCTTCTATAAAAAAAGGAGACAAAAGTCTTCAACCAGTGCGTGTTGCCCGTGATGAAATACGGAACCGCGACGGGGTCCTTGACTGCAGGGCGAATGAGGAAGCTCAAAGTCGCTCAGTGAGCTATAGAAAGAGCTTTACTCGGTGTTTCTCTGCGAGATAAAATCCGTAACGAGTTCTAGTTATCCGCGGCAGAACTAGAGTAACTGACATAGGTCTTAGGATTAGCAAGCTAAAGTGGCAATGGGCCGCTTGTAGAACCGATAACCGTTGGGGGTGAAAGGTTCCCGAGTGGTTTACTGGTGGGAGGATTTCTATGCATGAATCCGCCTAGGTTGGTACCACCGCAGGGCATATGCGACTCAAGAACTGATGTCACAGGGGAACGGGCTTAGTGTATTGCCACACAGAAATAATCTGGACGACACATCATTGCGGCGGCCAAAAAAAGTATCTCACACCGGCAAACGCAGTGTAGAGCGACCCTCCACTAGATGGAGTGACGACTTGCACGGTTTTGCGAGATGCCGATGGATGCAGGTTGCTCAGGACCGTGCTTTGAGGAAATATTTGGGAGAGGCCTATGTTTCTGAAGTGCTGCCGCTGCTGGGTGGACATGTGTGGACTGAAATGATAATCAAATATCGAATTAGGTTCATACAACAACGAAAATTCGCTAAGTTTTTCGCACACTTCTGTAGTTATTGGATAGCGTAACATGTTTAACAGATGAATAACCGATCACAGTCTGTACATTTTCGGCTTTAATGCTGTGTCATCCAGGACATTTCTGTGTTACACCACACTGCGCCCGTCATCCTGAGACAAGAGTTTTTAAGTCTTATATGCCCAGTGCCCTTCAAACCGAAACACAGCATTGTTTGCACAGATATGTAGAACTTTAAGTGTATGATCGCGGGTTAGATTATGTCCAGTCTCCAAAAGGTGTTTCGCGAAATGCGATCTGTCGGGATTGCAATTTCTGTACGCGGCCAAATGCTCCTTGTAACGAGTGTACTTACTAACTTGTATTACCTGAGAGCCGCGGTAGCTCAGGGGCTAGGCGCTCGCTTTAAATTTCATAGTGCGCGAGTGACCTGGGTTCGATTCCCGGTGCCGGCACCACTAAAATTGTTAATTGCAATTTTAAGTGCTGATCTTACCACATGCTCGGCGGTGAAGGAAAACATCGTGAGGAAACCTGCATGTCTGAGAAATAAAAAATATTTCGAAGACATGTGTAGTCCGCCAACCCGCATTGGAGCAGCGTGGCGGATTCTTTCTAGCTCCAAAACCCTCTCAGAAATGAGAGGAGGCCTGTGCTCAGCAGTGGGACATTTATAGGCTGAAACTTTACTTTTTTTATTACCTGAGAGATAAACAATTCCAGAGGGGTTTGTAATGTGAAAGACAAAATTGACGTTCGCCAAAAATCCGGCGTTTATAAGCTTGTTTGTAGTGAATGCAGCGCTGTTTACGTTTGTCAGACTGGCCGCAATTTCGACACTCTTTACAAGGAGCGATTGGCCGCGTACAGAAATTGCAATCCCGAAAGATCGCATTTCGCGAAACACCTTTTGGATACTGGACATAATCTAACTTGCGATCATACATTTAAAGTTTTACATATTTGTGACAAGGGATTACGGCTGTATGTGCTGGAACAACTAGAAATAATAAAAAATAATAACATTACACTGCTGAATGAGCAAATAAACGTATCGAATTCACCACTGCTAAATATCTTTAAATCTAGTACTTAAAGTTCAAATCTTCTCGAAGTAGTCGTTGGCTGCCTACGTGCTCGGGTGGTGGATTGTGTGAAGAATCGGCCGTTATCGGGATGACGTCATCACATTATCATAGATAACGGTCGGTTGCGTCACCGAGACTATAAATAGCAGCTCTTTGATCGGGCCGCTCACTTGGCTCTCACTCGCGGGCCTTCTGCTCGCGAGTCGCTTCCTATGACGCAGTAAAAGCCATAAGGCTAATTGCATACACACACACAAAAAAAAAAAAAAAAAGGGCCGCTCACTTGGCGGTTGACTGTCGTAGAGCCAATATCACTTGATAATGCCTCGTTCAAAACACGTGTCGTGTTCTCGACTTCAGTGGTGTGTATTGCCTAGTGGCAGTGTTGTAGTGGTGGAGAATATACGGTAGAAGTATTGGTTTTCTTGTGCACGCTGTTGAGGGAGGGCGGACGTTGCTCTTCAAAACTAGGTAATACACACCATTCTACATTTTGCATGCGGATCTTAGCAAATAACCGTCCCTTAGTAAACAAACCCGTGCTGTTGAGTGGGAAAGTGTTGGATAATTTTAGAATATACGTGCTTGTGGACTACTTTTTCCATAAATTTCCTGAGTACGTTAAGTATAGAAATGGGTCGATAATGTTCAATAGCTGTTTCGTTCCTTTTTTACACGCTTTATATTAGCTTCACTTGTATGTTTATAACCGACTCCTTAGGGCTCGATATTCTCCTACTTTGAACGATCCGATTTAATTTTAAGTTAATTTAAGTTTTGCACACCCGTCAAAGACCGATGACAAAAAGTAAAAAAAACACGCTTTTATAGAAGATCCAACAAAATTACTCAATAGATGGCGCTAATATCCTGTTATACCACCTCTATAACAGGAATATATTAGTGCTCTCTATTGATAATAAGAAAAAATGTTTTATTTAAAAAAAAGCGTGGGGTGCTTTTTAAGATATCAACTAAATGACAATCCTTCTTCTCATATCTGTCATTGAAATATTTATAACTATTGTCACTATGCACCCCACGCTTTTTTTAAAATAAAACATTTTTTTTTCTTATTTACACTATTATTCATTTATATTTATTAGAATTTTTTGCACTATTCTTAATTCAAATTTATTAAAATTTATTTTCTATTATTTAGTTTGGTTTTCTGTATAAAGCGTGTTTTTTAGTTTTTTTAAACTATTATTTATTATGTACTGGCACAATAATAGCGGTCTTTCATATTTCAGAAAAGTAGCCCTCTAGAAAACACCTATTAAAAATTGTAGTTATGGGGACAGCGAGAGTTTCCCTACATTTTAAAAAGAAAATGGGAGGTATTTTATCACAACCTGCACCTTTAGAACACAAGATTTTTTAGGAGCTGTTTTATATCATCGATTGTAACATTTATACTACAAATAATATCATCACACAATGCATTATTTTCAGTGAACTTATTATAATGTGAGGCCGGTAAGTTGAACTTTCTACAGAAAAAGTCATAGTCTCGTCGGTGAGAGAAAGAATTGTTCTGATATAGCATTTCATGAGGATAATTTGAGTTATTTTTTCGTTTTGATTTAATATAAGTCCACAAAAATTTTGGTGACGATTTAATTCTAGCCTCTGATAATTCTAAATAAGATTAGTGAGTGCCACTAATCTTATTTAGATGTCAAGTTTCTTTAAAATATATCGTAATAGCGATAAGGATACATAATCTTTGAGATTTTTATATTTTTTCCATCTTCCTGGAATATCAGAATTAATGCAACTGTATCAAAATCCTTTCAAACGAGAGCTACAAACTTTTGTGGCAATTTATGGGGCAGAACTATGTTCAGCAGTGGACTAGTGATAGGCTAAAGTGATGATGATGATGATAAGCGTTTGTCATGTAGATTAGCAATTATAGTTTTCCTTTATGTAATTACTTTTTTTTTTTTTATTGTATAAGGTGACGAAACGAGCAAAACGTTCACCTGATGGTAAGTGCAACGTCCGCTCACAACAAATACTGTGTAACCCAGAATATTTCTGTGTGACACCACATTGCGCCCGTCACCCTGAGACATCAGTTCTTAAGTCTCAAATGCCCAGTGATTACGCTAGCTCACAGTGCCCTTCAAACCGAAACACAGTAATGCTTGCACACTACTGCTTCACGGCAGAATAACTGGCCCTGGGGTGGTACCTACCTAGACGGATTCCTGCATAGGAATCCTACCACCAGTCCTAATATCTTTGGATAAGATATGGAAGGTGGTTAATCTTGAAGTAAACCGAAAATTTTCCAACTTCCATAATAAATACTCATTTTTAATGTCTCAAAGTAACCATAAAAAGGTAAAGGGAAAGTATCGGAATTAACAAAGCCGCCTCAAACTTGTTTGTATTTTAATGGAATTTCAAATGGCAAAAGTTCGCAACAGAGCCTATAAATTTGAAATACTAATGAAAATAAACGTTGCGTAAAGGAATAACCTCTTGTACATCGTTAAGCGTACTATATTTTTAATTATATGATCTGGTTGTGTTGTGATTATCCCTGTGTCTCCTGCATCCTAGCCTACCCCCATCTTATCGCACTAGCATTACACTTACGTGGGAATCGGGAAGGTTGGTACGAGTGAGTGCCTCTGTGTTTGCGCGCTGGTAGCACTATAATATCTCCTGCGGAGCTAATACCTTCTGGCAGTATTCTAAAGTTATCGCCGTGGTCGAGAATCGGCCAGGAGAACATCATGAATGCGATGGAATCGTTCATTTCCATTTTTACCCACTTCCAGTCGTCCGAATCAATACACGTATTAAAGAAAGATGTCATTACAATTGTTTCATAACTATAAGTTTTTATATGAGAATCTGACGGAACGAGCAAAACGTTCACCTGATGTTAAGTGAAACGTCCGCCCACAACAAATGCTGTGTCACCCAGAACATTTCTGTGTGACACTACATTGCTCCCGTCACCCTGATTACGCCAGCTCTCAGTTCATTTCAAGCGAAACACAGTTATGCTTGCACACTACTGGTTCACGGCAGAATAACGCCCTGTGGTGGCACCTAACTAGACTGATTCCTACATAGGAATCCTACCTTCAAAAACAGATCAACAGCTCATAGCGGCTCTAGCGTATTGTATTATGGTGTTTTTAAACTAACATTTAATGTTTACCTTTTTAAGCATTTCGGATTTACCAGACCTCTTTGTGGTAAGAATATATATATAACGATTTCTTATATTTACGTGAACACTACACATTTAAATGAAACTAATTTTACGGAAGAAAAGTAAGTTACTTTGCTAAGAACACGACGAAGCCGAGAACACGTGTCGTGTTCTCGGCTTCGGTGGTGTATATTATCTAGTGGTGGTATTGTAGTGGTTGGTGGAGGGTACCTGGTGGCGGTTCCTGGTGGCGGTGTTAGTTTGCTTGTGCACGCTACTGAGGGAGGGCGGGTGGTGCACTTCAAAAAACTAGGTAATATACACCATTTTATATTTTGCATGCGGATCTTAGCAAAGTAACTTACTTTTCTTCATTATAATGGATTTCCGCAAAGTAACGCCTGATTCTATTAACTAATTTTACGGATTTTATCGCGTTTAATTTTATTATTTATAACCTGACGTTTCGAGTGCTTTACAGCACCCATGGTCACGGGGGGACTAAGGTGACAGATGTCCCGATGTCATAGTTAACCCGGAGTACCTTCAGCTTTTAATTATTATTATTGGTCCGATCTACGCAGAAAGAGCTTACTGTGTCTTAAAGTCTTGCAGTGGTATGCTTGGTTTTTGATTTAATTTTATTAATTATGGGATCCCAAGCTGGTGGTAATACCCAACTATATTCTCTATTAAAATTAGGATGTTTTTTAATTTCAATAGCCTCGCGAATCATCCTTGGTAGGAATCGGGTGTTCTTTTGTGAGGATTAGTTGTTTATCAAATCTGATGTAATGGTTGGGATGATCCAGAACATGGTCACAGACTGCAGACTTCCTGGAGCGACGATGCTTCACATCAGCTATATGTTCTTTTACGCGGGTTTTAACTGATCTTTTTGTTTGCCCTATGTAAGAGAGACCACATTCACAATCCAGCTTCTATACTCCTGCATCTTGTAGAGGGATGTTACACTTGACAGATGGTAAAAACTGACTTATCTTCTTCGCGCCGGCTTGAAAAATGTTCTTATGGAAGCCCGCTTCAAGATATAGCCAATCTTGTCCGTGACTCCTCTGACATATGGTAGGACTGCAGGTACACGCTCGACTGTGACCGGCTTCACTCGGTCACTGCGACGAAGGCGCGGAACCCGAAGCTTGTTGTCTTGCAAAACTTGCTCGACATGCTGAAGCTCGGCGGCCAGGTGTTTACTGTCACAGATCCCTTGTGCTCTCTGAAACAAAGATTTGCCGGGATTACGTCGGGTTATAAATAATAAAATTAAACGCGATAAAATCCGTAAAATTAGTTTCATTTAAAAGAATATATATATTTATATATATTATTTCTCAAATGTGATTTTGTCAGTATGAAATCTATCCCTAAATACTGTATCACATTTAATGTTTGATACGCCATTTCGAAGATTATTTTTCCCTATAATGACAAAAAATAAATAAATGTTCAAAATTAACTTAAATTAAAAATTATTTATTGAAACAATTGAATTAATTAATTTAATTGTAGAAAGCGCCATCTGTTGACAATATGTTCAACTAAGATGTCCAAGGGCCGTCGTTTACTGGTGTTAGGATTCCTATGCAGGAATCCGTCTAGGAAGATACCACCCCAGGGCCAGTTATTCGGTCGTGAAGCAGTAGTGTGCAAACATTACCGTGTTTCGGTTTGAAGGGCACTGTGAGCTGGCGTAATCACTGGGCATATGAGACTTAAGAAATGATGTGTCTGGGTGACGGGCGCAGTGTGGCATCACACAGAAATGTTCTGGATGACACAGCATTTGCTATGGGCAGACGTTGCACTTACCATCAGGTGAATGTTTTGCTCGTTTCGACACTTCATCAAATACCAAATAAAAAAAATCATGTTCATGATCACGCTACTGTGCAAAATATTCGCACGGGTTAGTTAGTCATAATATATTTTACGTTACAATTTCAGTTATAAATTTCCGTGGTAGCTCAAGGGCTAGCCCTCACTTTAAATTTCATAGTACGCGAGTGACCTGGGTTCGGTTCCCGGTGCCGGCACCACTAAAATTGTTTATTGCAATTTTAAATGCTGATTTACCACGTGCTCGGCGGTGAAGGAAAACACCGTGAGGAAACCTGCATGTCTGAGAAATAAAAGATATTTCGAAGACATGTACAAGTCTGCCAACCCGCATTGGAGCAGCGTGGCGGATTCTTCCTAGCTCCAAAAACCCTCTCAGAAATGAGAGGAGGCCTGTGCTCAGTAGTGGGACATTTATAGGCTGAAACTTTACTTTTAATTTTTTTTTGACTTCTACTCGTATGTAGATGACATCGGTGTAAAGCAGCGTTCCTAGAAAAAGGAACACATCTGCCCACTAAATGAGCTGCGCAAGGTGTCACAATGGAGGAATTCCAAGCATTAATATCCATAAAACGCAATGTTAACAACGGAATGTTAAAATGAGAGGAGGCCTGTGCTCAGCAGTGAGACACTAATAGGCTATTACTTTACTTTTTTTTTATATAAATTTCTGGAGTGCCCCATCCCCTAAGTTTGGATTAATTAACAAAGCCGGATAAATGGATGGACTGTGCCATTGTTAAATTTTTTTTCCTCTCTGACATGAAATCTGAGATAAAACAACGATTTCATATACTCATCTAAAGATGATCATTCACAGCGTTTCCAGCATTATTACAGTACTTAACTTTCAGCTTTCGCCCTCAAGTCGGTAGTGTAACGAGCGCAGACCCCAGTAATATCCATTCACATTACGACACTTCGGTCATAGTTTGAGAAATTAGTTGTTTCGTGAAAGCTCTAACCGGTGAAAAAGGTCAAGACCACGGTCATTCATTAAGTAATTTATCCTCGGTATTAATGGGTAGGGAATAATAATTCTAAATTAAGATTCTGAAACATTAATGTTTAGTAGAGGTAGGATTACATAAGAATCCATCTACTTAGGTACCACGCAACGCCAGTTATTCTATCGCCAAGCAGTAGTGTGCAAACATTACTATGTTTCGGTCGGAAGGGCTCTGAGAGCTAGTGTAATTACTGGGCAAATGAGACTTAAGCACTGATGTCTCAGGGGCGGGCGCAGTGTGTAGCATAAGAGATGTTCCGGAGATGTAACACACACACAATGCAGAAGAATTTGCTGCTTAGAATATAGTATTTTTTGAAATACTTTGTGTTCTGAAAGAAATGTCAATTTACTGGCAGTAATTATTTAAGTGCTGGGGGCACAAGCCTTCTTTTAACTTTGAGAAAATCTAAAATGTATATTATATTATATACATACATACATAAGATCACGACTGTATCCCATAAGGGGTAGTCAGAGACTGGGCACTCTCTGCAAAAACAGATGACTGCTGCAATCCACGTTTCACCAAAACAATATAATGCACTTGGTGTGATAGGTGGTGAGCCCATCGCCACCATGCGCTGTTGGGTGCACAGTGCAGTTTAATTCCTTACTCGCCTTTTACGAGATGAGATGGAGTGGTATTATTCTATTATCGAGCCACACGGCATTATACGAATAATAATATATTTTCATACTTTATATATGTATAGTATGAAAATCAGTGGTATCCAACCATTCCATTTATGACTAAATGGAATGGTTGGATACCACTGATGGTACTACGAAAGTGCCAATTATTCTAGAGCAATCAGAATCAAATAGTTTAATACTCGAAATTTATGTCAAATTGCAATAAGTTAAGGAGTTGTCATTTGGCTATCGTATTTGGTATGCAAACATTAATGTGTTTAGATTTGAATGGCACCGTTAGCTTCTGTAATTACGAGACATATCAGACTTAAGTAATAATGTCTCAGGAAGACGAGCACATTCTGGTGCCACACAGTAATGTTCTGAGTGACACAGGATTTATTATGCACAGTTGCATAGCAGTTGAATAGCACCTATCTCTTTCCTGCCGCAAATGGCGAAAAAGGTAGAAAAACACCATAATATGCAATGCTGTCACTATACTGCTTACTACATGAGAACGCAATGAGGAGGAAGAATGTTTTTTTACCTTGTACAAAAATAGCGGCGACGTGGTTCGCTACCTGTCACGTCTCGATTCCCGTGGAGGCGAAATGTGGAAAACTGGTTGTAGGATTCCTATGCAGGGATCCGTCTAGCTAGGTTCCAACGTAGGGCCAGTTATTCTGCCGTGAAGCAGTAGTGTGCAAACATTACTGTTTCGGTTTGAAGGACACAGAGCTAGCGTAATCACTGGGCATATGAGACTTAAGAACTGTGTTTACTGTTGTGTAACACAGACTGGTTATGGCTAGACGTTGCATCTGCCATCAGGTGAACTCCAATCAAAAAGTGGACTACGTAAAGGTGTGACTGTATATTTATGTAGGTAGCTGCACCGACGATCAATTGAACGAATAGTCACTACACTTCTTAAAAATTGTATTAATTTACTATCCAAGTCAAAAGGTACAAAGGTTTGTTATTGAGAAGTCTGGGTCTTAAAACGAAGTTTACTAAACAATCAAACGACAGCAATCACCCAAGTAAAGCAATAATTAGAATCTCATCTCTGAGGACAGGAGTCCCAGTCAGGATGAGAATAACGACGTAAATGACTTTACCGCTCTGTTGTTCAATTAAATTCTTGCATTCGTCCCTTGATAAGTTCGTTTTAATTGGAAGGTACGAGACGCGACTGAATTGGTTTAGTTTTATGTTAATGGGTGTTTGATAGTAAGATTTTGTGTTTAAATAATTATTACGTTAGTTATTAAATTAGGAAGTATTAGTAACTCAGTAAGTAAAATTGAACAAACAGACAACCATTATGTCTGATTTGATAAACCACAAATCCTCGCAAAGACCATCGATTTCTATCACGGATGATTCGTGAGGCTATTAAATGAATTCTTCTTCTTCTTCTTTTCAGCCTATCACTAGTCCACTGCTGAACATAGGCCTCCCCCATAGATTGCCACAAAAGTTTGTAGCTCTCATTTTGGGGGGGATTTGCCATAGTTGCCACGCTTGACAGGCAGGTTGGCAACCGCAGTTTATTTTTTTCAGATGTTCCAGAATGATGCTGCTGCCCATCTTTTGGTTTTCATTTTCCCTCTGTCGACTTTTACGACACCCACGGGATGAGATGGGGTGGTAGATTCTCTTAAGCCGCCACCACACACCACATTAAATGAATTAAATTAATAAATATTCTCATTTTAATAGAGAGGATGGTTGGGTACTACCACCAGCTTGCTATCCTAAAAATCAAGCATACCACAGCAAGACTTCAAGACACAGTTAGCTCTTCCTGCGTAGATCGGACAAAAATTATAATTAAAAGCTGAAGGTACTGCGGGTTAACTATGACATCAGGACATATGTCACCTCAGTCCCCCCGTGAGCATGGGTGCTATGAAGCGCTCGAAACGTCGGGTTATAAATAGTACAAAATTAAACGCGATAAAATCCGTAAAAATAGTTTCATTTAAATGTATAGTATTCGCGTAAATATAAGTTTCTCTTTATCTTCTGTCTTCGTAAATTTGATCACGTTTCTTCATTTCGGTCTGAACTGAATTGGTATTCTGTACGACAAAGAAGGACTATAAGACTTCTCTCCACTCTTTTCTCTATCCGATTTGACCCATCTTCTCCTGAATATTTAAAAGGTAAATTTCAATTCCTTTCTGACTTTCATGATCGTCAACTTCGTTCTACTTATAACTTTATTATTTCCATACCCCTTCACCATTCTGGTTTTATGTCCAACTCCTTTACTCTCCAAGCTGTTAGACTTTGGAATGAACTTCCTGATGACATAAGGACACCTACAAGTAAATGTTCTTTTAAACATAGGGTCCGTAGGTATATCGAGAATTCAATGTCTCTCTCTTAACACATCGTATTATCATAGGTATGTATTTGTGCATGTGTGAATATATATGTATGTATATGTACTCGTATATGTGTGTGTGTGTATTTTGTGCAGGTATATGTTTATTGACATCATGTTTGTAGATATGTACACGTGGATAATGTTTTTAATTTTTTTTACTTAAGTGTAATTTGTTTAAATATCTTTGTCATCTTTTGTACCGCCATTGACTTTTTCTGTTTTCCCAAAGGTTGGCTAATATAGAATGCATATAGCATTAAGCCCGCCTATTGTACCTTTACTTTTTTTATGGTCAATAAAGATTAAATAAATAAATAAAAAAATTATTATGTTAAACAGACACTGTATGTAATGTCAAAATAACAACTTTTAACTAAATGCATATGAAAGTTGGAGCAGCGTAGTGGGCTCTTCTCAGCTCCAAAGCCCTTTAAAAAATTATAGGCGGCCTGTGCTCAACTGTGGGGCACACATACGCTGTAACTTTATGTTTTTTTATATAGGTGTATACTAAATAGAGAAAGTTTTTTTTTACTGCCTTTTGATACGCAATTTCAAGCATCCACACCAAGTTCAATTCGTAGTTTTAAATCTTTATAAATGGCGCAAGGGGATTGTAGGTGGTGTTTAAGTCTGCGCAGAGAGCTTTCTTTGGGTGCCAAATAAGCACGCACTTCACCTGGTGATGATAATATAGAAATATCAGACTTAAGAACTAATATATCAGGATGACGAGTATAGTTTGAGCCCACACAGAAATGTTCTGAGTGAAACAGGATTAATTATATAAAGTTGCACTGTGCCGATAGGATCCAGCAGCATACCTGGAGCACAGCACATACCTCTTTCCTACCGAGGTGTCGCAAAAGGCGTCTAAGGTACTGTACGGGCAGCCTTAACTGCCTGTGGGAACGTAATGAGGAGGAAGATTTTTTTGGGATGTACCGAAATGGTTCACTTTCTCGTATAAAAAAATACGCATGTGTTTTTGTTGTATAATGACGACATGGATGATGTTTATCCGGTTGATATTAATCTCGGAAAATTGTCACTGTATATTAATAATCTTTCATCATAAGACACAAGCCATGGTAGCGCAAGGGTCGAGCGTACATACATACATAAGATCACGACTGTATCTCATAAGGGGTAGTCAGAGACTGGGCACTCGCTCCAAAAACAGATGACTGCCACAGTCCACGTTTCACCAAAAACAATATAATGTACTTGGTGTGATAGGTGGTGAATCCATCGCCACCATGCGCTGTTGGGTGCACAGTGCAGTTTAATTCATTACTCGCCTTTTACGAGATCCATTGGATGAGATGGAGTGGTAGTATTCTTTTGACGAGCCGCCACCACACGGCCTAGGGCCGAGCGACCGTCTAAAATTTAACTTCACCTGTTAAATTGTTTTGCAATTTAAGTGCTGTGAAGGTCAACGTCGTGAGGACACCTGCATGCCTGAGGAAAAAATATTTCAAGGACACGGCAAGAAGTCGGGCCAATTCTCATTGGAGGAGAGTGGAGAACTGTTCCCGGCTCCAAAGCCCCTTCTCCCGGCTCCAAAGAGGAGGCCCGAGCCGGACCTAAGCTCAGCAGTGGGAAGTTTACAGTCTGTTACTTAACTATATTTTAATATTAGCTGTGTCTGCGATGATATACATATATACTTCCCTATTTGAATCGGATTTTGGGGTTTTAATTATTTTGTGCGGAACCCTCTCTTTTTTATAAAAAGAGAGGGATATTAAATTAAAGTAGCCTATGTTACCCGCTATAATAAAAGCTATCAGTCAGTTAAATTCTCGCCGAAACCTGAATTTCGTCAAAATCGGGCTAGCTGTTTCGGAAATTAGCTGGAACAAACAGACAGACAGACAGACAAAAATTTTAAAAATTGTTTTTTTCTTATAAGTACCATATATACTTTCATAAGCATTAAGTAAAACGCTGTTATTTTGTTATTACAAAACGAACATTTCAATTTTATTTATTTGTATACATTAAACGCATACAACTATATGGAATATATGTATAGTACGATAGCTAATCTCGCAAACAGAGAGCACTTTTTTGTTTAGTTATCAGTCCACTGGAAAATTTATGATATACGATGGACAGGTGCCGTGTGGTAGCGGCTTAGGAGAATCTACCACCCCATCTCATCCCGTGGGTGTCGTAAAAGTCGACAGAGGGAAAATTAAAACCAAAAGATGAGCAGCAGCATCTTCCTGGAACATAAGAATAAATAAACTGCGGTTGCCAACCCGCCAGCCAAGCGTGACGAATTTCCCCCAAAATTAGAGCTACAAACTTTTGAAGCAATCCATGGGGGAGGCCTATGTTCAGCAGTGGACTAGTGATAGGCTGAAATGATGATGATGATGATGATGATGAAGCAATAATGGGTAAAGATGTCTATGTTTCGATCTTAACAGCACTAGAGCTAGTAACGTGGTCGGAACAAGACTATTAAAATTGCAGTCGAATTTTAATTATCTTGTCCCAACCGATAAAACTAGTGGTAGGGTTTCTATGCAGGAATCCGTCTAGTCGGGTACCACAGCAGTGAAAGTTATAGGTTGAAATGATGATAATGACGATGATCGACCGGTACGAACTAGTCTGCAATGAGGATCTAAGAAGAAAATCAAGAGGACATGGTCAAATGCGTAGGTACTATCTTTTATCTTTACAATAACACTTTGAGTAACATTATACATTGTAGTAAAGTAGTTATTGTACGTTATAATGATATGCTCCAGCGAGGGTTGGCGGACTTCATATATCTTTGAATAATATTACTCTAGGGTATGCAGGCTTAGTCGCGCTGCTGTCCTATACCACAGATTGGTTAAAATTTGCATTTAATTTTGTTAAAGTGTTTACAAATAAATAAAATTGATTTGACAGCTTTTGACGCAATGCTTATAAAAGTATATACGGTACTTTAATAAAAAACAAATTTTAACATTTTTGTCTGTCTGTATGTTTGTTCAGCCCGATCTCCGATACGGCTGGATCTATTTTGACGTTACTTTCACTGACAGATAGCAGATATAATAGCGGGTAACTTAGGCTACTTTAATTTTGTAAAAGCGCACTCCGCGCAAAAGAATTAAAAGCCCAAAATCCGATGATGTGAAGTCTATATGTATAACGTCCATTGGGGTCGGCATTTTTACGCGGGTGTGTAAAAATGTAGTTGCATCTTAATATGATACATCTGTAAAATAAAATAATTTTTGAGCGATGAGAGAATACTTTAACATACTTAAATTTGCTTTGCCGGCGACGAGTTAAAATCTTAATGTTAAATTTTAATTTATTACAAACTGTAGTAACTAGTATATTTAAGATATAAGTTGTAGCATGTATATCTATAACATACATACATACAGTCCCGCGTTATTCCCATAAAAGGGGTAGGCGGAGTCGACACCCATAGCCCAATTTTCAACCCCACGAGCATTATACTAACAGCATTGCATATTATGGTGTTATCCTGCACGATTAAAAGCTCTTCGTATAATATCTTAGAAGCCCTTGACCTTCGTCCGGCAGAGTAGAACAGCACCTTTCTTAGTTCTAAACATATATTGCAATTTTTTTATTGAATAAAATGACGAGACGATTGAAACGTTCATCTGATGGTTGTATAACGTCTGCCCATGACTGAGTAGCACCACACTGCGCCAATCACCTTGAGATATGAGTTCTTAAGTCCCTTATGCCCAGTGCCCTTCAGACTGAAACACAGTAATGTCTGTACACTACTGCTTCAGGGCAGAGAAACTGGCGTGGTACCTACCTAGATGGATTGGCAGCAGTGGTTGTGTTATGCATCGTAAATTTATCTCTGTGAAGTGCACTCACGTATAGGAGAAATCCTAGTTAGAAAGAACCCCCCCCCCCCCCGCCTCGTCCCCCTTACCAAAGATTAAAATTTGAAACGGTTAAAATTTTTCTAAAAAATTATGCGGAGTGGTGAATTAAAAAAATGTTTTATAAAAGGAACATTCTTTTCTATAAATAAATGTACATACAGTCGCAATAACGGAGTCTGCAACAATCTCATATTCCTCATAACGACGTGGGTCAACAAAATGCAAATAACTTCGCCAGTTCCGGATTAATGCCGCGCGGAACGGTTTCCCGCCGCAACAAAGAAGGCTGATTAAATTTGAATTACAAAACATAAACAATACTGACCTATTTAATAAAGTCTAGGTTCATTGGCTCCATAGGCGAAGTGGCAAAGCGACTCGCTTTTCGCGCTGGTCGCGGCTGAGACAATTAATTGTATTTTTCCATTTTGTTATTATCATTCATCAGTTGTTATTATCATATGTATGTATCTACTACTCGCTTAATGTCGACACTTACACGGTCTTCTCAAGACCGTCTGGGGCCGACTGAAAATCAGCGTCGCTATCCCGCGGCTTATGCTGAGGCGGTCCCTTCCGCCACTTCATGTGCTTCGATTACAAACTCATGAATTGTTGTTATACCCTCTATTTTTTTTGTTTATTGATCTTCTTATAATTTTTTTATTTTTTGTTATTTATTCTTATTCGTATTAATTTTTTTTTATTCACCTGTACTGCAATTTGTGACTGAAATCTGATGTGTCGGAATTAATGTCTTTATGTCTTTATAGCTTACAGGTAGTTGTTACGGTTCTGGTTATTTGTGCACCAAAAAAGTTAATTTGACAAGATTCGCATTTAAAATTAAAAATATGTATTAGCATCGCCAGCTCTCCCACTATAGCGTGCACAAGCAAACTTATACCGCCACCAAGAACCCGCACCAGATGCCCTCTACCACTACAACTAGCACTAAGCAATATACACCACTAAAGAAGTCGAGTCCACGACAAGAGACTCGTTTACATACTACTTTGACTGATGATGATCGTTTACATACTAGTTGACAATACTTTTCGTAAACAAACAAATTGATGGGGACAGATTAAAAAAAAGGCCGGTAGATGTGAAACATTTTTTATATTGGATAAGGTGACGAAACGAGCAAAACGTTCACCTGATGGTAAGTGCAACGTCTGCCCATAACAATGCTGTGTCACAGGGAAAATTTCTGTGTGACACCACAATGCGCCCGTCACCCTGAGACGTAAGTTCTTAAGTCTCATATGCCCAGTTATTACGCTAGCTCTCAGTGCCCTTCAAACCGAAACTCAGTAATGTTTTCACACTACTGATTCACGGCAGAATAACTGGCCCTGGGGTGGTACCTACCTAGACGGATCCCTGCATAGAAATCCTACCACCAGTTAAAAACAACTAAACATTGATGGTTATTGAAAGAATTTATCAATAGAAAACCAATAAATAAATATTTAAGAGTTTGGTTACTAAAATAAATATGTTTTTACAGAATATAAATACAAGATGATTGAATATTCTATGTAGTAAACGGGCCTTGCACACACATGGGAGTATAGAACGGCGGCGGAGATTGGGCATGACGTCATTAGAACGCGTCACGCCGTTTCCCGTCACGGCACATGAGTCGGTCTAACCCCCAAGGTGCGCTAATAGATGTTTCACATCAAAAATCTCTTTTTAATAACGTTTGCATGTACAACTGTGGCACTACAATATCTTCTGAGCAGTTAATAGCTTTCGACATATTCGAAAGTCGTCGTGGTTGAAAATCGGTCGAAGGACATCATAATCGTCGTCGTCTGAAATGTAAAGTTCAGTAATCGAAAAACTCTCTTCTCCCCAAGGTAGGTTGGTTGAGAATTCCTCTCGGTCTGAAGGCCTTTTTTATTGGAAAAAGGGACGAGGCGAGCAAAACCTTCACCTCACGGTATTCGTGTTCATATAATCGTGTAAGTGTAACGTTTGCCCATAACAAATGCTGCGTCACCCAGAACATTTCTGTATGACACGACACTGCGCCCGTCACCCTGAGACATCAGTTCTTAAATCTCATATGCCCAATGATTACACTAGCTCTCAGTTCCTTTCAAACCGAAACACAATGCTTTACGGCAGAATAACTGGCCCTGGGGTGGTACCCTACCACGGATTTCTGCATGTGAATCGTACTACCAGTAAACAAGTAACACGTAGTATAAATAAAAGTGTTTAACTTTTCCATAACTAACAAAACTATCTACAACTTATATAAGCTCAGGCCGACGTAGATTAATTTTTAACTTTGAACTGGTCTTAAGACCATAACTATAGTGAACCTCACTCGCAGACAGTGTTCGATTGGTACGTTGCCAAACCCCACTTCAATATCTCGAAATGCCAAACTGAAATCTTTCCGAATATTCTCCATAACAAATACATTAGGTAAGAGATTTTCATTACGTTCCTCGCATCAGTAGCATGAGCACGAAAAAATTTCAGATATCGCATCGAGATTTTTATGAAAAAAGCAGTGCTCCTGTGGGAGTATTTGGAACTAAATTTCTAAGCACGATTAAAATGCACGCACGTTAAGTAAAACGTAATGCTGCCTCGACGTCGTTGTCTAGTTATCCTAAAGGAAGTTTTTTTTTATGTACGAGGGGGCAAACGAGCATGCGGCTCACCTGATGGTAAGTGATCACCGCCGCCCATGAACATCTACAATACCAGAGGAATAGCAGATGCGTTGCCGGCCTTTGAGAAAGGAATAGGCTCTTTTCTTGAAGGTCCCTAAGTCGTATCGGTCCGGAAAAACCGCTGGCGGCAGCAGATTCCATAAAGTACTTGTGCGGGGCAGAAAATTGCGCGAAAAACGCACGGTGCTGGACTGCCAAGCATCAAGGTGGTGACGATGGAATTTTGCACTGTGCCGCAATGTGCGATTGTGAAAATCAGCGGCTGGAATTAATCCGAACAATTCTTCGGAACACTCCCCATGGTAGATTTTATAAAAAATGCAAAGGGATGCAACATCTCTTCGCAAAGCCAGTGGATCAAGCCGATCAGATAGAACATGATCGTCGACGATTCGAGCCGCTCTCCGTTGAATGCGGTCAAATGGAAGTAGCTGACACTGGGGCGCCCCCGCCCAGAGATGAGTACAGTACTCCATGTGCGGCCGAACGCCGCTGTCGCAGCATGATACCTTATATGACGTTTGGTTGCCAAGACTTGTGAAACCTGGCTATTGAGAATTTAATGAACGCGCTGCTCACGTTTTTATAAAAACTCGATAGTCGTCGTCGTCGTTTCAGCCTATCACTAGTCCACTGCTGAACATAGGCCTTTGTCTATATAGATTGCCACAAAAGTTAGTTGCTTTAATTTTGGAGGATTTTGTCATAGTTGCCACGCTTGGCAGGCGGGTTGGAACAATTCGGATGTTCCCGGAAGAAGCTGCCGCCCATCTGTTGGTTTTTATTTTCCCTTTGTCGACTTTTACGACACCCACGGGATGAAAAGGGGTAGTAGATTCTTTTAAGCCGCTACTATCTAATGTCAACAAAATCCCAGAAAGTGCACAAAATCTTCCAATTAAAAAATTCAAACCATTTATTAAATAAAGATTTTTTAAGAAAGTTATTATAATATTAAGGAATGCATGGATGATGATAACCCAAGCTATTTCTTGCTGGTTCTTCCCAGTACAGAGGCATTTCTTTGCGAAGCAATGTAGCTTAAAAGAAATAGTTCATTGAGTAGTATGTAAATGTTCAAAATTGCAAAAAAAAATATTCTATTCTTCTGGTAGTAGGATTTCTATGCTTGAATCCGTTAGGTAGGTACCTCTCCAGGGCCAGTTAATATATATATATAGAATATCGAAAAATCGTTTGCTGTATCTGTTAACAGCAGACAAGCCAACGTACGGGCAGGTAGTATAAGTATAAGCCTGTGCAGTACAAAGTATCTTCCATGCACCGTTACCAAGTAGAACAACCCACCATTTGCCGTGACCAGAGAATTTTGTATGTCCTATGTTACATACATTAAATTGAGTACTGATAGGAATAACAGTCATCATCAATTTCAAATTACAAGACTGTGCCAAAACCTAATAACGCTTGCGTAAATAACGATAAAAGAAATCACGTTCCGATGTCATCGATACAAGCTTTTACAAGTTAGGGGTTGAACGGTGTACGTTTCGGTTAGGGTTGTGTTGGAGCCAGCTCTACGCGACCCTCGGCCCTCGGCGGCAGTCTGTCGCTACGACGCGCGTCCTCCAGTCGCTCGCCGACTGTTTCGCACACGATATTTAACTTTGTACGAACGTACTTCGATGGTCAGGTTCGATACGTTTTGATTAATTTGTAACAGTTTACGCTGTACGAAAAACATATGAGAGCTGTGAAATATATCAAGTAAGTAGTGATTTACAGATTTGCGCTGAAGAGTTTTATATTAAGTATTACTTTGCTGGCAAAATTAAAGTTGTATTTACTTGTTTATCGGTCCAGAAATTATTATTTTTTTCTTTAAAAATATACTGTGTGATCGTTGCAAATTTTTTTAAAAAGACTTATTGTTAGAAGGCGACAACTTGACTTTTTTTAGAATATATGTACATCGGAAAAAGCTCAGTTCGCGCAGTAGGAAAGACATTGTTGCTTTAGGCGTGACAGGTTCGATTCCCGCACGAAAAAATATTTGTAAGACTTACAGATAGTTTTCGGGTCTTGGTGATTATATATTTGCAGTGTACGTCTGTAAGCGATCTTACTATCGACGAGAATTCGTAATGTGGGGCAACGTCACTTTAAAAATAATATAAGAAATACGTAAAAATTATGTTTGATGATTTTTTTTTTTGGTATGTGCGCGACAGGATTGCTATCTGTCGTTATAGGTCTTTATTTAAATGAAACTAATTTTTACGGATTTTATCGCGTTTAATATTTTACTATTTATAACCCGACGTTTCGGGCGCTTTACAGCTCCCATGGTCACGGGGGGACTGAGGTGACAGTTGTCCCAATGTCATAGTTACCCCGGAGTACCTTCAGCTTTTAATTATTATTTTTAGTCCGATCTACGCAGAAAGAGCTTACTGTGTCTTGAAGCCTTGCAGTGGTATGCTTGGTTTTTGATTTAATTTTATTAATAATAGGATCCCAAGCCGGTGGTAATACCCAACCATCTTCCCTATTGAAATTAGGATGTTTTTTAATTTCAATAGCCTCGCGAATCATCCTTGGTAGGAATCGGTGTTCTTTTGCAAGGATTTGTGGTCTATCAAATCTGATGTAATGGTTGGGATGATCCAGAACATGGTCACAGACTGCAGACTTCCTAGAACGACGATGCTTCACGTCAGCTATGTGTTCTTTTACGCGGGTTTTTATCGATCTTCTTGTTTGGCCTATGTAAGAGAGACCACATTCACAATCCAGCTTGTATACTCCTGCGTCTTGTAGAGGGATGTTACACTTGACAGATGGTAAAAACTGACTTATCTTCTTCAGCGGCTTGAAGTATGTTTTTATGGAAGCCCGCTTCAAGATATAGCCAATCTTGTCCGTGACTCCTCTGACATAAGGTAGAATAGCAGGTACACGCTCGACTGTGGCCGGTTTCACTCGGTCACTGCGACGTAGGCGCGGAACCCGAAGCTTGTTGTCGTGCAAAACTTGCTTGACATGCTGAAGCTCGGCGGCCAGGTGTTTCCTGTCACAGATTCCTCGTGCTCTCTGAAACAAGGATTTACCCACGGTAGCTAACTGTGATGGATGGTGGTGAGATTCACCGTTTAAATATCTGTTAGTATGGGTCTTTTTCCTATACACAGTGTGACTCAAGGTGTTATTAGGATTCCGAATTACTAAAACATCTAGAAAAGCTAAAGAGTTATTTGCCTCTAACTCCATTGTAAATTGAATTTTAGAGTTTAGGGAGTTAAGGTGGTCTAGAAATGCAGTTACTTTATCTGATGGTAAAATTGTGAAAGTATCATCTACATACCGCTTGTAGAATCTTGGATTTACTGGAGAAGTACGGAGGGCTCTCTCCTCAAAGTCTTCCATGAAGATGTCGGCGACAATGGGAGATACTGGGGAGCCCATCGCCACACCATCTACTTGCTTGTAGTATTGTTCCTTCCACAATAGATAGCCAGATGTAAGGCAATGTCTTAGTAGTTCTGCATATTCCACTGGCATGTTGTTTTCAGCTAGCTTCCTAGATACAATTGAGATGCAGTCGTCTACTGGTAGGCATGTGAATAGAGACTGGACATCAAAACTGACCATAGTTTCATTGTCAGTCAGGTGAAGGTCTTTAATCTCACTGACAAAATGGTATGAATCCTTTGTGTGTGCTCTAGTGTGTCCTCTGAGTGGTGAGAGTACTTTAGCCACATGCTGAGCCAATCTGTAGGTTGGTGAATCGATCTGGCTCACTATTGGACGTAGTGGAGCATTTGGTTTGTGTATCTTTGGTAACCCATACAACTTCGGTGATTTAGCACAAGATGGTATTATCGAACTAACGTCCAGATTCAATTTTTCGGAGTGTTTCTTAATAAGATCGCTAGTTGTTTTAAGCGTATTAGTAGTTGGGTCTGATTTGACCTTTTTATATGTACTTTCGTCCGACAAAAGTTCTTGTATTTTAAAATTGTAGTCTGACGTATCCATGACTACCGTAGCATTACCTTTATCTGCGCGGAGGATCGTGAGTTCAGGTCTGTTCCGTAGGTTGTTCAACGCTTTTAATTCGTCTTTAGAAAGATTTAGTTTCGGCACCGAACTTCGACGTAACATAGACGAAATGTCTTGACGTATGGCCTCCAAATCTTCTTTATTGATATTGTTTTTAAACAGACAATCTTCGACACTACAGATAATTTCCTCGTACGGTATTCTTCGCGGTGTTACTGCGAAATTCATGCCCTTCGATAATACTTTTAATGTAGATTCATCCAGTGTTTGTTTTGACAGATTATAGACCGCGCGTAATCTATGATCATTGTCCGTAGTCAACGGTCGCGTTCCGTTCATGCGTTGAGATTGATGTTTGACATTGAATTTGGTCGTTAATTTTTGATATTTTTCTATATGTTTATTTTTGCAATCATTATATCTAGCTGTTTCACGCTTATTTAATGTCTCAATGCAATTATTAAAATCAAATGTCTGTGACCATGTTCTGGATCATCCCAACCATTACATCAGATTTGATAGACCACAAATCCTTGCAAAAGAACACCGATTCCTACCAAGGATGATTCGCGAGGCTATTGAAATTAAAAAAACATCCTAATTTCAATAGGGAAGATGGTTGGGTATTACCACCGGCTTGGGATCCTATTATTAATAAAATTAAATCAAAAACCAAGCATACCACTGCAAGGCTTCAAGACACAGTAAGCTCTTTCTGCGTAGATCGGACTAAAAATAATAATTAAAAGCTGAAGGTACTCCGGGGTAACTATGACATTGGGACAACTGTCACCTCAGTCCCCCCGTGACCATGGGAGCTGTAAAGCGCCCGAAACGTCGGGTTATAAATAGTAAAATATTAAACGCGATAAAATCCGTAAAAATTAGTTTCATTTAATCAATCATTATAGGTCTTTATTTTCGATTTTAGAGTTCTGCTTAACCCTTTTTGAGAGCAGTGTGACAAATATGCTTAAATAGTGGTGTTTGTACCAGTGCTTGAAAGCCGGATAATTGATACTGCGGCTGTACTTACGGCAAACAAGTGAAAATATCCAGTTTAATAAATACGACAACGAACGTATACCAAAAGTTTAAATGCTTAAGTATTGGTGTTTTAATTACAAGTGTTTAAATGCCGGATATTTGACACTGCGGCTGTAGTTACACATAAGGTAAACAAGTCAAAATATCTATTTTAATGAATACGAGAACGAGAGTATGCCAGAAGTTTAAATGATATTAATTATATCGCGTGGTAGCGGCTTAAGAGAATCTACCACCCCATCTCATCCCGTGGGTGTCGTAAAAGTCGACAAAGGGAAAATATAAACCAGGAGACGGGCAGCAGCGTCTTCCGGGAACATCTGAACAAATAAACTGCGGTTGCCAACTTGCCTGCCAAGCGTGGCAACTATGGCGAAATCCCCCCAAAATGAGAGCTACTAACTTTTGTGGCAATGTAATAAAAATATAGGAGAGGCCTTTGTCAAGCAGTGGACTAGTGATAGGCTGAAACGACGACGAGAACGAAAGTATGCCGAAAGTTCAAAAGATTTTTACTGGTGGTGGTAGGATTCCTATGCAGGAATCCGTCTAATATCAGCACTTAACAATTTTAGTGGTGCCGGCACCGGTAATCGGACCTGGGTTCGATTACCGGCGTTCGATTACTCGCGTAATATGAAATTTAATGCGAGCGCCTAGCCCCTGAGCTACCACGGCTCTCATCCAATGGATCTCGTAAAAGGCGAGTACGTAATTAAACTGCACTGCGATGGGCTCACCACCTATCACACCAAGTGCATTATATTGTTTTGGTGAAACGTGGATTGTGGCAGTCATCTGTTTTCGCAGTGAGTGCCCAGTCTCTGACTACCCCTTATGGGATACAGTCGTGATCTTATGTATGTATGTATGTATGTAAAGTTACTTGTAAGGAATCCATCTATGTAGAAACCACCCCAGGGCCAGTTATTCTGCCGTGAAGCAGTAGTGTGCAAACATTACTGTGTTTCGGTTTGAAGGGCACTGAGAGCTAGCGTAATCACTGGGCATATGAGACTTAGAACTTATGTCTCAGGGTGACGGGCGCAGTGTGGTGTCACACAGAAATTTTCTGTGTGACACAGCATTTGTTATGGGCAGACGTTGCACTTACCATCAGGTGAACGTTTTAATATCTTTTTTTTTTATTGGATAAAGTGATGAAACGAGATCACTTTATCCAATAAAAAAAAAGATATTAATTATTATATCTATTAAGCCCTTTGCACTCGAGGCCGTTTCCGCGCCGACTAATGTGGTATGCGAGACTCACCTCTCGAGTGCAAAACATTACAGGCAGCCACTCCGTCGCTATAACACGCCCAACTCCCATAAAACATAACTCGACTCTTTACATAAATCTCGAAAAGTGACGGAAGGGATATAAGACACAAAACGCGACACACTTACCCACGCTAACCACGGCGGCATTATTACGTTCGCAGTGGGTTCGTTTTCGCAAGTTCTAATTGCGTTGGTGACGTTTCGGTTCTGAACTTGCGCGTCTGTTATTGCGTAACTTTTCCCATTGAGACGTGTCACCAGACTGCTCTCGTGACCCTCTACCCATTTAACCTGGTCTCTGTGTAATTAAGTTTCCAAGGACGATAAGACACCGAGCAATGTAACAAGCTTTAATTAATTTCATCAGATTTACTACCACATGCTTTTAATAGCATTTAATGTAAGTCTAGCGTTTAATGTAAGCCGTTTGGTGGCGGCTCGTTAAAAGAATACTACCACTCCATCTCATCCAATAAAAGTAAAAAAAGTAAAAAAAAAACAAACTTGTGTCTGAAGTCGAGATTTTGTTAGACAAAATCTCGGACTGGGGCCGACTAAATTTAGTCGACTTCAACCCTAACAAGACACAAGTTTGCGCGTTTACCGCAAAAAAGAAACCCTTCGTCATATCACCTCATTTCGAGAGCACTCCCCTTGTTGCCTCAGCCAGTATCGGAATCCTTGGCGTCGACATATCGAGCAACGTTCAATTTCGCGGTCACTTGGAAGGGAAGTCCAAATTGGCCTCCAAGAAGCTTGGCGTGCTCAGTAGAGCGCGACAGTACTTCATGCCGGCCCACCGCTTGCAACTTTATAAGGCGCAGGTTCGGCCGCACATGGAGTACTGTTCTCATCTCTGGGCGGGGGCACCCAGTGTCAGCTCCTTCCATTTGACCGCATTCAGCGAAGAGCGGCTCGAATTGTCGACGACCATGTCCTATCTGATCGGCTCGATCCCCTGGCTTTGCGAAGAGATGTTGCATCTCTTTGCATTTTTTACAAGATCTACCATGGGGAGTGTTCCGAGGAATTGTTCGGATTAATTCCAGCCGCTGAATTTCACCATCGCACCTTACGGCATAACCTCAAATTCCATCGTCACCACCTTGATGGTTGGCATTCCACCACAGTGCGTTTTTCGCGGAATTTTCTGCCACGCACTTGCACTTTATGGAATGTTCTGCCGTCAGCGGTTTTTCCGGACCGATACGACTTAGGGACCTTCAAGAAAAGAGCCTATTCCTTTCTCAAAGGCCGGCAACGCATCTGCTATTCCTCTGGTATTGTAGGTGTTCATGGGCGGCGGTGATCACTTACCATCACGTGAGCCACCTGCTCGTTTGCCTCCTATTCTATAAAAAATTAAAAAAAAGTAATGTTTCGGCTTATAAATGTCCCACTGCTGAGCACAGGCCTCCTCTCATTTCTGAGAGAGTTTTGGAGCTAGGAAGAATCCGCCACGCTGCTCCAATGCTCCAAAATACATGTCTTCGAATTTTTTTTTTCTCAGACGTGCAGGTTTCCTCACGATATTTTCCTTCACCGCCTGAGCACGTGGTAAATCAGCACTTAACAATTTTAGGTGGTGCCGGCACCGGTAATCGGACCTGGGTTCGATTACCGGCGTTCGATTACTCGCGTAATATGAAATTTAATGCGAGCGCCTAGCTCCTGAGCTACCACGGCTCTCATCCAATGGATCTCGTAAAAGACGAGTACGGAATTAAACTGCACTGCGATGGGCTCACCACCTATCACACCAAGTGCATTATATTGTTTTGGTGAAACGTGGATTGTGGCAGTCATCTGTTTTCGCAGTGAGTGCCCAGTCTCTGACTACCCCTTATGGGATACAGTCGTGATCTTATGTATGTATGTATGTATGTAAAGTTACTTGTAAGGAATCCAGTCTATGTAGAAACCAACCCAGGGCCAGTTATTCTGGCGTGAAGCTGTAGTGTGCAAACATTACTGTTTTTCGGTTTGAAGGACATTGAGAGCTAGTGTAATCATTCGGCATATGAGACTTAAGAATTGATGTCTCAGTGTGTGATGTCACACAGAAATGTGGACACACAACATTTGTTATGGGCAGACGTTGCATTTGTCATTAGGTGGACGTTTTGCTCGGTTCGTACACTTTATCTAATAAAAAGAAAACCTTTGCAAGAGTGAAGTTTTCTTGATTGATTTCGATCACGTAATTCTGTTAGTATCAAAAATATTACTAGCTACCACCGCAGTGTCAGTTATTCTGTCGAGAAGTAGCGGTGTGCCAATGCCACTGTTACTTTTTGAAAGGTACTAATGCTAGTGTAATTACATATGTGATTTAACAACCGAAGTCTCATGGTGACGAGTGCAGTGCAGTGGAAAGTGGGTTACTCCGCATTGTTATGGGCAGGCGTGTCACTTTTATTTATACGAGAATGTGACGAGATCAGCAAAACGTTTACCTGACAATAAGTGCAACGTCTGCCCATAAGAAATGCTGTCTGCCTTTAAGAAAGGTGCAGGCGATTTTCTTGATTGTCCTTAAGCCGTATCGGTCCAGAAAACCATAAGACTACAGTGATGCAGTCGTCAATGTTGTTTATTGGATAAAGTGACGCGACGAGCAAAACTGCCCATAACAAATGCTGTTTCACCCAGATTATTTCTAAGTGGTCACACTGCGCTCTTCACCTTGAGACATCAGTTCTAAGTCTCGTATGCCCAGTGATAACACTAGCTTATAGTGCCCTTCAAACCGAACCACAGTAAATTGCTTCACGTCAGAATAACTGGCCCTGTGCTGGTACCTACCTAGATGGATTCCTGCGTAGGAATCCTACCACCAGCAAAAAAATGTTTATACATATTACTATCCTGATGTAGACATGCACTTGGAACGAATTTCACAAACTTGAAGTCCATTAATATGCAATGTTGTCATTATCCTGCTCGTGGGAACGCCACTTTCTCGTTTCCCGGGGGGCAAAAAGTGGGTGTGTGTGGTCGCTGCCTATCCCTTATATGGGAAAAAGGCATGATTGTCTGTATGGACTTTAACATAACAATAACTTCCGTGGACAGCCAAAACTGGCCAGCTAGTCTATATATATAAAATGGGTGTTAATATATCTGTCGAAGATTAATAGACTTTAAGACATCGTTTGACCGATTCGCGGCGACGATAGTATTTTTCCATTGAGAAGGTTTTCATGCTGTTCACTGTGTTGTAACTCACCACTAGATGGCGATTATACATACTAACTGTCCGGGTTTTTCTCTTATCATCATCCTCATCATTTCAGCCTATACCTGTCTATTGCTTAACATAAGCCTCCCCCATAGAGTGCCACAAAGTTTGTAGCTCTAATGCTGCTTCCCATTTCCAGGTTTTTTTTTCCTTCTGTCGACTTTTACGACACCCACGGGATGAGATGGCGTGGCAGATTCTCTTAAGCCGCCACCACAATTTTCAAATATTATGAATCTATCATCGTCATGATCATAATTTTTAGCTCACTGATCGCAAGTCCACTGCTCAAGATAGGCCTCACCCATAGCCATAATAAATTTTCCTCGCACTGACATTAGTTGAATATGCTGCCGCCAGCAGTTTCCGAACTGATTCAACTTCCAGTAAAGGCTCATTTCTTCCTATAACAACGGAGAAGGCAACGCAAGTGCAATTCTTCTGCGGATTTTTATGGCCATCACTTACCATCAGAAACTAAGTGATGCCCATTTGTTGGTAAAAATCAATAAAAATAAAGGAAGGTAGGTACCTCAAACTGTCGTGTCAGTAAACGGTCTAGGCTTCAATAAGCTTGTACTCAATAAACTTGTAGCATTTGAAACGCGCGGTATCTGGAGCAGCGCCAACAATATTAATAAATTCTTTGCATATTTGGACAAAGCGCACCTTACTATATCCTTACTCTAGTAACAGTATATCTAATATCCAATTATACTAAACTCTAGAATCTAAGATTGACTAAAATGTGAAAAAAGTTGGGTTAGAAATCCGTATAGGTAGGTACCACCCCAGGGCCAGTTATTCTGCCGTGAAGCAGTAATGTGAAACATTACTGTGTTTCGGTCTGAAGAGCACTGAGAGCTAGTGTAATCACTGAGCATATGAAACTTGATGTCTGAAGGTGACGGGAGCAGTGTGGTACCACTCAGAAGTGTTTTGGGTAATTCAGCATTTGTTATGGACAGACGTTGCACTTACCACCAGGTGGACGTTCTGCTCGTTCCGTCACTTTTATCAAATAAAAAAAATACATCTGTCACCATAATATGCAATGCTGTCACTATACTGCTCGTAGGAAAGCACTAGAGAGTAAGCATTTTTGTCTCTTACCAAAGTGGCGGCGACGTGGTTCGCAACCCGTCATTTCTTGATTCCCCCGCGAGAGCGAAAAGTGGGCTACGTTAGTGGCCTCTGCCCTTTTGGGAAAAAGGCGTGACTGTATCTATGTAAAATGACACAGTTAATGGAATAATTTAAAAGAAGCATAAATAAATCTGTTCACACGTGTAAACGCAAGTCTTAATGATACGACAAACCTTAGTCACGATTAACATTCTATTTGCTGGATTTGGTATAAATTTAAACTGAATCGATACGATATTTTGTAGTGATAAGCCTCATGAATAATTTCAATCTCTATAAGAAACATTCCAACATGATGCAACATTTTTAATTTAAAAACAATTTCGGAAAACAAAGAGAAAGAAAATGATTGATTGTTCAACTTTTTCATTCATTTCAGCCTGTCCACTGCTGAACATTAACCTCCAAGATTGCCACGAAAATTTGTAGATCTCAATTTGTGGGATTTTGCCATAATTGCCACGCTTGCCAGGGTGGTTGGCAACCGTAACATTCCCTTCCCCTTGACCATCGGCGCTAGCAATGCCCTTGAAATATTGGAAATTTTAAATTACCCGAAAAAATCTATGTAAATACACAAATCGTTGGTTTTCGGGACGTGTTGTGATGTGCGTGAGAGATTTATCGCCGTAAAATGTAAGCTCGATACCGGAGAAATCTTTGCCATAAAATAATAATAAAATTACTTAATTTTAAATCACGTAATGATTTCTTATATTTACGCAAATACTACTCATTAAAATAAAACTAGATTTTACGGATTTTATCGCGTTTACTTTTTATAACCCGCCGTTTCGGGCGCTTTACAGCTCCCATGGTCACGGGAGGACTGAGGTGTCAGATGTCCTGATGTCGTAGTTAACCCGGAGTACCTTTTTTATTTCAATAACGTTTTACATAATTATCTACTGCTTCGGAAAATTCTTCAATACTGGGTAGACAAAACATAACATGGTAGCTTTGTGTACTTTATGGGATTTGTAGGAAAAGTATATGCTTTTTCCCTTGTATGAGTTATCTACTCTATGGATTCAAATATACACACATACAGTCACGCATTTTTCCGCAGGGGGTAAGCACAGGCCACTCACGTAGCCCACTTTTCGATTATATGGCATAGTTTTGTATTTGTTCAAACTGGGACGACCTCTTCCGTTCACTGTAATATTTATCAACTACGCAGTATCTATCTTATGTAGAAACTCATTCGTCCTGACCCTGTGTCCTGGTTACCTCAACAAATTGTAGCCTACAGAAAAGTATGTATGGGATTGACGTAGGCTTTCAACAAGTACTGGATAGTACAAGTCATTCTCATATAAAATGAGATAGATTTCGATGTCGTTAACAACAATACATTTCCTTTGATACTTGTCTAGCCCTAGCTGGTGGTAGGATTCCTATGTGAGAATCCGCCTAGGTAGGTACCACCCCAGGGCCAGTAATTCTGTCATGAAGCAGTGATTTGCAAACATTACTGTGTTTCGGTTTGAAGGGCACTGAGAGCTAGCGTTATCACTGGGCATATGAGACTTAAGAACTGATGTCTCAGATTGACGGGCGCATTGTGGGCTCACGCCGAAATTTTCTGGGTAACACAGCATTTGTTGTGGGTAGACGTTGCACTTACCATCAGGTGTACGTTTTGCTCGTTTCGTCACCTTATCCAATAAAAAATAAACTATAATTATCATCATAGGTTACAAAAGAAAAACAATTTGATGACTCCTTTGTAAGATTTCGTTCTTTGTTGAAAACAAGAAAAAGTATGAACGAAATCATTGCAAACAAAAAGTGACACTGTTCCGTTGTTCACTTCAACCGTGTCAGTGACCACCGCGTAATGACCGAGCAACGATTGACAAAAGGGCTGTGTATACAAACTTAGCTTTCATTGTTCCACTTGTCGTTGAACAAAGGCGACCACCGGATATGGCGAGGATCAACCTTCAACAAACGTCTTTATTGCTAAAACTATCAACCGAGAAAGGAAATGATATTTATTTTATAGCAGTTCATAAAACCAAGCGTTACTTTACTAAAATCTTCAGATAAGAAGAGAAAAATAATTTTATATGATCTGTATGTGAAATTAAGAATGTTATAATCCAGTATTTTGAAGGGCACAAGCAAATTAATACCGCCACCGGAAACCACCACTAATTTTTTTTGATACAATGTGACGGAACGAGCAGAACGTTCTCCTGATGGTAAGTGCAATGTCTGCCCATAACAAATGCTGTGTCACCCAGAACATTTCTGTGTGGCACCACTCTGCGTCCGTCACCCTGAGACATCACTTCTTAATTTTCATATGCCCAGTGATTACGCTAGCTCACAGTGCCCTTCAAACCGAAACACAGTAATGTTTCACATTACTGTTTCACGGCAGAATAACTGGCCCTGGGGTGGTACCTACCTAGACGAATTCCTGTATAGGAATCTTGCCACCAGAAATACCACTACATTACTGTTTTTTAATTTATTTTGGAAACTAACAGCTTGGTTACAAATGCAATTAAAAATAGACATAATAATAACAGCCATAAACAGTTTCCACTACTATTTATCAAAATTTAGTGCTGAGTAAACATCAAAATTCATTTAACAGTATTCAAAGTAACATAGTTTTAGTTTTATTTTTCACAAAAGATTTTTTTAATTTTTTTATTGGATAAAGTTAAGAAACGAGCAAAACGTTCACCTGATGGTAAGTGCAACGTCTGCCCATAACAGATGCTTTGCTACTCAGAATATTTCTGTGCACCACACCGCGCCTGTCACATGAGACATCAGATCTTAAGTCTCATATGCACCCAGTGATTACGCTAGCTCTCAGTGCCTTTCGGACCGAAACGCAGTAATGGCAGAATACCCTGCCCTGGGGTGGTACCTACCTAGACGGATCTAAGTATTTTTCGTTATGCTGTAAGGCAATACACGTCACCAAAAAAAAAACAAATATCCCAGTTTTGTATTGAGAGAATAATTCAGTCGTAGAGAGTCTGCTGCTTCCCTTTGTCACAATATTCAGACAAAGATTTCTCCATGTTGTTTCCTTTCACTGACTACGTACGTGTTATATCAGCTCCCCCTGAGACATCGGTTCTTAAGTCTCATATGCCCAGTGATTATACCAGCTCTTAGTGCCCTTCACACCGAAACACAGAATTGTTTGCACACTACTGCTTCACGTAAGAATATCGTGGCGATAGGCTCACCACCTATCACACCAAGTGCATTATATTGTTTTGGTGAAACGTGGATTGTGGCAGTCATGTGTTTTTGCAGTGTGTGCCCAGCCTCTGACTACCCTTATGGGATACAGTCGTGATCTTATGTATGTATGTATGTATGTATGTAAGAATAACTGGCTCTTGGGTTTGTATCTAGACGGATTACTGCATAGAAATCCTACGACTAGTAAAAATCGTATGAAGCATCGAATACAAAATTTCTTGTTTCAACATCATCACTGAAATGTTGATACAGCTCCTAACACTAGCCCACGGCCGAACAAAGGCCTCCTCGGTCATAGATCATTTTCGGGGATTTTGCCATAGTCGCCACGCTTGACAGGCTTGTTGGCAACCGCATTTTATTTATTTACATGTCCCGGAAAAATGCTGCTGCCCATCTCCTGGTTTTCATTTTCCCTCTGTCGACTTTTACGACACCCACGGTACGAGAAGGGTTGGTATATTCTCTTACGCCGCCCACACGGCGTTCGTCTACTTTACATACCGTATTTGTTAGCCAATTTTAAGAATGTACATGGAGAGCACTCCAAACTTATTCTGAAGTATGAAGAGATAACTTTAATGATAATCGCGAGTACAACACGTCAAGTGGTCCGTCTATATGCGATTGAATGAAAATTGTTGAGCACTAATCGTTGAGAGTGTTTGTGCAAATACTTATTCGAATGAACTTCGGCGCGGATGCATTCGCTCACACTTATGATGTGTTCATTACTGAATGTATCATTGACGGCACGCATGAAATTAGAACCTTTTTATTTAAAAAAAAGTTCGCTTTTATTATTGTTTTTTTGATATAAACAATCATACGAACTAAACACATTAATTCATGATTGTCTATATATATCATTTCTCCAAGATGTTTTTGTCGGTTTGAAATATCTCCCTTAATACTGTAACAAAACTAATGTTTATTACGCGTTTTTGAAGATTATTTTTCCTCTAATGATGAAAATATATGTTTCAAAATTAATGTTTTCTTTTAATAAAACTACTTTTACGGAATTTATCGCGTTTAATTTTTAAACTATTTGTAACCCGACGTTTCGAGTACTTTACAGCACCCATGGTCACTCGGGGGACTGAGGGGACAGATGACCCGATGTCATAGTTAACTCGGAGTACCTTCAGCTTTTAATTATTATTTTTGTTAAGACCTACGCAAAATGAGCTTACAGTATCTTGAAGTCTTGCGGTGGTAAATTAAATCGAAACCCAAGCGGTTTCGATTTAATTTTGTTAATTATCTGACATCTGTCACCTCAGTCACCCCGTGACCATGGGTGCTGTAAAATACTCCAAACGTCGGGTTATAAATAGTTTTAAAATATAAACACGATAAAATCAGTAAAAGTAGTTTTATTAAATGTGTAATTTTCGCGTAAATATAAGAAATCATTATTAATGTTTTCGTTAAAAAATGATAATAATGATTGAATTAATTAATATAATTGTAGAAGGGCCATCAGTTGACAATCTAACTAACATGCACGACAGCTGTCGGTAGGAGTTGTTTACATTCTTCAAAGAAAATAGATGGCACTACTGTGTGATGACAGTATCATGATCATGACCATTTGGTCAGGATACATACACTGCGAAATATTCGCACGGGTCAATCAAGTCAATCTCATTGCTTAAAAAAGTATTAAAAAGGACAAAATGTTTGTCTCCACAGTATTTTGATTTTTTGCAAAATCCGGTACCAGTCAGATATTCGTCATTAAGGAATCCTTTTGCCAGTGAAATCATTTTGCGATATAACTTATTATGAGCAATAGTTAAAAATAAAAATCTAAGTTTTTATGTGTGGTGTGGTGGCGGCCCGTTAAAGAATACTACCACTCCATCTCATCCAATGGATCTCGTAAAAGGCGAGTAAGGAATTAAACTGCACTGTGCATCCCAACAGCGCATGGTGGCGATGGGCTCACAACCTATCACACCAAGTGCATTATATTGTTTTGGTGAAACGTGGATTGTGACAGTCATCTGTTTTTGCAGTGAGTGCCCAGTCTCTGACTATCCCTTATGGGATACAGTCGTGATCTTATGTATGTATGTTTGTAAGTTTTTATGTACCCTCAAACAATATTTCTTACTCTTGAATCTCAAGAAGTACGTACTTAAAGTTCTATGTCCCCTTCCCCATTTGTCAACAAGACGCACAGGGAAACCCCCAGTATCCCCTTCCATTTATATTGTTCAGATCCCGCATTCGTATAAAGCGATTCATATTACCGCTTCTTTTTAGTTCAATGTACTTTTAAGGATTTGATTTCGCTATTAGCAAGTTTTCGTCAAAGTATGTTTTTTTTTATTGGATATAGTGACGAGACGAGCAAAACGTTCACCTGGTGGTAAGTGCAGCGTCTGCCTAAAACAAATGCTGAATTACCCAAAACACTTCTGAGTGGCACCACACTGCGCCCGTCACCTTCAGACATCAAGTTTCATATGCTCAGTGATTACACTAGCTCTCAGTGCTCTTCAGACCGAAACACAGTAATGTCTACACACTACTGCTTCACGGCAGAATAACTGGCCCTGGGGTAAAGGGGTGGTACCTACCTACCCGTCTAGGTAGGTACCCAGGGCCAGTTATTCTGTCGTGAAGCAGTAGTTTGCAAATATTACTGTGTTTCGGTTTGAAGGGCACTGTGAGCTAGGGTAATCACTGGGCATATGGGACTTATGAACCTATGTCTCAGGGGTGGGCACAGTGTGGCACAGAAATTTTCTGGGTGATACAGCATTTGTTATGGGCAGACGTTGCACTTACCATCAGGTGAACGTTTTGCTCGTTTCATCACTTAATGCAATAAAAAATATCTTTCCTTGACACCAACGACGCATAACTTTTGAACAAGTGTATTTATTTAATCTGGTGGTCGTCCAATGGTCGAAATTCGATCGTAATTTAACGAATTACTTTTTCATTGGATTTATTGTATTTGTGAAGTCGCATAGAAATCCGTCTAGGCTAGGCTAGGATGCCTTAAATGAAATTAACACGTAGTTTCATTAATGACTTCTCGTATTTCAGAGCTCTAAAATATTACGAGAATATTAATTACCATAACCAATTGTTTTAGGATTACTTCATTTCCGGCAATTTCAATCAATTAATAACAATAAAATAAATAAAAGGAAGTATAACTCTTAAATAATACTCTTAGTCGTCGTTTCTACCGAGAAGTCGTAAGAGGGGACTAAGGTATTGTACGGACAGCCTTTTTTCGTGCAGACCAACACCATAATATGCAATTATATCACTATTCTCCTCGTGGGAACGCAATGGCAAGTAAGAATTTTTTGACTTATTGGTAATATGACGGCGAAGTGGTTCGCCACCCATCACGTCACGTTTCCCGCGGGGCCGAATATTGGGCTAATTGTGTGGTCTCCGCTTACCAGTTATGTTGGAAAAAAACATAAAAAAAGTAAAGTTTCAGCCTATAAATGTCCCACTACTGAGAACAGGCCTCCTCTCATTTCTGAGAGGGTTTTGGAGCTAGGAAGAATCCGCCACGCTGCTCCAATGCGGGTTGGCGGACTTCACATGTCTTCGAAATATTTTTTATTTCTCAGACATGCAGGTTTCCTCACGATGTTTTCCTTCACCGCCGAGCACGTGGTAAATCAGCACTTAAAATTGCAATTAACAATTTTAGTGGTGCCGGCACCGAGAATCGAACCCAGGTCCACTCGCGTACTATGAAATTTAAAGCGAGCGCCTAGCCCCTGAGCTACCACGGCTCTTTTGCTTTTAAAAAAACATGTGTATTAAATATATAATTTCAAGAATCTATCCTTCTATTGATGACGAAATAAAGATATATTTAAAAAGAAATATTCATACGGAGTGTCGTACTGCGGTCGTCACTGCTGACCGCGGAGATTACGGTAAAACCTCTATGGTTAAACTTCCATAGCTTGGGAGTGGCTTTTTTTACAGGTTGATGATGATCAAGGAAAAATGATTTACAAAGACCGATCCCCCTGTAACACGGAAAGTTTTTTTTTAAGATTATAAGTTAGCGTTTAACTACAATCCCACCTGATGGTAAGTGGCGATGTAGTTTTTGTTGGTACGCACACTAGCTTAGAAAAAGCATATTCACTGTTCTCTTGAAGACACCCACATTGTAATCGGATGTCGACCGCGTGGCGTAGTGGTTAGCGTACCTGACTTCTCCACCACCGGTCCTGGGTTCGATTCCCAGCCGGAGGTAACATTTGTGCAAAAACACAAATTGTTGCTTTTCGGGTCTGGTTGTGTTGTGCATGTGAAATGTATGTTTGTAAAACGCACCCACGATACAGGAGAAAATCCTAGTGTGGGGCTTCGTTTTTTAAAAAAGAACAAAAGAACAAATGTAATCGGAATCAGACTGATGCAGGCAAATTATTCCAGTCCTTTGGTGTACGCATTATGAACGACGAAGCAAAACGCTTCGTCCGAATGCAGGGTATATCCGCAACAAAAGGATAGAAACCAGCCGTGCGTCTTGTTGTCCGATGATGGAAAGGGGAAGGGGGAATTAACTCATGTAATTCCTCCGCACACTCTCCAAAATGTAACCTGTAGAACACCGAGAGACTGGCCACCCGCCGCCTGTGTTCGAGACTGGACAAATTGGTAGTAACCAAGTCAGGAACACCGATTAGCCGCTTGGCCCGTCTCTCTACCGAGTCCAAGGCTGCTAGTTGATATTTAGGAGCTCCAGCCCATATGTGGCAGCAGTGCTCTATAGCCGACCGGACCTGAGCTTTATATAGGGTCAGAAGCTGTCCCGGAGTAAAGTAACGCCGCACTTTTGCAAGAACTCCCAATTTCATTGCAGCTGCTTAAGCCTAGACTCAATGAACCTGCCCAAAGTTAAGGTTCGTCGTGATCTCGACTCCTTATAACTGAAGGCGGTCGGTGTATTCCAGAGATACATTCTGAAATGTAGGGAGCCAAGGTGAACGGGCTCCATTTGGCGGAGAACAGACACGCTTGCGTTTTGGTGGCATTGAATCTCACAAGATTGGTATTACCCCAGTTGGAGACTGCTTGCAATGTGAGATTCATACGCTCTACCATGGCCTCCCGAACAGACTGTACTTGATCCCGTCTGGCCTGAACACGCGTCAGATATCTCTCCACAACTGTGCTGTCATCTGCATACCCAAAGTTACCGGGATCGAGCAGGTCGTTTATGTGCAGCAGAAAGAGAGTTGCGGAGAGAACAGACCCTTGAGGAACTCCGGCATTAATCGCTATAGCCTCCGACGAGCAGCCGGCAATAACGACTCGCAAAGACCGTTCCCGCAAAAAGTCTTCTATCCAGGCTATCAGTCCAGGGGATATACCATATGAAGGAACTAGGATATCCGGAGTTTTACGGTTTCGAGCGTCAACCCATGAGAGCTACGCAGAATGTTTAAGCTTTTCGGCTTGGGAACATTCGGCGCTAAACCATGAGCGAGCTTTGCCTCCAACGAGTACATCAGCAAAAGGAATAAAATATTCCATAGCTAAACATACCACGTCAGTTACAGCATCCGCGCATCTCGATATATCACCGGAAGAGAAGCACACCTGCCGTCAAGGATAAGATGCAAAGAAGTGTCGCATCTCATCCCAATCTACTGACTTGTATCGCCACACTCGCCTAGTACCATGTGGGTCGAGGTCTGTTCCTTTCTATTACTGTGTTTCGGAATGAAAGCCACTATTAGCTAGTGTAATCACTGGGCATATGAGACTTAAGAACTGATGTCTCAGGGGGCCGAGCGCAAAAATGTTCTAGGGTGACACAGCATTTGTCATACAACTACCACCATGTGAACGATTTGCTCGTCTCATCACTTTCTTAACTAAAAATGCAATCTACGTGTATACTCTGGTGGTACTCTCCTACTGGTGGTAGGATTCCTAGTGCAGGAATCCGTCTAGGTAGGTACCACCTCAGGGCCAGTTATTCTGCCGTGAAGCAGTAGTGTGCAAACACTACCGTGTTTCGGTTTGAAGGGCACTGTGAGCTAGCGTAATCACTGTGCATATGAGACTTAAGAACTTTTGTCACAGGGTGATGAGCACAGTGTGGTGTCAGACAGAAATTTTCTGGGTGACACAGGTGACCATTTGTTATGGGCAGACGTTGCACTTACCATCAGGTGAACGTTTTGCTTGTTCCATCACTTTATCCAATTAAAAAAAATACTCATGTAAGCTCAGTTCATATCTAGGTTAAAATTTAGTTTAAAACAAGCATTGAAAATTACACTTCTATCATTAGGTATTTCATATTCCGAAGGCTCTCCACTTTAAAATAAGAACTTTTTGTAATAGTCCCCAGTAAAGCAATGGCTTGTCTATACGCTTGCATCGGTTAGATCATAAACTTGTATCGCGCTCAACTTCAGTACTGCGAGAAACACTAATGGACTGTAGCGCTTGCTTCAAGTCAGAAGCGGCCAGCGTTTCTGACTAGTAGACCGTAGTAGTAGTCTCCAGTTTTTTCTAAACTCTCAATATTTATTTATTTATGCAAGCTTTATTGTCTACCCACAAAGGATACAATGGACGGACTTAATGCCAATTGGCACTGTGTGCCAGTCAACCCTGCGCGTGGTGAAAAACTGTGATGATGATGTGATGTTCTCCTAGCCGATTTCGACCACGGCGACAACTGCCGACTACTGTCGAAAGCCATCAACTGCGCAGGAGATATTATAGTGCCACAAGTGTACGCGCCAACACAGAGGCACTCACTCGTCCCAACCTTCCCGCGCCCGATGTAACGCTGATGCGATAAGATCGGAGGTAGGCTAGGATGCAGTGTCAGAAACACGGGGACAATCACAACACAACCAGACCCGAAAACCAACAATTTATGTTTTATCACAAATGTTGGCTTCGGCTGGGATTCGAACCCAGGACCCGCGGCTTAGAAGTCAGGTACTCTGACCACTAGGCCACGCGGTCGTCAGAAGGTGAAAAATTATGGCAGGTATAAACTGAAAAAAAAGTGATTAGTAGAACCTCAAAAGCTATGAAGAACTATAAATACAATTAGATAAACTACTTAAGATACACATGAAATTATTAAATAGCAATATATAATTATGATATATGTACAATGAGAAACAAATATGCACATACACATAAACTAACACACACAAATACATATACAGAAATTACACGTGACGATAACAGGTAATGGTTCGATACGAATTTGTAAAAAAACCAAAAACCATAAACAATTTTATCCGCAAACATCTTTAAAATAATGCTCCCGTACTACCGTACCTCTTAAAGCAAATTTTACTTTGAGCTTTTCTAATGTCATCGGGCAAAGAGCTCCAGTTTTTTTTAAGCAGTCAAACTCCATATTCTAATTATTATATTGTTGATGCCCTACTGATGCCCGCGTCGTAGATGTATTTATTGTGTGGGTGCGTCAAATAAACTTCTCTTTCTTTCTTTCTTTCTTCGTCAGTGTGGATATAGGTTTTTTAAATATCCCGTGGGAACTATTTTATTTATTGTATTTTATTAATTTGTATTTCCGTCCCCAAGATGCAAGCTATCTCTGTGCCAAATTTCGTCAAGAGCAGTTCAGCGCTTGAACTGTGAAAAGGTTACAAATAGACAGAGGGACACAGAGAGTTACTTTCGCCTTTACAATATCAAGTATGAGTTTAGTTTTTTATCTGTTTTAGCCTTGACGATAGAATGCCGTACATCCAATATACTGCTTACATTATTATCAAACCTTATATATCTCTCTCTCACTCTCTCTCTGAGAGAGTCTGTCTGTTTTGAGTCTGATCTATTTACGTGCTTACTGGTGGTAAGAATCCTATGCAGGTATCCGGTTGGTACTACCGCAGTGCTAGCTATTCTGCCATCACGTAGATGTGTGCTATCGTGACTGTGTTTTTGAAGGGCACTTGTAGGCCTCTGTGTTAAGATACGTATAATTAAAAAAGTATCAAAAAGGTCATTAATAAGTAGTGATTTTTACTTTAAAAAAAAAACGCTTTTTTTATTGGATAAAGTGACGAGACGAGCAAAACGTTCACCTGATGGTAAGTGCAACATCTGGCCATAACAGATGCTGTGTTACTCCGAATATTTCTGAATAGCACCACACTGCGCCCGTCGCTTTAAGACATTAGTTCTGAAGTCTCATATGCCCAGTGATAACGCTAGCTCACAGTGCTCTTCAGACCGAAACGCAGTAATGTTTGCACACTACTGCTTCACGGCAGAATAACTGGCCCTGGGGTGGTACCTACCTAGACGGATTCCTGAAACATTGCAGAAAACGGCACTAGTGTTTCCGTTGTACTGCGCCCGACGCTCGGCCACAGGCGTACGCATCATACGCGGTCCATAGGCGGCATACTTTCAGACCCGCTGTATCTTATCGTTCGTACCACAGTAATGGCGCTCTCGAAATGATGGTTTTCAATGTATGAGGGTGAGTGTAAGACCCTGCCGCAGCCACACGTTTGTTACTCGCTACAAGTGTCGCACTTTTCTCTGACAGTGTGTACGCACTACAACATTCATGAGGCTCATTAACTTGGGAAAGTTTAGGCCGTTGGGAGACCGCGTGACTATGTGAAAAATTAACGAACTTTCGTCGGCTTTACTGTAAAATTGTTTTAAATTTTAAAATTGTTTTAAAACGAGTGTACAAAATTCGCTATTTCGTTGAGTGGGTGGATGGGTAACATAATAAAGGTAAAACTTTTAGTAAGTTACTTGAAGTTGCTTAGGTAGATTACTAGGCCTTTTGCGGTAGACCAGTAGCAGAAGCTTTAAAGAATCTCTAACTTAGTGAATTTGTAAATAAATATATTAGCATTGCCTTTTCCGTCACTCTACTTAAAAAGAAAAGTCGTGACATAGAAACTAACTTATATGCTGGTGAAATAGATGAATTTGAAAAAAAAAATCATGTTAAAAACTACACGTCTTCTTCCTTATATGGACTACCTCTAACTTTAATCTCTTTATCAAATAGACTTTTCTGCGAAGAATTTATATGAAATGAAAAATATTTATTCTTCAACGTAAGAAATATAAATATCGTTTGTGATACGTCATTTTTTTTACAATCTACAACCGTTTCACAATGAGATTCCTCTGACGGTGAAGGAACAAGCGAAGGAAACTCAGAAGGTTGGTTTTTTGGTTTTTTTTTTATCTTAGTCAAGTGATGAAACGAGCAAAACGTTCACCTGATGGTAAATGCAATGTTTGCCTGTTGCAAATGCTGTGTCACCCAGAACATTTCTGTTTGGCCATACAATGCGCCCATCACCCTGAGACATCAGCTATTTAGTCTCATATGACCAGTGATTACGCTAGCTCACAGTGCCCTTCAAACCGAAACACAGTAATGTTTGTGCACTACTGCTTCACGGCAGAATAATTGACCCTGGGGTGGTACCTACCTAGACGGAATAGTCTAATAGAAAACCTCCATGACAAAATGTTAGACAAGATTAAAAAATAAATGTATAAATGCATTACAAACTCGAGCAGACCAGCCTCTACCAACAGCACCTGTTCACAAGTATGACATTTGAGAGAAGACAATTGAAAGAAGAACGGACCGGTATAGACGTGGTCATGGGCAAGGCCGGGTGCTCGCCCTTAATTTCATAGCCCACGAATGACCTGAGTTCGGTAACCGGTGCTGTCACCTCTAAAATTATTTTCTGTTTTAAGTGCTGTTATACCACGTGTTCAGTGGTGAAGGGAAAACAACCTGAGGATGCCTGCAAGTTTGAGGAATGTAAATATTGCAAGGACATGTGAAGTTCACAAATCGGCTTAGGGCCACGATGACTTTTCCCGGCACCAAAGACCTCTCACAAATGAGACGAGGCCTGTGCCCAGCAGTGGGACATTTAGAGGCTATTTCTTTACTTTTGTAGTTAATAGAATAGCCGTGTGGTGGCGGCCTCAGAGAATCTACTACCCCATCTTATCCCGTGGGTATTGTAAAAGTCGACAGAGGGAAAATAAAAACCAGGAGATGGGCAGCAGCATCTTCTAAAACAACATCTGAATAAATAAACAGCGGTTGCCAACCCGCCTGCCAAGCTAGGCAACTGAGGGCAAAATCCCTCCAAAATGAGAGCTGCAAACTTTTGTGGCTATCTATGGGAGAGGCCTATGTTCAGCAGTAGACTAGGGTTAGGCTGAAATGATGATGATGATAATGAAGAGAAGCAGGCCTTATATTTGAAAATCAATTATAAAATAATTATAAATTTGTATATCAATATAAATTATTTTGAAGGAAAGAAAGTTAATTGAACGCGATAAAATCCGTAAACTTAGTTTCATTTAAATGTGTAGTGTTCGCGTAAATATAAGAAATCATTATAGAAAGTTAATTTGTTAAGATCCGTATGCAAAATATATATTGGTGTATATTATCTAGTTTTTAAGGAGCACCCCTAGTGTTATTAATTGATAATGACTCGCTTTAAGATGAAACACGTGTCGTGGTCTCGACTTCTGGTGTATATTGCCTAGAGGTAGCGTTGTAGTGGTGGAGGGCATCTGATGGCGGTAGGTTTGCTTTTGCGTGCTAGAGGAGTGGATGGAATTAATCCGAGGGCGGGCGATTCTATTCGAAAACGAAGTAATATACACCATTTTATATTGTGCATGCAGATCTTATAAAATTAACTTTAACTTTTACATATATGATTGAACTTATAATAGTAAGTAACAAATAATATAACATTTTGTTATCCCCGGTTGTACTTAAATCTTGAACGGTGCTCTACATTTCAGTTCTAGTTCGGCAATCGCATTCACAGTTGATTCAGCTGGAAGGCAGTATTGTAATTTTATTCATACGTCGTTAAAGCTGTTTCAATGAGCCTACATATTCAAGTTGCACTGTCTTCCTTGCCTGTTCTCTTTGAAAGTTATTTTACGGTTTTATCACTGTAGAATTGAGATTTTTAATTTTAATTATTGCTTAATTTTCACTACGAGATAATTTATTTATTTATTTTTTATTTCATAAAAGTGACGGAACGAGCAAAACGTTCACCTGGTGGTAAGTGCAACGTCTGCCCATAACAAATGCTGTGTCACGCAGATAATTTCTGTGGGGCACCACACTTCGCCCGTCACCATGAGACATCAGTTCTTAAGTCTCATATGCCCAGTGATTACGCTAGCTCACAGTGCCCTTCAAACCGAAACGCAGTAATGTTTGCACACTATTGCTTCACGGCAGAATAACTGGCCCTGGGTTGGTACCTATCTAGACAGATTCTTGCATAGGAATCCTACCACTAGTAATAAACTTAAAGAAGAGGAACGAAGTGAATTTGCTAAGATTTCAATGTAAAATCAAAAGCCTCAAACTCGGCGACTGGCACGCTGTGTGGATGAAAATGTACGAGTATCTCATTAATTCATTTTAGTGTGCATTGATAATATCTTTAATGCATTAAACCGTAAAAGAAATTAAAAATAAATTCAGATTTCGATTTTATTTTCATTTTATTTCGATTCGTTTTTTGTGAGTTGTTTTCATTAATCAAAACTTTCTAAGAAATATTTCAAATCTGTCTTCGATATTTTTATCGTTTTTACAAGCTTTCATTTAACTTATTTGTTTGTTTGTTTAGATCAAGATTTGCAATAAAATGCTGAACCGGTTCTCGTTGCCCGAATAGGCTGAAATTTGGTATTTATGCATAAACTTGATGACACTGCAACATTATGGTGAGCTAACCTGACGGTGCTGCTCGGGCCACCTGCAGACCACCCAACTCCTCAATAGCTTACAGCAGCTATATCGTGTTTGGATTTTGTTTTTGATGTTGTGGAGATTTGTCTTGACCAGTATAATAGCAATGGCAAATTTTCAAGTACTCGTACATCGAACATACTCGTAGACACCACAAAATAAACTTCAATAAAAATATGATTTGCTTCTCTGGAACTCCTTGCCCGATGAGATCAGGAAAGCTTCTAATAAATACTCGTTCAAAAAATTGGTTCGTAATTATTTATTAAAGAATCTGTAATCTGAAATGGTTAGTTGTCCCCGATTTAATTTTGCATTCTTTTGTGTATAGTATATGTTTTTATATATATACGTATATATTTGTTTGTGTATATGTTTACACACACATTTATATATTTATATACATATATAATTATTATTATATTATTTTATTTTATATTTTTCGTCTTTTATTGTTACACCTTCATCAAAATCTCACCACTCCATGGGTTGACTAGGAGAGAATGCCTAAAGGGATTAAGTCCGCCCTTTCCTATCTCTGTAAGGGAACAATAAAGATAAATAAATAAATAAATAAATTTTGTACAATTTATTTTTGATACTTACATATATTATTTGCATGTGAAATACATTTTTTACATGTTCACGCATCGGTCGTTTTTTTAATTTTTCCATTTGGATCTTAGCAAATTTTTGTAAATTTGTTTCTCATCTTTCTTTATTACAATGTATTACTGTAATTGACAAATTTAATCGACGAGACGACGACTATTAAGACGACGAGTACATTTTCATCGTAGAACAGTGCCCCTATTAAGTGGGGCAGCTATTACAGTTGGCGGGATTGTCCCGCTCCCCGGCGGCCGGCGTCATTTCCTCGCAGCTTTCGATTGCACCCGCGGGGCCGGCCACAAAGCCGTGCATGCCCTGAATCAACTTTGCCTATATAACGTTACATTAATTAACGTGCTTGCGTGATATTAGAGAGTAGTGTAATAAAAACATAGTGTCCTGATTAAGAATCATCGTCATTCGTTTCAGCTCAAGTCCACTGCTGACAAAGGACTCCCTCATAGCCACAAAGCTCGGTCTTGAGCATCCATCGTATTCCCGCAAAACCATGCAAGTCCTCATTTCATCTAGTCGCCCTTGCTGCGCTTTGCCGGCACAAGGGTTTTCTTATTGAATAAAGGCTCTAAAACCCTCTCGGAAATGAGAGGAGGTCTGCGCTCAGCAGTGAGACATTATAGGCTGTTACTTTACTTTTTTTACTATGAATAATTAGGTCAGTGAGGTGGCATGCCGTACGGTGCAGTCATGTGGTCGGCTAATTTTACGCGGGTTTACGGTACCATGGGGCGCACTTAGTGTTATATATCACTAACAATGTCAGCTTTAATGTGGTTTTAACACATCCTCACAAAGCTACTAAACTTCAAAGCGGCGTGGTAGCAACTGGACAATGTTAGTCATTTTTAACCTACTTCAAAAAAGGAGAATTCTCAATTCGTCTGTATATTTATTTATGAACCGATTTTAATTATCTTTTTTTCATTAGGAAGGGGACATCGTATTATATCATATCGATATCGTAGTCGTAGGAGTTATTAAAGAATAATTTATTCCAATCAAATTGACGATAACGTATCGTTAACAACCGTATGTAACAATTCTCACGCCCATCTTTATATTTGCGCCCCTTTTGTCCCCATCTGTCCAATAAGATCCCTTGGGATCAAAGCCGCGGTCGCAAACGCGCGTCCCTAGTTTATTATTAATGGGTAAACCATCCGCGAACCCATAGAATTGATTGGTTTAACATGAGACCGGCGCTCTCAACATGGCTGCTCAATCGTTTAAATTTTATACATTCTGTTGTTTTACTAGCGACCCGCCACGGCTTCGCACGGGTTCAATTTACCAACAAACAAAAAGAGAAGGGCGCTTAGTGAAAATTAATCAGTAGTGAAAATATGTAGCGAAAATAAGTATAACTGTCAAGGTGAACGCCATTTTTTTATTGAGATTTTAATACAAAGATAACATAGTTAATAGAATCAGGCGTTGCTTTGCGGAAATCCATTATAATGAAGGAAGGTAAGTTACTTTGCTAAGATCTACGCTCACTCGGCGGCCGTCTGTCGTAGTCTATGACGCTTGATAATGCCTCGTTTTGGGGCGAAACACGTGTCGTATTCTCGACTTCAGTTGTGTATATTATCTAGTGGTGGTATTGTAGTGGTTGGTGGAGGGTACCTGGTGGCGGTTTCTAGTGGCGGTGTTAGTTTGATTGTGCACGCTACTGAGGGAGGGTGGGCGGTGCTCTTTAAAAAAGTAGGTAATATACACCATTTTTATATTTTGCATGCGGATCTTAGCAAAGTAACTTACCTTCCTTCATTACAAAGATAACAATAAAATCACCGACTCTTGCGGTGGATTTTAAAAATTTTTTCTTCCACAGAAACATTGTCCTGAAAATCTGTCGAGGCGTTCTCAATAAAACATCTTTAATATAATGATCCCGTACTAACCTCTTAAAGCAAACTTTGTTTTGAACTTTTCTAATGTCATCGGGCAAGGAGTTCCAGTTTTTTTGAAACAGACAAACTCCATATTCTAATTATTATATTGTCCAAGCTGATGCCCTCGACTTCGTCCGCGTGGATATTGGTTTTTTTATATATCCCGTGGGAAATATTTGATTTTCCGGTTTAAAAGGTAATCTATGTTCGTCTCCAGGATGCAAAATTCTCTGCAAAAATCTGTGCAAAAATTCGTCAAGATCGGTTCATCGGTTTGAAGCGTAAAAAGGTAAGAAATGGACTGAGGGATAGATTTATAATATTAGTAAAGATTAATTAGATTAATACGTGAAGAGAAAACTTTGTAACCCTTTTTAATAATATTGCGCGCACAAAGTAGCGTACGATTTGGCATAGTTAAAGTTCATATGGTGAAGGAGTGCAGAAAGTTATTTCAGCCTATCACTAGTCCACTGCTGAACATAGGCCTCCCCCATAGATTGTCACAAAAGTTTGTTGTTCTTATTTTGGGGGGATTTTGCCAAAGTCGTCCACGCTTGGCAGGCGGGTTGGCAACCCCAGTGTATTTATCCAGATGTTCTAGGAAGATACAGCTGCCCATCTCTCGGGTTTTGTTTTCCCTCTGTCGACTTTTACGACACCCACTGGATGAGATGGCGTGGTAAATCGTCTTATTTTATCGAATATATTCTTCAGTGAAAATATTATATGCGATAAATTTCTGAAACAAAAAAAATCACAATAACAGGGGCAGAGTAACATTGTATGCAATATATCACAAGCCATCAGTTACATCTTTCGACAGAGTCATTTAAGTTTTATAACTTCGGAAGTTTTCTTATTTAAAATTTTGTTTTAGTCGCACTCCATTGTTCATTAACTCTCACTCGGTCCAACTCTACTGAATTCTTTTAGGACATTTTCACATTACCGTTGTTATAAAATACAAAATACATATTTCGTAATTAATAGTTACAAAACTAAAAAAAAGTGGACCATAAAAAAAGCGACAAGACAACTAAGTTGAGGGAGAGCGGCGCCGTCATTGCCACTGGAATAGAGATTTTGAGTGAGATTGGGACATTTATTGGTATACATCGACTAGCGATAACTGAAGGACTAGACCAACAGACCAGCCAACATAGCCCTAAGGATTAGCAAGCTGGAGTGGCAATCGGTCGCCCATATAGCGCGTAGAACCGATAACCGTTGGGAAAGAACGGTATTGGAGTGGCAACCTCGTACCGGAAAATGTAGGGTGACTGCCCTTGCAAAGACAAAAGTTTGGAAGTCGATGGATGCAGGTGGCTCTGGACCGTGTTTTGTAGCAATCTATGGGGGAGGCCGATGTTCAACAATAGATTAGTGATAGTCTGAAATGATATTGATGAATGATAAAAGCGCCAAGATTCTCAAATTGATCACCTGATGGTAAGTGCGACACAACCGTTGCAAGAGCACTCAGAAAAAGTTTTGCACTGCGCTCGTCACCCTAGGACATCAGTTGTTAAGTCAGATATGTTAAGTTGTGTCTTAAGCTTACAGTGCCTTAGAAACCGAAACAACAATGTTTGCTACAGTTGCACGACTAGCACTGCGGTGGTTAAAAAGTTGGAAGGTTGGAAGTTGGTGGTGGAAAAGATTTGTCAATAGACAACAGTCTTCGTGTATATGTATTTTTTTCATTATATTTCTCATTGATCAGGCAATGAGAACGTGCTAAATCTGAACTGAAATTTTCGGTTGGTCCGGAACTAGCAGTCATAAATTAGAAAACTAAACGTAGCCAGTTGCAGTCATCATTAGCTTTTGAGATATTCTAGACCATGTCGTCATGATTTATTATTCGACGAAAAAAAATAGAAGTTGGACCTTCATTTGGCCCTAAAAATTGCCTACTAAAAGATGGATAATTGCTTTAATTAACTGCTAATAAAATTAGATCTTTAAATTAAGCGATAATGATAATTCCATTTTTAGATCACGAGACTTTTCTGCTAAATTGCATTGGCAGCGTCTGCCTATAATAAATGCTGTGTCACCCAGAACATTTCTGTGTGGCAACGCACTGCGCCCGTCACGCTGAGACACAAGTTCTTAAGTCTCATATGCAATGTGATCAAACTAGCTCTCAGTGCCATTCAAACTGAAACACAATAATGTTTGCACAATTCTTTTGCACATCAGAATAACCTGTGGTTCTTACCACCAGTTGACTTTGATTAATGTACATTTTTAGTTTTCAATATTGTGACGACATTTTATCTAATCCCGAGCACATCGTAATAGATGAATACGAGTTCTTGGAGTATACCAGTGAAAGTATTTTCTTAAAGCAGGGTTTATCTTTGTTCTTAGAGTCCATGGATGATCAGTTTCAAGGTACTGTTTTTAAGTATCTTGACATTTGAGTGGATCCTTTGGTGTCTAGTTAGTAGTGTTTAGTTAAGTTAGATTGTTTCTTTTTTTATTGTAGTCATCAATAATATTTTCTTAATTTTTTGCTTAATGATTATGTATTAGAAACCTTTCATTTATTTTAAAATATATATAAATTACCAACAAAAACTATCACAGCTAGCTATATGACACAGTTCTTTGTTTTTCTCTCACTGGCCAAGTACCTATTTTCCTGAAGGAAAGAAAGTTCATTTGATAAGATCCGCATGCAAAATATAAATCCGCATATACATGGTGTATATTACTTAGTTTTTAAAGAGCAAAGCCCGCCTTTTCACAGTAGCGTGCACAAGCAAACTAACACCGTCAACAGGAACCGCCGAGTAGTCGTCCACGACACGTGTTTCACCTCAAAACGACGCATTATCAAGTGTTATACGTGTCGTGGTCACAGAAACCTTACATATACAAACATTAAACTCAAATTCGACCTTGAGATTTTACTCTCATTGCGCCCGAATAAGTTTAATTTTAATAATATTTTTCACAGAGCCTATATTTCGGTCAATGCAAAAAGTTCTTTAGTCTGCAAGCAACCGCTTATAGTAAGGCCGCAATCTCAGCTCCAACACTGAATATTTCACTATTAGCATACAAACTGTTTGTCATTCCGCCGCTCGAGCTGTCATGACGAACTCGAGTCGAAACTCTTAGCATTTCTTTAACAGTTGGACTTCTTTATCTCACGCTACGTATGCAAATGTTACGGTAATCTTAGTTATTAAATGAGCGAACGGGTAAATTAAAACGATGACGACCGCGTGGCCTAGTGGTCAGAGTACCTGACTTCTAGGCCGCGGGTCCTGGGTTCTAATCCCAGCCGGAGCCAACATTTGTGCTTTAACACAAATTGTTGGTTTTCGGGTCTGGTTGTGTTGTGATTGTCCCCGTGTTTCTAACACTGCATCGTAGCCTACTTCCGATCTTATCGCATCAGCGTTACATCGGGCGCGGGTAGGTTGGGACGAGTGAGTGCCTCTGTGTTTGCGCGTACACTTGTGGCACTATAATATCTCTTGCGCAGTTGATGGCTCTTGACAGTATTCGGAAGTTGTCGCCGTGGTCGAAATCGGCTAGGAGAACATCATCATCATCAAATTAAAATGTTCAGTCTCTTTTCTTAAACTCCTTTATGCTTCTAGTTGCAGACTTCATACGCCATCTTGTTCCAAGTATTCCAGATGAACTTAACTTTTAACATTCAGTTCTCGATTCGCTTATGTTTTGCGAATTCGGAAATGTATTACTCTGCACGACTCTTAAAAGCTAATATTTGTAAACATGTTAATTTTTTGAATTCAGTGTTTCTGTGTCAACGTATTCTCTTATTGAGCCGTGTGGTAACGGCTCGTTAAAAGAATACTACCATATATACTCCATCTCATACAATGGATCTCGTAAAAGGAGAGTAAGGAATTAAACTGTGCGCACCCAACAGCGCATGGTGGCGATGGGCTCACCACCTATCACACCAAGTGCATTATATTGTTTTGGTGAAACGTGGATTGTGGCAGTCATCTGTTTTTGCAGTGAGTGCCCAGTCTCTGAACACCCCTTATGGGATACAGTCGTGATCTTATGTATGTATGTATTATCTAATGGTTTCTTTTATTTACGCGAATACTACACATTTTTATTTAAATTTTAATAATATATAAACAAACAAGAAATCTGGACATTGTCACCTCAGTCCTCCGTAACCATGGGTGCTGTAAAGCGCTCGAAACGTCGGGTTATAAATAGTTTAAATTAAACGAGATAAAATCCATAAAAATATTATTCTCTAATTCCCAGTATATCGTAATGGATGAATACGAGTATTTGGAGTATACCTGCCATCATTTGGATACTCGGTCACTACTAACTACTATATTAGCTTATATTGCTATTTTACTCGATTACAAAACATATTTTATAATCCTCATCATCATAGGCCTCCCCATAGATGGCCACAAAAGTTTGTAGCTCTCCATTTTGGGGGAATTTTGCCATAACTGCCACGCATATTTATTTAGAGCCGCCACCACACGGCAAAAAATCTTATGTCTCAATTAACATAGTAATAGTGTATTTCGCTGTTTTTTTTTATTTTGTTAGTAAATGTAATTTTAATGCAATAGCAAATAACATGTTATAACATGTCTTCATGATAAAACGAAAGTTGTACACGCCTATAATTAGCATTCATATAAAAATATATTTAAATTAATAATTGTAGCTTTAAAACAATGTTGTGTATATAATGCTGTTGGTGTGACATAATAAATAAATACAGAAAAATTGCAATATTCCATACACCAAGTCGACCGCGTGGCGTAGTGGTTAGCGTACCTGACTTCTGCGCCACCGGTCCTGGGTTCGATTCCCAGCCGGAGGTAACATTTGTGCAAAAACACAAAGTGTTGCTTTTCGGGTCTGGTTGTGTTGTGCATGTGAAATGTATGTTTGTAAAAAACGCACCCACGATACAGAAGAAAATCCTAGTGTGGGGCTTCGTTTTAAAAAAAAAAAAAAATATTCCATACACTGTTGACGACGGGCAGTCATGGATCAAAGGATCACCTTTTAATTTTTTCGATCGAGGTACAGGTACCGAAGGACCTACGACCTACAGAAATATTGTTGTGCTTTGCTTTGTGGCAATGTATAGAAAGGTCCATATTTATATTTCGTCATCAAAAAATTTGCTAAAAGTGATTGCGACATTAAAATCAACAAAGAACAAAACTGCATCTTTCAACTCAAGGAATCAGGTAATCTACGGCAGGGTAGGACTGCCGGGCTACGGATAGATCATCGGCTTCTTAATTAAAACGTCTAATGAGAGGCCCGGTGGAAGCCTCCGAATCTTTACCGTGTTCCCCCCGCGTCAGCTGTCCCGTTAATTTACGTTATAAGATAAAATAGAAAGAAATTTTTTTTTTTTAAAGTTATTTAAAAAATAAAGTAAATTTTGTATAAATTTAGATCAGTCTCTTGAATCTGCCTCTTTTTTTTTGATAAAGTGTCGAGACTAGCAAAATGTTTACCTGGTGGTAAGTGTCCTGTGGTAAGTCACCGAGAACATTTCTGTGTGACACTACACTGCGCCCGTCACCCTGAGACATCAGTTCTTAAGTCTCATATGCCCAGTGATTACCCTAGCTCACAGTGCCCTACCTAGACGGATTCCTGCATAGGAATCCTACCACCAGTAACTGGTGAAAACTTATGACTAATAACAGTAATATTGCGGTAAGTATAAGAGAAAACGCGAAAGCGACTTATTCTCATCTTCCCTTATTTTTAATGCTACGAAAGAGGATTGGGACATTATCAATGTCGAAGGCCCAACCGTTACAACATACACGTCCAAAAGCCAAGTATTTTAAATAATAATGAATTCTCTATACGGGCAATACAAACAATTAATACAAAACTTCTATAAGGCCGGCAACGCACCCGCTATTCCCCTGGTGTTGCGGATGTTCATGGGCGGTTGTGATCGCTTAAGATCAGGTGAGCCGCTTGCTCATTTGCCCCCTCTTCTAAAAAAAAAAAATCGAAATGTGTGAGTATATACATTTTCGGTGATGTAATTGCTGTTAGCCTTCTCGGATTTTACAGCGTCATCGTATGCTGTGCTCGCGGGCCAGGGGCCCGCGTGCCATGTTTGGTTTGACCCAAACATAAATAAATAAATAAACTCCTATAAAAACCTCGAAATTCGGACTGTGTCGCGTTCGCTGCGTGCTTTCGCGATTTTGAATATCTTAAATATTTTAAATCGTCTAATGACCGTCTGAGGGAGGCTGCGGGCATCCATTAGGACTGTCGACTTGTGTGTCAATGAATATGTGAGTAAAGAGGCTTGTGAAGCGTGTTAGCAAAACCATACATACCTGCATGCATACAATCACGTATTTTTCCCATACAAGGGGTAGCGGAAAACGAGTCGTGACGGGTGGCGAACCACGTCGCCGCCGTTTTGGTACGATTAAAAAAATTCTTGCTCCCATTGCGTTCCCACAAGAAGTATAGTGGCAGCATATTATGGTGTTATTCTCCACGAATAAAGGCTGTCCATACAATAGCTTAGTCGCCTCATACGACACCTCGGTAGGAAAGAGGTAGCTGCTGTTCTACTATCGGCTAAGTAAAACCATATACTTACAATTTTATAGAAGTATTATCTACGTTCTGTGTGGACCCTTAGCGCAACGGTGGTTCGTGTAGAAAAAACCATTTATTGGTTGCATGTTTGAAATTTTACTTTACTTTGAAATTAGGATCTATACAAGTCCGCCTACCGCTGGACCATGTGACTTTTCACGTTGGTATTAGAAATGTAACCTTCCTCCCTGAGGTATAAGCGTAGTGATTAATTAAGGTTAACATGGGAAAGTGCGAAATGCTTTCAAAAACTTTTATTACCCCCGAGTGGGCGTTGTGGCGGAACTATAGCTGAATGCGATTGCCGGAAAACTTCCAGTGTAAAAGACAAAAGTATAATCTAGATGTCCTATACAACGAACTACACTCGGCGTCAAAAAAATCGCACATCCGAAAAAAATAATTTAAATACTATTTTAACACATCAGGCCAATAGCAATGTTGTGGTTTGAGGGTATCATTCGAAAGGTAATTTCATTAGCTTTCAGGAATTTTAATTGAATTTTACTTTTATAACGAGACGAAAGAGAAATTAAAGAAAAAGACAAAAAGGGTATGTGTAGAAAAGGGTATGTACAAATTTGCAAATTAATAATTTAAAAAAAACTTAATAAATACAAAAAAAGTTCTTAAAACCTAGTGTTAACCCCCCCCCCCCCCCTTACCTTGATAACGGCTTCCATGCGATCTTTCATGGACCTTACAAGGATCGCAACAGCCTCTTGGGGTATTTGTTCCCACTCTTCAAGTACCGCATCTTGGAGCTCTTGAAGAGTGGCTGGAGCTGGATCTCGAGCTCGCACGCGCCGTTTTAGGTCATCCCAGAGATGTTCTATTGGGTTAAGGTCTGGACTTCGTGCTGGCCAATGCATAACAGGGATATCGACCTCCTGTAAATAATCCCGTACAATAGCCGCGGTGTGGCAACGAGCATTATCATGCATTAACATGAACCCATCACCGACATAACCAGCATACGGGACCACATGTTCCTCCAGGATTTCAGTAATGTACCGACCAGCATTTAATGACCCTTGCCCACGGCCACCCCGAGTCCGGGAAACGCACACAAATTCCGTTTTCCCGTCGACGGAAATGCCGCCCAAAACATACACGAGCCACCCCCGTATTCGACGGATTCTTCGAAGCAGGGTTGTGTGAACCTCTCCCCCTGTCTTCTGTAGACCCTTCTACGTCTGTCATTGCAGAAGAGACAGACCCTCGTCTCATCAGAGAAGAGTACGGTCCGCCACTGTTCTAGAGTCCACTCGCAATGATTGCGAGCAAACTCTAGGCGATCTCTGCGATGCTGTGCAGTAAGTTTTGGACCTTTAGCTGGTCTATGGTCTGTTAAACTCTTTTCGTGTAACCTTCTTCTTATCGTAGAAACACTCACAGATGTTCTCCGAGTTGATCGAAGCTGTTGTTGCAACTCAACAGCATTTGTAAAACGGTTTCGTAAACATGCCGTAACGATGAAACGGTCATCTCTTTCCGATGTGCACCGTTTTCTTCCAGATCCCGGTTTTCTAACATAACCACCAGTCTGCTGAAAACGTTGGAACACCCGTCGAACTGAAAAACGGGACAGGTTCAACTGTCGAGCAACGTCACACTGCCGCATCCCCGACTGCAATAGGGCAATCACTTGAGCGGCTTCTTCAGAGCTGGTGTCCATCTTTACTTGTTCTTACTTGGGTTACTTGTTCACGTGTGTTCACTGCAAAGTCTAAATTACGACTGGCCCAAATTTCATCCAGATCGACTCTTTTATATCCTTTTTAGGTGGTGTAACTAGCGTCCTTACTAACGAGCATTTGACAGTGTTTATTTTTGACGCTCTATAATGATAAATGTTTTAATGATTTCATGATTTTGTTATTAATAATGTAAAGGTATTCAAATACCCATTTCAAACATACCAATATTTATATAAATATAATTCGTTTCTAGCCATTACAGCCATTTTTCGCGCAAACTCAGAGAGGTGCGATTTTTGTGACGCTGAGTTTAATACCATCTTGAACAATGTTCGTGCATTTTGATGTAAAAGAAAAGCGAGTAAAATCTCTATCATTGAACGTGAAGAACCACGTCGAAGATAAGCCAAGCTCTCGAGAAGACGTAAAAACAAAAGTGAGCCCTCTCGATGAATGGGGAAATAAGGAAAAATCGCAGACTCATTAGAAGAGTGCGGCGTCCGAGTTTGTTTGTAGTCCACACACTGTCGACCGGCCCCGCCACGGCGGCAATGGAAATGATTAAATCCGCCCCGGGCGGACTTTTGCGACTCCGACAATGCTGCTCAATGTAAATAGAATGCGTCGCGTTCGCCCGACGAGCTTTTAATAGACCAACGCTCCCTTTTGTTTCTTCCGTAATTTATTACTACCTGTTCGGATTATCGCGACTCATTATACGAGAGCTTTTAAGCCTGCGGAATTGAAAAAGTTCAAACTAGTGCTCTCTACACTCCCCACACAGTGATTATTGTTTTGATTTTATGATGATACGTAGTATTACAAATGGATAGTATTTAGTTCTGCCAACTTCAGGGATGTTTGTGTGAGTGAGAACCAGCCTAATGACGGTGATGGCGATTAAACGATAACGTTAGTATTTTTAATCTTCAGCCCATCACTAGACCACTGTTGAACATAGGCCTCCCTCATAGATTTCCACCAAAAGTTTGATCTCATTTTGGGGGATTTTGCCATAATTGCCACGCTTGGCAGGCGGGTTGGCAACCGCAGTTTATTTATTCAGATGTTCCTGGAAGATGCTGCTGCCCATCTTCTGGTTTTAATTGTCGCTCTGTCGACTTTTACGACACCGACGGAATGACGACAGGGGGTGGTAGATTCTCTTAAGCCGCCACCACACGGCAATTAATTGTTCAATGATATTCAGTTGTTTAAAAGTTGCAGAATTTCACTTTTTCGTCGTATTTGTCCGCAGGAGAGCGGGTGTGCGGTGCCAGTGCTCGTGGTGGTGGCACTAACTGGGGTGAAGATATGCGACCCCGACGACCAGGTAAATCATAATTTGAGTATTTTTTTTTATTAGGATGGATCAACGACCGCCTGGCACGCGGATTCTGGGAAATGTGTGTCTGTAAAGCAAAGATTATTTAAGAAAACAATAAAAAAATTCAGGTGTTACTTTACAGCACAGGATAGAAAGTAAGCTTTAATTTGTTAAGTTCGACATCCAAATTTTCAATTGTCTGTATTTTAATTTTGAATCAACCGATTGGTGTCCAGCGCATTAGAAAAGCTCCAACCTCTTTTCTACCGAGGTGTCGTAAGAGGCGACTGAGGTAATGTACGACAGAGGTAGGTCGTACCAAAACGGCGGCGACGTGGTTCGTCACCCGATATATATTGTTTTCCAGATTCCAGTTTTGTTGGGCCAGAAAGTGGGCTATGGATGTGGTCTCTGTCTACTCCTTATATGGAAAAAGGTGCGACTGTATGTATTAGCTAATTTTTGAAGAGCTAGCTCTCCTAGAATACTGTGGACATGTAGTAAACTAAACTAATACTGCCACCGGGAATCACCGGCGCTAAAATACTGCCACTACACGCATACACAATTCGATAACACGCCACGTCGTAGAGTGAATTCTGCGGGCAGCTCGTGGGTTCCCAACCGGATCTAATTTTAGTGCAAAAACACAAACTTATGTTCTCGCAATCTATCTCAGATTTCAAATGCACAAGCGACTGCGAGAACAACGCACTCACGATAGAAGAGAAATTCTTCTTGTGACATTTTTTCTTATATTTATATCTACTATACCAAAGCTGGAGAATGTGTATGTTTGAAAACGCTAATCTCAGGAAACACTAATCCGATTTGAAAAATTATTTTCGAAGTAAATATCTTGTTAATTGAGGAAGATTTTAAACTACAAAACGATATGCTACTTGCTCTAAGAGCCGAACGCTGAGAACCTAACATAACGGAGAAGTTAGGTAACACCCTTGGGCCAGTTAATCTGCCGTGAAGCAGTACTGTGCAAATATTACTGTGTTTTGGTTTGAAGGGCACTGAGAACTAGTGTAATCACTGGACATAAGAGACTTAAGAGCTGATTTCTCAAGGTGACGGGCGCAGTGTAGTGTCACACAGAAATGTTCTGGTGAACATAGCATTTGTTATACATATATGACACAGCATATGTTTATTTCGTCACTTCATCCAATAAAAAAACAATATTTTAATAGACGCTCAAGCTGCTTGATCTAACCCACTCTGGCCAGCTGTTACATATTTAAATGAGAATTAGATGCCGACAAGTTAATCTAAATTTTAAATTTGCTTGTGTCAAAGCTCGTGAAACTTAACGAGGTTGGCTTAGTAGAATATAAAACTGGTACGTACCTGCGCATGTACAGAATGTAGCCTATTACTGGTGATAGGATTCCTATGCAGGATCCGTTTAAGTAGGAACCAGTTATTTTGCCGTGAAGCAGTAGTGCCCAAACATTCCTGCGCGTCTGAAGGGCATTGAGAGCTAGTGTAATTAATGGCTTTGTGAGACTTAGGAACTGATTTCTGAGAACGTTGCACTTGCCAGCAGGTGAAAGTTTTTCTCGTATCGATACTTTCTATTAAAAAGGTAAAAAATCAGTCTACGGTCATTTATATACGGTCAGTACGGTATACGGTAAATAGTCCCTGTGGACGAAAGTTCCCGACCTGGGGCCGAAAGTGTGGCCGAGTTCGTTTACGATGAAGAACAGTGTAGTTGCTTTGACATTCTTGACTACTAAAATACATTACATACATGCCTACCCCATATATGGGAGACTACACATGTAGCCCAATTTTCTCCCCCGCAGGAAACGAGACGTGACGGATGGCGAACCACGTCGCCGCCATTATAGTTCAAGTCAAAAAAGACTCTCCGTTGCGTTCCCAAGAACAGTATAGTGACATCATTACATTTTATGGTGTTATTCTGCACAAATAAAGGATGTCCGTACAGTAACTTGGTCGCCTCTTACGACACCTCAGTAGGAAAGAGGTGCTATTCTACTCTGCCGGAAACCTATCGGCCATAAATCCATACTAATATTATAAATGCGAAAGTAACGCTCTCTGTCCCTCTGTCTGTTTGTTAACTTTTCACGGTTCAACCGCTGGACCGATCTTGACGAAATTAGACAGAGATAGCTTTCATCCTTTGGACGGACATATAATACTTTTCATCCCGGACCCCACGTGATACTTAAAAAACCTATATCTACGGGACAGAAGTAGAGGGGAAACAGCAAGTTGCATACAAAATAAAAGTATCCTTTTGTCTGTACTGATTAATCTCAAGGACTACTGCCGACTGACTATTGACATGAACTTTACACGAGCCGTAGATAATAACTCTGGGACCGATTTAATACGATGTTTCATCGTAAAAAATAAAGAAATATGTGAACTTTCTCAATAAGTGTATAGGTAATGAACATTACATATTACTCAATTAACACACGGTATGCATTTGTTGTCTTTAAATATACACGGTAATTTCACACACACAAGGACTCGAACACTTTTTTTTTATTGTAGGAAGTGACGAAACGAGCAACACGTTCACCTGATGGTAAGTGCAACGTCCGCCCACAACAAAAGCAAGGTCACCCAGAATATTACTGTGTGACACCACAACGCGCCCGTCACCCTGAGACATCAGTTCTTAAGTCTCAAATGCCCAGTGATTACGCTAGCTCACAGTGCCCTTCAAACCGAAATACAGCAATGCTTGTACACTACTGCTTCACGGCAGAATAACTGGCCCTGGGGTGGTACCTACCTAGACGGATTCCTGCATAGGAATCCTACCACCATCGAAATTGATTGATTGATTAGTAGCGATACGGCGTTGTGAAAGAATGGTGCCTGAGATAGGTTTTAGAAATACGTGAGATATAGGTGACCAGCACCAGGTTGGGGAAATTCAAAATAGTAAACGAAAGAAACTAATTTAATTTGCAAAGATCCGTATGCAAAATCAAAAATGATTTGTATTATTATATAATTAGAAAGAGCTTACTGCGTAGATCGGACAAGGAATAATAATTAAAAGCTGAAGGTACTCCGGGTTAACTATGACATCGGGACATCTGTCACCTCAGTCCGCCCATGACCATGGGTGCTGTAAAGCACTCAAAACGTCGGGTTATAACTATTAAAATAAAACGCGATAAAATCCGTAAAATTAGTTTCATCTAAATGTGTAGTGTTCGCGTAAATATAAGAAATCATTATGATTTGTATTACCTTATTTTTGAAGACCCCCGCCCGCCCTTTCACAATAAAGTGTGCAAGCAAACTAACACCGAGCCGCCACTATAAGCCATCCACCACTAAATCACTACTAGTAAAATACATACTGCTGAAGTTGAGAACACGACACCTGTTTCACCTCACAACAAGGCGTTATCGAGTGATATTGACTCGTCGTCGTAGACTGTGCATGCTATTGTGGGGGGGCGGGCGGTGCTCTTTAAAAGCTGGGTAATACAGACAGAACAAATTCTGCTGTATCGTGGGTGCGTGTTATATATTTCACATGCATAACACCACTAGACCTGGAAACCAAATATTTGTGTTCCTGTGGCTCCGACTGGGATTCGAACCAAAGACCAACTAGGCCACGCGGTCGTCAAATTAATTATATTTCTTACCCATATTATACTGATATTTAGGTTATCAAAAATATTTACACATACAACGTCCACCTGACCTTAAGTGCAACGTCCGCCCACAACAAATGCTGTGTCACTCAGAACAGTTCTGTGTAGTACCACACTGCGCCCGATACCCTGATACATTAGCTCTTAATTCGCATATACTTAGTGACTACTCTAGCTCTCAGTGTCCTGTTCCCGTTGCTAATAAAATATACATGTCCGAGACATAAAAAACATTGCGAGGACATGAGAAGTTCGAGTTTCGGTTTGAAGGGCACTGAGAGCTAGTATAATCACGGGGCATCACACTGAATGGTGGTGTCACACTGAAATGTTCTGGGTTACACGGCATTGGTTATGGGCAGACGTTGCACTTACCATCAGGTGAACGTTTTGGTCGTTTAGTCACTCTATTCAATAAAAAACACTCGCACCATAGCTGTGTAGTACTCTTTCAGTTACAAAAACGCTCTCAAAAAATGTAGGGGCTGTGGCCAATAGTGGAACTTATGTAGGTATCTTAATGAATAGATGTATGCTACAGCCCTTGAGTTAGTCATGCTCACTTTTATGTCTCTGCCTGCAGCGACATCTTGTAACGGGTCGTCAACTTCCCTTTAATATGGTTGAGGAGGGCGATGGCTGCTACATGCGTCATGCTTGTAAACAGATTAGAGAGATTTTACTTATAGTTTTAGAATTGAATCTTCTCCAAAACTTTGACATGGAGCGTCCTATGGTTTTCTTTGAGACTATTCCTTGTAAATTTATTTATAGCGTAAAAAGCGGACCCCGATCGATGATGTACATTATATTCCCTATTTGAATCTTGGGTTCTAATTTTTTTGCACGAAACCCTAATTATTTTTCTAAAATTAAAGTATCTGTCAGTGAAAGTCCCGTCGAAATCGGTCTATCCGTTTCGGAGGTTTAGCCGGAACAAACCGAACGACAGACTGACGGACAAAAATAGTAGTAGTGCTCTTTAACTCGTTTTTAAAATAATGACACTGTTTTAGCCTCACGAATTGTAAAGGGGAGCGAATTAACACAGTCTTACTGCTTGTACAGAGAAGGAATGGGAGTAGAGGACGCTTCTGTAAACTGGGAACTTTAACAGGGATTTCAGATGTGATCTGCAGATCGCATTAGGGGAATGGACAAAAGAGAATCGATCACGCAGATAGCTTGTTATTTGGTTATTACAAACAAACACTTCAACTTTATTTATTTGTAATATGTATACATGTATTTTGACTAAAAAAAAGGATTTACGAAAAAGACGATCTCTACGATGTTTTTCTCGCCTGTTTCTTCTCCGTCAAAGTAACCCGATTACGAAACGGTGGTAGATTGTAAAAAAAGTGACGTTTGACATACATACATAAGATCACGACTGTATCCCATAAGGGGTAGTCAGAGACTGGGCACTCACTGCAAAAGCAGATGACTGCCACAATCCACGTTTCACCAAAACAATATAATGCACTGAGGTGGTGAGCCCATCGCCACCATGCGCTATTGGGTGCACAGTGCAGTTTTATTCCTTACTCGCCTTTTACGAGATCCATTGGATGAGATGGAGTGGTAGTATTCTTTTAACGAGCCGCCACCACACGCCACGACGTTTGAAGAACGAAAAAGATTTTCTTTTTCATTCATTCCTAAGACGTTCACTCATTAGTGTGCCGTGCTAACATAATTTTACGTGATGCAGAGTGTGCGCATGTCGCACGCGCTTCGCCGCATCTCGTACGCGACGTGTGAGGCGGCGCGCACGCTGTTTGCGTTCGTGGCGCGCGAGCCGCGCTCCGACCCCGCCGTGCAGTATTGCCACGCCTTCGAAACCGACACACCAGAGCAGGTCAGTGAATAATATATATCAGTATTTTGATAAAGTTTGTTTTTTTTCTATTAGATAAAGTGACCAGACGAGCGAAATACAATAACAAATGTTGTCACCCAGAACGTTACGTAGTGGCACCACACTGCCTTCGTCACGAGATATCAGTATTTAAGTCTCATATGCCCAGTTATTACACTAGCTCTCCGTGCGTTTCAGACCGAAAAACAGTAATGGCACTGCTGTGGTACCTGACTAGACGGATTCCTCCATAAAAACCCTACCACTAGTTTTATCGATTGGAACAAGATAATTAAAATTCGACTACAATTATAATTGTCTTGTTCCGACCACGTTACTACCTCTAGTGCTTTTAAGATCGAAACAGAAATATTTACCCATTATTGCTCCTGGCAACCGCAGTTTATTTATTCAGATGTTCCAGGAAGATGCTGCTGCCCATCTCCTAGTTTTTATTTTCCCTCTCTCGACTTTTACGACACCCACGGGATGAGATGGGGTGGTAGATTCTCTTAGGCCGCTACCACACGGCTTATTATTGCTTCACGGTAGAATAACTGGCACTTATAACCTCCCTAGACGGATTCACCATCACACTTACCATCGTGTGGACGACTTGCTCAATTACTTGATGTCATCCTGGCCGATTTTCGACCAAGGCGACAACTAACGAATTCTGTCGGAAGTTATCGACTACGCAGGATATAAAAACATATGAAAAAGGATGAAATTGAAATTTGACTATGGTGTGATTATTTTTAAATAAGACAGCGACGAGACGAAACGTTTACCTGATGGTAAGTGCAATGACTACCCATAACAAATGGTCTGTCACAAAGAATATTTCTGTCTGGCACCACACTGCACCGGTCACCCCGAGATATCAGTTCTTAAGTCTCCTATGTCAAGTGATTACACTAGCTCTCTGTGCCCTTCAGACCGAAAAACAGTAATGTTTGAACACAACTGTATCACGGCAGAATAACTGGCACTGTGCCTACCTACCTAGACGGATTCCTGCATAGAAACCCTACTACCAGCTCGGTTCGATCAAGATCGATTGGTTTGGACAAGATAATCAAAATTCGACTACAATTTCAATTGTCTTGCCCCGACCACGTTTATCTCGGTACCAGCATATAGTTCGTACGTAACTTTGTAATGGATCCCACACATTATGGGTGCCCAATTCAAATTTGTATGCTATGTACGTCGGGTATTAACGTTATCGATAATGGATTTTAAGTTGATCTACCTAAAGATTAAAGTGCGTTGTATTGAAAAAAAAATGCTTATTCACTATTTACACCACGCGAGGGTCTCGTAAAAAGTAGCTTTGTATTATATTGGTTAACAATATGTTAATAATTAGTAAATTATTGGTTAATAAGGATGATAGATGTGCGGCAGAGCATAATTCACAATCACATATTTGTCAGCCAGGGAATTTGCAAGTGCAGAGTAGGAGTTGTTTCCACACATCTCTGTCCTCTATGCAATGATCTATTTTATAATACGATTTTTCTAGTAATTTTTTCTTGACAAGTTTAAATTCTTTGTCAGTTTTTTGAGTCGCACTTTTAGGAATTTTGTTATAAAATGTTATGGATCTACTAAGAAAAGACTTTCTAGTTTTAAACTATAACATGTGTCAGTAGATTGAACACAATATCACTATAATGTCTAGCTTCGTCATTAACGATCGTTGCATACAAACTGAAATAAATGTAATAATACTATACTTGTTATTGTTTCGTCGCCACGTGGTAGCGACATAAGAGAATCTACCACCCTATCTCATCCTGTGGGTGTCGTAAAAGTCGACAGAAGGAAAATTAAAACCCGAAGACGGGCAGCAGCATCTTCCTGGAACATCTGAATAAATAAACTGCGGTTGCCAACCCGCCTGCCAAGCGTGGCAACTATGCCAAAATGACCCGAAATAAGAGCTATAAACTTTTATGGCAATTTATGGAGGAGGCCTATGTCCAGCAGTGGACTAGTGATAGGCTGGAAGGATGAGGATGAATTGTTTCGTCGGCATCTACGTATGTTATTTTTTTTTATTGCTTATAGTGATAAGGCGAGCAAAACGTTCACCTGATGGTAAGTGCAACGTCGGCCCAAAACAAATGCTGTGTTACCCAGAAAATTTCTGTGTGACACCACACTGTGCCCATCACCCTGAGACATAGGTTCTTTAGTCTCATATGCCCAGTGATTACGCTAGCTCACAGTGCCCTTCAAACCGAAACACAGTAATGCTTGCACACTACTGCTTCACGGCAGAATAACTGGCCTTGGGGTGGTACCTACCTAGACGGACTCCTGCATAGGAATCCTACCACAAGTAAGTACGTTAAATGTAGCACGTACAAATTGAAACACTTGCTTGTAGGTTAGACAAAACGAGAGGCAGCGGACGGCTGAGTCTGCACTCAGACTTATTGGAGCGATCACATCGGCCGATATTGCTGTCGAACAGACGTCGCGGGCCCAAGTTTAAAGCTTACCGCCTTTTTTTTATTGAAGATAGAGTCGAGACGAGCAAATCGTTCACCCAACGGTAAATGCAACGTCATGCGCATCACAATTATTGCTTCGTCCAGAACATGCTTTGTATCGCACCACACCAGCACTTTACATTAAAACGTCAGTTTCTAAGTCTCATATGCCCTAAAACGAAGTTTTTTGTGCGTAATGTAAATAAAAACTGTAAATTTTTACTGTTTATGTATTTATAATCATATTATTTCATTTTATTCTCTTCTTATTGTTCGCTGCACCGCCTATCATCATATTGTTTATTCTCTGCTTTGCCTCATGGTTGACTGGGAGAGAATGCCTTTAAGCCTTAAGTCCACCATAATGTACCACTAGTGCATTAAAGTTTAAATAAATAAAAATAAATAAATACAGTGGTTATAGATATGAAATAAATACAGAGCCGTGGTAGCTCAGGGCTAGGCGCTCGCTTTAATTTTCATAGTACGCGAGTGACCTGGGTACGATTCCCGGTGCCGGCACCACTAAAATTGTTAGTTGCAATTTTAAGTGCTGATTTACCACGTGCTCGGCAGTGAAGGAAAACATCGTGAGTAAACCTGCATGTCTGAGGAATAAAAAATATTTCGAAGACATGTGAAGTCCGCCAACCCGCATTGGAGCAGCGTGGCGGATTCTTCCTAGCTCCAAAAACCCTCTCAGAAATGAGAGGAGGCCTGTTCTCAGTAGTAGGACATTTATAGGCTGAAACTTTACTTTAATTTTAAGTAGTAGGTACCATCGCGGAGCCAGTTATTCTGCCGTGAAGCAATAGTGTACAAACACAGCTGCGTTTCGGTCCGCTGGGCACTGAGAGTTCAGAACTGACGTGTCAGTGGCCGGGCGCATTGTGGCACTACACTGAAAGTCTGGGTGACACAGCATTTGCTATGGGCACTTATCATCAGGTGAACGTTTTGCTCGTCTCATCCCTTTCTCCAATAAAAAAATACAGTTTTTTTTTTCAGATTTTATTAGTAGAGTAAAAATATTTTACAGCATTACCATCATGCTTCATACCATCTGGTTGTTGCCAGATGATGTCAACTGTGGAGGAAATATTACAGTGCCGTAAGAATTCCGCGCAGATACCGATGCTCCTTTCCGATAAGTCGAAAGGAAGGTTCGAAAACGTGCAGTGTAAACGATACGAGACAACCACCAATCACGCCACAAAATCCAAAACCTTGACTGAGAACTGACCACAGGTCTTGTGACTCAAAAACTAGCTCGGTACTGCGACACTAAGCCGCGCGCTCCTCCTTTTCAAAATATTAATTTAAAATTAATATAAAAATATGTTAAATCGCTTACGCTAGTGAGTTGGTACTAGACAGCCTGTACTCCGTTCGCGTTGCACTTGCGATTATTGCGCCTAAACTTCCCTAAAGTACTCGCTCCCGCTGCAAACATCCAGCCCCCGCTCCAATCCGACGCCTGCCAGAAGAGCGCTTAAGTAAAGTTCTAATCTTTGTCTACAACAATACATATTATATAAATCTACCAAAGGCACCTTAGGCTTTATATGGAGAACAAATTCATCCTCGTAACGTTTCATTTTCATCTGGCCACTTTTACATTCATTTTGGCAGTAGTAGGATTTCTAACCAGGTACCTTCATCATCCGCCTAAGTAGGTAGGTACCATCGCAGTGACAGTATTGTCGTCGAGCACTGTGTTTCGGTCTGAAGGGCATTTTAGCTGGTGTATGGTATATGAGACTTAAGAACCGATGTCTCATGGCGACGAGCACAGTGTGGTGCTACAAAATTTAATTACAATATCTTTATTTCAATTTACACTTTAGTTCCAGTTGATATACGCATCAGAAAATCATGCTAATTAAAATGCAAGAGCATGCATCTCAATACACGTGACATAAAGTGAAACTTATACATACTAGCTTGCAGATGTTTTCCTGCCCGTTCCCGTATGTGACGCGATGAGTTTGATTTCTGAATTACATTTATTTAACAGCCACATGATTACAGCGTCACCTACCGTGTCGGATTTTGTAATTCTCTATTATGGTTTTTCTACTTAAGTTTTAGAATTACATTAACGTGCAAGCGGTTAACGCTTCTCTACAGTAATATAGACGACGATACATTGGATAACCATCGCTGCCAGTGATAGTATCTGCCGTCAAGTTTCATGGATAACGCTTGGAACACTTGCCTTCGACCGTGCACTGTGATAACCATTTTTTTTATTTTTTATTCGATAAAGTGATGAAACGAGCAAAACGTTCACCTGATGGTAAGTGCAACGTCTGCCCATAAAAAATGCTGTGTCACCCAGAAAATTTCTGTGTGATACCACACTGTGCCCATCACCTGAGACATAAGTTCTTAAGACTCATATGCCCAGTGACTACGCTAGCTCACAGTGCCCTTAAAACCAAAACGCAGTAATGTTTGCACACCACTGCTTCACGGCAGAATAACTGGCACTGGGGTGGTACCTACCTAGACGGATTCCTGCATAGGAATCCTACCACCAGAAAAACCATAGAACTATCGTGATTTTTTCGATGTTTTAATAGTGATTCTGCTATTCGGGGCAAATCCAACAAATCCAACATCAAAAAAATTGGTCCAGCCGATCTTGAGCTATAAATGGTGTAACTAACACGACTTTGTTTTATATATATATAGTAGATTTTTTTTAAATAAAAATAAATGAACATGGATTAACAAAAATATTACTGACTTTAAAAAAAACTGCTCAGTATATTAACAATTATTAATTAACCGTTAAATATTAATTAAGAATAACAGAGACGCCGATACGGGGAAACGTTGCACGAACTCGCTGCACTGAAATTCGACATTAAAATGCTACAGTCATCGCGCCCAAAGCAAATTCACTTCAATATCTATGGAATAGAAACAGCAAGGTAATCAAATCATATACACATAAATATCTTTGTCTTCTCGGCCCTCGAAAAACTTTCTTTCCGTGCAGAAATAGACACATTGATAAAGAAAGTAAAGGACAAAAACATAATTAATTTGCTCATAACCGCATCCAACATTGAAAATGTTTTCTTTTTCATTTATTAGGGACAACAAACAATTACACTACATAATTAAAATTCAATAAGGTATATCAATACTCGTACAAATGGTTATTGAAGCGTAACCAGCCCCGTTGTCCACTGATTGCTAAAAATATTATTTAAATGCATTTGCCTCCCACAATAGCGCGCACAAGCAAACTAATACCGCCACTTATAACCTCCACCACCACTAAAACAATCCCACTAGGCAACACACAACACCGATTTATAGAATACGGCGCGTGTTTCAAACAATCTCAATTATCAAGTGTTATTGAAGGTCAATAAGAACAGTAACCTCTGAACGTGACCTCTGAATGGGAAGACGATCAGCCTTGTTGGCCAACAGCCGCGGCTATCATCATCATCATCATCATTTCAGCCTATCACTAGTCCACTGCTGAACATAGGCCGTGTGGTAGCGGCTTAAGAGAATCTACCACCCCATCTCATCCAATGGGTGTCGTAAAAGTCGACAGAGGGAAAATATAAATCAGAAGATGGGCAGCAGCATCTCCTGGAACATCTGAATAAATAAACTGCGGTTGCCAACCCGCCTGCCAAGCGTGGCAACTATGGCAAAATCCCCCCAAAATGAGAGCTACAACTTTTGTGGCAATCTATGGGGGAGGCCTATGTTCAGCAGTGGACTAGTGATAGGCCGCGGCTATGGTTCTTAGGAAACTTCAATCGAATATTTTCCGTAGTCAATGACACAAATAAGCATATTAAAGGATATAAGGTTTATGCGGATCTTCCGCATGCAAGATAAAAAATGGTTTATGTATAAAAAAAGTAAAGGGTAATGTTTCGTAAGGTGAAACACGTGTTGTGTTCCCGACTTCAGCTAGTGATATTGCCTTGTTGTATTATTGTAGTGGTGGAGGGTATTTTTTTTTTTAAACGGAGCCCCTCAGTAGGATTTTCTCCTGTATCGTGGGTGCGTTTTACAAACATACATTTCACATGCACAACACAACCAGACTCGAAAAGCAACAATTTGTGTTTTCGCACAAATGTTGCCTCCGGCTGGGAATCGAACCCAGGACCGGTGGTGCAGAAGTCAGGTACGCTAACCACTACGCCACGAGGTCGACGAATAGATAGAATCTATAGAATAGACGGCAATATAAGTTTGTTTGTGCACACTATTGTGGGTGGTCAATAGGTGCTTTTTAATCATACAATCACGCCCTTTTCCCATATAAAGGGTAGGCAGAGACCATACACGTAGCCCAATTTTAGTCCCCGCGGGAAACGAGACGTGATGGGTGGCTTACTATGACGCCGTAATTATGGTACGAGTCAAAAAAAAATCTTACTCCCCAGTGCATTCCCACGAGCAGTATAGTGACAGCACTGCAAATTAGGTGTTCTGCACAATACCTTAATCGCCTCTTACGACACCTCGGTAGGTACTATTCTGCCGTGCTAACCCTGCCGGACACCTATCGGCTTTCTAAAAACTAGGTAATATACACCAAAAATATCACAAATATGCCTTCTATGATGCCTACGCAGGAATTCGCCTAGATAGGTACCACCGCTAGTTATCCATACTAATATTGTAAATGCGAAAGTAACTTTCTTTGTCTCTCTGTCTGTTTGTTACTTTTTCACGACTCAACCGTTGAACCGAGCTTAACGAAATTCGGCACAGAGATAGCTTGCATCCTGGAGACGGACATCGGATACTTTTTATTCCGGTATATCTTAAAAACCTAAATACTCGCGGACGTAGTCGTGTACAAACACCACGCTTTGATAATTACTTTGTAATTTGACGGCGGTAAACAAATTTGCAGTAAATGAAGAACAAGTGGTTGTGATAAATCCACGCTATCTAATAACTTACGTCGATATGCAGCTCTAGGGATAGTCCATGAAGATTGTGAGCTCGACTGTGGAATTGGAATCGCAGTCGATTTGAAGCTTCACTGGGGAGCACATACAGCGAGGCCGACAAACAAGTAGCGCTGTCGGTATTGCTTTGCATAGAATTAGATCGTTGACCGACATAGAGAACAGTTAGATTGCTTTTGCTGTGTAAAATCGTCTAATATTTGTAGGAAATAAATCTTTATCATATTTCAGTATGACATGTTATGCGAAATACTCTGATGATGTACAAAAATTTAATAATATCAAGAAAATACCACATTTATTCTTACTATAGGCATTATATTATTTTCAAAGTTTATTTTACTTTAATTTTATTAATACTTAGATTTAATTATTAATATTAACCAAAGCATAGACTGGGTAATCGCGGATATAGAGAAGGCGATACAAATATTAAGTGCGACCAGTTTTGGGCAGAATTGGCCACATTACAGTAAATTATCTCAGTTTAAAAAATCAATGATCATAAGTACATACAATCACGCCTTTCCCCCATTCAGGGTTAGGCAGAGACCACACACGTAGATCACTTTTCGGCCCCGAGGGAAACGTGTCCTGGCGGGTGGCGAACTACGCCGCCGCCATTGTACAAGTCAATAAAATTCTTACTCCCCATTGCGTTCCCATGAGCAGTATAGAGACAGTATTATTCTGTACAAATAAAGGCTGTCCGTTCAATACCTTAGTCGCCTCTTACGACACCTCGGTATAAAAGAGTGAGGTCCTATTCTACTCTGCCAGATACCTATCGACCTATATTACCTATGGGTAATAAAAATATGATAATAAAATTGACCGCGTGGCCTAGTGCTCAGAGTACCTGACTTCTAAGCCGCGGGTCCTGGGTTCGAATCCCAGCCGGAGCCAACATTTGTGCAAAAACATAAATTGGTGGTTTTCGGGTCTGGTTGTGTTGTGATTGTCAAATTGTTGGAAGTAAAGAAAGTTAATTTGCTAAGATCGGCATGCAAAATCAAAATGGTGTATATAACCTAGTTTTAAGGACCACCGCCCGCCCTCCCTCTTCACAGTAGCGTGCACGAGGAAACTAACACCGCCAGTAGAAACCGTCACCAAATACCCACCACCACTAAAACACTACCCACTAGGCAATATACACCACTGCATTCGAAACTCGGCGGCGGACTGTTGTAGAGTCAATATTTATTTATTTATTTATTTATTAAGGATAACCAACAGGAGTTCCAATAAAGCATGCGAATAAAATTTATTTATAAATACTAGGTTAATTGTACATCTAATTACAGGTCATAATAATATTGTGTTGCCGTGTGGTGGCGGCTCGTTAAAAAAATACTACCACTCCATCTCATCCAATGGATCTCGTAAAAGGCGAGTAAGGAATAAAACTGCACTGTGCACCCAACAGCGCATGGTGGCGATGGGCTCACCACCTATCACACCAAGTGCATTATATTGTTTTGGTGAAACGTGGATTGTGGCAGTCATCTGCTTTTGCAGTGAGTGCCCAGTCTCTGACTACCCCTTATGGGATACAGTCGTGATCTTATCTATGTATGTAATAATATTGTGAAAGAGATGGTTATCAATACAATACAAATCAATTTATTCACTCCAAACGAGGCATTGTCTCGAATCAGTGCCTCGTTTTGAGGTGAAACACGTGTCGTGGTTTCGACCTCAGTTGTGTATATTGTCTAGTGGTAGGTTTTAGTGGTGGAGGGTATCTGGTGGCGGTTACAGGTGTTGGTGGCTGTTTCCTCGTGCACGATACTGTGGCAGGGCGGGCGGTGCTCTTCAAAACCAGGTAAACAACACCATTTTATATTTTGCATGAGGTTCTTAGCAAATTAACTTTCTTTCCTTCATTATAATGGATTTCCGCAAAGTAACGCCTGATTCTATTAATTATACAAATTGTTGGATTTCGGGTACAGTTGTGATGTACATGTGAAATGTGTAAAACTCACTGACGATACAGAAGAAATCCTAAAAATAATGATTGTCGGCTCGGATGGCGCAGTGGCTAAGCTCTTGGCTTCTGCGTCGCGGGTCGCGGGTTCGATTCCCTCACGGGACAAACATTTGTATGGCCTACAGATAGTTGTTCCGGATCTGGTTGGTTTGTGCATGTAGAATTTATGTCTGTAAAACGTACTCACGACACAGGAGAAATCCTACTGTGGGGCATCGTTTTTTTTTAAAAAAAGAAAAAGAAGAAATGATACTTTCAATCGGCTACAAAATGTATTAACCGTACGTGATCTGCATATACCATAACTCCCGATTACAATACATCTCCTCGGCCGTACATCACGTATTAATTTCCTGCGTAGCGGCGGCCCTGCAACGGCACGGCTCAACCGGCAATCAATGGGAAGCCGTCGCCGGCGGCCGCTTGCAGCCGCTCCGCATCCCGTCGTTTATCTTAATTCCTCGTCTAATACCACGGCTTACGCTCTTTGATATGTTGGTTTATCTTCGAGAATTAAGACGATCGCTTAAACATAATTTCCACTGCGAATAGAACGCTTGGAATGAAATACGAAGTCGACAAAGCAGTTGTTAAATTGCGTGAAGCAGTGTGCAAACATTGATGTGTTTCGGTCTGAAGGGCACTGAGAGCTAGTGCAATCAATGGGCATACGACACTTAAGAACTGACGGCCCAAGGGGACTTGCACTTACCATCAGGTAACAAAACAAAAAAATATGACTTATACAGATACAATGATTAATAAAAAATTGCTGACGATGATGGCCGATTTTCGACCACGACAACAACTTCCGAATACTGTCGAAAGCGGAACTGTGCATCTCCTGCGCTGCATTTCATGCCACAAGAGTACGCACAAGCACTGATACAATAACTCGTCCTCCTATGTAACGTACTGCTTCTCATACGCGCCACCTATGTAACACTTATACTATAATATCGGTAGGCGTGGATGCAGAAAACTCAGTGCTGCAGCAAATATATAGCAGCTAATGCTGAGTCGAAGTTCACAATTGGAATCACATCACTCGCCGTGTCATAATCATCATCATTTCAGCCTATCACTAGTCCATTGCTGAACATAGGCCTCCCCCATAGATTACTGCAAAAGTTTGTAGCTCTCACTTTTGAGGGGAATTTTGCCATAGTCGCCACGTATAGTAACCATAGTTTATTTATTCTGATGTTCCACGGAAGATGCTGCTGCCCATATTCTAGTTTTGATTTTCCCTCTGTCGACTTTTACGACTCACGAGATGAGATGGGGGAGGCCTATGTTTAGCAGTAACCTAGTTATAGGCTGAGACGATGATAATTGATTATTATCACATCAATCGGGGACAATCTCTAATCTAATTATATCTTTTGTTTTCGGTAATGTACAAGAGTATGACGTGAGTGAATTGGTGCTAATAAAAATATGCACATGTCTATTTTATTGTCAGTTAGTAAAGTAAAGTGACAGCCTATAAATGACCCACTGCTGAGTAAATATGGTAGGATTCCTATGCAGGAATCCGTCTAGGTAGGTACCACCCCCGGGCCAGATATTCTGCTGTGAAGCAGTAGTGTGCAAACATTACTGTGATTCGGTTTGAAGGGCACTGTGAGCTAGCGTAATCACTGGGCATACGACTTAAGAACTTAAGTCTCAGGGTGATGGGCACCGTGTGGTGCAACACAGATTTTTTCTGGGTGACACAGCATTTGTTATGGGCAGACGTTGCACTTATCATCTGGTAAACGTTTTGCTCGTCTCATCACTTTATCCAACAAAAAACAATTCAAAAAAATGGAAAGAGTCCGCCACGCTGCTCCAATTGCGGGTTGGCGGACTTCACATGTTGTCGATTTTTTTTTATTTCTCAGTTCTGCAGGTTTCCTCACGATGTTTCCTTCAACGCTGAGAATGTGGTAATTCAGCACTTATTTTTTTTTGGCGAATAAATTTTTCTTCATTGCTTTCTTTCTTTTATATATTGGTAATAAGATATTTTACTACTATATGAAAGAAATATACAAATATTACTTTTTCCACAGCCAGAGATTTACGACGTAATGATGAAGTAAGATCTCAAAATGAAACCTGCATGTAAAGAAATCAGATAATGATCACTATGGTCACAATTGTTTTTTTTAGTAGTTAGTGATCACAATTAAAATCCGTAACGGCGATATCCGCAGCGGAACTAAAGTAACCGATGCAGCTCTAAAGATTGGCAAGCTGAAGTGCCAAACGGCCAGCCATATAGCTCGTAGAACTGATAACCGTTGGGGACGAAAGGTTCTCGAGTGGCAACCTCGTACCAGTAAACGCAGTGTAGGGCATCCCCCCACTAGGTGGAGAGCCGAGAGCAAGTGTAATCACTGGTTATGAGGCTTAAGAAGTTATGCCTCAGGGTGACGTGCGCTTTGTGTTGCCCCATAGAAATGTTCTGCATGACACAGCATTTGTTATGGTTATTTCATCACTTTATAAAATAAACTTTTCTTTTACAATTCTTGCAATTTTAATGTATGACGTAGCAGAGATTCCTAAATTATTTTTAAAAAGGAAGACGTCAAGATGGCTGACTCATGTTCTCTACTATCACTCACATTTGTTAAGCAAATTATAAGAATATGAATTGAAATAACCAAAAACCAACCAAAGAACAATAAAATCAGCTTTATTCCAGTTAACTTTAATTTTAATGCAACACGTCCGCACCGCTCCACGGATTGGTCCAGAATGCTTACCTTTACTCTGTGTAGGCGGCTTAAGAATTGCCTACCCAGCGCCCTCTGGCGTCTCAGATGGAATTACCGATAATACGATTCTCAATTTCTTATTTAACTAATTTACATGAAAGTTACTATTATTAAAATGGTCTAACAATATTACCAAATTATTGACGTGTTATAATTTAGGTAATCCTATACAATTATTATTTAAAAGTTACAACAATTCTTATTTTAGTCAATACAAGTTCACTTAAACAATAAATAGTTATCCAAGATCATTAATGAATTGTTGCTAACGTAAATATTGATAACTATGAAATGATTATTACAATACACAGGAATTAAGTTTAAAACTCTTGATTTTCTTATTTTTAAAAATTGTGAACATGCTTGCGCCGATATGTATGTATGTATTTGTAGTTTTCAGAAAGCGATGTCTACATCCGAATTCCATGCTATTTCTTTGTTTAGTTAACCTTTCATATGAAAGGTGAAAACAATATATAAGTACATATATTTTCAAAAGGCTATCAATTCCTTTTTTACGACACGTGATAAAACAATACGATTGGGACGTTTTTGTTACGTGCCCGTTCGTGGCAAGAATTTTTATGTTTACAATCTTTTGTCTATTTTTTGGGATTGAATCTAATCGATGTACAGTATATCAGATACCGAATTGAATTTCACATCTGTGTTTCTTATTCCCATGTGTTCCCAAATTATTAAAAAACTAGCTGATGACTTTGCCCGCGTGGATATAAGTTTTGTAAATATCCCGTGGGAACTATTTGATTTTTCGGGATAAAATGGATGTCCATCCCTGTGCCAAATTTCGTCATGATCGGTTCAGCGGTTGAACCGTTAAAATGTAACAAGCGGACAGAGGGACATAGATAGTTACTTTCGCATTTTTTTTCATAAAAGTGACGGAACGAGCAAAACGTTCACCTGATGGTAAGTATAACGTCTGCTCATAACAAATGCTGTTTCACCCAGAAAATTACCGCGTGACACCACACTGCGCCCGTCAGCCTGAGACATCAGTTGTTAAGTCTCATATGCCCAGTGACTACGCTAGCTCTCAGTGCCCTTCAAACCGAACACAGTAATGTTTGCACACTACTGCTTCACGGAAGAATAACTGGCCCTGGGGTGGTACCTACCTAGACGGATTTCTGCATAGAAATCCTACCACCAGTAAAAATTTATAATATTAGTATTTGTAGGTGCGGGAATACAATAGAACGATCTGTGGCTCATAAAAATATTGGGTCCGTGCGGGAATCGAATCCACAAGATGTTGTGAACGCTTATTAATTAATAATTCCTGTTTCAGAAAATGGCGTTTTTAGATTCAGAGTTCATTTTCTAAGTAATATACACGAGAGGTCCATTAATATTGAACTGTAGTTGTGAAGAGGCTGAAGAACCGAAGTTTAATGTGAAACCTTCCAAACTTTGTAAAACTATTTTTCTAGACATACACATAATGATTTTTTATATTTACGCGAATTGTACACATTTAAATAAAACTATATTTTAAGGAATAAAACTGCACTGTGCACCCCGCATGGTAGCGATGGGCTCACCACCTATCACCACGTGCATTATATTGTTTTGGTGAAACGTGGATTGTGGCAGTCATCTGCTTTTGCAGCGAGTGCCCAGTCTCTGACTGCCCCTTATGGGATACAGTCGTGATCTTATGTATGTATGTATGGAAAATAAAACTATTTTTTACGGATTTTATCGTGTTTATTTTGTACTATTTATAACCGCTTTACAGCACCATGGACATTTATTGAAATACCAGAACACGTCAAAAGTAGTTTGATGTTAAAGTTTTGTAAAGTCAATTATTAATACACTAGCTCTTTTCCCCCACATAGATGTTAGCGAAATGGGTTGTAATTTGTGTCCACTATTGATTGATTCCCATACTGATACGACTAATTATTATACCATTTCCATACTAATATTATAAATGCGAAAGTAACTCTCTCTGTCCCTCTGTTTGTTTGTTACCTTTTCACGATTCAACCGCTGAACCGATCTTGACGAAATTTGGCGCAGAGATAGCTGGAGACTATATAACCGGACGAATTCACGGGGCATCAGCAAGTTTTTTTATAAACTACTATCTGAAACCCGCGAATTTGTCCACGTGGATTAAGGTTTATTTAAATCTCCCGTGTGAAATATTTGATTTTCCGAGATAAAAAGTATCCTGTGTCCGTCTCCATGATGCAAGCTATCTTTGCGCCAAATTTCGTCCAGATCAGTTCAACAGTTGAGCCGTGAAAGGGTAACAAACAGAGGGACAGGGAGAGTCACTTTCGCATTTATAAAATTAGTATGGATTACATCATGTGTTTTGAGATTACATTAATAATACTTCATAAGAGTACGTCATTAGACGAATTCTAATGTAATCGTTATAAAAATCAATTTACTTCAACATTTACATAAAATTTTGTTTTTGATTATATAAATTCGACTTGCCATTATGTAAATCAGTCTAAAATTTGTTTCAATGTAGCGCCAGCAAGAGGAACGTTTACTTCATTTGTTAGCAATACGGTCGATTATTTCGCTGTATAAGTATTGGTTGGGAGACTTTTTGTTGAATGTATGTCACCGGTTGGTGGCCGCTTGCTCGCGTGCATTCCACAGAATGACCTTGCATAGAGGGCGGTAGGGGGGCACATTCCTTAACCCGCTGCGTCTAATACTGCCTCGATCGAACACAAGTCTAATACTGTCCGACTTCAGCTCGATTCACCAGTAATAACTCAGCAACTACCATTCAGATGTCGCCGTACAGACCTTTGCGCGGTGGAGAAAAACAACGCGTGATGAATTACCGGCGATCAAAGTAATATACGACTTCGATTCAAATCGAAACGCTCCTTCCAATTTAAAATGAATTGGTATTGAATGTTAATCTTCTCCGGCTGGTGCAAGTCCGTTAAATAATTTAAGAACAGTCTTGCGAGGGTCATCAACCGATCGGCAAGCAAGGAAAGTTCGTCGCCTCATAAAGGCAAAAATAAAAATAAGCGCGATATACGCCACAGGTGCGCGGGCGCTCGCATTTTCCATTGTGCTTGCGCCACTTACCGTGAAGGCTTTGCTAGTTGGACCCGGGGACTCGGAACAAGTTCTGCGCGACGCGTTCAGTTGCTCACGGACCGTCGACGACTGTGGATGTGTTTTATGTTTGTTTAATCGGCTGCACGAGTGTCATACAGTGACGTGTTCGTAATGATTGATTATTTTTTCATGGTGTATCTTTGAGTGTTACTCTCAGTGTTATAAGGTGTGATTGACCGAGTGCCGTGCGTACGCTATTGTACGTTACGAATCGTGGGAGCTTTCCTCTGGTATGTATAAGCTTTGGATGTCAGCGACGGAGACGAGACGGCTCGTTTTGTTATTCCGTTTTTTGTAATATTAATAAGATGTATGTGATCTTTCTGGCATTTCAACAATATTTATAAATATTTCGTTATGTTAACAAATATTAGTGGTTGTCCAATGGTCGAAATTTGACCGATATTCACTTGTAACATATATAGTTAAACTTTCTGTACTCCATATAAACATTAACTATGCAAAATCTCATACTCCTCCGTGCTCGCAATATGTTTAAAAATGGGTACAAAGTTTGATATTATATATAGATTGTCATCATTATTTCAGCCACCACTACTCCACTGCTAAAATAGGTCTCCCCCATATATTGCCAAAAAAGTTTGTAGCTCTCATCTTAAGGGGATTTTGCCCCAGTTGCCATGCTTGGCGGGGGGCTGCATGCGCAGTTTATTTATTCATACATACATACATAAGATCACGACTGTATCCCATAAGGGGTAGTCAGAGACTGGGCACTCACTGTAAACAGATGACTGCCAAAATCCACGTTTCACCAAAACAATATAATGCACTTGGTGTTATAGGTGGTAAGCCCATAGCCACCATGCGCTGTTGGGTGTACAGTGCAGTTTAATTCCTTACTCGCCTTTTACGAGATCCATTGGATGAGATGCGAGTGGTAGTATTCTTTTAACGAGCCGCCACTACACGGTTATTTATTCATATGGTCCAGAAAGATGCTGCTGCCCATGTCCTGGTTTAGATTTTCCCTCTGTCGACTTTAACGCCACCCACGGGATGAGATGGGGTGGTAGATTATCATAAGCCGCTACCACACGGCTAATTGCACTTACATTTTAGTTAAAAACTTCAAAAAGTCACCCCGTGATCATGGGTGCTGTAAAGCGTCCGAAACGTCGGGTAAAAATAGTTCAAAATTAACGCGATAAAATCCGTAAAAAAGTAGTTTTATTTAAATAAAAACTTCAAGTTACTAAAGTTAATGTCTGATCGCGGCAAGGAATTTGTATAACAATAACAAAACTTTGCCCTTTTCCAACAATGAGATGTGATTAGTCTGTTTTTCTACCTAGAGCAAATAAAAAACAAAGCTGCTATGAATCGACGGGTGGGCTTTGTAATACAAACACTGTCTACCTGATCTTTTAATTATCCCTCTTTTGTTACGATTCTGTAAAACGACTTTGGAAGCGTTAAGTAGTTTGCTTTTAAAGCTTTTTTAACTAGATGTGCCACGCGGCTTCACCCGCGTAAATAGTAGTCCGATGAAGCTGTAAAAGCCTAGAAGGCTAACAGCAATTCATCACCGAAAAAATATATCACCCGCGTAAAATAAGGCACACGATAGCGCCGTACCGCACAGTACCTCGCTTATCTCGACATTAATAGTTCGGCCCTTCTCGGTGCGGTTAATAATTTTGCGCGCAACCCTAATTATTTTTCTAAAATTAAAGTTACCCAAGTTACTATTTGCAACATGAACTATCTGCCAGTGAAAGTTCCGCCGAAATCGGTCCAGCCGTTTGGAGATTAGCCGAAACAAATAGACAGACAGACATTTTAAAAATTGGTTTATTTTCATAATATATATATATAGTTTCATATGCATTTACTAAAAAGCTGTTATTTTGTCATTACAAACAGACACATTAATTTTATTTGGTTAGATACCAAACTCTTTAGTTACAATCCATACTTATATTATAAATGCGAAATTAGGTTTGTTACTTTTTCACGGTTAAACCGCTGAAGCGATCTTGACGAAATTTGGCACAGAAATTCCTTACGTCCTGGTGACGGAGAAAGGATACCTTTTATCCCGGAAAATCAAATAGTTCTCTCGGGATTTTTGAAATACCTTTATCCACGCGGACGAAGTCGTGGGCATCAGCTAGTCTCTTACATTTTAGTTTTAATTACCAGTCCATTCCAGTTGCACATATATATAACTATATATAACATAACTATGTATAAAAATTTACGGACTCATTAAAAAACAATATAAAAGATTTGTAGCCTTCTTACAAAGAGATTACTAATTTTCGACAGAAGTTTGCAGCCAAAGATATTCAAACTAGCTGATGCCTGCGAATTCGTCCGCGTCGATATAGGCTTTTCATAATAACCCGTGGGAACTCTTTTACTTTCAGGATAAAAAGTACCCTATGCGCGTCCCAAGGATGCAAGCTATATGTGTGCTAAATTTTATCATGATCGGTTCAGCGGTAGAACCGTGAAGAGGTAACAAACAGACAGATGGACAGAGAGAGCTGCTTCCGCATTTATAATATACGAGTATGTATAGTTTCACAGATTTTTACCATGTAGATATGAAATTAGATTAGTACGACAACATAACGATGTTGAAGTATCCCATAGCGGTATTTAATAATACGTTTAGTAGGTCCAATTAGCTTTATAATTATTCAGTGTTGTAAATCTATCATAAGTTTTATTTTATGAATAAGACCATTAGTTTCTGTACACTAATATATCCTGAATGAAGTTTCGAAGAATGTGTGGCACGCTTGAACTCTTTGAATGTAGAAGAGACGGGATGTAGCTGTTTTTACTTAATCACTCTCTGTTTATCTTAAGAGTCAGTGTGTAAATATTTGTGTGTTTAAAGGTGTGTATGAAACAGGTTTATATATCTTATATATAAAAACAGAAAACAAAGTAAACCATATTTAAAATTAACAGCGTTTAAAAAATTATCATTTGTGCATTGATAGAGAAAAACATTAATTAAGCCTTTAAATTGCGCGTCCTTGATTATGAAGTGCACTCCGTGAGCGAGCGTAAAATTATTTCCCTTTTATATTTGAATGAAGTACTCGAGAATATTTTTATGATGATTCTCAACACAACAATTTAAAAGGATCAAATGTCGCGTCCTGTTTGAGGGTTGCCAAAAATAAAACATGGAATGACGGGACAAACAATATTTTAAATTAACAAATAATTTTTATTGTTAATAGAATCAGGCGTTACTTTGCGGAAATCCATTATACACACGACTCGGCGGCCGTGTGTCGTAGAGTCTATGACGCTTGATAATGCCTCGTTTTGGGACGAAACACGTGTCGTGTTCTCGACTTCAGTGGTGTATATTATCTAGTGGTAGTATTTTAGTGGTTGGTGGAGTGGTTGGGTACCTGGTAGCGGTTCCTGGTGGCGGTGTTAGTTTGCTTGTGCACGCTACAGAGGGAGGGCGGGCGGTGCTCTTCAAAAAACTAGGTAATATACACCATTTTTAAATTTTGCATGCGGATCTTAGCAAAGTAACTTACTTTCCTTCAAAATTATTTTTATTGATATACAAAATAAATGTTATTCGATTTCTTTATTTAATCGACATTTTCCGTCCGTCTAGGTAGGTAATGCCCCTGGGCCAGTTACTCTACCGCGAAGCAGTAGACAGTACTGTGTTTCTGTGTTTCGGTCTGAAGGGCACTGAGAGCTAGCGTAATTACAAGGCATATGAGACTTGTCATGACTTGACATGGCTCAGAGTGACGGGCACAGTGTAGTGCCACACAGGAATGTTCTGGGTGACACAGCATTTGTTATAGGCAAGCTCATCAGGTTAAAGTTTTGCTCGTCTTGTCCAATAAAAAAGTAATTTAAGAAGTACAAAAAAGAAGCACATAAAGGAAGCATATAAAGGAAGCACATGTTCAACAATAACAGAAAAAAAATAAAAAAAATATGCACGATATTTTTTTATAATAATGCACGATATAATGACACTATGTCAACTATTTGGCAAATGCCAGAATTTGAAATTAGAGAAAGAAAATAGTAAATATAAACGAAATCACGGCGGACTTGCCACATCAGCTTTTAGCTTTTTATTTTGTTTTATAGGGAAACAAACAATAAACTGATAGATTATACATGAAAACAAACAAAAACGAAAGTAAAGAAAAGAAAAAAAAAACAGAAACCAATAAGGAACTGAAGAATATGTAAATTGATAATTAAGCTAATATAAACAAGCGTAATAAGACAAGGAATTACTACGTTTTAATAGTCTGTCTCAAATTCTTCTTATATTTACAGTTATGATCGTTAAATGTCAAGATGTAATGATTTCTAATATTTACGCGAATACTACACATTTAAGTAAAACTATTTTTTACGGAATTTATCGTGTTTAATTTTGTAGTATTTATAACCCGACGTTACGAGCGCTTTACAGCACCCATGGTCACGAGGGGACTGAGGTGACACATGTCCCGATGTCATATTTCCGGGTTACGTTCAGCTTTTAATTATTATTTTTTGTCTGTGTCAAGCAAGTTTTGCAAGACAACAAGCTTCGGATCGAAGTGAATTCAATTTCGAGAAAATTCAAAATCGGAGTGAAACCGGCCACAGTCGAGCGTGTACCTGCTGTCCTACCATATGTCAGAGTAGTCACAGACAAGATTGGCTATATCTTGAAGTGGACTCCCATAAGAACAATTTTTATTTAAATGTCAAGATGTAGATGTTTTTCATAGTAACTGCAGGAACGATACAGAAAAGGTGTTACAGGCATATTTTCTTTTGCAAAGTGGAATAGCGAACTGGGTTTTTTTTAAAGAGTTAATTCGGGGGCGTCCATTATGATATTACTAAGAAGGAAGAGAGATTCTATAAAGTTATTAATTAATTTATACAAAGATATTTGATCTCTAATGGTTCGTCGATTGGTGAGAATTGTGGCGGATACATCTGTATTATACCTAAATTACAAATTTTGAATTGAAAACTTCAGTAAGCAATCCAATTTCTTTATCAAGCAACGATCTAACATACGAGTTAAAAAAAAAGAAGGGTTGAGCTGTTCTTAAAATCTCTAGTAGTTCTTAAAATAAAACCCAGCATACAATAAGCTTTGCAAACAATAACATTTGTATGTTCATTGACCGTTAACTTACTGTCTATCATCAATCCTAAATCTTTAATTACATTAACACGAGCCAGTGTAACGTCGTCAAGATGGTCATCGAGTTCAATCAGGTTTGGGCTTCGAGAGAATGTTATTACGCTACATTTTTAAATATTTACATGCAAACCATTATTATGGCAGTAAGTAATTTATAGAGATCACTTTGCAGTTCTCTACAGTCTGTAATGTTATTAATTTTTTTAAATATTTCCAGTCATCTGCGTATGATAAGAAATTGGGTCCTAGAACTTTTCTGTGTCGTACCGCACTACGCTTGCCATGAAGCATCAGTTCTTAAGCCTCATATGCCCAGTAATTAATTCCCATGAGTTTATTATGACAAGGCTTGATACATTTTTATTTATTGTTATAATTTGATAGTAAAGTAGTTCGAAGTAAATTTACTATTATTACTGTAATATACCGTTTCGTCGATACTCAGTTAATTTACCTACAACTAGATATGTGCTGGGAGTGGCAACAAAAAGTTCTAGACAATCCGGACAAGTTCATAACATCTGGCAACCCGTGTCGCGTCGCGAGGCCTGAGGGTCACACTATTCACTTTTATAACTCATTCTCTTTGATGGCCTCGCATTGTTTCCTCGTAAACCGCCTTTATTACACATCTGTGTGCAGCCTGCTCATAATCATTGTCACGCTTTATTCCTCTACTTTCCTGTTCAAATCCAACATTATTAACTTTTGCGGCAGCGTCGACAATTTTCTCTTTATCTATCACTTGCTGATGCTGATGATTTAAATATTATTTTAAAACTAATTTTACGGATTTTATCACGTTTAATTTTAATATATATCACCCGATGTTTCGAGTGCTTTACTGCACCGATAGTCACGGGAGGACTGAGGTGACAGATGTCCTGATGTCATAGTTAACCCAGGGTACCTTCAGCTTTTAATTGTTATTTTTGGTCCGATCTACGCAGAAAGCGCTAACTAATTCGTTTCATTTAAATATTATTCTGTCCGTCTCCAGGATTTGCATCCTGTATCTCTGTGCCGAATTTCGTTAGGATCGGTTCAGCAGTTGAGCTGTGAAAAGACAGAGGCACAGAGAGATTACTTTCGCATTTGTAATATTTGTACGGATAATTATCTAGTGCAATTTTTAACACAAACAATTGCCGACTTTTACAGCTCTATTTTATTGGTTTGTTCAAACATTTGAATAGTGACATTTAGGTTATTTGTAAAATAGTTGTTCCTGTAGTACTTTAAAGCTGAATTTTAAATTAATGTAATAATTTTTGTTATATTATTTTTAGTCAAGTATATAAAATTAGGTTGGGTTCCTGAAAAATAACTATTTTCAATACATTACTTAGATGCAATCTCGAGTGCCAGTACTGCCTTGAACTCTGTTAATGCTGTACACTCGCAGCGTCTCGAGTCAGTACAGCGAGCTGTCCCTAGGCAATTACCTTTTACTTCACTAGATATCTCTCATGGGATCCTCCCTTATAACCAACGTTAAAATTACTTCAGAATGATATCCCTACGAGATCGTCGCGAACATTAGTTAGTTTTTCTGAGGAAAATTGTTAAGTGTTATCCACTATAAACAATTGCTGTCAATGCTCATACTTTCGGTCCCATATTCACATTACATTCTTGGGAAGTTCTTCACATACTTTCTTAAAGAAGAATTCACATTACTTTCTTATTACCACAAGTTTGTCTTCCGCGGAGCAAAACCAATGTCGGTGGGCTAGCATCTGTCTATATGTGTATTAGTTTTTTTTTATTAGATAAAGTGATGAAACGAGCAAAACGTTCACCTGATGGTAAGTGCAACGTCTGCCCATAGCAAATGCTGTGTCACCCAGAACATTTCTGTGTGAGACCACACTGCGCCCATTACCCTGAGACATCAGTTCTTAAGTGTCATATGCCCAGTGATTACACTAGCTCACTATGCTCACCACTGCTTTACGGCAGAATAACTGGCCCTGGGGTGGTACCTACCTAGACGGATTCCGGCATTGGAATCCTTCCTCTAGTAGTTATATTGAAATTGCCAATTTTAGATATATTTTCTGATTCACTTCTAAAATTTAAAAAAAATCGAAAAATTAATATTTGGATATTTTTAAATAGTACCGGCTTTAATTAACTTGAATTTCCCCAATATAACTTTCTACCACACAATCTCATCTCGTGGGTGTCGTAAAAGTCGACAGAGGGAAAATAAAAACCAGGAGATGGGCAGCAGCATCTTCCTGTAACATCTGAATTAATAAACTGTGGCAACAACTATGGCAACATCCCCTCAAAATTGGGGAGGCCTATGTTCAGCAGTGGACTAGTGATAGGCTGAAATATTGATGATGAGAACAGGATAAAGAGAAACATGTACTGCTACTTTTAATGTCATCGGACGTGGAATATAAAGAAGTGAAGCCGTGTCTGTAATAGTATAGTCGTTTATGAAGAACCCGCAGGATACAACTCTTAGTGCAAAATAATAATTTAAAAGCCCAAAGAACGTTCTTAAGATTAGATATTGTTACATTTAAAAAAAATACGTCTGTAGCAACAAAATACTGCCTGCCAACAGAGTTTATTAATACTGAAAAACCCGTCTCATTTTTTGTCTGACGTTACCTACCACGCTGTATGAATGAATGCAAGTTTTATTTGCCAGTGTTGTGCATATGAGGTACTTTAAAGTGATTAGTTTCCCCGCAGCCCGTACATGTACGGGCGCGTTTATTGTCTGTCCTTGCGAATGGTTTGTTTCCATATTTTATTGTACTGTTATTGCGTTTTGAAGTCATGTCCGCGATGTTAAAATCAAAATTTTAACGACCGCGTGGCGTTGCGGTTACATGACTTCTGCGAGCGTTTATTTTCATTTCATGTGCCATTTATGTCCGTAAAACGCACCCACGATACAGGAGAAAATCAGAGTGTGGAGCATCACTTTATACATACACACATAAATAAGAATAAATTCACACAGTCACGCCTTTTTCCCATATAATGGGTAGGCCAAGACCACACCCCTAGTCCACTTTCCGCCCCAGCGGGAAATGAATCTGCGATACTCGTGTGTTTCTCGGGAGAAGAATCTCTAAGATATAACCGTAACTCTGATATGCTAACAGACTGAAATATTATTAGAGCTATATCGCTCTAATGATCACCTAGCTGAAAAGGCAATGAGTCGGCCATATTCTCGTAGCTTGTAGAACCGAAAACTGTTAGAAAGAAAAGTTCTCGTTCGGAACCTCGTACCGGCAAAGTCAGTGATGGGCGAGCCACTGTAAAACTGGGGGTCTACTGTGTAACTCTGGTTGGTTTCGGGATCGGTTTCATGTGATCCCATTAACCAATGAATTAGCTTCATACGCCAAACTAAAACCGATCACGAAACCTTCCAGAGTTACAAAATAAACCTCCTGGATGGTTTTGTCGTAATCAATGGATACAAGAAAAGTTAATGGATGTAGCCGGTTCAGGACCGAGTTTTGTGACATTCTGTGGTGGAATGCTCAGCGGTGAACTTGTGATTAGCAATGACGAGGATGGTGATGTGATCATATCTTTTAAAGATATTTTGTTGAAATCAATTATGTTAATTTTAGTTATTAAAATTCTATTGAAAGTTGTTATCGACTAAGTTTGATATAATTTTATAATACTTTCCTCTTGCATAAGTAATTGATAAATCTGTAAAAGCCAGGCGGTAGCCCAGCAGGGTGTCCGTGCCTTGAATATTTTGATCGAGCGATAGGACCTCATACAAACACATAATAAATTTACATAACCGGCTTACACTTGATTTGCCGTTTAAACAAAATTACTAAATTAATATAATAATGGTGTTTTGCAATTGAATAAATTGTTTAATCGGGTTTCGATTTCTACATGAAAAGGTATCGAGGGTTTCAGTGGTTGTGTAACCACCGCGTACACCGGGGGCTTTAATCCTGCCTTTTATTGGATAAAGTGACGAGACGAGCAAAACGGTTCACCTGATGGTAAGTGCAACGTCTGCCCATAACAAACCCTGTGTCACCCAGAACAATTTTGATTGCCACCACACTACGCCAGTCATTTTGAGACAATCAGTTCTTAAGTCTCATATGCCCAGTGATTAAAGAAGATTTTGAAGTCATGGGAATACCTATGTAGGTGCTAGACTGAGCTAATTAATCTGCAGTTAATTGCACCTGCTTGAAAAGTACAATCAAAAGAAGGATATCAGGATAAATTGACAGAAGAAAAACAAAAATCTCAAAACGTCCTGGTCTAGTAAAATTTGATTTCTATGATATAAAAAATATTACTCTGGAGCCACGATTTAGTGCACTAGTATCCTGACTGCTAAGCCACGTGTATTTCTTTTTTTAATTCCATAGTGATAATATTAATATAATCCATAGTTATTAATGGTCTGATCTGGAGAGAGCGTGAAAGCCTTTGGTGGTCCGCCACGATACTTTTGGGTACATATGAGTACTTGAAAATTTGTCGCTATATAGTATTAATACCACTAATTGTACATTATACGAGGGTATTGTATGGTGGACTTACATTCATTACACCTAGTACTCTACAATATGTTGTGTTCGCGTAAATATAAGAAATCATTACCCTACAATATTTTTTTAATAAATTTTTGATCATGTTTTGCACGTGGACTGTATGCATCACAGATATCCAAAATAGCGACAGAATTAAGACTACGAAAGACTATTACAGTACTGTTGGTAAGATTTCTATGTAGGAGACCGTCTAGAAAGCTACCACTGCAGTGCCAGTTATTCTGCTGTTAAACAGTAAAAAACAGTAATATTTACACATAACGTTTAGATAGTGTAAAACAGTAATCTGTATGTTTAAACATTACTGTTTTCTACTGATTGACAGCAGAATAACTGGCCTGGGTGGTACCTACATAAACGGATTCCTGCATAGGAATGCTACCACCAGTAAAAGTAAGTTATTGTACACTTGTGCGCGTTATGTAGACATATATACATAGGTCGTTATCTTATGCTGTAATGGTGTTATCGTAAAATCACGTTTGATGCTACAAAAAGGTAGGTTTAAAATCTGATCAATAATAGGCCTATAACTATTAAAATTAAATCAAAAACCATGTATACTACTGCAAGACTTCGAGACACAGCTCTGTCTGCGTAGATCGGACCAAAAATAATAATTGAAAGCTGAAGGTACTCCGGGTTAACTATGACATCGGACATCTGTCACCTCAGTCTTCCCGTGACCATGGGTGCTGTAAAACGCTCAAAATGAAAAGCGATAAATTCCAAAAAAATCAGTTTTATCTAAATTATCAATAATGCTAACTAGAATTTATCATTTATCATTCAAGTTGAGAGTTGTTGAGCCGTGGTAGCTCAGGGGCCTGGTGCTCGCCTTTAATTTCATAGTATGCGAGTAACCTGGGTTCGATCCCCGGTACCAGCACCTCTAATATTGTTCTACAATTTTAAGTGCTGATTTAGCACGTGCTTAGCGGTGAAGGAAAACATCGTTAGGAAACCTGCATGTCCGAGGAATAGAAATATTTCGAGGACATGTGAAGTCCGCCAACCCGCATTGGAGCAGCGTGGCGGATTCTTCCTAGCTCCAAAACCCTCTCGGAAATGAGAGGAGGCCTGTGCTCAGTAGTGGGACATTTTAGGCTGAAACTTTACTTTTTTTTATTCAAGTTGAATTGAGCGTATAAGCAACAGTAATCAATTATATATCGATAAATACAGGTTATTACAATTGTCTGTCTGTAACATTATCGCTAGATTTAGTGGTTAATTAACCGTCTAATGAGCAACACGAGCCAGGCGGTATCGCGGATTTCTCGGAAACGTTTTCGGATCGCCGGATAAGAGAAGCACGACTGATTGGATTACACTGTCGTTAGGTTCGCGTATTTTTATCGCCAACCGACCACCGCCATTAAGGGATAACATTATGGCTGTTGATATTTATATTAAAGTTTTTTTTTTTACAGAAGATAAGTTGGAGAATATTATCTTCTTATTCTAGCACAATCATCTCTTTTATATAGGGTAAGACTTTAGTTGTAATACCCAAAAAAAATATCAGATCGTGCAGCTTATGCTTTCTTATACCTTGTCGGAAATCTGTAGCATTCTGACGGAATATTCAGACATTTCAAATGAAGTCTTACATACATACATAGAGTCACACCTCTTCCCCATAGAGGTAGGCAGAGACCACATCTTTCCACTTGCTACGATCCTGACACACATCTTTCGCTTCTTCTACTTTAATTAGTGTTTTCATACATGCTCGTCGGTAGCGGGTACTTCTGATGTGGTCTTCGATCTGATCGTGATACGTTTGCCTACGTCGACCCTTACCGGCTTGTCCATTCACACTCTCCCCCCATAAATCTGTTTCGTCAATCTTTTTTCAGCCATCCTCTCTGTGTCCAAACCATCTAAGCATACCTTTCTATCCTTGTCACTACATCTTCTACCACACCGCAACGTTTCCTTATCAAGATGTTGCTCACTCAATTCTTAAAAGTCACTCCAGCTATACTTCTCAATCTTTTCATTTCCACGGCATTAATATTATTTTGCCGTGCGGTAGCGGCTTAAGATAATCTACCACCCCATCTCATCCCGTGGGTGTCGTAAAAGTCGACAGAGGAAAAATGAAAACCAGGAGATGGGCAGCAGCATCTTGCTGGAACATCTGAAAAATTAAACTGCGGTTGCCAACCCGTCTGCCAAGCGTGGCAACTATGGCAAAATCCCCCCAAAACGATAGCTACAAACTTTTGTGGTAATCTATGGGGGAGGCCTATGTTCAGCAGTGGACTATCTATAGGCTGAAACGACGACGACGACGAATATTATCTTCATGCTTCATGAAGTGTAAAAAAGTAAAGTTTCAGCCTATAAATGTCCCACTACTGAGCACAGGCCTCCTCTCATTTCTGAGAGGGTTTTGGAGCTAGGAAGAATCCGTCACGCTGCTCCAATGCGGGTTGGCGGACTTCACATGTCTTCGAAATATTTTTTATTCCTCAGACATGCAGATTTCCTCACGATGTTTTCCTTCACCGCCGAGCACGTGGTAAATCAGCACTTAAAATTGCAATTAACAATTTTAGTGGCGCCGGCACCGGGAATCGAACCCAGGTCACTCGCGTACTATGAAATTTAAAGCGAGCGCCTAGCCCCTGAGCTACCACGGCTCACTCAAGTGTTACTAGGCTTATAAATAGCAAATCAGACGAAATCCAAATAATTTTAAGATAGTCCTCTGATACGACTAAATTAATGCCATAATATTCCAAGAGAACGGTTTAAAGTCGACACCAATCAAATGTCAAGTCACTAATCAAGTGTCAGGTGAGTTCAAACAATGCTCGCCTACTGCAAGTTTTTTTTAATTACTTTTGGTAATATTACCATTGATTTGAATAAGAATTTACAAATGTTACATAAGAATTACTGTACACTTGATTTACAATTCCTTAATAGTAGACACCGGTATCGATTAAGTGCGGTCTCTAAATGCACGGGATAGTGTAGCGTAACTAATGGAATTAATAACTCCATCGGCTTGCAATGGAATGTGGGCTTACGCAGTCCCCCTTTGTCTATGGTTACCATGTTCTCACTCGGACTTTCACTGTTTCGAGAAACATCCGATGATTCTAGTTTTATGTGACCTGTAATGTTTTCTTTATATTGATGTAATAATTAAGTAACAACAATTGGTGACCGATGTTTTTTAGATTGTTATTGTGATTGTTAAACTAATGTACACATTTTACGTAACAAAATCAAAGCATACATAAGAATATGGAATTTTTATATACTGCTCTTAAAAAATTTAACGAACACTAAACAATTGCCGTGGTAGGTCCAAGAGAATCTATCACCCCATCTCATCCCGTGGGTGTAGTAAAAGTCGACAAAAGGAAAATTAAAACCAGAAGATGGGCAGGAGCATCTACCTGGATTATCTGAATAAATAAACTGCGGTTTCAAACCTGCCTGTCGAGCGTGGCAACCATGGCAAAATCCCTCTAAAATGAGAACTACAAACTTGTGGCAATCTGTGGGGGAGACCTAAGTTCAGCAGTGGACTAGTGATAGGCTGAAACGATGATGATGATGATAAATAATTGTAATTTACGTAAAATTTTATGTAACTGTGTCCGCGTGGTTATATGTTTTTTTAAAAATCCCGTGGGAACTATTTTGGTTTTCCGGGATAAAAACTACTCTATGTCCGTCTTTCGTTCAGTATATCAGTATATGAAAAGATAAACAGAAAGAGAAACGTAACGCGTCCGCGATTCCTCTGGTACTGCGGATGTTCCTAGGCGGCGGTGATTACTTGCCATCAGGTGATCCACTTGCTCGTTTATCCCCTCTCCTATAAAAAAAACAGAAGAACAGAGAAATTTACTTTCGCATTTATAATATTAGTATGGATTCGGGCTCGCATGCCTTGGTCAACAATTTTACTGATGATAAGTTTCACAAAGGACTATCTAATACATTGAAATATATATGATAGAACGCCAAATAATTTGGACTTAGTAATAAGATATACTGGGAATCATTGGTTGATCATATATTTAAGATAGATTAAAATTAATGGTAATATTTAATACATTAAAGATAATATTATAATACCTCCCAAAAATATTTTACATTTATTTTGAAAATCGAACCGTACGTATTTTCAGACAGTTACAATCATTTAACACAACAGACATAAAGAAACAGCTGTAAAAAAAAGTAAAGTTTCAGCCTATAAATGTCCCACTGCTGAGCACAGGCCTCCTCTCATTTCTGAGAGGGTTTAGGAGCTATGAAGAATCCGCCACGCTGCTCCAATGCGGGTTGGCGGACTTCACATGTCCTCGAAATATTTCTATTCCGACGATAGGACATGCAGGTTTCCTCACGATGTTTTCCTTCACCGCTAAGCACGTGGTAAATCAGCACTTAAAATTGTAGAACAATTTTAGTGGTGCTGGCACCGGGGATCGAACCCAGGTTACTCGCTTACTATGAAATTAAAGGCGAGCACCAGGCTGATTATGTATAGTAATTTCAATTAATAATGAACTCTTTACATTTTCTTGTATTATGCATTTCTCATTCATTTTTCATTGATAAAAACAATCGACGAAACAGGGAGGACGAAATGAGGCAACATTTTTATACAATATGCGAAAAATGCCAATGGATGACTGGATGACTATATCTGCTACATAAAGCTCTTAAAAATTAAATGAGGTCTGTGCCAAAATGAGCCGTTACTTTTGCCCTTTTTGTACTTCATCCTGTTTTAATGGTTCTTTAAGATAGCGACTCTACCTCAGTCATTACCGCTGCTGCGTGTGAATTGCCCACTACCTGTCTGAACGTCACTCGTAGCCCCCTGATTGCACACAAACGCTGGTAATTATGTTATCTGGTAGCTGACCCCCTATTTAATACTTCCTGCGCACCTCTTGCCTGTTGTTTAATGAAACGTTTGCCTGTCATTTATTTACTACCTAGTCATAAACTTGGATACTTGAGATGTGGTCTCATAAAATAATGTTAGTTATCTATTCTCAAATGCACGCGATGGATGACGTAATGACTAAAAATATTAATATAAAAATTAGTTACCTATATAATCAATATATACTAATTGGTGGACGATTGCTGGACGAGCGTCTCACCATACTCAAGGAGTGATATATTCTGAAGACTGCATTATAGGGTTACATACATACATACAGTCACGCCTATTTGCCATAAAGGCCACTCACTTCGACCACTTTCCGCCCCGTGGTTCGCCACTAAAAAAATTTTACTCTGTGTCCCCACGAGCAGTATAGTGACAGCAATATTCTCCACGAAAAAACGCTGTCCGTACAATATCTTAGTCGCCTCTTACAACACCTCGGTAGGAAAGAGTTAGGTGTTATTCTACTCTGCTGGTACCCTAATACAAACACTATTCAAATAAATTTCGCAGGTGTCCCGTGCAAAACGTATCGCCAATCGGCCATAATTTCTTTAATAAAAAAATAAACAGAAATTTTAGAGAGCCAATAGATGGCGTTATTTAAAAAACAGCGTTTGCTTCCTTTTTGCGTTTTCAGATCTAAATCGCGATGTTGGGGCACATACTATTAGCAATTTTTTACTGAGTCTTTCTTTATCTTGCTCATTTCATAGACTGATGTCGTTAATCAGCTAGACTTGATTAACACCTTAAAGGAGCGTGAGAACATTATGTATAGTAAAAAAAGTAAAGTTTCAGCCTATAAATGTCCCACTGCTGAGCACAGGCCTCCTCTTATCTCTAAGAGGGTTTTGGAGCTAGGAAGAATCCGCCACGCTGCTCCAATGCGGGTTGGCGGACTTCACATGTCCTCGAAATATTTCTATTCCTCGGACATGCAGGTTTCCTCACGATGTTTTCCTTCACCGCTGAGCACGTGGTAAATCAGCACTTAAAATTGTAGAACAATATTAGAGGTGCTGGCACCGGGGATCGAACCCAGGTTACTCGCTTACTATGAAATTAAAGGCGAGCACCAGGCTGATTATGTATAGTCATTTCAATTAATAATGAACTCTTTACATTTTCTTGTATTATGCATTTCAATATATATTGACAATCGCGTGGATATGCGATTTTTCTGCAGCGTACTTTCTAGGTTTCCTACGTTCGCATCTCAACCACTACTTGTGCAGCTTACAGGGAATTTATTTAAGGAAGTCGTTAGTTTTCAGATTATCATCTTTAACCCTGATTTCGAGTTTACCTAGTATTGTACTGCTTATCATGCATGTAACGAGAAATGTGTTTGCTACAATATTTTAGCGGTGCTGTTTTTAGAAAAAATTTCGTTGCATCTCATTATTATTAACACAAATTGCGCACAGAGGAACCTGCTTTATTAACATACTTTTATTAGTTACCTACTTATTTCTCTAGGGCCGGCTTCGCACCCACGATTCCTCCGGCATTGCGGATGTTCATGAGCGGCGGTGATCACTTACCATTAGTTAAGCCGCTTACTCATTTACCGCCGCTTCTATAAGAAAAGCTTAACATGTATATATGAATGTAATGGAATCTTCCAATTCAATTTTCATCCACTTCCAGACGTATAAATAATTTTAAATTTTTCTATTAAGCAATGAACGAGGTTCATACGCGAAAATGAAGCTCATTCTTTGGTTAATGGGGCCAAATAAAACCGATCACGAAACCCTCATAGCTGTTTAAGCGTACAATTTTAGTGTTTTTAAACTACAATTTTATTGTCTACTATCGCCTAATCCAATATTTAATTATAAGATATCGAAGTAAGTCAGCCTTGTCGTGGCGGCTTTAGAGAATCTACCACCCCATCTCATCCTCTAGGTGTCGTAAAAGTCGACAGAGGGAAAATGAAAACCAGAAGATGGGCAGCAGCATCTTCCTGGAACATCTCAATAAATAAACTGCGATTGCCAACCCGCCTACCAAGCGTGCGAGTGATAGCTACAAACTTTTAGTAGAAATCACTGGGGGAGGCCTATGTTCAGCAGTGGACTAGTGATAGGCTGAAATGATGATGAAGTAAGTCAAATAACCAAAATCATTACTAAATGAACATCTTTCTGATAAAATAAATATTCGCTGTATATTTTTAACATTAATTATTACTGAATTCAAATTTATCTTTTCACAAAAGTGACGAGACGAACAATTGTCATTATGATTCATTTCATTTCAAGAAGTAAGGTTTGCACACTAGTACTTGACGGTAGAATTACTGGCCCTGGGTTGATACCTACGTATACGGATTCCTGCATAGGAATCCTGCCCCCAGTAAATTATAAAGTACCAGTAATAATAATATAAATAATATTATAACTTATAATAAAATAATAATAATATAAAAATAATCGTCCGCCGGTTTCTTTCCCTTTCCCCCTAACCCTCGGCCGTTTGGTCTCCCCTGCCGTGGGCTCCCGTCTGGTTGGGATTTTATTCATATATTTTATTATATAGTATTATGTTAAGTGTATGTCTTATAATATCTTATTTATTTTATCTCATTTTATATATGTATCTATATATTCAAATATTCCAACCAGGCGAGAAAACTATAAAAATACCCCAATAAAAATATTAATTCAGATACATTACAATGGATACGTAAAAGTTTTATATCGTTTGGAATTGACAACTGCTTGGTATTGGCCCGAAGATATCATGGTCACAGACCGGAGACGACGCGGAAGAATAGATAGGAGCTCTCCTTCTTTGTTGTGACGTAAATTAAGGAAGTTTCAAAAATGAAGCGGTAAATATAGTCCGATGTTTGATTGTCGGTAGGAGGAAGATATCAATAAGACGACACGCGTTCACCCGGGGATCAAAGCACGGAGTTTGTAAAAATAGATTTTATTGCTGTGTAAATTTCCGGTTATGGACCGATATAAGACATATGTCCAGCTGTAAGTGCCGCTAAGTGGGATCGTTAATTATTTTTTATGTCACTTTAATATATTTCTTTAAATGTTTTCATCTCTTAAACAAACCTGATTATTTCAAGTGTCCCGGTGTATATGTTATTTATTCTTTACTACGAGTAGTTAACGCCAGATGCGTCATACTTGTGAACAGGTGTTGTTGGTGGAGGCTGGTCTGCTCGAGTTCGCAATGTATTGAATCATTTGTTATTGAATCTTTTTCTTTTATTGTATAAAGTGACGAAACGAGCAAAACGTACACCTGATGGTAAGTGCAACGTCCGCCCACAACGAATGCTGTAACACCAAGAATATTTCTGTGTGACACCACACTGCGCCCGTCACCCTGAGACATCAGTTTTTAAGTCTCAAATGCCCAGTGATTACGCTAGCTCACAGTGCCCTTCAAACCGAAACACAGTAATGCTTGCACACTACTGCTTCACGGCCCTGGGGTGGTGCCTACCTAGACGGATTCCTGCATAGGAATCCTACCACCAATTAGCCTAGTCGAACATTTGGTCATGGAGCGTGCTTTGGTTTTCTTGTAAATTTATTTATAATGTAATTTTTAATAAAGATAAAAAAATAATAAAGACGATACCTACGGAGTTTCTTTCGCCTGTTTCTTCTCTGTCAGAGTAACCTCATTACGAAACGGTGGTAGATTGTAAAAAAAAATGACGTTAAACAAACGAAATTTATATTTCTTACATTGAAGAATAAATCATTTCATTACAACGCCCGGCACGCGTTGTAATGCCTCTTCGTAATTTTGTAAATTGATTGTATTACACAAAATTACATAGGTACACAAATACAAAGTGGACATGCTTATTCACATATTATAAATTAAAGGCAATTATTTTTGTTCATTAATGTCACGCAATTGCCAACAACAACTGTACAAAGTTTCAACTCAATTGGATTGACGATGAGCGACAGTATAGAAGACGGACATCAATTTTGATATAGATAGATATACATAAAAAAAGTAAAGTTTCAGCCTATAAATGTCCTACTGCTGAGCTCCTCTCATTTCTAAGAGGGTTTTGGAGCTAGGAAGAATCCGCCACGCTGCTCCAGTGCGGGTTGGCGGACTGCACATGTCTTCGAATTATTTTTTAATTTCTCAGACATGCAGGTTTCCTCACGATGTTTTCCTTCACCGCCGAGCACGTGGTAAATCAGTAAAATATACATACATTTCATTATTATTATTATCTTGTTCCTTTGATTTTTCAAGTTACCAACTGCCGAAAATCATAACCGTGGAGAAGATGAAATTAATACATAACGCAATTTTTTTATGACAGAAGATCTCTGAAGTTCAATTGAAATTGCAGTGAGCGTTAAAAACAAACGTTTACATATTAAATTAAGATATTAGTTCGTTTAAATTGCATTAAACGTACGAACTCCCAGCAGGGCCTAAAACCTAAAACCTGAGTTAAAACCTAAAATTTTCGCCGAATGCTGCCGCTATTAAAGTTATCCGTGGTCACAGAGTAGCTCATTTGTTCGCGCAGAAGTACACATGCACAGACGTGCAAACACTTACACAAATATATTTAAAAACCCAATGCTTAATAAGAAATAAGCTTTAGGTGTAAGTTAAATTTTAATAAAACGCGATCACTTTGGATTTCTCTATACAAAATCAATTATTTGCGACTAGCAGAATGTTACATATCTACCTCACAAAGATGCCGAAACAACTTTACCCTTTTAAATGAATTACTTGGTTACTTACGGACAAAAAGTAAACTAATGTATAATGTAATCCTTTGTATTCGAGTCGATTTTACATCAGGCATCCACGCAAAATACATCGGATTCGGGCTTTGGAGTCTGTCCGCGTCGCGCCTGTCCGGCGGCGCGCTGGGTCCGCGCTTCTTTGTATATTTTATTACAGTCAATTCTCTTCGCAGAATTCCCAATCTGCAGCATGGTTTTAAATTTCCGATGGTGTCACATAATTTTTCGATGTATAAATAAGGTAATGTATGTTTAAATTTATCTCGTATCGTACTTATTACAATCTTTGTTATTTATGTTTTTACGAAACCTACGTTAAACGTTATAAATAACCTACGTTATAAATTACGAAACAGAGATCACAATAATGGTTACCTGTTTGATCGTTTTGTATTTTAGGACGGAATATTTCCTTTTTAGCTTGCCTATTTAATGAATCTGTTTAAATAAAATACGGTTCACAAACCATTAGCACGAAGCGTGGCAACTATGGCAAAATCCCCACCAAAATGAGAGCTACAAACATTTGTGGCAATCTATGGAGGAGGCCTATGTTCAGCAGTGGACTAGTGATAGGCTGAAATGATAATGTTGAATAACGATGCTCGGATTTTTAAGAACACAATGAAAGTATTGCAATTAAATCGGTTAAATAGAAAACTAGAGAGACTATCTGAGAAACACTGAATTAGTATGTTATTTGAGGAATTTATTACTTCCTAAAAATGTATATTTTTTATTTAGTTGCAAGACTTGATCCAGTTCTTGGAACAAGTCTTGCAACAATCTATGTACTCGACGTTATTAAAGATGATTCTAGCTATTGCTCAATCCAATTCAGATATTTAGCAAATACAAGTAATTTTTCATCAGAAAAATATCTGCAAATTACAATAACTTATTTTTATTTTATCCAGTATTAAAGTAAAGAAGTTTAACTTAACATTTTGAATTACTGGAAGTAAAATTCCTAAGCAGGAATCCGTCTAGGCAGCAACCACCCCAGGGCCAGTTATTCTGCCGTGAAGCAGTAGTGTGCAAGCACAAAAATTACTGTGTTTCGGTTTGAAGGGCACTGTGAGCTAGCGTAATCACTGGGCATTTGAGACTTAAGAACTGATGTTTCAGAGCGACGGGCGCAGTGTGGTGTCACACAGAAATATTCTGGGCGACACAGCATTTGTTATACGCAGACATTGCACTTACCATCAGGTGAACCTTTTGCTCGTTTCGTCACTTATTCAACAAAAAAAAATTGCAAAACCTAATTACTCTAATTCTTAATTAATAAACTTGATTTCGTTTATCCATTCCAAGGTAGAATCGATCCCGCAAATGATCAATTGAAATATCATTAATGAGAATAAGATTCGGTTAAAGTACCGAATTTCGAATAATCAATCGGTGATCATTGCGGTCGTGCGTGCAATCAATCCGCATTAGCGAGCGACGTAGCACGGGAAATAAATTGCGTGCGAAACTCTCATAGGCAACCGTGTGATCGTGTATCCACGTGAGCTCATCAAATCCTGGCTTACCCATAGATATAAGTATTAGCGGCAATGGGATCGCTTAGTTGCCGATATCGGATCGCGTTAGTACCGTTACCAGTACAGCTAAGTTTGTTACCGTTTATAAGCTTTGATTTTAATCTCTATCTTTGTATCTGATCATACATAATTGGCAAGAGTTGTACACTGAACAGCTAAAGATTGAAGATATATTTTTAGCGTCGTATAATAAAACTATGCGACTGTCGATTTTTTTTGTCTTCTAAAGGTACTGAAGGAAAGTAAGTTAATTTGCTAAGATCCGCATGCAAACATAAAATGAAATGATAATGCCTCGTTTTGGGGCGAAACACGTATCGTGTTCTCGACTTCAGTTGTGTATGTTATCTAGTGGTAGTATTGTAGTGGTTGATGGAGGCTACCTAGTGACGGTTCCTGGTGGCGGTGTTAGGTTGCTTGTGCACGCTACTGAGTGAGGGCGCGCGGTGCTCTTCAAAAAACTAGGTAATATACACCATTTTTTTATTTTATGCGGATCTTAGCAAATTAACTTACTTTCCTTTATTATAATGGATTTCCGCAAAGTGACGCCTGATTCTATCAACTATTCAAAACGTACGTTTTTATATGCCTACCTATCGTACGCTTATATCTACAAATAAATAAAATCGAAGTGTCTGTCATAACAAAATAACAGCTTTATACTCAATGCTGATGTAGTGATGTATGTAGATGTAGTATATACGGTAGTGATAAGAGAAAAACAAGCTTTAAAATTTTTGTCTGTCTGTCTGTCTCTGATTTTGTAGGGATTTTCTCTGACAGATAGCTGATTCGATAGCGGGTAACTTAGACTACTACTACTAATTTTAGAAAACAAACTAGGGTACCGCGCCAAAAAATTTAAACCACAATATCCGTTTCAAATAGGCAAGTATGTATGTACGAGTATATCAACGATCGGGGTCGGCTTTTTTACGCGGGTGAAACCGCGGGGCATAGCTAGTACGGATAAAATTATTTGCCTATTGCCTATTGGTCAAACTACGCTGCAGGTCCTGGATTTGGTTAGAAACAATAATTTTTGGTTTTCGGGGTTTTTTTTATAAAGTGACGAAACGAGCAAAACGTTCACCTCATGGTATGTGCAACGTCCGCCCACAACAACCAGAATCACCAGTTTCACCCAGAATATTTCTGTGTGACACCACACTGCGCCCGTCACCCTGAGATATCAGTTCTTAAGTCCCAAATGCCCAGTGATTACTCTAGCTCACAGTGCCCTTCAAACCGAAACACAGTAATGCTTGCACACTACTGCTTCACGGCAGAATAACTAGCCCTGGGGTGGTACCTTCCTAGACGGATTCCTGTATAGGAATCCTACCAGCATGGTTGCGTGGGAGTCTTCGTGTCGCTGATACTCCATCCTAGCCTGCCACTGATCTTATTGTATGTATCGGTACATCGGGCGCAGGTAGGTTGGTAAGAGTGACTGTTTCCGTAATATCTCCTGCGCAGTTGATAGCATTTGAAATTTGTAGTCGTTGTCGAAAATCGACCAGGAGGACAACTAATGCAGCAAGTCCCTATAGGAAAGAGGCGTGACTGTATGTATGTATGTAAAAAATACTTTGCCTTCAACTAAGTTTCCTCTTAAATAGTGGATGCATTTTATAGAAATAAATCTCACATCTGTTGATATAACCGAAACAACTGTCTGTAGGTCATACAAATACATATCCGGGATCATACAAATATATATCCGGGTTCATACAAATATTTATCCTGGTTCATACAATATATACTTATTTACAGCAGAATTACTGGTGGTAGGATTCCTATGCAGTAATCCGTCTAGGTAGGTAGGTAGCACCCCAGGGCCAATTATTCTGCCGTGAAGCAGTAGTGAGCAAACATTACTGTGTTTCGGTTTGAAGGGTACTGTGAGCTAGCGTAATTACCGGGCATATAAAAAAACAGTTATAAGTGATAACTAATAAGTTTTAAAAAACCTAAATAGCAAAATGCTGCCAAAATAACTTTCTAGTGTAAGTAACACTAAAAAATTATTCTTATCACAGTATCAGATAAAACAGTTCTTTTCCACCTCCTGAAAATTTGATTAAATCCACAAATGGGTTTTTGCAAGCGCACCGACGATATGCGACTTAAGGACTCAAAGTCTCAGGGTGACGGGCGCAGTGTGGTGTTACACGGAAATATTCTGGGTGACACAGCATTTGTTATGGGCAGACGTTACACTTACCATCAGGTGAACGTTTTGCTCGTTTCGTCAATTTATCCAATAAAAAAATGTGGTTGTACTTACCTAGATGGAGTCCTGCTTAGGAATCTTACCACTTTCAATATTCAAAAATATAAAGACTTACGAAGCATTTGCCTGTAAAAAATTATTACGTGCCTCTACGTACGTACCAGTAATTTTGAGAATACGTACATCGAAGCCGATTGCTCAATTCAAAAGCAAATAAGTCATGAAACGAGCGAAAAGTTCACCTGATGGTAAGTGTAACGTCTGTCCATAACAAATGCTGTGTAACCCAGAATATTTCTGTGTGACACCACACTGTGCCAATCACCCTGAGACATCAGTTCTTAAGTCTTCTATGCCCAGTGATTACGCTAGCTCACAGTGCCCTTCAAACCGAAACACAGTAATGCTTGCACACTACTGCTTCACGGCAGAATAACTGGCCCTGGGGTGGTACCTTCCTAGACGGATTCCTGTATAGGAATCCTACCACCAGTCCACCAATTAGGTTTATAATTTTAAAATTAAATTAAATGTTTAGTAAATCTTTTAACTCATTTCTTCCATATGTCAGAGGAGTCACGGACAAGATTGGCTATATCTTGAAGCGAGCTTCTATAAGAACATTTTTCAAGCCGCCGAAGAAGATAAGTCAGTTTTTACCATCTGTCAAGTGTAACATCCCTCTACAAGATGCAGGAGTATAGAAGCTGGATTGTGAATGTGGTCTCTCTTACATAGGGCAAACTAAAAGATCCATTAAAACCCGCGTTAAAGAACACATAGCTGATGTGAAGCATCGACGCTCTAGGAAGTCTGCAGTCTGTGACCATGTTCTGGATCATCCCAACCATTACATCAGATTTGATAGACCACAAATCCTTGCAAAAGAACACCGATTCCTACCAAGGATGATTCGCGACGCTATTGAAATTAAAAAACATCCTAATTTCAATAGGGAAGATGGTTGGGTATTACCACCGGCTTGGGATCCTATTATTAATAAAATTAAATCAAAAACCAAGCATACCACTGCAAGGCTTCAAGACACAGTAAGCTCTTTCTGCGTAGATCGGACTAAAAATAATAATTAAAAGCTGAAGGTACTCCGGGTTAACTATGACATCGGGACAACTGTCACCTCAGTCCCCCCGTGACCATGGGTGCTGTAAAGCGTCCGAAACGTCGGGTAAAAAAATAGTTCAAAAATTAAACGCGATAAAATCCGTAAAAAAGTAGTTTTATTTAAATGTGTAATATTCGCGTAAATAAAAGAAAACCCATAAGGGGTAGTCGGAGACTGGGCACCCACTGCAAAAACATATGACTGCCACAATCCACGTTTCACCAAAACAATATAAAGCACTTGGCGTGATAGGTGGCGAGCCCATCGCCATCATGCGCTGTTGGGTGCAGAGTGCAGTTAATTCCTTACTCGCCTTTTACGAGATCCATTGGATGAGATGGAGTGGTAGTATTCTTTTATCGAGCCGCCACCACACGGCTTCTCTTATTATGACTATAAATAGAAGTAAATATCGCGATTATTAGTTTTAGACAATTTTGTTATTCTGATTTCTGATAAGTTTCCCACGGGGAAACTCAAGTTTAACAATGGACGATAACGGGCTGAAATGCTGCTGATGATAATGATGATGATGATGATGATTACTTTAAATGGAACTAATTAAACGGATTTTATCGCGTTTAATGTTTTACTATTTATAACCCGACGTTTCGAGCGCTTTACAGCACCCATGGTCATGGGAGGACTGAGGTGACAGATGTTCTGATGTCATAGTTAACCCGGAGTACCTTCAGCTTTTAATTATTATTTGTAGTCCGATCTACGCAGAAAGAGCTAACTGTGTCTTGAAGTCTTGCAGTGGTATGCTTGGTTTTTGATTTAATTTTATTTATTATTGGATCCCAAGCTGGTGGTAGTACCCAACCATCTTCTCTATTGAAATTAGGATGTATTTTGATTTCAATAGCTTCGCGAATCATCCTTGGTAGGAATCGGTGTTCTTTTGCAAGGATCTGTGGTTTATCAAATCTGATGTAATGGTTGGGATGATCCAGAACAGTCGATAAAATTGTTTAAGTAATATATAATCTTGACGTAAACTATGGGAAAATCCATACCAATATTATAAATGCGAAAGTAGCTCTCTCTGTCTTTCTGTCTGTTTGTTACCTTTTCACGGTTCATCCTCTGAACCGATGTTAAAGAAATTCGGCACGGAAATATCTTGCGTCCTGGAGACGGACATGGGATACTTCTTATCGCGGAAAATCAAATAGTTCCGACGGGATATTTTAAAAACCTATATCAACGCGGAGGGTATATCTATACTTCGAAGTACATTTTTTAATTATGGCTAATATGTAATTATAATTTATGTTATAAAGTATATATTGAATAACACGAATTTTATAGAGTTTAATTTATTATATTTATCCGAGCGCTTTTTAGTAAACTTTATAAAATACTTTAAGCACGTGTTACGTTGATTGGATCAAAATTAATAATTAAAAGCTGAAGATTATTTATCACAAGGAATAAACATCAGGACATCTAACACCTCCGCCGCCGTATGGTGGCGGCTTAAGACAATCTACCACCCCATCTCACCCCGTGGGTGTCGTTAAAGTTGATAGTAGATGGGCAGCATATTTTGGAACATGAAAAATAAATAAACGGCGGTTGCCAACGCGAAAAAGTTAAAAAAGTGTTTCTGCCTAGTGCAAAATGTATTTTTTTAACTCCAAAGGCTACATATAATTTTGGTAAGAGTCAAAAAATCTGAGCGTTGCGTTCACACGAGCAGTATAGTGCATTGCATGTTATGGTGTTATTCTGCACGAAAAAAGGCTGCCACAATACTTTAGTCGCCTCTTACGACACCTCGGTAGGTGCTTTTCTACTTTGCCGGACACTTTTAGGCTTTTTGATACAAATGCAGGAATTAAATTATCCAACGCTAATGCTGTTTACCCTGACCCAGGAAAACAGGGTTGTTTACCCTGTCTATCATTTTATACGAGTACTTGTTGTTCTGTGTTACTATTAATTGAATTTATTTTCCTATCTTCAAGAGGATATTCAAGATTCGGACTTCGGATCTTATATTTAATACAATTAAATCAAAAACCAAGCATACCGCTGCAACACATAGGGACACAGTTAGCTCTATCTACATAGGTCGGACCAAATATAATAATTAAAAGATATAGGTACTCCGGGTTACCTATGACATCAAGACATCTGTCACCTCGGCCCCCCCGCGACCATGGGTGCTGTAAAACGCTCAAAACGTCGGGTTATAAAAATTAAACGCGATAAAATCCGTAAAATCTAGTTTTATTTAAATATCTTCATGAATTTTCCCCCAGTTCCCCAGTTCAATCGTGATCATCTCGCTCTTCCTATTTGTTCCCCATATATTTTTAACTTGCGTTGGTCCCCATGCACGCGTACAGGAAACAGATGCCGGCTGCGGGCAGCTCGCAGCGATAACACCGAGTTTACGACCCGGAACAGACCACCGTTGGGATAAAGCGGTTCCGAGCATAAGCAGAATATTTTAGTAAAAAACTGCTGTACACTGACGTGCATGCAACTTGGTTCCAGTTAAATCAATATTTACCTCATTAGAATATATGTTCAGAGCTAAGATAAGTGTCCGACAGAGTAAAATAGCACCTATCTCTTTCCTAAAGTGAGACGTAAGAGTAAGAGAGTAAGAGGCGACTAAGGTATTGTACGGGCAGCCATTATTCTTGCAGAATAATACCATAATATGCAATTCTGTCACTATGCTGCTCGTGAAAACGCAATGGGGAGTAATTTTTTATTTAGTCGTACCAAATGGCGACAGCAAGGTTCGCCACCCGTCACGTCACGTTTCCCGCGGGGCGAAAAAGGTGTGGTTGTATGTATGTAAAACGGTCTGAATTTCGTAGTGTAAAGAAAATAGAAAATATTAAAATTGACAAGGTAAATATTATTTCAAAGCAATACGTAAAGTCTTCATTAACTTTTTTTTTTTAAACTACAGAGTACTTTTTACACATAAAAATACTCGCGAGTAACTAAAACTGACATCCAACATGAAAAATGTACCTATTCAAGTTTTAAATGGAATGTCTTTCTAAAAGTTTTAAGACTTCTGAAGTCGTCTTCAAGTCTTCTAACTCACAACCGATAAAATAAACAAAAGAAAAGAAACGCCCACTTGCGTGCCGGACCGCGCACATTGAAGGGTTCCGTAGTGAGTAATAGCGAGTAACCGAAAAAAATCATGTCTCAAAAACTACACCAAATAAATCTAATACAAACGATCTTTAGTTTTTCTAGGTTCTACCAACTCATTTTTTTCCTCCGAATAGTTGAAAAAAGTTAGGGTGGGGCACTTTTTACTACTTAAAAAGAGCATGTGTCACCAACTCTTGGCCTACATAAAATAATTATTTTGAAACTTCAAGACCTATCTAACGATACCTCACATGCTTATGTGCACTGATTTTTTTACCCCCCCCCCCCCCCCCCCCGTTTCGTGGGTAGTGTACGACACATCACATTTTTTTCTAATTTCACCATTATACCACCGTTATCGAGCCAATCCAATTATGTGTTATAGTTAAGCCTGAATATAAGACGCCAAAAATGTTCACCAACTATCACTCCAGCGGAAACGCATTCCAAATTGGTGGTAAACTTATCTAATAATAATGATGGTAGTAGGCCGGCCCCCTTGGGCACCCTCGAGTCAGTTACTCTCGCGAACAGGATGACGGTCCAAGCCGAGGTCCCCTCTCGGGGGCCCTTGCGCCAGTCATCCATAAATAAAGGTTTCGGCTAAGCGCCCTCAGCGCTATGCCACCTTTCAATCCGGCGAAGCTGTAAAAGCCTTCGGGCTACCAGGGACCATGAGTCCTAAAAAAAAAATCACCAACTATGAAACATGTTTTTCACGTCACACCTAACTGGCAATTGGAGATTAAACTTAAAAAAAAATCTGTTTCTGTCATCGATCGTCAGCCAACACGTGCTAAACGTGTCCGGCGATGATAGCTCATTAAAACAAGAAGCGACGCTCCCATATTTTTTAGGATCTCTAAAAAGGTCAATTTCTTATATAGATATTTGGATGACCGTGTGGATAGGTCAGAGGCCCTGTCTACTTCGTTGCGGATTCTTGTTTCGAATAGAAGCCGAATAAATTGACAAATGTGCAAAAACACAGTTCGCTTGTTTTACGAATCCAGTCAATTTGTAATTGACCCCGTGTCTCTGTCAATGTATACCCTACCTCCGATCCTATCTTCATAGCGTTACATACGGAGCGAATAGGTCAGAACGAGTCAGACACTTCATCATCATCATTTCAGCATATCACTAGTCCGTAGTAGACATAGGCCTCCCCTATAAACAGACATAGTTACAACGCATGGCGGGCGGGTTGGCAACCGCAGTTTGTTTATTCAGAATTCCAGAAAGATGCGGCATTTACGATACCCACGGTATGTGATGGAGTGGTAGATTCTCTTATGCCGCCTACACACGACAGTAAGACACCTGTGCTAATATCTACTGCACAGTTGATAGCTTCCGACAGTAATCGAAAGTTGTCGCCGTGGCCGAAAGTCGACCAGGAGCACATAATAGTAATAGCAGAATTTACAGACCATTTAAAAATGAAAACTACTGTTACAGAAGCACAAGACAGAAAAAATAGTTCCTACTATGACATTTTTTTACAGTTCGAACTATTTAAAGAACTTGCAAAGAATACTGGCAGGAGAAAACGTTCTACCCCAACATCCCACGTCAAGATTATTTTTCAGTTATTTTGCCGTGAAGCAGTTGTTTGCAAACGTTACTGTGTTTCGGTTTGAAGGGCACTGAGAGGTAATGTGATTACGAGGCATATCAGACTTGAGAATTAACGTCTCAAAGGCGGGCGCAGTGTGGTGCCACACAGAAATGTTCTAAGTGACACTGTATTTTTCAAGGGCAGACGTTGCACTTACCATTAGGTGATTGTTTTGCTCGTCTCTTCTCTTTTTTCTATAAAAAGACCTTTAGTAGTCAGTATGGCCAGATAATAAATTATTCCCTTTTTTTCTGTACATCATTTTGCCAAGCCCCATTCATCGAAGACCTCAAAAATGAGGTATTTATTTACCTGACCGCCCAGCTCTTAAGCTTCCACATCTCAGTTGATCCAGAACTCGGCAGTGTATACAATAAGTACGGGATTAAAATATGCTGTAGAATTAAATTACCATGAAGCAGCAGAAATAGTATACTAGGCCCATAAATATCTTATATCACATTGTGGAAATTTCCTTATTGAAGTAGCGCGGCGATCGTTTTGAATAACGAGATCCTGCTGCGCCTCTCATTCCAGCAAACAAATATGAAATACGAATCTATCTCGATCGCGAAACGAATCCCAAATGAACACTGCGAGCGAATCTATGTGTTATACATTTTACAAAATCATTCTGTTTAAGAATTGTGTTGACATTAAGTAACAAATTTACATATATGGTTATATTATCATCTTTGCATTATTCTTGTTTTATCGAAGAACATGACGAGACGAGCAAATCGTTTACCTGATGGTAAGTGCAGCATCTGTGTCATCCAGATTATTTATGTGTGGCACCACACTGCGCTCGTCACCCTGAAACATCAGCTCTTAAGTCTCATATGCCTAATAACTACACTAGCTATCACTTTAACAAATTAAACCCTTGATCGTCGTCGTCGTCGTCGTCGTTTCAGCTTATCAATAGTCCACTGCTGAACATAGGCCTCCCCCATAGATTGCCACAAAAGTTTGTAGCTCTCGTTTTGGGGGGATTTGCCATAGTTGCCACGCTTGGCAGACGGGTTGGCAACAACCATTGATACTTACTGAAATTTGGACTTCGAAAACGTGTAGTAACGTCTTTTAATTCTATCACTGTTCTTTGTTTTTAAAAAGTTTCGAAGTCTGCGATGCAAAAAAAATGAAAATGTTTGTAAATTAGCTTTTATATTTCTAAATTATAATAATACATACATACAGTCACGCCTTTTTCCTGTATAAGTATATGTACGTATAACTTAGTGGCCTCTTATGACACCTCGATAGGAAAGAGGTAGGTGCTATTCTACTCTGCCGGACATCTATCGGCATTATAATAATAAACTAAATAAGACAAACAATGTATTATTTCTCGCTCCAGATTTTATTTAATTAGTTCCCTTAAAGAAAAACACTAAATTGAAATACATTTGGGTCGATCACTAATTCGGAATGAAAAACTGAAAAGTTTTTTATTTTTATTGTATTAAGTGACGAAACGAGCAAAACGTTCACCTGATGGTAAGTGCAACTACTGCCCATGTAAAATGCTGTGTCACCCAGAACATTTTTGTGTGACACCACACTGCGCCCGTCACCCTGATACATCAGCTCTTAATTCCCATATGCCCAATGATAACACTAGCTCACAGTGCCTTTCAAACCGAAACACAGTAATGTTTGCACACCACTGCTTCACGACAGAATAACCTGCCTAGACGGATTTCTGCATAGCTTACCATCAGGTGAACGTTTGGCACGTCTCTTAACTTTATTGTATACAAAAATACAAACAAGAATTCGGTACCGGCTTTGTCAGCTTTACAAAATTACTGATTGAGAATGAAGGCCATAACGAAAACATTCAAGAGACAATTCCACTTAGCTGACAACGGTATCCTGTTTCTGACTTCTTCCGCTGTTCAAACAGGAATATTAAACTTGAACCGTATCCGGCCGTTCTCCATTACTTTGCCTATTATTGTCATTTAATTATAGCTTATGTAAATAACGGGAAGTTGATTACATTTAGTTTTAAATTTATATAAATTTACATACATACATACATAAGATCGCGACTGTATCCCATAAGGGGTAGTCAGAGACTGGGCACTCACTGCAAAAATAGATGAGTGCCACAATCCACGTTTCACCAAAACAATATAATGCACTTGGTGTGATAGGTGGTGAGCCCATCGCCACCACGCGCTATTGGGTGCACAGTGCAGTTTAATTCCTTATTCGCCTTTTACGAGATCCATTGGATGAGATGGAGTGGTAATATTCTTTTAACGTGCCGTCACTACACGGCACCACATATAAATTTGTGTTAGTTTAAGTGTTTTAGTTAGTTTAGTTTCATAACATTAACTAGTAAATAAGCGAAAATTCGTCTTAGTAAAGTAAAAAGTTTCAGCCTATAAATGTCCCACTGCTGAGCACAGGCCTCCTCTCATTTCTGAGAGAGTTCTGGAGCTAGGAAGAATCCGCCACGCTGCTCCAATGCCGGTTAGCGGACTACACATGTTCTCGAAATATTTCTATTCCTCGGACACGCAGGTTTCCTCACGATGGTTTCCTTCACCGCTAAGCACGTGGTAAAATCAGCACTTAAAATTGTAGAACAATTTTAGAGGTGCTGGCACCGGGGATCGAACCCAACCAGGCCCCTGAGCTACCACGGCTTTTTAAATTCTTCTTATTTGTTGTATATTGTGTATGTTGATAATATCCATACTAATATTATAAATTGGAAATAACTTTCTGTCCCTCTGTCTGTTCGTTACCGTATCAATGTTCAACCGCTAAACAGATCTTGACGAAATTCGGCACAGCGATAGCTTGCATCCTGGAGACGGACATAAGGTAATTTTTATGTCGAAAAATCAAATAGATCCCCACGCGATGGTAAAAAAACCTATATCCTCATTAGCTAGTGTTAAGTTAAACTTATAATTACGGATTTTATCGCGTTTAAATTTAACTATTTATACAATCGAGGCTTTTCCCGCGAAACTAGAGGCTTTACAGCATCCATTTTCGCGGGAGTGTTCTGAGGTTTACTCAGTCCCGACACAATCCACAGTCATAGTTAAGCCGGGCCACCTCAAGCTTTTCATGATTAGTTTTAAACAAATCTACGCAAAACGAGCTAACGGAGTTTCAAGTTTCGGAGTGGTATTCTTCGCTTCGGATGTAATTGTATTAATTATGAGATCCCATAATTGAAAAATCAAAAATCTTTATTGATTTCATTTTGACGTCTGTATATTTTATTTTTTATTGTATAAAGTGATGAAACGAGCAAGACGTTCACCTGATGGTAAGTGCAACGTCTACCCATAGCAAATGCTGTATCACCCAGAACATTTTTGTGTGCCACCACACTGCGCCTATCACCCTGAAACATCAGTTCTTAAGTCGCATATGCCCTGGGCATAGGAAATACTTCTGGCGGAAATACTCAAACTGTAAAAGTATCTATAGCGTACTGGATTTCACCTAAAAAAGCAAAATGTTCCTCTCATGGTAACTGTCTCGTCTGACCATAACAAATGCTGTATCACCTAGAAATTTCTGTGTAACGCCACACTGCCCCCGTCACCCTGATATATCAGTTCTTAAGTCTCATATGCCCAGGGTTACACTAGCTCACAGTGCCCTTCAAACCGAAACACAGTAATGTTTGCACACTACTGCTTCACGGCAGAATAACTGGCCCTGGGGTGGTACCTACCTAGACGGATTCCTGCACAGGAATCCTACCATGTACCATTCTATATTAATATATTATACCTCTAAATACATTGTTCAACAAAGATTGTATTCTTGTAGAACGTATAACTTGCTAGTCCTCTAACTACATATGATATCGTAATAAATGACATTATAATAAATTGGTCTTAGTATAGATGACATTGTAGCTGGCATCGAAAATAAAGACAGAGTTAGTTGCGGGTTCTTCTATGAAAAGGTCTTGTGTTTTAAACTGCGGCCATTCAATCATTCAAGCCGGGTCTTAAATTTCACAGTACGCGATTGATCCGAGTTCGATCCAAGAGCCAGTTATTCTGCCGTGAAGCAGTAGTGTGCAATCATTACTGTGTTTCGGTTTGAAGGGCACTGTGAGCTAGTGTAATCCCTGGGTATGAAGGGCACTGAGACCTAACGAATTCATTGGGCTTACGAGACTCAGAACTGATGTCTCCGAGTGACTTGCGAAGTAGTTGTTAGTAGTTTTGGTCTTACACAGAAATGTTCTGAGTGACACAGCATTTGTTGTAGGGAGACGGAGCACTTACCATCTCGTGAACTTTTTGCTCGATTCGTCATTTTATCGAATAAAACTCCCCAGTGCCGGCACCTCTGAAAATTTTCTGCAATTTTAAGCGCTGATTTACCACGTGCTCAGGAAAATCTGCATACATAGAGGACATGGTGGTAGGATTCCTATGCAGGAATCCGTCTAGGTAGGTACCACACCAGGGCCAGTTATTCTGCCGTGAAGGTGTGCAAACATTGCTGTGTTTCGGTTTGAAGGGCACTGTGAGCTAGCGTGTGGTGTGACACAGAAATATTCTGGGTGACACAGCATTTGTTGAGGGCGGACGTTGCACTTACCATCAGGTGAAAGTTTTGCTCGTTTCGACACATTATACAAAAAAAAAACATGTGAAGTCTGACAGACTTCACATGTTTTTTTTGTACCCGCATTGCAGCAGCGAAATTAGAAGAGACCTGTGCTCAGCTGTGGCAAATTTATAAGCTGTTGCTTTACTTCTTTACAAATTTTGACGTTCGACGAACATCTTGAAACAAACCTAAATCCACTAGGAAATTTTGACTTTTTAATCTCGTCTTAAGTAAGAAGTATTTTTCAAAAGCATAGCCGACAGTGTGCGGGCTACATTAAGACTGGTATCAATTCGTACGCATTTCTCGCTCGCACACGATTGAATTACAGAGTGTTTGCGGCTCGGGGCTCGAATAAAATGTAAATGAAACGATGGCAATCCTGTTAGGGCGCGGAAACAATGCGGCCGCGTGGGACGGCGCACTGTCCTTCGTTTTTACATTTTTTTTTATTGAATGCTTTACGTACTGCCTTGAAACGGAAACGAAAAGGACATATAACATAGACAGTAGAGTCGTGTTCTTGATTTTTATCTACTTCTAGGAGTGTTCTGCTTTAAATATCCTCGTATCATAATTTCATATTTTATTTTTATTTATTTAAAAACTTTATTGTACCGTAAATTTACAAATTAAATGAAAATTCTTAACAAAAAATTGTAAGAAATATGAATTTCGTTCGTCATACGTATTTTTTACAGTGTATTTCGTAATAAGGTTCATCTAACGGGGAAGAAACCGGTTTCATAGACAACGAAAGCACGCCCCATGACAAATTTTAGACCAGACGGATTCAAGTTTACTACAAAGTCAAAGATGTATCTACAAATCGGTAAATAGTTACTCTAACTAAATATTAATGTAGTATCTCATAAAGTCACAAGTAGAGCTGATCTGGTTTTGATTTCCGGGGCCGGTACAACTACATGCTATTAATTGCAAATTAACAAAACCTGCTCAATCATGTCCTGAGTGATGAATGAAAGGCGTGATGACGATGCCTGATAAGACTGTGCGGACTTGCTTGCCTGTGAAATAAGAAATATTTCAACAAATAGTGAAGTCCGCCTGCACTGGAGCACCGTGGCTTGCTCTTCACAGCTCTCTTCTTAACTCTTTTTTAAAATCATCCATTTCAGCCTATCCACTCCAATCATAGATTGCCACAAAAGTTTGCAGCTCTCATTTCGGGGGATTTTGCCGTAATGCTGCTACTCATCTCCTGGTTTCGATTTTTCCTCCGCCGACTTCCACAACACTCAGGAAATGAGAAAAGATCGCCCATTGTTATGTTATTTCTTTATGTTTTTTTTTTTTTAAAACGAAGCCCCACAGTAGGACTTTCTCCTGTATCGTGGGTGCGTTTTACAAACATACATTTCACATGCACAACACAACCAGACCCGAAAAGCAACAATTTGTGTTTTTGCTCAAATGTTACCTCCGGCTGGGAATCGAACCCAGAACCGGTGGCGCAGAAGTCAGTTACGCTAACCACTACGCCACACGGTCGACAGTGTTCTTTTGTTTATCTTCATATTTTGGTGTGCAATAAAGCGTTATCAATCAACCAATAATAGCCTATAGTAACTGTAAGGGCGTATTTCACCGTTGAAAAAAAAACCCGACCGGTTCAAGCTAAACGAAGTTTAAACGTTTAACTAACTTCAATGCTACTGTTTGCATTTCATCAACATTAAATGAACGCAGTTAAAGCTCAACGCGATTAATATTCAGAAATCCCAATTTTCGACGTTCAACTCATTAAACGCGTTTAGAGAGCTGTCGTTGTCAATTGCACAACTATGTACACACAAAAATTCTAATTCGTATTGTTTATTGTTTGCATACCTATGTAACCTATGCATCAAAACAGGCTGTTGGATGTCGCAAAATACGAAATACATCGAGGTTTTTGTTTTAGATTGTTCGATGACGATATTTCAAGTAAACTTCGTTTTTCAAACGTGACCAAAATGGAGTTGGTAAATCGGTTAGATGTAAACCTAGATCAATTGATACATTTGAACTCAGTGAAGTAAAACGTGGTTTTATTAAACTTGATTTACAAAGCGATTGATGAAATCGGGTCTAAGAGAGATTCAGTAGATTTAATACATCTATCTAACGACTTTTAACAAACTGACATCTGAGCGGTAGACCGTGAAGTTACTACGCAGAAAATTCAATGTACTTAAAACTGATATAACGGTTCAGTTGAGCGCTGCTATTGGATAACACTACGAGGATAATATGAATATATATTTTCTGTAACGCAAACCACAAGCGCGCTCGTTCCGGCGAGTGGCTTTGCGAACCGGTTAAATCAGTAGGCTTTAGCGAATCTTCCGAAGATCTAGTAAAGTAGCTCGCATTGTCTGAACTTATTGTGGGCTTAGACGGCAGGGTCTGGCATTATTTATTTTTATTATAAACTCTATCAATAGTTGAATAAATGCGGTCCAAGCTGCTAGATTATTGAATGCGCTGCCTGATAACTTAAGACAACCCTCCAGCAAGTACACTTTCAAAAAGAAAATTCGTAAACATTTTCTAAAATGTTTACATAACAGCTGAGTTGTTAAGTAATTATGATCTTCATCATCTTAATCATTATATCAGATTTTAATAGCATGTATTATATTTCGTAATATTTGTATGTCGTCGTCGTCGTCGTCGTCGTCGTTTTAGCCTATCAATAGTCCACTGCTGAACATAGGCCTCCCCATAGATTGCTACAAAAGTTTGTAGCTCTCGTTTTGGGGGGATTTTGCCATAGTTGCCACGCTTGGCAGACGGGTTGGCAACCGCAGTTTATTTATTCAGATGTTCCAGCAAGATGCTGCTGCCCATCTCCCGGTTTTCATTTTTCCATCTGTCGACTTTTACGACACCCACGAGATGAGATGGGGTGGTATTCTCTTAAGCATCTACCACACGGCATATTTGTATGTATTTATATATATATATATATATATATATATATAATGTGACAAGACGAGCAAAACGTTCACCTAATGGTAAGTGCAACGTCTGCGCATAACAAATGCTGTGTCACTCAGAAGATTTTTGTGTGGCACCACACTGCACCCGTCACCCTGAGACATCATATTTTAAGTCTGACTTGCCCAGTAATTACACTAGTTATCAGTGCTATTCAGACCGAAACAGTAATGTGCGGTAGATAAACTGACGCTGTCGTGGTACCTACCTAACCGGATTCCTACATAGGAATTGTACCACCAAGTAACATTGCTTATTTCATTTTCCATTTCAACATATCGTAAATACACTCTGAGCACAGGCCTCTCCTCAAGAGAGTACTATAAAGAGATTAGTATTTTTTTTATTCACAGCTGAAACTATAAAGATATGCAGGAATTTGTCTACCCATAGCTGAGTAATCGATAGAACCCAAAAGACCAGTCAGCTGAATCAGTAATAGGTCCAATACATATCTCATATATTCTACAATGGAAAGAAAGGCTCTCGACTTTGTAATTTTGAAGTAACAAAAGCAATGTAACAAAACGACATGTTTAAGCGTGCAGGGAGCTGGTTTACCATGCTTACCTGTGTGATAATTTTTATTTATTGAGTATATACATTTCTGAGTGACGCCACACTGCACCCATCACTCTGAGACATCAGTTCTTAAATCTCCTATGCCCAGTGAATACACTAGGTAACAGCGCCCTTCAAACCGAAATACAATGATGTTTAAACAGTACTGCTTCACGGCAGAATAACAGACCCTGGGATGGTACCTACCTAGAGGAATTCCGGCACAGGAATCCTATGAGACTATGAGACTTGCTCTTACTCTTGGACGTACAAAGGGCTTTATTGCAGATGTTAATGATGAAACATTATTAATATATTCGAGCGTTACTTACAGCGATCCATTATAATCATTGATATAAAAAAAAACTGTTTGAGTCGGCTCCCCAAAAAATGTACTCATAAAAAGTGCACTGTGCGCTTATTTTAATTAGCATCAAGCCAGCCTTGTCAACGCAAGGACTGTACAAAACGTCGTGGAATGATAGTTGACTTCATTTAAAGTCTACTTTATATAGACTGGGCATAAGATTCAACTCGTAGTTATTTTATCGAAATGTTATCTTTGTTTTTTTTTATTATTTTGATCGATCGAGGCCGCTTCTAGAAGTGATTTTTTTATGAAACTGTGCATCTTGGGTTTTCGATGAAATAAATAAAGTTGGCAATGAAATAAAGTTGAAATAAATAAATGGCCGTGTGGTGGCGGCTCGTTAAAAGAATACTACCACTCCATCTCATCCAATGGATCTCGTAAAAGGCGAGTAAGGACTTAAACTGCACTGTGCGCCCAACAGCGCATGGTGGCGATGGGCTCACCACCTATCACACCAAGTGCGTTGTATTGTTTTGGTGAACCGTGGATTGTGGCAGTCATCTGTTTTTGCAGTGAGTGCCCAGTCTCTGACTATCCCTTATGGGATACAGTCGTGATCTTATGTATGTTATGTATGTAAATAAAGTTAATTTGCATGCATGCGGACCTTACCAAATTACTTCCTTTCTTTCATGATGAAACATTGTTAACTAAGTTATTCAATGTCGATACCTATATATTAGTCGGCTCGGTTGGCGCAGTGGCTAAGCCCTTGGCTTCTGCGCCGCGGGTCGCAGGGTTCGATTCCCGCACGCGACAAATATTTGTATGGCCTACATATAGTTGTTCCGGGTCTGGGTGTTTGTGCATGTAGAATTTATGTCTGTAAAACGCACCCGCAACACTAGGAGAAACCCTACTGCGGGGCTTCGTTTTATAAAAATTTAAAAAAAATGAATATATAGCCGATAGGTGTCCGGCAGAGTAGAATAGCACCTATCTCTTTCCTACCGGGGTATCGTAAAAGGCGATTAATACGAACAGCCTTTATTCGTCCAGAATGATACCACGACATGCAATGCTGTCACTATACTGCCCGTGGGAACGCATTGGGGAGTAACAATTTTTTGACACGTTCCAAAATGGCAGCGACGTGGTTCGCCTCCCCTCGCGTCTCGTTTTTCGCTAGGGCGAAAAGTGGGCTATGTGAGTGGTGTCTGCCTACGAGATTACACGATTATACGAGAAAAAGGTGTGACTGTATGTACGTTATTAAGAGGAAACTGGTGGTAGGATTCCTATGCAGGAGTCCGTCTAGGTAGGTACCACCCCAGGGCCAGTTATTCTACCGTGAAGCAGCAGTGTGCAAACATTACTGTGTTTCGGTTTGAAGGGCACTGTGAGCTAACGTAATCAATGGGCATATGAGACTTAAGAACCTATGTCTCAGGGTGATGGGCACAGTGTAGTGTCACACAGAAGCCATAAGTGTACGCGCAAACACAGGTTTGCGCGTACACTTATAGCACTATAATATCTCCTGCGCAGTTGATAGCTCTCGACAATATTCGAAAGTTGTCGCAGTGGTCGAAATTGGCCAGGAGAATATAACATCACGTAAATGAATAAAAAATGAGTTTAGAATGTAAACTACGTTTTTTATTTGTAGGGATATCAATCCTTTTTTTGTTGTACTTCATGAATCAATTCAACACCTCGTCGACATTGACGTCAATGAAGATAGCTATATCATGCTATATAGTCTACGTAGCAAGACGAACAACTTACGTTCACCTGATGATGAGTAAAAATTGATACAGACGTTAGTATCTAAAAACTTAATTGAATAACTGGTGCAGGGATTACTATGCAGGAATCCGTCTACGCAGGTTTTTTATTGTTTTTATATATTACCAGCTGTTACTATGCCGATTGTCCGACTAGGTAGGTCCAACTTCGACCAAGAGGTCAATCGACGGACCCAACTCGGCTGGGCAGCGTTCGGGAAATTGCGCCACATCTTCTCGTCGAGTATACCTCAATGCCTGAAAACAAAAGTATACAACCAGTGCGTGTTGCCAGTGATGACTTACGGAACCGAAACGTGGTCCTTCACTGCAGGCCGCGTGAGGAAGCTCAGAGTCGCGCAGCGAGCTATGGAAAGGGTTATGCTCGGAGTTTCTCTGCGAGATAAAATCCGTAACGATATTATCCGCAGCAGAACTAGAATAACCGACATAGCCCTAAGGATTAGCAAGCTGAAGTGGCAATGGGCCGGCCATATAGCTCGTAGAACCGACAACCGTTGGGGAAGAAAGGTTCTCGAGTGGCAACCTCGTACCGGCAAACGCAGCGTAGGGCGACCCCCCACTAGATGGAGCGACGACCAGCACGGTTTTGCGGGAAGTCGATGGATGCAGGTGACTCAGGACCGTGTTTTGTGGCAATCTATGGGGGAGGCCTATGTTCAACAGTAGACTGTAATAGGCTGAAATGACTGACTGACTGACTGACTGACTATGCCCGGTGTTTATCTATATAATGCTTAATTAATATGTGTTGAATGTCTGTATGTCCGTGTAACTGCGAAAGTTATGTGTTTGTGTAATAGTATGTGTGTTATGTGTGTGTATGTAGGAAAGTAGCCAAGTCATAACAAATGCTGTATCACCCAGAATATTTCTGTGCGACACCACACTGTGTCCGTCACCCTGAGACATGAGTTCTTAAGTCTCATTTGCCCAGTTATTACGCTAGCCCTCAGTGCCCTTCAAACCGAAACACAGTAATGTTTGCACACTACAGCTTCACGGAAGTATAACTGGCCCTGGGGTGGTACCTACCTAGACGGATTCCTGCATAGGAATCCTACCATCAGTGAAAATCCCATGTTCCACCGCTGTCCCTATTATTCTATAGTCAAGCAATGGTTTGCAAACATTACTGTGATTTGCTGTGAAGAGCACTGGTATCTAACTAATTACTGGGTATATATTATATAAGAACTAATTTTTTAGGGTGTTCAGCGCAATGTAGAAATACTCAGAAATATTCAGGGTGACAGAGCATTTGTCATGGGCAGACGTTACACTATAAGACTTCACACTTTTTTACATATTTGCACCTGCCATCAGTTTTCTAGTCTCCCAGGGTTGACTGCCAGAGAATGCCTCTAGGCATTAAGTCCGCCCATTGTATTCCTTAGATGAAAGTGTTATAATTAAGATTAAATAAATTAATAAATAAAAAAGTCGTGTGGTGTCGTGGGACTCCAGATAGGAACGAAGTTACTTATTATAAAAATATTAATTTCAAGTTCGATGCATAAAAAAATAATTATTCGGGTATACATATTTTATGCACGGTGCTCTACAAAGCAAAGGAATGAAAATTAATGTAGATAAGACGAAAGTAATGGTTTTTAAAAGAGAAGAAAGTATATCGGATTGCAAAGTTCTGATTGAAGGAGAAAGAGTGGAACAAGTGAAAGAGTTTGTGTACCTGGGTTCTAAATTTACGAGAGGCCGAAAGTACGACTGTGATATTGAGAGAAGAGTATTAGCATGAAATCAAGTGAATGGGGCTCTGCATAACTTTATGTGTAGCCAGAACGTATCTAAAAAGACACGACTGGCTGTACATAGGGGAGTTCTGGTCCCCACACTTATGTATGGTAGTGAATGCTGGGTCTGGTAGTGAATGCTGGGTCTGGCAGAAGAAGCATGAAAGTAAGTTAACGCTGTGGAAATGGGAAGTTTGAGAAGTATAGCTGGAGTAACTCTGATTGAAAGATGAGACACAGCGTGATAAAGGAACGTTGCGGTGTGGTTGAAGATGTAGTGAAAAAGATAGAGAAAGGCATGCTTAGATGGTTTGGACACGTAGAGAGGATGAATGAAAGGAGATTGACGAAACAGATTTATGAGGCAAGTGTGAATGGAAAAGCCGGTAAGGGTCGACCTAGGCGTACGTATCACAATCAGATCGTTGAACTTTTGAGGAAAGGTCACGTTAGAAGTACCCGCAACCGACGAGCGTGTGTGAAAACGCTGATGAAAGTAGAAGAAGCAAAAGATGTATGTCAGGATCGTAGCAAGTGGAAAGATGTGGTCTCTGCCTACCCCTATGGGAAAGAGGCGTGACTGTATGTATGTATGTATGTATTTTTATAATGATTTTTTTATCGATAAAAATCAAAAAAACTACTTTACAAAATTATCATAACATCTTTATTTTGTTTACAATGATTTATAAAACTATATAATAATATACAAAGAAACAGCTATTTTTATAGAGCGTTTCTAACCTATAAATAAAAACAAATATTATTAAAATTACTAGTGGTTAATATTTATAATATTTTTTTTATTTAAAACTTTGAAACGCTCTCAATTGTTTCTAGTTTACAAAAAAAATAAGAGTAGGTAAGTAACTAATAGGTAGTATAGTAAGCGAGCGTAGTTCGCTCCCTGGTAGCTTGCACCGCGGCATTTTTCTTACTTTTAGCATTTTTATACCTGTCGTAACTTCTAAACGATAGGTCCGATTCGAATAATTTAAAGAGGACTGTACATGTATATAACCAACCTTGACTATGAAACTATTTTGTAGTATAAGGATTAATATCATGATACGAATGTCCATTATCTTTCGATTCTACTCGTGTTTTGATAGAATAATTTGAACAAAAAGTGGTGTATTGTGACTTAACTATAATAGTTAGACATATAAACTCGCAGATTTTTTTGTGAGTAATGACGAGTACTATGAAAATGTAGTACATTATTTTCTTTAACATTAATAGTTTTTGCAGCGCACGCCAAATAATGACTTTTATCAATACATTTTTGATCTTGAGTTACATCATAGCAATTTTCGTAGGGAACTCGTTTTTTTTTAATAAAACACAACTCATGTTATTCGGTGATAATGTAGTTGTATATAAGTGAAAGATTTTTTAAAATCGGTGCAGTAGTTTTTGAGTTAAATCATTGCAAACAAACATATCTTTCCTCTTTATAATAATAGTATAGATAAATATCTTACGCTTTTTTCTTTTAAAGTTACGGACGTTTTTTGCCGGCTAGGGTACCCCACCGCAACGCCCCATAAGGAACTTCTTTCCAAAAAATATAATTCTTATTACCAAATACATCAGTTAACTGTACCATAACTAAAAAGGAAACAAAATATTTTTCTAACATACGTAATAGGCTGAAGTTCGAAGGACACAAAGAGGGAACGACTTGTTGCAAGTCACTCACGAGCGAGACGTATTTCACAAGTAACGGTAATAATTCATCGCACTAGTGACAACAGTTCGCACCGTGTCTACACCAGCTCTCATGTTCGCGTCAATCATTTCCGCCCATCGTCTGCAATGGCTAAAAAAACTCTGTTCCCATCACTGACTGTCAGCCTGTTACTCGTCGGCGGTTGAAGCGATTTATTGTTGTCAACGATCTCGATGTGAGCGCTGTTTTAAAATATGTTCGAGACACTGTTTTCGTTTTTTATTTTATTTTTTTTATTTCACTAAAGTGACGGAACGAGCAAAACGTTCACCTGACGGTAAGTGTAACGTCTGCCCATAACGAAAGCTGTGTCACCCACAAAATTACTGTGTGACACCACACTGCGCCCGTGACGGGCATCAGTTCTTAAGTCTCATATGCCCAGTGATTATGCTAGCTCTCAGTGCCCTTGAAACCGAAACACAGTTATGTTTGCACAGTACTGCTTCACGGCAGAATAACTGGTACCTACCTAGACGGAATCCTGCATAGGAATCCTACCACCAGTATCGTTCGTTGTCGTTGTTAACGAAGGTACTTTCAGCTATTAATGTAACTAGTAAGAAGCTAGCTACTCGTATATTTTGATCGAGGGCTCTATAGCAGGCAGCTTTACATCTAGCGTTCTTGGCCGTATTAAAAAAAAACTCAGTTATACAGCGAAATTCGTAAAAATAATTCAGCATATATTTTCTCAATTTGAAATACGTCATGATACAAACACACAATTTTCAAAATGACACCTAAGTGAAAAAGCAAATGACACTAACAAAAAATAAAATGAATAAATTCTACATAATGATTTCTTATATTTACGCGAATAATATACATTTAAATAAAACTAAATTTTATGGATTATTAAATTAGTTGATTTCATTTAAAAATAATAAATAAAATAGGAAATAAATTAATAAAATTATTTTAAATAAAACTAGATTAATACATACCATATATTTGGACCATGGCATGGGTGTTGAAAAGCGTTCGAAACGTCTAGTTATAAATAGTTCAAAATCAAACGCGTTTTATTTAAATGTTAGTTTTATTTCAATTAATTCTATAATCAACGATTTTCATTTTTAAAAATAGGATTTCATGAATTCATTTTAAATTACAAGCCTTTCTAGTTCTAGTCACTTTTAGTGCGACCTACGCAAGAAGACCTACGTTAGGCAGAACGTAGCTGTCGAATGCTTTAGTCCAAAAGAATAAGCGGTTTATATCTTAGGAGATGCCTCAGTAATGATGGTAATTATAATTCAGGGAACACAGGGTAGGGAACACTTGCCTTGTTAATATTTCGTTTATAGTAAATTTATGGAAAATATCTGTCGGGTTCAATTTTGTACAGAAACCGTCGTACACATTATTTTTCATTTCAAACTCGGTAAGGGGTTTATAGTCTAACAAAAACAATGGTAATGTCATTAATGACGATATATTCTGGTTTTTTGGTTAAAATTGTCTAAGCATGTCACATTAAAAAAAATCTAAGCTATCAGAAGGGATATTATGGAAAAGATATTGCTTTTTGTTGGGATTTGATCATACGACAAATGAAAATTAATTACAGTGTATTTTAATTCAAATCTTAATGCATGGTAATCTAAATCTGTGCCATGTGGTGGCGGCTCGTTAAAAGAATACTACCACTCCATCTCATCCAATGGATCTCGTAAAAGGCGAGTAAGGAATTAAACTGCACTGTGCACCTAACAGCGCTTGCTGGCGATGGGCTCACCACCTATCACACCAAGTGCATTATATTGTTTTGGTGAAACGTGGATTGTGGCAGTCATCTGTTATTGCAGTGAGTGCCCAGTCTCTGCCTACCCCTTATGGGATACAGTCGTGATCTTATGTATGTAATCTAACCTATGTGGGCTGGCATGTATGACAGCGGTCTACTTTATACCGCACCGCCCACGTGTCCCACAACAATAAAATTCACGAAGCCGACGTTCCGATGGGCTCAACAATGCAATACTTCATACAGTCGCGCACATCATTGCGTAATTAACACACTTGTTGTATTGTAGAAATACTTCTGGCGGAAATACTCTAACTGTAAAAGTATTTACAATTTGCAACATTTATAGCGTACTGGATTTTTTTAAATTTGATTTGATAAAGTGACGAAACGAGCAAAACGTTCACCTCATGGTAGCTGATGCTGTGTCACCTAGAAATTTCTGTGTGACACCACACTGCGCCCGTCATCCTGAGACATCAGTTCTTAATTCTCATATGCCCAATGAATACGCTAGCTCTCAGTGCCCTTCAAACCGAAACACAGTAATGTTTACACACTACTACTTCACGGCAGAATAACTGGCCAGGTAGGTACTACCTAGACGGATTTCTGCATACAAATCCTACCACCAGTAGCAGAATAACTAGCCCTGGGGACCTACCTAGACGGATTCCTGCATAGAAACCCTACCACCATTAGCAGAATAACTGGCCCTTGGGTGGTACCTACCTAGATGGATTTCTGCATAGGTACCCTACCACCAGCATTATCTAAAAAGATTACAATAGAATATTTTTTATTAGGCATTATTTACATAATACTTATTGAACGTCTATATTAAGTTACACTGGTTTGCAAAAACTGAACTTGTCCTAGGAATAACCAGCAAGAAACTCAACAGGAATTTTTTTAGTAATTTTAAGAATAATGTACAATCACAGCAGTATTATAAAGATGTAGAAATAGCTTGGCAGCGACCACCTCATTACCAGGGGTTATCATCATACATGTGTTATTTAATGTTATTATAACCCTTTTTAAAGACCTTGTTTAGTGAGTTTTTGATTGAAAGACTGTGCACTTTCTGGGATTTGTTTGTAAAAAATCAATTAAATTGCATCACTAAGCGATATCTTTGCGACTTTTGTATTGTCTGAACTAATATTATAAAGAGGAAAGATTTGATTTTTTGTATGTTTGGTTGTAATGATTTAACTCAAAAACTACGGAACCGATTTTGAAAATTCTTTAACCTATAAACAACTATATTATCACCGAGTAAGATGAGTTGTATTTAATTGAAAAAAAACCGATATCCCTACGATAATCGCTGTGATGTAACTCAAGGTATCAAAAATTTACTGATAAAAGTCATTATTTGGCGTGCGCTGCAAAAACTATTGATGATAAAGAAAATAATGTACTACATTTTCATAGTACTCATCATTACACAAAAAGTCCGCGAGGCTATATGTCTAACTATTATAATTAAGTCACAATAACCGCTTTTTGTTTAAATTAGTCTATCAAAACACGGGTAGAATCGAAAGATGATGACATCCGTATCATGATATTAACCCTTATCCTTGAAAATAGTTTCATAGTCAAGGTGGATTAGGTACATGTAAAGTCCTCTTTAAATTATTCGAATCGGACCTATCGTTTCGAAGTTACGACAGGTATGAAAATGCTAAAAGTAAGAAAAATGCCGCAGTGTGAGTGAATAGCCCTGCGCTCGTCCGCGCTACTCGCAAATATACTAAGATCTATTAATTACTTACCTACTCATATTATTATTTGTAAACTGGAAACAATTGAACAGTGGTTTGCAATTTTAATTATATATTTTCTTTTATTTAAAACTTTAAAACGCTCTTTAAAAATACAGGCGGCCGCGGTGTCTCTGTATTTCATGACTTATGTTCCCATAAATAAAACATTATTTTGGTAAAATAACGTAATCTTATCTGACCAGCTGCAGAGCCGCCGATGAGAATAGTCGCTACAAAAAATGTTAGTGTAAGGAACTGTGGTTGTTCTATTTGTCCAAATAAAGTACTAATTTATCTTTCTAATATCTATCTACCCGTGCGAAGCCCGGGCGAGTCGCTATTTTAATATAATTTTGTAATTATTAAAGCTTTTGGTACGAACGCTTGGCAGGCGAGTTGGCAAACGCAGTTTATTTATTCAGACGGTCCAGAAAGATGCTGCTGCCCCTCTAGTGGTTTTCATCTTCTGTTGAATTTTCACCCTCAATCAACCCACGGGATGAGAGAGGGTGGTAAATTCTCTTAAGCCACCACGCGGCAAATGGATTCGGGGTGTGTATTATTTAAGTTAAGAACTAAACATTGTTTTTAAAAATTACATTACTTGGTGGCCACTGGTACCTTACAAATGGCTTCTGAATTGATGAAACCGGATCTGATAAACGACATTTCAACAACTTCTGTTCTTATGACAAGGGCATAGAGTTGATTATAGTTAATCGAACGTCAGAGGTTTACAGCATAGAGTTATTGGTTAACGTAAGCATGTTATTAGGTAAGCAACAGGATTCAGATTATTACCGGGTACATTATTTATTACCGGATATTTGGTTTAGAGTTCAATGCACTCACTAGTAACTGGGCTTACTAGTGAGATAAATAGGCGAAAGTTCCTTTGTTTTTGTTCCTCTAAAATTGTCGAGTGTTTCGAGTATGTTTGGCGTTGCATTTAAAATTAAAATGGTTAAGTATTATTATTAAAAAATATTATTAGTGAAGGTATGATAATTATTTTAAAGCATTACAGATTATTTTCAGTAAATCAAGTAGTTTTACAAGATATTACGTCATCCTTACATTTGAATATTTCATAAATGGTGGTAAGATTCCTATGCCCGAAGGAACCCGTCTAGGTAGGTACCACTCCAGGGCCAGTATTCTGCCGTGAAGCAGTAGTGTGAAAACTTAACTGTATTGCGGATTAAAGGGCACTGTGAGCTAGTGTAATCACTGGGCATATGAGACTTAAGAACAGATGTCTCAGGGTGATGGGCGCAGAGTAGTGTCACGCATAAATGTTTTGGGTGACACTACTCTGCGCCCATCACTTGAGCTTTTGCTATGGGAAGACAAACTTTTTGCTTGTTCCATCACTTGATCCAATTAAAAAATTATAGAATATAATCTTAACAATTTTTCCTAATAACTCAATACTTTATTATTTAATGGATTATATTGTACAGGGTCATTCGTAATGTCCTATATATCCCGGCAGGCTGGGCTTAAGGACGATGTGTATATGCCCCAAAATATATAATGAGCCTCGTAGCGTGATACCTGTAGGAGATATGTCGACTTAAAGAATTTGCTTAAAACTCATAGGTGACTACCATGTTATACAGCTGATCGAGGCAATGAACTCATAAATTTAATTGGGCGTTTTCCATTGAACTGCCATCGAAAGAACTCCCAAGTACTAGGATAACGTGAAGCTTAAGGAAATCTGTTGCGAAGTAAATCTGTTAGTATGACGCCGTAGTAGGGTAACATAAATTAAATGGAGAAGAAAACTTACTTTTAAATTTGTTTGATTCGGGACAAGGACTTTCTGAGTTAGGGTCGCGTAAAGTTTTACAAAACAAATAATTTTATGGTTTCGTATGAACAGTTTTAGTATACCATTTTGTCATTAAAGCCTCCCCATTACGTTTATCAGATCAAAGTAGCATGGGTAGGTGCCGGGATGTTATACCAATTATCAATAATGTTGTATATGAAATTGTGACTGGTTTTCTGTTATTGGATGAATAAGCGAAAAATTTAATATGGCGGGAAACTAATTCTGGACGTTAAACCTGTCTGTGACTTAAGTAAAAAATAAATTAAGGAAATTATTTATAAAATATTGGTGCAACGTATATTACATACAATTTATAAGGTATTAAAAAAAAAGTAAAGTTTCAGCCTATAAATGTCCCACTGCTTAGCACAGGCCTCCTCTCATTTCTGAGAGGGTTTTGGAGCTAGGGAGAATCCGCCACGCTGCCCCAATACGGGTTGGCGGACTACACATGTCTTCGAAACATTTTTTTATTTCTCAGACATGCAGGTTTCCTCACGACGATTTCCTTCACCGCCGAGCACGTGGTAAATCAGCACTTAAAATTGCAATTAACATTTTAGTGGTGCCGGCACCGCGAATCGAATCCAGGTCACTCGTGTACTATGAAATTTAAAGCGAGCGCCTAGCTCCTGAGCTATCACGGCTTATAAGGTTTAAGCTTGTGTAATACAGTTTGTAGAGAATGAATCAATAATTCTTCTTAAGTACAATTTTACGTATAATTTCAGTGATATTGCATAAGAAAACATTGGAAGATTTGCAGATCTTTAAATGGCAGGCGACGTAATTAATTCTAAAGAAGACGAAGAACGGAAATCGCGGAGAGCATTCGCAAACAAATTTGGGCTCCAGATGTGAACACGCCGCCACGTAACAGTTTAATGTGCGGCAGAAAATTAAACCGTCGCAAATGCATTCCTCCACCAGTCTGATCATGATAAGTTAAGCGGCGCCGACTTATTTCTTAATTAACGTAATTTTCTGTCGAGTTGGATTTAGTTCGAAAGTTAAACTTGAGGTTTTTTTGTTCCAACTGATTTAATGGCATTTAAGACTAAGAGAAATTAAAAGAAAAAAAAATGTTCGCATGTGATAAGTAATATATCGTTCAACTTTACATAAGTCAATTTATATACTATAGTCTGGTATCTATCTATATACTCCTTTTTAAGCATATTGCGAGCACGGAGGAATATTAGTTTAAAATGTTAGTTCCTATGCAGGAATTCGTCTAGGTAAGTACCACCGCAGGGTCAGTTATTCTGCCGTGAAGCAGTAGTGTGGAAACATTACTGTGTTTCGGTTTGAAGGGCCACTGAGAGCTAGCGTAATCACTGGGCATATGATATTTAAGAACTGACGTCTCGGGAGACGGGCGCAGTGTGGTGCCACACAGAAATATTCTGGATGACACAGCATTTGTTGTGGGCAGACGTTGCATTTAACATCAGGTGAACGTTTTGCTCGTCTCGTCCCTTTCTCCAATAAAAAAAACATTGCTTTTTAAATAACACGAAAGTCAATGAATTACTAATATAGATATATATAAGTTTTGCCGCGATCGATATAAAAAGATATAAATAGATGTAAAGATATGTATATTCAATAAAAAAGTTAAAAGTTAAAAGGAATCGAGGTCGAATTTCGGCCATTGAGCGAACACTAGGTTTTCTTACGACTGATGGTCAATCTTAGCTCGAAGGTTTTTTTCAGCTTTGCCGTCTTGAAAGGTGGCAGAGCGCTGAGGCCGCTTAGCCAAAACCTTTATTTATGGATGACCAGGGCAAGGGCCCCCTGATAGGAGACCTCGGCTTGGACCTTCATCTTGTTTGCGAGAGTAACTGGCTCGAGGGTGCCCAAGAGGGCTGGCCTCGGCTCGGTCAGTTACTTCTTTCGGGAGGGCAATTATACTATTACTATTTTCACTATTAGAATTTTACCACTAATTCTGAATTCGTTTCCGCTCGAGGAGAAATGGCGCAAGAAACTCCTGCGACGCTTCCTTTTATGACATTACTATTAGTAGGTAAACACCTGATATATTTTGACATAAACATTTTTTATCACCTATATTATTATAAAGAAACTCTTATATGAATCGATAGTAATAAATGTTTATTTGACTACAGGCAGAGGAGTTGAATGCGCTGGTGGGAGATGCGTTCCGAATGGCGTTCGCGTCGCAGTTACAGCCCTCCGCTCCGCTGTGGGTGAGTACTCTTTAATACTTCCTCACGACCATGATACTTGGTCAGTATACCTTAATACTGTCCAGCGTTTGAATTGTTTAGTTGTATAGTATTCAAGTTATTGGTTGTCTGCTTTATATTTATTTGTAAACGTTTCATATCCATGACACTAGATCTAATACTACCGTCGATTTTGTTAGCATATACGATACGTCGTGTTCGGAAAGGTTATCTGTTAATTCGTCCACACATTCGTTCCTCGAGCACGTTATGTTCATGTAATGTTTTTCTTACAGTAGAAAGTGACGCGACGAGCAAAACGTTCGTCTGGTGGTAAGGGCAACGTCTGTCCATAAGAAATGCTGTGGCACTCACAACGTTTCTGTGTAGCACCACAGTCTCATGCCCTGTAATTACACTAGCTGTCAGTGCCCTTCAGACCGAAATGTAGTAATGTTTGCACACTACTGCTTCATGGTAGAATAACTAATCCTGCGGCGATACCTACCCAAACGGACTCCTCCATGGGAATCCTACCACCAGTAAAGTATATGTAAGTTTCACTCCATAACAGTCACAGCGTCACCCAAAACTTTGAATTACAAAAAATGTCATTTGACTAGCGACAGTGCCATACGATACGAAACCCAGTGATGCCTAATTTGACCACATGTCCCGCTTTGTGCTGTGTCCCGTTGTCCCCAAAATTCGTAAAAATGTCCCGCTTTCACAAAACAAAAGCGAACCAACAATTCATACAAACAATTCCATTCATATTTAAAAAGTTAACTTGATATATTAACCAAATTTTGCTGTTTTATAAAACCAGATTAGACAAGACTAGTTCTTATTTATTTTATACATGTTTTATTCTTAAAGAATAATAATTTTAGGACATCCCACTCTAAGAGAAAAAAGAAGTGGTCACGTTAGTAATACACGGTGTCAAAAAATCTAAGCTATAAACTCGAAACACACAGGATGAAACATGATAACGTGAGATGCCCTATGTTATGCGGATTGTCCCTGCTTATGTCGTAATACATCGTTTAATTATTTATCATTTTCAGTGGTCGCAGGAAAAATACATTTTGAGAAGTAGTGTCAAAGTCAAAAGTTCTTTATTCAATTTGGGCTTGTTTAAAAGCTCCCATGAACGTCAAAATCTGAAGGAGAAGTGTAATTACTGGGTATATGAGACTACTGAGTTGTCATAATGTTTTCTTTTATTTACGCGAATATTACACATTTAAATAAAACTATTTTTTACGGATTTTATCGCGTTTAATTTAGAACTCTAAATTAAACGCGATAAAATCCGTAAAAAATAGTTCTACTGAGTTGTGTCGCACAGAAATTCACGGCGACACAGCATCTCTTATGGGCAGACGTTGCACTTACCATCAGGTAAACGATTAGCTCGTCTCGTCACTTTATCCAATAAAATATTTTAAAAAAACACAGTGGGACGGGCGCAGTGCGGTGAAAAAAAATGTTCCGGGTGTCTCGGCATTTTGGACATACGTTGCACTCACCACCAGGTGAACGTTTTACTCGTCACTTTCTTCTATATATATGTGTTCATCATCATTAGCATCATCATTAGCCAATCCTAGTGATTGGCTGAAATGATGATGCACTGCTGAACATAGACCTCCCCCATAGATTGCACATACATATAAACTAACATACAAACACCTACATACACAGAAATACACGTAATGGTTTCATATAAATTTGTAAAGATTTAATTATACACTTTCACATATCTGCCCTGAAAAGTATAAAAATATACTATACCAAAACATCCATTGCCATCTGGCCTGTGGTGCAGTAAATTTTGTCGAATCGCCGCCAAGAGAACACTATATATAATCGTACAAGTAATTTATTACTACTGTTCCGTTAAACAAGTATCATTATATAAACTTAACTAGCTATGCCTCTCGGTTTCGCCCGCATAAAAAATCCGACCTCGATGGATGATATACATAATATGTACTTCCATATTTGGGATTGGATGGGATTTCGGGGTTTTAATTGTTTTGCGCGGAACCCTAATTATCTTTCAAAAATTAAAGTAGTCTCAGTTACCCGCTATAATATCAGCTATCTGTCAATGAAAGTCCCTTCAAAATCGGTCCAGCTGGTTCGGCGATTAGCCGACGCAAACAAACAGACAGACAGACAAAAATTTGCATTTCTTTGCCGAAATCCATTATAATGAAGGAAAGTAAGTTAATTTGCGAAGATCCATCGAAATATTTTTTATTTCTCAGACATGCAGGTTTCCTCACGATGTTTTCCTTCACCGCCGAGCACGTTGTAAATTAGCACTTAAAATTGCAATTAACAATTTTCGTGGTGCCGGCACCGGGGCTCGAACCCAGGTCACCCGCATACTATGAAATTAAAAGCAAACGCCCAGCCCCTGTACTACCACGGTGCCTATGACAAATTCTGTGTCACCTATAATATATCTGTGTGGCACCACACTGCGCCGAGACATCATATGACCAGTAATTGCACTAACTAATGGTCCACTAACACCGAAAAGTTATAATGTTTGCGCACTTGTAATATGCGTGAGAATAACTGACACTGCGCTGGTGCCCACCTAGACAGATTCCTCCACCGGAATCCTAGCACGAGTAAATTATTTAGATTTTTTTTACCTATGGGGTTCTGATATACAATTTCATAACTTCTCACAATTTTGTAGAAATTATTGCAGCATAATACAGATTGTTTGTTTCGAATATACAACAATTAAACCTCACCATAAATAAGCTCTATAAAACTACAGTATCCAAGGGTTGTAAGGCCGTTACTTACAATGTCTTCCCGACCTGTTCCAGAACATTCCGCACTCCCGTTGCCAACTCGTTAGCTGGGTCTAATTTTATTTATGTGTTCCGTTCCACGATAGTCCAGTATGAAATACATTCGAGTATTGAGAAATAATATAATAAATACTCACATTCTAACCTTTTTCCTATGTAAGGGGTAGGCAGACCACACCCGTAACCGTCTAGGTAGGAACCACCCCAGAGCCAGTTATTCTGCCGTGAAGCAGTAGTGTGCAAACATTACTGTGTTTCGGTTTGAAGGGCACTGAGAGCTAGCGTAATCACAGGGCATATGAGACTTTAGAACTGATGTCTCAGGGTGATGGGCACAGTGAGGTGTCATACAGAAATGTTCTGGGTGACACAGCATTTGTTATGGGCAGACGTTGCACAAAAACTAGACTTGACCCGGTGGCTAACCACGTCGCCGCCATTTTGGTAAGAGTCGAAAAGTTGTTACTCCCCATTGCGTTGCCACGAGCAGTATAGTGACAGCATTGCACATTATGGTATTATTCTGCACGTTATAGGCGGTCCGTACAATGCCTTAGTCGCCTCTTTCGTCACCTCGGTAAGAACGATGTAGGTGCTATTCGACTCTGCAGGGTGAACGTTTTGATCGTCACGTACCTATTTCCAACAAAAAAAAATTGCTAACTTGCACATCCTTAAAAATGTCTATTGAATTCCATGGAAGAGTAGTTTATAAAAGGCAATTCGCAATGGAGCAGCGCACGATGCTTCTGACTCTCTAATTATGAAAGTTAATTATGTGCCCTACATTAGATTGTAAGATATTATCTCTCATATATGCTTTAGTTCTGTTATATGATATATTATTATATATTATATTTATTTTCACTGGTGGTAGGATTCCTTTGCTCGAATCCGTCTAGGTAGGTATCACAGTAGTACCAGTTATTCTGGCGTGAAGTAGTAGAGTGCAAACGTTACTGTGTTTCGTATTGCAGGGCACTGAGAGCTGTAACTAGTGGGCATTGTGACTTAAGAACTCATGTCTCCGCATGGTACCACTCAGAATTTTCTGGGTGACACAGCATTGATTATGAGTAGACGTCCCTTTGTTAATTAAGAAAAATACACTACCTTCCTTCCTTTTTTAACTCTGTCTATTCAAAATAGTACTATTAGTACGAGTACTGTCTTGCAGAATATGAAATGAAAAGAACATATATACATACATAAGATCACGACTGTATCCCATAAGGGGTAGTCAGAAACTGGGCACTCACTGCAAAAGTAGATGACTGCCACAATCCACGTTTCACCAAAACAATATAATGCACTTGGTGTGATAGGTGGTGAGCCCATCGCCACCATGCGGTATTGGGTGCACAGTGCAGTTTTATTCCTTACTCGCCTTTTACGAGATCCATTGGATGAGATGAAGTGGTAGTATTCTTTTAACGAGCCGCCACCACACGGCGGCTGAAAAGAAGCATGAAAGTAAGTAAGTAAGAATGAGAAGCTTGAGAAGTATAGCTGGAGTAATTTTGATCGACAAAGTGAGGAGTAGCGTGATAGAGGGAACGTTGCGGTGTGGTTGAAGATGTAATGACAAAGATAGAGAAAAGGATGTATAGATGGTTTGGACGGTTGGAGAGGATGAATGAAAGAAGATTGACTAAACAGATTTATGAGGCGAGTGTGTATGGGAAAGCTGGTAAGGGACGACCTAGGCGTACGTATCACGATTAGATCGGAGACCTTTTTAGGAAAGGTCACGTTAAAAGTGCCCGTAACCGACGAGCGCGTACTACGCAAATCAAAGTATAAGAAGCGAAAGATGTGTATCAGGATCGTAGCAAGTGGAAAGATGTTGTGTCTGCCTACCGCAATGGGAAAGAGGCGTGACTGAATAGATAGATAGATAGATAGATAAATCGTTTATTTGGTCACTACAACACAGATACAATTTACACATACAAATAAACAATAAACAATATCAAGAAAAAAAAAAGGTGATTTTAAAGAAACCAAGACATTTTAGATAGCGTTTTCTGCAGTGACACAAAAAGGCCATAGCTCAGTGCATCTTTGCTCAATGAACAAGCACTGATTTTCAGCTATAACCCAGAGGGTAAAAAATAAATAAATAAATATGATGCATGTTTAAAGTGTATATTGGCGATGGTGTTTTTGTTAATATAAAAACGCAGTGTATATAACAAGCGATATATTTAGATATAAGGATCATGAGCATAGTTTAATACTTACAAGAAAAATACTACAAAAGAATCTGCAATTATAAATAAATTATTAAATATAATAGATATAGTGTAAATTTAAATAAGTGATATAGTAAATGGTAAGTAATATGTGCTTGTAAAATGCGAGTAATGTGTAATGCATATTCCCTCCCAACACCGCCACCTACGAGAAATGCTTAGGAATACGTAGCTTTTGTTTTTTGAATTAATGGTATTTGAATGTAAAATATAAAAGAATAAATCTTAGAACGTGAAATATTTATTAGATTCAATTAATTTTAATTGAGTTACTAAATCAAAAGTGGCAGTCCTATATAAACAATACAATTCAATACTAATTCTTGTCGCCATATTATTAGTCAGCCCAGTCATCCATCTCCATGTAAATAAGGAACACTTAATAACGGTCCGCTTGAATCGTTCACGCGTGCAGTAGCCGGCGGCCGTTTTACCAACCTATTATTATTTTTAAGCGATCACGGACTTGCAGTGGGGTGAATTTTTGTATGGTAAGAATTATTTCGTTACGGTCACTTCAGTAATTTTCGGACGTAACTGAATCCACGGTTAGCTGTGAAAGTAAACTAGCAATTAAGATAATGATGCCTTATATTTCCGCGAATACTCATCCGTACAAATATTATAAGTGCAAAAGTAAATCTCTTGGTCCCTCTGTCTGTTTGTTACCTTATCGCGGTTCAACCGATATTAACAACATTTGGCACCGAGATAGCTTGCATTCTGAGGACGAACATAGTATAGTTTTTATCCTGGAAAATCAAACAGTTTTTAATGGATATTTAAAAAAAATATATCCACGCGGACGAAGTCGCGGGCATCAGTTAGTTCGATACGAAATCATATTTTTCAATACACTAAACTGATGATCTGCTGACATTAGTAACGGTTACTGATATTTTTATATGTTTGCGCTTATATACGCTTTATATTAGCTTTACTTGTATGTTTGTAACCGACTCCTTAGAGCTCGATTTTCTCCTACTTTGAACGATCCGATTTATTTCAAATTTTGCACACCTGTCAAAGACCAATGACAATGCAATAATTCGACTAAAAAATAAAAAATAATAGTTAAAAAAAACTAAAAAAAACACGCTTTTATAGAAGATCCAACTAAATTACTCAATAGATGGCGCTAATATATTACTGTTATAGAGGACATCGTCTTGAATTAGTTTGTAACAAAATAAATAGTTTAAAAAAACTAATAATGCACGCTTTTATAGAAAATACAACTAAAAAAATAATATTTAAATGAAACTAATTTTACGGATTTTATCGCGTTTTATTTTATTATTTATAACCCGACGTTTCGAGTGCTTTACAGCACCCATGGTCACGGGCGGACTGAGGTGACAGATGTCCCGATGTCATAGTTAACCCGGAGTACCTTCAGCTTTTAATTATTATTCCTTGTCCGATCTACGCAGAAAGAGCTTACTGTGTCTTGAAGTCTTGCAGTGGTATGCTTGGTTTTTGATTTAATTTTATTAATTATAGGATCCCAAGCCGGTGGTAATGCCCAACCATCTTCCCTATTGAAATTAGGATGTTTTTTAATTTCAATAGCCTCGCGAATCATCCTTGGTAGGAATCGGTGTTCTTTTGCAAGGATTTGTGGTCTATCAAATCTGATGTAATGGTTGGGATGATCCAGAACATGGTCACAGACTGCAGACTTCCTGGAGCGTCGATGCTTCACATCAGCTATGTGTTCTTTAACGCGGGTTTTAATGGATCTTTTAGTTTGCCCTATGTAAGAGAGACCACATTCACAATCCAGCTTGTATACTCCTGCATCTTGTAGAGGGATGTTACACTTGACAGATGGTAAAAACTGACTTATCTTCTTCGGCGGCTTGAAAAATGTTCTTATAGAAGCTCGATTCAAAATATAGCCAATCTTGTCCGTGACTCCTCTGACATATGGAAGAACAGCAGGTACACACGCTCGACTGTGGCCGGCTTCACTCGGTCACTGCGACGAAGGCGCGGAACCCGAAGCTTGTTGTCTTGCAAAACTTGCTTGACATGCTGAAGCTCGGCGGCCAGGTGTTTACTGTCACAGATCCCTTGTGCTCTCTGAAACAAAGATTTACCCACGGTAGCTAACTGTGATGGATGGTGGTGAGATTCACCGTTTAAGTACCTATTTGTATGGGTCTTTTTCCTATACACAATGTGACTCAATGTGTTATTAGGATTTCTAATTATTAAAACATCTAGAAAAGCTAAACAGTTATTTGTCTCTAACTCCATTGTAAATTGTATTTTAGAATTTATGGAGTTAAGGTGGTCTAAAAATGCAGTGACTTTATCAGAAGGTAGTATTGTGAAAGTATCATCTACGTACCGCTTGTAGAACCTTGGATTTACTGGAGAAGTACGGAGGGCTTTCTCCTCAAAGTCTTCCATGAAGATGTCAGCAACAATGGGAGATACTGGGGAGCCCATCACCACACCATCTACTTGCCGGTAGTATTGCTCCTTCCACAATTTATAAATAATACAATAAAACGCGATAAAATCCGTAAAATTAGTTTCATTTAAATGTGTAGTGTTCGCGTAAATATAAGAAATCATTATGTGAACCAGTATGGACTGGAAATCGCAAACAAAATTCGCCGGTTAGAAGATCTCAAGACCAAGCGCGCAAGATTTATAACATCTTTAAATTTCTTGAAGAGATGCAGAGACCATAATCTCATTCCTACGTGTGTCAAAATATCAGCTAAAAAGAACATTCGAGGAAGCGCTAAGATCTTAAATCAGGCAAGTAAAAAGTTGTTACGAACGGTGATTCAGCATAACCGTACCGATCTGCATAGAATAAATACCGCCATAGACAATTCATCCAGTGAACTAAAAACAATTTTAACGACATTTGATTTTAATAATTGCATCGAAACCTTAAATAAGCGCGAAACAACTAAATATAATGAATGCAAAAATAAACATATACAAAAATATCAAAAGTTAACGACCAAATTAAATGTCAAACTTCAATCTCAACGAATGAACGGAACGCGACCGTTGAGTAAAGACAAAGATCATAGATTACGCGCGGTCTATAATCTGTCAAAACAAACACTGGATGAATCAACTTTACAAGTATTATCGAAGGGAAAAGTGCACCACCCGCCCTCCCTCAGTAGCGTGCACAAGCAAACTAACACCGCCACCAGGAACCGCCACCAGGTACCCTCCACCAACCACTACAATACCACCACTAGATAATATACACCACCGAAGCCGAGAACACGACACGTGTTTCGCCCCAAAACGAGGCATTATCAAGCGTAATAGACTCTACGACAGGCGGCCGCCGAGTGAGCGGCGCGGTCAAAGAGCTGCCTATTTATACTACAGGTGACGCAAACGGCCCCCACCTACGACATTGCGATTACAATATCGTGATAGCGACCGCTTGCTCACACAATCCACCACCCGAATTACATAAGCAGCCGTTTGCGACCGAATTGATAGCAAACGACTACTTCGAGTATATTTAAACTTTAAGTACTGGATTTAAAGATATTTAAAAGTGGTGAATTCGAGACGTTTGTTTGTTCATTCAGCAGTGCAATGTTATTATTTTTATTTTTTATTATTTCTAATTGCTCCAGCACACACAGCCGAAGCCCCTTGTCGCAAATATGTAGGACTTTAAATGTGTGGTCGCTAGTTAGGTTATGCCCAGTTTCCAAAAGATGTTTTGCGAAGTGTGATCTGTCGGGATTGCAATTTCTGTACGCGGCCAAATGCTCCTTGTATCGGGTCCCGAAATTGCGACCAGTCTGACCCACGTAAACGGCGCTGCATTCACTGCAAACAAGTCTATAAACGCCGGATTTTTGGCGTTCATCAATTTTGTCTTTGACGTTACAAGCCCCACTCAGCGAATTGCTTGTCCTGAACGCAACGTAAATATCGTTACGCCTAAGAGTCCTTGCTATTCTCTCAGATACAGGACCCAAGTAGGTCAAACTGCTCACATATCGTCGAACACTTCGGGATGTAGCCGCGTACAGATCTTTGCGAACTATATGAATTTGTTTCTTTTTTATTATGGTGTTAATAATATTTTTTGAATAACCGTTAGAGACCGCAATCTGATAGATGATTTGGAGCTCCTTGGCATAATTATCCTTATTCAGAGGTACGGTCAATAGACGATTGACGTAACTATGGAAAGCGGCCAATTTATGTTGCCAAGGGTGACACGATGACGCGGGGATGACAGAATCTGTATGGGTCGGTTTGCGGTAAATTTGAAAATCATGGGTGCCGTTTTTATGGGATATTGAAATATCTAGAAAGTTAAGAGTACAGTCTTGTTCCAATTCCATCTTAAATTTTATTTTGGGGTGAATTTTGTTTAATTTATTAAAGAAAACGTCCAGTTGTCTTCGGGTACCTGTCCAGCAAATGATAATGTCGTCTACATATCTGTAGTAGTAAAGGATATTTTTATTGACAACTATGTTTAGTTTTTCATAGTTATCCATAAATACATCCGCCATAAGAGGACTTAATGGGGACCCCATTGCTAGACCTTCTCTTTGTAAATAGAATTGGTTGTCAAACCGAAAATAGTTCTGTTTCATACAAAGAGAAGTCAAATTTAGAAGATCTTTTGTTTCCCCGGGATGTAGACGACGTTTATTAAAATGATCTGCGAGTATACGCAAACAGTCTTGTGGGGGGACATTTGTAAAAAGACTCTCAACGTCTAAAGATAATAGAATGGATTTGGGGGGTAGATGAATATCTTTAATTTTAGAAATGAGATCTAAACTGTTTTTAAGAGTATAATTTGGACTGAAACCAGATTTCTCCCGAAGGAGGAAATTTAATTTCTTAGCTAGGGAATAGGCTGGGGCACCGATGTATGAGACAACTGGACGCATAGGTACGTTTTCCTTATGAATTTTTGGTAGACCGTATAAAATAGGTGCTCTGGGATGCATTGCATCAGCAGTGTAAGCAACAGCATGTTATACCTAATTATATTAACATACGTTCTGGCACACACAGTCGGGCAGCTGACGTTGCTATATCTAGGGCTCAGAAAATTTGGCTTAGTGAGGAGTGTCGTCATTGGTTTTCCATCAGAGATAACTTGAAACTTCATCTTAAATTATTATATTCCGAACTGTCCTATAAATTACATAATATTGAATTCGATATTTTGGATCGGAAGGCCAGAGATCTCGCTTTGATGGCTGTCCATCTAAAGTATCAGATTCAGTCCCGTAAATTACAACGTTTAGTATCCACTTCTTCCCGTAAACAAAATTGCGACACACAGACAGCCTCACATAAATTTTATCCCCGTGTAGAAAATCTTTCTAATGTCCAGTTTCCAAATGATGAAATGTCCCTTTTGCATAAGGGTCTCAAATACAACTTAACACCATCCATATCACAAAAATCGTTAGAGACCGTGGCCGTTGACGCGGAGATGGCAGTAGTTATCGGGAAGAAGGATAACATCGTTAAGAGTTTGGTGGCTCAGGAAATTAAGGCTGTATCCGTGAGATCTAATAGTAGCTCGGAGGTCCTTAAATCAATAAAACAAAGACTGACTGATAACAACTTAGTCATTTCGAAAGCCGACAAAGGTAACACTGTTGTTATCATGGATCGTAGCGAATACAGTCAGAAAGTTAACGATGTTATCCAACGGGATGATTTTGTGAGATTGGATTCCGATCCAACGAAAAAGTTTACAATTAACATTAAAGAATCCATACAGAATGCTTCCTACGTTTTTCCCAGTCCCAATATTTCCCGGGATAGTCTTGTTCCAATGAATCCCAGAGCACCTATTTTATACGGTCTACCAAAAATTCATAAGGAAAACGTACCTATGCGTCCAGTTGTCTCATACATCGGTGCCCCAGCCTATTCCCTAGCTAAGAAATTAAATTTCCTCCTTCGGGAGAAATCTGGTTTCAGTCCAAATTATAGTCTTAAAAACAGTTTAGATCTCATTTCTAAAATTAAAGATATTCATCTACCCCCCAAATCCATTCTATTATCTTTAGACGTTGAGAGTCTTTTTACAAATGTCCCCCCACAAGACTGTTTGCGTATACTCGCAGATCATTTTAATAAACGTCGTCTACATCCCGGGGAAACAAAAGATCTTCTAAATTTGACTTCTCTTTGTATGAAACAGAACTATTTTCGGTTTGACAACCAATTCTATTTACAAAGAGAAGGTCTAGCAATGGGGTCCCCATTAAGTCCTCTTATGGCGGATGTATTTATGGATAACTATGAAAAACTAAACATAGTTGTCAATAAAAATATCCTTTACTACTACAGATATGTAGACGACGTTATCATTTGCTGGACAGGTACCCGAAGACAACTGGACGTTTTCTTTAATAAATTAAACAAAATTCACCCCAAAATAAAATTTAAGATGGAATTGGAACAAGACTGTACTCTTAACTTTCTAGATATTTCAATATCCCATAAAAACGGCACCCATGATTTTCAAATTTACCGCAAACCGACCCATACAGATTCTGTCATCCCCGCGTCATCGTGTCACCCTTGGCAACATAAATTGGCCGCTTTCCATAGTTACGTCAATCGTCTATTGACCGTACCTCTGAATAAGGATAATTATGCCAAGGAGCTCCAAATCATCTATCAGATTGCGGTCTCTAACGGTTATTCAAAAAATATTATTAACACCATAATAAAAAAGAAACAAATTCATATAGTTCGCAAAGATCTGTACGCGGCTACATCCCGAAGTGTTCGACGATATGTGAGCAGTTTGACCTACTTGGGTCCTGTATCTGAGAGAATAGCAAGGACTCTTAGGCGTAACGATATTTACGTTGCGTTCAGGACAAGCAATTCGCTGAGTGGGGCTTGTAACGTCAAAGACAAAATTGATGAACGCCAAAAATCCGGCGTTTATAGACTTGTTTGCAGTGAATGCAGCGCCGTTTACGTGGGTCAGACTGGTCGCAATTTCGGGACCCGATACAAGGAGCATTTGGCCGCGTACAGAAATTGCAATCCCGACAGATCACACTTCGCAAAACATCTTTTGGAAACTGGGCATAACCTAACTAGCGACCACACATTTAAAGTCCTACATATTTGCGACAAGGGGCTTCGGCTGTGTGTGCTGGAGCAATTAGAAATAATAAAAAATAAAAATAATAACATTGCACTGCTGAATGAACAAACAAACGTCTCGAATTCACCACTTTTAAATATCTTTAAATCCAGTACTTAAAGTTTAAATATACTCGAAGTAGTCGTTTGCTATCAATTCGGTCGCAAACGGCTGCTTATGTAATTCGGGTGGTGGATTGTGTGAGCAAGCGGTCGCTATCACGATATTGTAATCGCAATGTCGTAGGTGGGGGCCGTTTGCGTCACCTGTAGTATAAATAGGCAGCTCTTTGACCGCGCCGCTCACTCGGCGGCCGCCTGTCGTAGAGTCTATTACGCTTGATAATGCCTCGTTTTGGGGCGAAACACGTGTCGTGTTCTCGGCTTCGGTGGTGTATATTATCTAGTGGTGGTATTGTAGTGGTTGGTGGAGGGTACCTGGTGGCGGTTCCTGGTGGCGGTGTTAGTTTGCTTGTGCACGCTACTGAGGGAGGGCGGGTGGTGCACTTCAAAAAACTAGGTAATATACACCATTTTTATATTTTGCATGCGGATCTTAGCAAAGTAACTTACTTTTCTTGATTGTCTGTTTAAAAATAATATCGGTAAAGAAGATTTGGAGGCTATACGTCAAGACATTTCGTCTATGTTACGTCGAAGTTCTGTGCCGAAACTGAATCTTCCCAAAGACCAATTAAAAGCGTTAAATAACTTACGAAACAGACCCGAACTCACGATTCTCCGCGCAGATAAAGGAAACGCTACGGTAGTAATGGATACGTCGGATTATAATTTCAAAATGCAAGAACTTTTGGCGGACGTAAACACCTATAAAAAGGTCAAGACAGACCCAACGACTAACACGCTTAAAATAACTAGCGATCTAATAAAGAAACACGCCGAGAAATTAAATCTAGACGTAAATTCGGTAGTACCTTCTTGTGCCAAACCACCGAAGTTGTATGGGTTACCCAAAATACACAAACTCAATGCTCCGCTACGTCCAATAGTGAGTCAAATCGATTCACCAACTTACAGATTGGCTCAACATGTGGCTAAAATACTCTCCCCACTTAGAGGACACACAAGAGCTCACACAAAGGATTCCTACCATTTTGTCAGTGAGATAAAAGACCTACATCTTACTGACAATGAAACTATGGTCAGTTTTGATGTCCAGTCGTTATTTACATGCCTACCTGTTGAAGACTGCATCTCAATTGTAACTAGGAAGCTAACAGAGAACAACATGCCAGTAGAACATGCAGAATTACTCAGACATTGCCTAACATCTGGCTATCTATTGTGGAAGGAGCAATACTACCGGCAAGTAGATGGTGTGGCGATGGGCTCCCCAGTATCTCCCATTGTTGCTGACATCTTCATGGAAGACTTTGAGGAGAAAGCCCTCCGTACTTCTCCAGTAAATCCAAGGTTCTACAAGCGGTACGTAGATGATACTTTCACAATACTACCTTCTGATAAAGTCACTGCAATTTTAGACCACCTTAACTCCATAAATTCTAAAATACAATTTACAATGGAGTTAGAGACAAATAACTGTTTAGCTTTTCTAGATGTTTTAATAATTAGAAATCCTAATAACACCTTGAGTCACACTGTGTATAGGAAAAAGACCCATACAAATAGGTACTTAAACGGTGAATCTCACCACCATCCTTCACAGTTAGCTACCGTGGGTAAATCTTTGTTTCAGAGAGCACAAGGGATCTGTGACAGTAAACACCTGGCCGCCGAGCTTCAGCATGTCAAGCAAGTTTTGCAAGACAACAAGCTTCGGGTTCCGCGCCTTCGTCGCAGTGACCGAGTGAAGCCGGCCACAGTCGAGCGTGTACCTGCTGTTCTTCCATATGTCAGAGGAGTCACGGACAAGATTGGCTATATTTTGAATCGAGCTTCTATAAGAACATTTTTCAAGCCGCCGAAGAAGATAAGTCAGTTTTTACCATCTGTCAAGTGTAACATCCCTCTACAAGATGCAGGAGTATACAAGCTGGATTGTGAATGTGGTCTCTCTTACATAGGGCAAACTAAAAGATCCATTAAAACCCGCGTTAAAGAACACATAGCTGATGTGAAGCATCGACGCTCCAGGAAGTCTGCAGTCTGTGACCATGTTCTGGATCATCTCAACCATTACATCAGATTTGATAGACCACAAATCCTTGCAAAAGAACACCGATTCCTACCAAGGATGATTCGCGAGGCTATTGAAATTAAAAAACATCCTAATTTCAATAGGGAAGATGGTTGGGTATTACCACCGGCTTGGGATCCTATAATTAATAAAATTAAATCAAAAACCAAGCATACCACTGCAAGACTTCAAGACACAGTAAGCTCTTTCTGCGTAGATCGGACAAGGAATAATAATTAAAAGCTGAAGGTACTCCGGGTTAACTATGACATCGGGACATCTGTCACCTCAGTCCGCCCGTGACCATGGGTGCTGTAAAGCACTCGAAACGTCGGGTTATAAATAATAAAATAAAACGCGATAAAATCCGTAAAATTAGTTTCATTTAAATGTGTAGTGTTCGCGTAAATATAAGAAATCATTATAAAAAAATAATAGTTAAAAAAACTAAAAAAACACGCTTTTATAGAAAATCCAAATAAATTTCTCAATAGATGGCGCTAATGTCTATTACGTATGTATTATAGAGGCCATTCGCCGTGTGGTAGCGGCATAAGAGAATCTACCACCCCATCTCATCCCGTGGGTGTCGTAAAAGTTGACAGTGGGAAATTAAAACCAGGAGATGGGCAGCAGCGTCTTCCTAGAACTTCAAAATAAACAAACTGCGGTTGGCAACTCGCGTGCCAAGCGTGGCAACTATGGCAAATCCCCCCAACATGAGAGTTGCAACACAACGGCCCCTAGTCTCCGGCGGCCCTGCTAGTCCTGGCTACGGCAGCGGTCATGTTAACGGCGCGGCAGGGGGTGCGATGATTTTCCGGAGGAGGAGATCTTGCTACCACTACCGACGACTGGACCTGGCAACATTCAACGAACGCACGCTGAGGACCGAAGAGAAGATCTTGGAGCTGGAAGAGGAGGTGAAGCCAAGGCAAGTACGTTGGGATATTATAGGATTATCTGAAGTCCGAAGACAGGGGGAGGACACGGTAATCCTTGAATCCGGTAACTTGTTCTACCACCGGGAGGGTGACCATCGGTCTCAAGGAGTTGTCGGGTTTATCGTCCACAAGTCTCTCATTAACAACGTTGTCAAGATCGGGAGTGTGTCGACTAGGTTTGCGTATCTTATACTCAGAATAACCAAACGGTATTCGCTGAAGGTCATACAGGTATACGCACCTACCTCGGCACATCTTGATGATGAGGTGGCGGTAATCTATGCGGACATATCAAGAGCCATACATTCCTCCAAAACTCACTACACGGTGTTGACGGGAGACTTTAACGCGAAGCTGGGCATGAAAAAAGACGATGAGCTGGTTGTGGGGCAATTTGGAATAGGGCAACGGAACCAAAGGGTGGCCCCTTTTGTTCCGCTGGCCGACTTTATGGGGAAGGAAGGACTCCTTATGATGAACTCCTTCTTTCAAAAGCGGCCCCACAGAAAGTGGACCTGGATGAGCCCGGACGGTTCCACCAAAAATGGGATTGACTTCACCATGACGACCGAACGACAGCTATTTAATGATGTCTCTGTGATCGCTAGGGTGAAAACCGGCAGTGATCACCGAATGGTAAGAGGCACATTGAACCTGAACGTAAAGCTGGAGAGGTCGCGTCTGGTGAAGTCCACGCTCCGTCCATCTCGTGCCCTTATCCAAAACCCCGAAAGCTTCCAGCTCGAATTGCAAAATAGTTTTCAGTGCCTGGAAGATTGCGTTACAGTGGACGATATAACGAGAAGATCGTGGAAACTGTCCATGCGGTGGGGGCAAAGTTTTGCAAGACCCACCGCACAAAAAAGATCCAGAAACTCTCCGACCACACTCTCAATCTCATGGAGGCTAGGCGAGAAATGATGCTGCAGTCCTCAACTGATGCGTTAGCATATCGGCAACTGAACAGACAGATCTCCAAATGTATGCGGCGAGACCTTCGCAACTTCAATACAGCTCGTTTTGAGGAAGCGATAAAGCGAAACCAAGGCTCCAAGGTTTTTGCCAGGGATCAGTCTGCCGGAAAGAGCCAATTGACTAAGTTGAGGACCGAACGCGGTGGTGTCATTTCCGCTAGAGCAGAGATTTTGAATGAGATCGAGAGATTTTATGGACAGCTGTACACATCGTCCTTGGAGCCACACACTACTGTGAGTAACGACCCAAGAGCAAATCTCGTCCGACACTATTCCGATGATATCCCGGACGTCACTCTGTGCGAGATTAGTATGGCTCTCAAACAGCTTAAGAATGGCAAAGCGCCGGGTGAGGATGGAATCACGACAGAGGTTCTAAAAGCGGGTGGAAAACCGATACTAGTAGTGCTTCAGAAGCTCTTTAATTCCGTCATCCGGGGCGGCGCTACGCCGGAAGCGTGGAGTAGAAGCGTTGTTGTCTTGTACTTCAAGAAGGGCGATAACGCCCTCTTGAAGAACTATAGACCGATATCGCTTCTAAGCCGCGTCTACGTGCTGTTTTCGAGAGTCATAACGAATCGTCTCGCAAGCAGACTTGATGACTACCAGCCTCCCGAACAAGCCGGATTCCGAAAAGGCTATAGTACCATAGATCACACACATACCCTTCGCCAGATTGTACAAAAGACCGATGAGTACAATCTTTCGCTATGTCTGGCGTAAGTGGACTATGAAAAAGCCTTCGATTCCGTCGAAATTTGGGCGGTGCTAGAGTCGCTTCAGCGGTGCCGAATTGACTGTCGGAATATCGATGTGTTGCAGTGCTTGTATACCAATGTTACGATGGCTATCCGAGTACAGAACCAGAGTACGAAACCGATCCAACTGCAGAAAGGTGTAAGACGGGGTGATGTAATATCCCCGAAACTCTTCACCGCTGCATTGGAAAATGATTTCAAGCTACTTGACTGGAAAGGATACGGTATCAACATCAATGGCGAATACATCACTCACCTTCGATTTGCCGACGACATAGTCATAATGGCAGAATCGCTGAAGGACCTCAGCGCTATGCTCAATGACACCAATAGAGTCTCCCAACGGGTAGGTCTTAAGATGGACATGGACAAGACGAAGATCATGTCTAACGTCCATGTCACACCTATACCGGTTATTGTTGGGAACACTACGATCGAAGTTGTTGACGAATATGTATACCTAGGACAGATTGTCCGACTAGGTAGGTTCAACTCCGACCAAGAGGTCAATCGACGGATCCAACTCGGCTGGGCAGCGTTCGGGAAACTGCGTCACATATTCTCGTCGAGTATACCTCAATCCCTCAAAACAAAAGTGTACAACCAGTGCGTGTTTCCAGTGATGACATATGGAACCGAGACGTGGTCCTTCAGTGCAGGCCGCATGAGGAAGCTCAGAAACGCTCAGCGAGCTATGGAAAGGGCTATGCTCGGAGTTTCTCTGCGAGATAAAATCCGTAATGATGTTATCCGCAGCAGAACTAGAGTAACCGACATAGCCCTAAGGATTAGCAAGCTGAAGTGGCAATGGGCCGGCCATATAGAGACGACCTACACGGTTTCGCAGGAAGTCGATGGATGCAGGTGGCTCAGGACCGTATTTTGTGGAAATCTATGGGAGAAGCCTATGTTCAACAGTGGACTATGGTAGGCTGAAATGATGATGATGATGATGATAGAGGCCATCGTCTTGAATTAGTTTGTAACAAAACAAATAATTGATTAAAAAACACGCTTTTATAAATAAACCAAACTAAAAAATAGAAAATAAATTTTAATTAAGAATAGTGTAAAAAATTAATAAATATAAGTGAATAATAGTGTAAATAAGAAAAAAATGTTTTATTTAAAAAAAAGCGTGGGGTGCATGATGTCAATAGTTATAAATATTTCTTTGACAGATATGAGAAGGATTATCAATTCGATTATATTTTAAAAAGCACCCCACGCTTTTTTTAAATAAAACATTTTTTTCTTATTTACACTATTATTCATTTATATTTATTAGAATTTTTTACACTATTCTTAATTCAAATTTATTAAAATTTATTTTCTATTTTTTAGTTTGGTTTTTTATATAAAGCGTATTTTTAATTTTTTCAAACTATTATTTATTTCATATCTATTCGGAATCCTCGGTAATGTTGTAAACGTGTTACGCAATTCACAACAACAATATAAAACCTGTAAATGCAGCGGGATTTTATAGCTTTGACGTTCTCATGTTTTACGACTCCGAAAGATCCGTGATCTTCTCATTTTTTGCTTTGCGTTTTTAGGTCGTGTCCGATGAAAAAAAATTTTTAGTGAATACAACAGTATTGGCAGTTGATGGCAATATTCAAAGAAAAGAACACGTTGAACAAAAACTTATTGATTTTACTGGTGGTAGGATTCCTATGCAGGAATCCATCTGGATAGATACCACCCCAGGGCCAATTATTCTGGCGTGAAGCAGTAGTGTCCAAACATTACTGTTTCGGTCAGAAGGGCAGCTAGTGTAATCTGGACATATGAGACTTAAGAACTGATGTCTTAGGGTGACGGGCGCAGTGTGATGCCACACAGAAATATTCTGTTGTGGGCAGACGTTACACTTACCATCAGGTAGAATTAAAAAATGTTGTTAGTCTTGTCATTTATTCCAATAAAAAAACAAAGCACTTGAATCTGTCACATTTTCATTTCGATTAGACTATCTTGCTGGTTGATTTTCGGAAACGACGACTTTTACTGGTGGTAGGATTCCTATGCAGGAATCCGTCTAGGTAGGTACCACCGCAGGGCCAGTTATTCTGCCGTGAATCAGTAGTGTGCAAACATTACTGTGTTTCGGTTTGAAGGGCACTGAGAGCTAGCGTAATCTCTGGGCATATGAGACTAAAGAACTAACGTCTCGGGGGACGGGCGCAGTGTGGTGACACACAGAAATATTCTGGATGACACAGCATTTGTTATGAGTAGACGTTGCATTTAACATCAGGTGAACGTTTTGCTCGTCTCATCCCTTTCTACAATAAAAAAAACATCCAAATACTATCTATAGTATACTACTCGTATCTAATAGTGATATTATAGTGCCACGAGTGAGTTTCTGTGTTTGGACTCACACTCCAAAAACAGCAACTCACTCGTCCCAACTTACCCACGCCCAATGTAACGCTCTTGCGATAAGATCGGGGTTAGGCTAGGAGGCTCAGACCAGCTAAACTCGAAAATCATGTGTCGTGATCATGTGTCTCTGAGAAATAAATTTAAAGAAATTAATATCTTAACCTTGGCCTCTCAATATGTATATGGAAACGTTATGTTTGTACATAAGAATATTAATCACTCTTATAAAAAAGTGATGTTCATAATGAAAATACCAGGAGCAAGCACAAATTAATTATGCCAGTTACTCGACTTCACAGTGTCAGTAACTCTTTCATGGGGAAATGTATACATTTTTACAACTAAATTCCAGAAAGTGCAAAAAGTCTTTCAGTCAAAAAGTTTATACTATTTCTTATAATATTAAGAAATACATGAATATGAGGTGATCGCTCCCAAGTTATTCATACATCTTTATAATACTGATGTAATCGTAAATTATTTTTAAAATGACTGAAAAAAATATCTCGGCGGGTGTCTTGCTGGTTCTTTCCAGGACAGAGGCATTTCTTTGCGAACCAGTGTAAATTAAAAAAATGACGTTCAATGTAAATTATCTATATTGAATTATTTTCTATTCTATTCTATTCTATTCATCAATATTGTGTTTCTGCAAAAAAGCTGTCTCCGACTGCGATCTGAGATGAGAATCCAGGAGCCGCGGTGCAGTAGTAAAATCGTCTGACCACGAGGTCATGTTTCGTCGATTAATTTGTTGCGTGACTGAGTCACCAAAGCTCGCTCTTTTGTAGTTTTTCGGCGATTTCACGCTCTCTCAGGGCGGATTCCACCGTTGAAAATAAACGCGATCAGTTTAACTGATTTCAATGCTACAGTTTGCATTTCATCAAGATCATTTGAACGCAGTTGAAGCTAAACGCGGTTCAAATTCTGAACGCTCAACTTTCGACGTTTAAAAGTTTAGAAAAGTCAAGTTTCAGCCTATAAATGTCCCACTACTGAGCACAGGCCACCTCTCATTTCTGAGAGGGTATTGGAGCTAGGAAGAATCCGCCACGCTGCTCCAATGCGGGTTGCATTGGAGCAGCGGACTTCACATGTCTTCGAAATATTTTTTATTCCTCAGACATGCAGGTTTCCTCACGATGTTTTCCTTCACCGCCGAGCACGTGGTAAATCAGCACTTAAAATTGCAATTAACAATTTTAGTGGTACCGGCACCGGGAATCGAACCCAGGTCACTCGCGTACTATGAAATTCAAAGCGAGCGCCTAGCCCCTGAGCTACCACGGCTCTTACTTTCGACGTTTAGCTCTATTTAACGCGTTTAGAGAACTGTCATTGTCAATTGCACAACTATGTAAACCCAAAAATGTATTTATTTAGTTTTGTTTGTTTGTTTGCTTACCTATGTCGTCTATGTATATACGAGTACATGCTGTGTGATGTCACAGAATACGAATTACATCGAATTTTTATTTTAAATTGTGACGATATTTCATGTAAACTACGTTTTCCTAAACGCGATCAAAATGGAGCTGGTGAAATCGGTTAGATGAAAACCGAGATCAAGTTATACATTTGAAATCAGTTAAATAAAACGCGTTTTAGTCTTCTTCGGGCTAACGTTGCGGATTCAATCGGACCTCATGCGCTCTGCAATCTACTGCAGCATCTTCATTTTGAGATTATGGATTCTGCGAAATTGATTTGTGACATCCACAAACTCGAGCGATGAACTCTCGTTAATAGAATCAGGCGTTACTTTGCGGAAATCCATTATAGTAAAGGAGAGAAAGTTGATTTGCTAAGATCCGCATGCAAAATGTAAAATGGTGTCTCACCTAGTTTTGAAGAGCACCGCCCGCCCTCCCTCAACAGCGTGCACAAGAAAACCAATACCGTCACCTGGAGCTGCCACCTAATACCCTCCACCACTACAACGCTACTACTAGGCAATACACACCATTGATCCACCACCTTACCTTATACACCATCTTAGCAAATCAACTTTCTCTCCTTTACAATGAACTCTCCCCGGTTCCATAATTCCCACAGAGAGCGAGTGGAGGTGCAGAATTTTTATTTTATTTTATTAAAAAAACGATGCCCAACACTAGGAGTTTTCCTGCATCGTGGGTGCTTTTACAGACACATACAAATTTCACATGCATCACACAATCAGACCAGATCCGAAAACCGACAATTTGCGATTTTGTACAATATTAGCTCCGGTTGCGTCGAACCCTACTACTAGACCACGCGGTCGTTTTTGACAATTTTTTTTTATTTAATAAAGGAAAGATAGTTAAAGACAGTCAGGCTGACTGGCGGTCGACTCGTCGTCGGTAGTGTTGTAGTGGTGGAGGGTATCTGGTGGCGGCACCCGGTGGCGGTATTGGTTTGCTTGTTGTCATCATCATCATCATCATTTCAGCCTATCACTAGTCCACTGCTGAACATAGGCCTCCCCCATAGATTGCCTTATATGGGAAAAAGGTGTTACTATGTCATCTACGTTGTACTTAACACAGCATAATTGTCCCACTATGGTTAATAGATTAGGCGTTACTTTGCGTAAAGCCATTATAATAAAGGTCCGAGTCAGCCAAAAGTCTCGGCGGCTGACTGTCGTAGAGTCAATATCACTTGATAATGCCTCGTTTTGAGGTGAAACACGTGTCGTGTTCTCGACTTCAGTGATGTGTATTGCATAGTGGTAGTGTTGTAGTAGTGAAGGGTATCTGGTGGCGGCTCCCGGTGGCGGTATTGGTTTGCTTGTGCACGCTCTTGAGCGGGTGGTGCTCTTCAAAAACTGGGTAATACATACCATTTAAAATTTTGCATGCGGATCTTAGCAAATTAACTTTCTTTCCTTTATTATAATAGATTTCCGCGAAGTAACGCCTGATTCTATCAACTATATTAAACTCTTTTTAATAATCATTTACAGATCCATCACGTGTCCTAAAGCTTTAAAGCCTTCTTGTAATATTTTACGCTACTCAAACATGTTGAGCGAGCATTTGCTTATAGCGAATTATTGTTTTTATCGCTTAAAATAACAGCGAAGCGCTGCTAACTGAATACAAAGGAGCGTTTGACACGCGAAGTTGCACATTGAAATATTACAAAGTCTAGTTAGTTATTAACGTAAGTTCTTCTTTTTTTAATTCTGGCCTCTTTCAATAGAACTCTGCCACTGTGAATTCAGTCACGAAAGCGACAATAGATAATTCAAAATATCGATCGACAGTAAAACGATAGTTGACTTTTACTGAAGCTTGACATGGAGACAAAACGAAAAGTACAATTCTGGTCATAAATTGAATTTTCCTATCACTTTACACTTTCACAAGCACTTGTTGCCTAATAAACTATAAATATTAAACATCAAAACTTAAAATATACAGAAATTTGAAAGTTCGATTCTTTTGCAGGAATCTGTCTAGGTAGGTACCACCCCAGGGCCAGTTATACTGCCGTGAAGCAGTAGTGTGCAAACATTACTGTGTTTCGGTTTGAAGGGCACTGTGAGCTAGCGTAACCACGGGGCATTTGAGAATTAAGAACTGATGTCTCAGTGTGACGGGCGCAGTGTGGTGTCACACAGAAATATTTTGTGTTTCGGTTTGAAGGGCTCTGAGAGCTAGCGTAATCACTGGGCATATGAGTCTTAAGAACCTATGTCTCAGGGTGTTGGGCACAGTGTTGTGTCACACAGAAATTTTCTGGGTGACACAGCATTTGTTGTGGGCGGACGTTTCACTTACCATCAATCAGGTGAACGTTTTGCTCGTTTCGTCACTTTCTACGATTAAAAAAAAAACACTACCGTCAGTTTTCATGTTGACGGCAAAAGTCTGACGTAAAGTTGTATACGAAAATAAATTATGAAATATTTTGAAATTAGTAATTCTCACTGCTAAATATCATCATTAACATTAATGAGAAGAAGCCTTTCCCCAGTAGCAAGAATTTGGTGTAGAGGCTTCGAAAAGACCGACAACCGTGTAGCTAAGAGTACCGTCGCGGGAGCTTCGAACCTAGCCGGAACATCTGTGCAAAAACACAAACAAAGTAATTTATCGACAAAAACATTTAATATTAATCTCATTATATCTCTATATATTATAATGAACACTTCATGTAAAAAAGTAAATGAAGCTAAAAGTTCTAGCTTAAAAATTTCGCTGGTGGTAGGATACAGGAATCCGTCTAAGGTAGGTAACACCGCAGGGCCAGTTATTCTACCGTGAAGCAGTAGTGTGCAAACATCATTGTCTTTCGGTCTGAACGGCACTGACAGCTAGTGTAATCACTGGGCACATGAGACTTAAGAACGAAATCTCAGAGGGAAGTTCGCGGTGTAGTGCCATACATAAATACTTTGGGTGACACACTATTGCTATGGGCGGGCGTTGCACTTACCATCAGCTGAACGTTTTCCTCGTCTCGTCCATATCTCGAATAAAAAAAGGCTCGCCTGGGCTTATGTTTTCCGGGTTGGCGGATTTTATAACTCGTTTAAATATTTAATTCTAAGACGTGTAGGCTTTCTAAAGATATTTTGCTTTCTATGTGGTAAATCCACACTTGAACTTTGAATTAATAATTTAAAGGTTGCCGATATCTGAGATCGATCCAAACACCTGGAACCAGAGCTTAAAGAGGGAGCATACCTTTAAAAATTAAAACGTTATTTTTCTTTTAACATGCCGTGCGGTGGCGGCTCGTTAAAAGAATACTACCACTCCATCTCATTCAATGGATCTCGTAAAAGGCGAGTAAGGAATTAAACTGCACTGTGCACCCAACCTCGCATGGTGGCGATGGGCTCACCACCTATCATACCAAGTGCATTATATTGTTTTGGTGAAACGTGGATTGTGGCAGTCATCTGTTTTTGCAGCGAGTGCCCAGTCTCTGACTACCCCTTATGGGATACAGTAGTGATCTTATGTATGTATGTATTAAATTTTTGACGTTCGTTGACAGCTTATAAAGAACACCTAAAATTGGTTAAAAATCTCTGTCGAATTTTTCAACTTGTCACAAAGAGTACGAGGAAATATTCTGAAGAATCCTTAACAAAATATATGTTTTATAGCAAAAGGGCCGAATCGCAATAAAGTTTAATTTAAAGTCGTGGAAACCTCAGCAACCACATTCAACCGCCTTCCCTCGTTAAATTCAATCTCGGTGTAATTCCGACTTACTTCAGTTGCATCTAAACCGTAATTCGTCGGAATCCTTAAAACGGAGAGGCAGAATAAGCTAATAAGAGTTAATATATATAAACTCTTTTCTCCTTGAATAATGTGTAAACAATGAAACGTGCATTATATCTTGAACGCTATTTTCAGAGAGATTCCAATTGATCGTAATAACTGCACAGAACTAAATTACGTTGTTAATAAACAAAATAATATATTGAAAAAACATAATATATTGAATTAATATTAATGGAACCTTACGTAGTAGGCATTAATTAGAAAATAATCACCACTAAAGGCAGCTGACAGAAACTCTGATCGTATCTTAATATAGCATATACAGCGCAATTTCAACGCGCGACAATGCATAAGAACTATTCTGCAGCAAAAAAATGTTACTAAATATAACATTTGTAGTAGTATTGTAGTTTTTTTTTATTTTATTTTTATTTGATAACATGATGAGACGAGCAAAACGTTCACATGATGGTGAGTGCAACGTCTGCCCATAACAGATGCTGTGTCACTCATAATATATCTGTGTAGCACCACACTGCGCCCGTCACCCTGAGACATAAGTTCTTAAGTCTCATGTGCCTAGTGATTACGCTAGCTCTCAGTGCCCTTCAGACCACAGTAATGTTTGCACAGTACTACTACACGGCAGAATAAATGGCCCTGGGGTGGTACCTACTTAGACGGATTCCTGCATAGGAATCCTACCACCAGTATCTGTTTATTCATTTTGAAAAACCAATTTGAACTAAAAAGTTTAGCGTCGTAGAGAGCTTTGGTAGCTCAGGACCGGTGCGCTTGTCTTTGATGGCATAGTACTGTAAAACTGTGTAATCCCATTTTCGGTGTCGATTACCGCGTGCTCAAGTAAATCAGGACTTAGCATTACATGTTACAAAAATTTGACGATAGGTTTCCGGTAGAGTAGAATAGTGCCTACCTACCTCTTTCCCACGTCGAGGTGTCGTAAGAGGCGACTAAGGTAATGTACGGACAGCCTTTATTTTTGCAGAGTAACACCATAATATGCAATGCTGTCACTATACTGCTCGTGTTGCGTCGTAGTAAGAATTTTTTGACTCGTTCCAAAACGGCAACTATGGCAAAATCCTCCCCAAAAACTTCAGTCCATCATTATTATACACAATAAATAGTTCATCACAGTAATACAGACTTCCTCTCATCATCGCCATCATCATTTCAGCCTATCACTAGTCCACTGCTGAGCACAAGCCTCCCCCATAGATTGCCACAAAAGTTTGTAGCTCTCATTTTGGGGGGATTTTGCCATAGTTGCCACACTTGGCAGGCGGGCTGGCAACCGCAGTTTATTTATTCTGATGTTCCGAGAAAATTCTGCTGTCCATCTCCTGTTGTTAAGATGTCCCTTGTGTCTCTCCTGTTTTAAATTTCCCTCTGTCGACTTTTACGACACCCACGTGATTAGATGGGGTGGTAGATTCTCTTAAGCCGCTACCACTCGGCAATATTTGAGTGATGAGCTGTTATGATGATGACGTCACATATACGTTTTACATATAGAGACGGTAAAACAAGGGCGACATTCCAAAGTTTCAAAAACATCAAAAGTATATCCCTTTTTTAAAACTATTTCTCACGTCTTATCATTCGTGGTAATTTCAATTTGAACGGGAATCATTAGTTCCCAAGCTACTTTTACAATACTTAACTCAGCATGGGATGTCTGTTAGAGTTTCCATTTAATAAATGGGGGCGGTCGGAAGCTACGCAATTAGGGCGCGTCCTCACTGCTTGCGGACACGCTCGTCGCCAGATAAAGCCTATTTGTTACCGTCCACCGCTTGTGTTTTATGTTGTCCCGGTATTCTATTGTTCTATATAAAGGAGTAGTTACATTTTAACAGACGCTTTAATAATTTTGACCCCTTTCTCTTCCTTAAATAGTTTTTTTTTTAATTAGGCATCGCGCGGTTTGCGCATATGCCACTGACAAAATTTTTAGTTACTAATTCAAATTATTAATCACTCGCATATATGCATTTACACTGACGATTCCTGATCCTTAACATTAGACTTTAAATAGATGATCCTTTCACTTTATTTATTTATTTCCCCATTTCTTGGCCTGCACGGTTTGTGCGTCAGCCATATATCCAAGTATACAATCTTCGAATCTTCGTTAAAATTACGATTTCGATCAACAGTAAAATGATAGTTGACTTTTACTGAAGATTTGCTGGACTGATGGCGACAAAACGAAAAGCACAATATTGGTCTTGAAATTAATTTTCCAATGACTGTACACTTTCAGGAGCACATGCTGCATAATAAACTATCAATATTAAAAATCAAAACTCCAAATATACACATAAAACACTACCGCCACTTTTCGAGTTGGCGCCTAAAGTTTTTCTTAAACAGTTGCCAGTAATATTTATCAATATTTTTTTTTAATTTGTTGTCAATTATCAATCATCATCATTTCACCTATAACTAGTCCACTATTGAACATAGGCCTCCCCCACAAATTGCCACGAAAATTTGTGACTCTCATTTTGGAGGCATTTAGCCACAGTTGCTTGGCAGGCGGGTTGGCAACCGCAGTTTATTTTTTTAAATGTTCCAGAGAGATGTTGCTGCCCATCTCCTGGTTTTCATTTTCCCTGTGTCGACTTTTGCGACACCTACGGGACGATACGGGTAGACAATATATGCCTGTAGTTATGAAATTTTGAACGTTTTCCGATATCATTTTCGTATAAAAAATTGTGTTTTTCTGTGTCCCAATGCCTGTTTCTTGAAAGTCGTTAATATAAAATTTTCCGCAGCGTATTAAGAAAAATTACTTGTCTATACACAAGTGGTAGGATTTCTATGCAGGAATCCGTCTAGGTAGGTACCATCCCAGCGCCAATTATACAGCCGTGAAGTAGTTCATACATACATACATAAGTTCACAACTGTATCCCATAAGGGGTAGTCAGAGACTGGGCACTCACTGCAAAAACAGATGACTGCCACAATCCACGTTTCACCAAAACAATATAATGCACTTGGTGTGATAGGTGGCGAGCCCATCCAAGTAGTAGTGGGCAAACATTACTGTGTTTCGGTCTGAAGTCCACTGAGAGCTAGCGTAGTCACTGGGCATATGAGACTTAAGAACTGATGTCTCTAGGTGACGAGCGCAGTGTGGTGTCACACAGAAACGTTGTGGACGATAGAGCATTTGTTATGGGTAGACGTTACACTTATCATCAGGTGGACGTCTTGCTCGTTTCGTCACTTTATTAAATTAAAAAAAAAAAACTTTACTTCGGCATACTAAATAAGTATTTCTTTCCCGAACATTCAATTCAAGTAAAGCCGTAGGATGCTAATAAGACCATAAAAATGTTACGAAAAAATATAATGAAACGTTTCTACGTTTCAATTAGATGAAGCCTATTATATATTTTTAAATATCCCCTAAATTGACATTCATGTTACAAATAGACATAAAGCTATTTTGAAATTATTATATCAAATTAAATAAAAACAAATACATACATACAATCACGCCTTTACCTTTACAATCTTTCCCATATAGGGGTAGGCAGATACCACACCCGTAACCCAGTTTCTTCCCCCACGGGAAACGAGTCGTGACGGGTGGCGAACCACGTCGCCGACGTTTTGGTTCGAGTCAAAAAATTATTACTTCCTATTGCGTTACCACGGACAGAATAGTGACAGCATTTCATATTATGGTATTATTGTGCACGAATATAGGCTGTCCGTACAATACCTTAGTCGCCTCTTACGACACCTCGGCAGGAAAGAGGAGGGTGCTCAAAACAAAAATAAATAAATTAATTGGGTGTTGTCAGAGCCGTTATTATGGTTTCCTAGTAAAAACCCCTATAATTTCGTCCTGTTCACATCCATTTTTCTGGGAGACTTTGTAATTTTAAAGATTTTAAAAAGAAAGAGACTTTGACTTTGAAAGTAAAGTCTTTGTATGAACCGCTATATAACGGTGTAGCGAAATTACAAAAAAAATAGTGATATATATCAGTGAAAAAAAAAAATTAGCCATAAGCGTGTGAGGTGTAGTTAGATAGGTCTTGAAAAATAATAAAGCAGTTTCAAAATAACTATTTTATTTAAACCAATAATACTTGGTGAGATTGGCTCATCTAAAGTAGGTAAAAAGTCTGCCCTCTCTCTAACTATTTAAGTATTAAGGTGGTAGGATCTAGAAAATACTTCGACTGGTGGTAGGATTCCTGTGCAGGAATCCGTCTAGGTAGGTACCACCCCAGGACCAGTTATTCTGCCGTTAAGCGGTATTGTGCAAACATTACTGTGTTTTGTTTCGAAGGCCACTGAGAGCTAGTGTATTCACTGGGCATATGAGAGTTAGGAACTGATGTCTCAGGGGGACGGGCGCAGTGTGATGTGACACAGAAATGTTCTCGGTGACACAGCATCTGTTATGGGCAGACGTTGGACTTACCATCAGGTGAACGTTTTTCTCGTCCCGTCACTTAATGGAATCAAAAAAATAAAAGAAAAGTTTATTCGGCAAAAACCGCTGACGTACAAAACAAACAAAACATGCATTTACAAACAAACATTAACATAAAAGTAACCATTAAAAGTTGATCCTCGACAATCTTATATCTAAGCTGTGCGTTTGGCTATTGTATGTACGCCGCGAGTCATGGCAAAAGGGTCATCACTCCGCATTTTGTTTGTTTTGAAGATATCATTTCAATTTCAATTGATTTCAAAAGAATATATTTCGTTTAGTTTTTGGGATAGGGTATATTTTATATCACATACACGCTATTCGACTCGGACATACGTACATACGTCCGATACACGCAATTCCTCTCTACGAAGCCCTTCACTTTATTTGTTCCGACATGCACATTGCCTGTTATTATATTAAAATTTAATGAGTTTTCATTTGTTGTACATTGCGTAAACCCAAAGTTGGGAACGCCGCTGTAAGACAAGGCGCTGTGAGTGAGTTCGTGTTGCGTAGATCGGAACGAAACTTATTACTGAAATCTGAACGAAGCCCGGATTGACTTTGACATGGGACATTTTCGGTTACACGCTTATTGCCCATTACGGAACTGTGTGTGGTCCGACACGCACTTGGCCGGTTTTATTTAAAAAACATTCACAAAACTGTTATCGTTTACACATTTAATTTAATAGTTAATAGAATCAGGCGTTTCTTTGCGGAAATCCATTATAATGAAGGAAAGTAAGTTAATTTGCCGTCTGTCGTAGAGTCTATGACGCTTGATAATGCCTCGTTTTGGGGCGAAACACGTGTCGTGTTCTCGACTTCAGTGGTTTATATTATCTAGTGGTAGTATTGTAGTGGTTGGTGGAGGGTACCTGGTGGCGGTACCCGGTGGCGGTGTTAGTTTGCTTGTGCACGCTACTGAGGGAGGGCGGGCGGTGCTCTTCAAAAAACTAGGTAATATACACCATTTTTATATTTTGCATGCGGATCTTAGCAAATTAACTTACTTTTCTTACATATAATTTACATTTTGCTGGTCACCACCAGACGGATCACGACCTAGAATGACGTGACGGTTACTACCTAGTTGGTAGGTACCACCACTGGCCAGTTATTCTGCCGTGAAGCAGTAGTATGCAAACATTACTGAATTTCGGTTTGAAGGGCACCGAGAGATAGTGGGGAACTGTTCATGTGAGACTTAAGAACTTAGGGTCACGGGCGCAGTAGACAATTTTAAGTATTTCAAATTTTTTGCTTATGTTAATAATTAATTTATGTGGGTGTCGTAAAAGTCGATAGAGGGAAAATGAAAATCGGGAGATGGGCAGCAACATCGTGCTGCAACATCTGAATAAATAAACTGCGGTTGCCAACCCGCCTGCCAAGCGTGGCAATTGTGGCAACAATCCTAAAATAAGAGCTACAAACTTGTGTGGAGCAATCTATGAGGGAGACCTACGTTCAGCTGTGGACTAGTGACAGGCTGAAATGATGTATGTAAGTAAAAAATAAGTAAAATTCTGAGGTTAACACCGTAAATTCATACTTAATCTTAACTATGTACTTGGATTTTTAATTTTGGTGTTCTGTGCGCAAGGGAATGCTTTAGGCCTGTTATCATAATTAAAAATTAAACAGCGAATATTCACTACGGGAAAAATCGCATGTAACTGTTTTAATCCGCTTTTTAGGCATGAGTCGGTACGCTATTGGGCTTTATTGCAAAATTAGTAGATGACCGTGGTAGCTCAGGGGCTAGGCGCTCTCTTTAAATTTCATAGTACACGAGTGACCTGGGTTCGATTCCCGGTGACGGCACCACTAAAATTGTTAATTGCAATTTTAAGTGCTGATTTACTACATGCACGGCGGTGAAGGAAAACATCGTGAGGAAACCTGCATGTCTGGGAAATAAAAATATTTAGAAGACATGTGCATTGTGCAATCCGCCAACCCGCATTGGAGCAGCGTGGCGGATTCTTCCCAGCTCCAAAACCCTCTCAGAAATGAGAGGAGGCCTGTGCTCAGCAATGGGACATTTATAGGCTGAAACTTTACTTTTTACTTTACTTAATAGATTATGCCGCTTAGAAATGCTCATTGCATTTAATAAATTTCGATGCGAAATATATTTACTACTGGTAGGATTCCTATGCTGGAATCCGTCTTGAGAGGTACTATTACAGCGCCAGTTATTACGTCTAATAAATAAAAGGATAATACGTCTGCCCATAACAGACGCTGTGTTGCTCAGAACATTTCTGTGTAGCGCGACACTGCGCCAGGTCACCCTGAGACACGAGTTCATAAGTCTCATATGCCCAGTTATTAATAGACGGTAGCTCTCAGTGCCATTCAGATCGAAACACAGTAATGTTTGCACACTACTTGCTTCGCGGCAGATTAACTGGCCCTGGGTTGGTACCTAAATAGACGGATTCTTGCATAGGAATCCCACCACCAGTAAAACTCAACACCAGTAGATCTTGGATATATCGAAAATAACGCGACGTACGGTGAGTTATCAAAATTATCAGCTATTTCTTGAGCTTCTCACACCACAACCAGTACTAGGTACCAGTCTACAAATTTGAGTAAATCAAGCAATACAATTTCAATTCCTATGACATAGTAAAAAACCGCATTTTATTTATTGGATAAAGTGATGAAACGAGCAAAAAGTTCACATGGCGGTAAGTGCAACGTCTGCCCATAACAAATGCTGTGTCATCCGGGAAATTTCTGTGTGACACCAAACTGTGCCCATCACCCTGAGACATCAGTTCTTAAGTCTCATATGCCCAGTGATTACGCGAGCTCACAGTGCCCTTCAAACCGAAACACAGTAATGTTTGCACACTACTGCTTCACGGCAGAATAATTGGCCCTGGGGTGATACCTACCTAGACGGATTTCTGTGTACACGAACCCATATAAAAGTGTAGAGAATAATATAAAGAACACGATGTTTGAAACATTCACGAACGTAGAGCGTTTCGTCCTCTTGTACATTCCTCCGTCCACCCGACCCTGCAGCGTAGGTAATTAAAATTCAAACAACATGATACGATGTCACCCGCGCTTAATTACGTTTCACGTGGCAACTACGTAAATTCGAAATAACGGACGCTTCTGGAAATTAATGAAAAGGTACAAGTGAAAGCTGTGGAGTAAGTTCCGCTCATAAAGTCAGGCCAGTATTCTATTGATCTCTAAATACCTACGGAGTTTCGTTCGCTAGTTTCTTCTCCGTCAGAGGAACCTCATTACGTAACGGTGGTAGATTGTAAAAAAAATGGCATGTGACAAACGAAATTTTAATCATTTTTTTTTTTCATTTAATTTTTGTTTAATTTTATTGATTTTTAGGGGTCCGTACCTTCGAATGAAAAAACGCAACAATAAGAAGATCACTGAGGATTTTAAAATATATATATAATAGTTTTTACTAAACCATCTTTTGCCAACCCGCCTGCCAAGCGTGGCAACTATGGCAAAAACCCTTCAATATGAGAACTACAAACTTTTGTGGCTATCTATAGGGGAGACATATGTTCAGCGGTGGACTTGTGATAGGCTGAAAGGACGACGAACGACAATTTGGGGTAAATTTGCCTCCAACGCGAGTTTGCGGGACTTCTTATGTCAATATTTTTATTCCTCAGACTTGCAGGTTTCCTCCCGAAATCTATTGTATAAGTGCTTTCTTCATCGTTCAGCACGTGGTAATTCTGCGATTAAAACCACATACAATTTAAGGTGAGCGTCCGGCCTCTGAGCCTTCACGTCTTTTATTTGTTGTCTTCGATTTCTAGATCACGAACAATTTATTTATCGACTCAGTTGGCGAAATGGCTAAGCGGTGGGTCATGGGTTTGATCCCGCACGTGACGAATACTTACTTGCAAGGTTTTTTTTATAATATACCGTCTTTATCCAGGCCCAACGGCGTACAGTATCGGAATATTTTTCTTTTATTAAATAGATCGTATCGCACGCAGTCGCTGTTCACGCCCCAAAAAATTAATCGACCGGGCATAATTCACGAGGAAAATTTGCGTGTCGACCATAAAAAGGTCAGGACGGCCATTAAAGTGCGAAGGCCCGCGGGTCGTGCCTGGCGGCTGTAAAGCTCGTGCCGTGACGGGAAGCAATACAAAGTGGAACCAAAAGAACGATTCGTTGGCGGGCGATAAACGTTCGCCCGCTATTCGGAAGGACGTCATCCGTCTGAGTGCGATATCGACCTTTAAATTACGACTTACTTGCGTTTTGCCGTTTCTATTTTTTTACGCTAGTATAATTCTGTCTTATCAACAGTTATTTTATAAAAAAAAAGTCAATTTGCTGAGATCAGCATGCAAAATATAAAATGGTGTATATTACCTAGTTTCTGAAGAGCACCCTGACACTGTCACCAGGAACTGCCCTATACCCTCGACCACTGCAATACTACTACTAGGTACTATACACCGCTGAACTCGAGACCACAACACGTGTTTCGCCCCAAAACGAGGCATTATCAAGTGTCATAGACTCTACGACAGACGGCCGCCGAGTTTTTTTTTTTAATTTAGGACAAACTAGCAGCATAGTCTTAAATTATAGTGTCTTGAGTATTAATGCAGTAAGGCATTCGTGCGCCTGCCTTAAGTTTCACAGTACCTGAGTTCGATCCCCGATGCCGGATCCTCCCAAGTTTTTACTTAATTTAAGTGCTCATTTAGCATGTGAACTGCTGTTCACATGCTAAATGAATTCATACATACCTACATAAGATCACGACTGCATCCCATAAGGAGTAGTCAGAGACTGGGCACTCACTGCAAAGGCAGATGACAGCCACAATCCACGTTTCACCAAAACAATATAATGCACTTGGTGTGATAGGTGGTGAGCCCATCGGCACCATGCGCTGTTGGGTGCACAGTGCAGTTTAATTCCTTACTCGCCTTTTACGAGATCCATTGGATGTGATTGAGTGGTAGCATTCTTTTAACGAGCCGCCACCACACGGCACACGGCACGGCAAGGAATACATCGCAAGGAAACCTGCATGCCTGAGGAATAAAAATATTTTGAGAATATGTGAAGTTTGCCAACATGCATCAAGCGTCGCGGACTTTTCCAATCTCCAAAACCTCCTCAGAAATGAGAGGTCTGTGCTCAGCGGTGGGACATAGAAAGTAACTTTTTATATCATATAAAATAACATAATATTACGAGAGGAAGCGTCAGTGAAAATATTTGTGATACCAATATCACAGACAGTCATTTATTCCGCGATTTATGTTATTTTTTCTAAAATGTAATCATAGAAATCCTATTCGATATCCGTCGCGGACCCATCGGTCATAATCGTGTTATTTAACTCGGATACATCCCGTCAGACTATCGAGAAAAGAAGGCATTTAGAGTTACTTTTACTTATATAAGTATATTTCTGAGTTATCGATAGATAGGGTTGGTGCCATATTTATCTATAAGTTTTTTTTTGTTTTCCCCGTATGTTCCTATACCATTAATTCGGCCCACCACATCACATCCCGTGGGTGTTGTACAGTCGACAGAGAGAAAATTAAAACCAGAAAATGGGCAGTAGCATCTTCCTGGAACATCAGAATAAATAAACTGCGGATGCCAACCCCCCAAGCCAAGCGTGGCAACTATGGCGAAATTCCCCCCAAAATGAGAGCTACAAACTTTTGTAGCAATCTATGGGGGAGGCCTTAGTTCAGCAGTGGACTAGTGATAGGCTGAAATGATGAAATGAACTTTGGTGAGTTTCGTGTAAAATTAGTCGTTCGCCTTCTATGCGTTCGCGAATCGTTCATCCGATTGAGTTGAAACCTTGTACAGTTTTTTTTCGTAACCATAACCATCTGTGTAACACCACACTGCGCCCGTCACCCTGAGACATCACTTATTAAGTCTCATATGCCGTTGATGTTATGTAGTGATGTTAGTATGAGATGTTAGTGATTACACTTATAAATATCATGAAGTTAAAATAATTTTTAGTATATTATGCAAATGTTTATAAGAGAATACGAAATATAACTATGGTATCGCAATTTTTTTTTAAATGGTCGCCGTTTTTAATTAAATATAATCCTCGAAAGAGTTAAATTTTCAGGTATCATCCCTAGCGTGACTCGATCTAGAAGGACGCGACTAAACGTTTACGAAATGGAATCTCGGCCTCCGTTTATTCGCTGATAGAAAACGTGCCCTGAGACTGATGGCCTGTACCCGGCTCTTATTGCGGGTAGGGTCGATAAAACATGATAATAAAATCGGCCATTTTTTTTTGTAGATAAATTAGGTCTGGGGAAATCGTGCATCCCATGCCTGGTCACGTAAGAGCTGCGCAGATTTTTTTAGTAAAGGAGAGAAAGTAATTTTGCTAAGATCCGCATGCAAAATGTAAAATAGTGTGTATTACCTAGTTTTGAAGAGCACCGCCCGCCCTCCCTCAACAGCGTGCACAAGAAAACCATCTACGACAGTCAACCGCCGATCTCAGCAATATAACTTGATAATGCCTTGTTTTGAGGTGAAACACGTTTCGTGTTCTCGACTTCGGTGGTGTATATTGCCTAGTGGTAGTGTTGTAGTGGTGGAGGGTATCTGGTGGCGGCTCCCGGTGGTGGTAATGGTTTTCTTGTGCACGCTGTTGAGGGAGGGCGGGCGGTGCTCTTCAAAACTAGGTAATACACACCATTTTACATTTTGCAGGCGGATCTTAGCAAATTAACTTTCTCTCCTTTTTTATTATGGATTTCCGCAAAGTATCGCCTGATTCTATTAACTATAGTTTTCTTTAGTTATTTAATGCCAGTTGTGAATTGAGCTCATTTTGCTCTACTTTTACTGGTGACTAAATTCCTCTACTATTATAATATTGTTATTATAATAGTAGAGAGAGCAAAACGTTTACCTGATGGTAAGTGCAACGTCTGCCCATAAAAAATGCTGTGTCACCCAGAAAAAATATGGGTGACACCACACTGCGCCCGTCACTCTAAGACATCAGTTCTTAAGTCTTATATGCCCAGTGAGTGATTAATTCAAATCGACACACAGTAGTGTTTGCACACTACTGCTTCACGAATCACGACAATAACTGGCCCTGGGGTGGTACCTACCTAGACGGATTCCTGCACAGAAATCCTACCACCAGTAGTAGTTATTTAACGCTAGTTGTGAATTGAGGGTGTGTGGCTCTACTAGCTTTTAATGGTGACAGTATTCCTCTACTTATATAATATTCTGCTGTCAAGTAGTGTGCCAATACTGTTGTTTTTTTAACCGACGGAAGGAGGTTTTCAGAACCTCGTATCGTCGTCAGGGCAGAATAACTGGCCCTGGGGTGGTTCTTGTGCAGGAATCCGTCTAGGTAGTATTTTCTGAGTATTTTCTTAGTTCACACCTTCTGTATTTGAGACGACCGCGTGTCTTAGTGTCTTAGTTAAAGTGCCTGACTTCTACGGACGTGAGTTCGAATTCCAGCCGGAGCTGCAAGTCTGCAAGTCTAGTGCAAAACTTAATTTGTTGGATTTTGGATCAGGGTTGTTTGTTCCCGTTAATTCTCCCACCCCTTCCTTGTCGCACGAGCGTTCCATCGGATGCGTAGGTTAGGACGAGCGAGTGGATCTGTGTTTGCCAGTAAACTTGTGGCACTATAGTATTTGGAAGTAGACGCCGTGGTCGGAAATCGGTCCTTGTAAACCACTTTCGTGATGTTGTTTAGGGTATATATTTATTCTTAGTAGAAAAAATGTTTTTTGTTATTGGAGAATAGGCGACCTCTCTATATTTACCGGTACCAGAAAGAGACAAGGCAAAGGGTGACATTTAACTTATTATTGGATCGTGTCTAACCATGACAAGAACCTACCAGTAAATTCACCGTTATGCAATTTTATTATATTATTATTAACGATCGGCTTAATATAAAATGTGGTCAAAAAAATAATGCAATTTTTTCTTTTCCTTTTTTTTGTGGTTAGTTTTTTTAGTTATTTAATGCCAGTTGTGCATTGAGCTCATTTTGCTCTACTTTTGCTGGTGACTAAATTCCTCTACTATTATAATATTGTTTTTTACTATTGGATTATGTGACGAAACGAGCAAAACATTCACCTGGTGGTAAATGCGACCTCTGCCCATAACAAACGCTGTCACCTAGAACTTTTCTGTGTAGCACCACTCTGCGCTCGTCACCCTGAGACATCAGTTCTCAAGTCTTACATACCCAGCAAATACATTAGCTCTCAGCTTTCTTCAGACCGAAACACAGCAGTGCTTCCACACTACCGCTTCACGGCAGATTAACTAGAACTGCGATGGTATCTAGACGGATTCCTACATCATCATTTCAGCCTATCACTAGTCCACTGCTGAACATAGGCCTCCCCCATAGATCCCTCATTTTGAGGGGAATTTTGTCATAGTTGCCACGCTTGGCAGGCGAGTTGGCAAGCGCAGTTTATTTATTAAGATGTTCCGGGAAAATGCTGCTGCCCATGTTCTGGTTTTAATTTACCCTCTGTCGACTTTTACGGATTTACACCCACGGGATGAGATGAAGTGGTAGATTCTCTTAAGCCGCTATCACACGGCACAGCCGCTACCACACCACACTATCAGATTTACTGCCTACATAGGCAGTAAAAATTATAATAATAATTGTCATTTTAATTTTTGTTCTATATTCAACTAGAAAATCTTTTAAAGCCAAAACTAGAAGATCTTTTCTAAGATCTATAAAATTTTACAACAAAATTCCTAAAAGTGTGACTCAAAAAACTGACATCATCAACAAACTTGTCAAGAAGACATTTTAAGAAAAAGAATATTATACATACATAAGATCACGACTATATCCCATAAGGGGTAGTCAGAGACTGGGCACTCACTGCAAAAACAGATGATTGCCACAATCCACGTTTCACCAAAACAATATAATGCACTTGGTGTGATATGTGGTGAGCCCATCGCCACCATGCGCTGTTGGGTGCACAGTGCAGTTTAATTCCTTACTCGCCTTTTACGAGATCCATTGGATGAGATGGAGTGGTAGTATTCTTTTAACGAGCCGCCACCACACAAGAGTATTATAAAATAGTTCATTACTTAAAGAACGGAAGTCTCTGGAAATAACTCTTACTCTTCACTTGTCAACCCCCTGGCTACTAAATTTATAAAGTAAATTTTATGTAATTTATAAATAACATTATGTAATACGGTATTGGAAAAAGAAAGACCCCAGAGATTCATCTCTGATCTCTGAGAAGGTCTTATTTTTTGAAGCGGTGTATATTTTCACATTCATAAGGGCCTTTATACCAGCCTAAACTGAAAAAAGAAATTTGCTTTGTCTATGAGTTTGAAAACTGTGTTTTACACACAATTATGTTATTTTTATCGCTTTAACATAAGTACAGTTAACAAGAAAAACGCTCGGAGTAAAATTATCTTATTTTGCGATAGCCGGTAGCCCTGGCCGTTGGGCCGATAAAGCAAATTGTATGTTGCGATAAACCGCCCGCTTTTATATTAGGGATAGTTTGGTTAGGATGGCGTGTGCCAGACTATCGTAAGGACTGTTAACTTAAATAGGTACGTTATAGTATTGCCATTATATCATTTGAGAAACTGATAAAAAGTTTTGAACTGTACATCTGCCAAAACTCGTATTGATTTTGGAATCATATTGATTATTATTATCGTCACGCATGAAGCAGTTTTTTATACAAGCTAGGTCTAGAACTTTGCGTTTGTAACTTTGTTGGGTCTCTATATTTTTCCCTTTACTTTAGACTGTCCTGATTTTTGCTAAAGAAAAAGGAAGTTTCTCTAACAAAACAGCCAATTTGATTTTTATAGTGTTGGATTCCTTTGCAGAAATCCGTCTAGGTAGGTAGGTAGTGTGCAAACATTACTGTGTTTCGGTCTGAAGGTAGCTGAGAGCTATCGTAATCACTAGGGGAATGAGACTTAAGAACTGATGTCGCAGGGTGATGGGCTCCGCGTGGTATCACAAAAATGTTCTGGGTGACACAGCATTTATTATGGGCAGTCGTTGCACTTAAAGATCAGGTGAACGTTTTGCCCGTTTTATTACTTTATTCAAAAAAAAAATTTAAAAATGTATAAACCTGACAGGTTACATCTTTGTAAATAAATTTAATTTATGAAATATTACAAGAAGTGGTCCATCTCCAGAAACCGCTCTTATACATTTTTCTGGACGATGAAGGCTCTTTTAATCTGAGTAGAATCTCCCCAGATTAGAAGATAGAGATCTTAATCAATAACCAAAGTATCCAATCAGATCGGTTCTTCGGCTAGCTGTTCTTCTCAGTTGTTTAAGACAAATCTATTTAGCCTCAAATGAAATATACGTGAGCTTTAAAATTGCAATGTTTGTCTAGTGCCCACGTAGATACTTTTTTAAGAAGAGGAAGTAAACGAACCGGCTCACCTGATGGTAAGTGATCACCGCCGCCCATGAACATCCTAATACCAGAGGAATTACGATTGCGTTGCCGGCCTTTCAGAAAGTAATAAATCTTGAAGGTCCCTGAGCCTGCAGCAAATTCCGCAAAGCGGCCGCATATCATCAACTTTTTCTACGATAACATTTCGCTATGTCAAATTATCATTAAAAAATTGTCAACATTGCTGTAATTTCTAAAATAATACTGGTGGTAGGATTCCTAACTTGGCATTTGTAACTTTGTTGGGTCTGTATATTTTTCCCTTTACTTTAGACTGTCCTGATTTTTGCTAAAGAAAAAGGAAGTTTCTCTAACAAAACAGCCAATTTCATTTTTATACTGTTGGATTCCTTTGCAGGAATCCGTCTAGGTAGGTACCACCCCAGGGCCAGTTATTCTGCCGTGAAGCAGTAGTATGCAAACATTACTGTGTTTCGGTCTGAAGGGCACTGTGAGCTAGCGTAATCACTGAGCGAATGAGACTTAAGAACTGATGACTGAGGGTGACGATGACGGGCTCAGCGTGGTGTCACAAAAATGTTCTGGGTGACACAGCATTTGTTATAGGCAGACGTTACACTTACAAGACGACCGCGTGGCCTAGTGGTCAGAGTGACTGAGTGAGTGGTCACCTGACTTCTAAGCAGCGGTTCCTGGGTTCGAATCCCAGCCGGAGCCAACATTTGTGCTAAAACATAAATTGTTGGTTTTCGGGTCTGGTTGTGTTGTGATTGTCCCCGTTTTTCTGACACTGCATCCTAGCCTATCTCCGATCTTATCGCATCAGCGTTACATCGGGCGCAGGTAGTTTGGGACGAGTGAGTGCCTCTGTGTTTGCGCGTACACTTGTGGCACTATAATATCTCCTGCGCAGTTGATGGCTCTCGACTGTAGTCGGAAGTTGTCGCCGTGGTCGAAATCGGCTAGGAGAACATCATCATCATCACATCATCACACTTACAATCAGGTGAACGTTTCATCACTTTGTTCAAATAACTACATCTCAGTAGTCGGTAGTAGTCAAATACCATAATTTAACGGCAGTTTGTTAATTTACATAGAGAAGTATCATTCTGTCATAGTCTACTCCGATGCTCTTTATTTCAAGTAGATAATGCTTTTAAACACGCTACGATAAGGACAGTAAACGTTGTCTAGTACAATATCAGCTTAAAACGATTGGCTGGTTGAACAAATAACGTTAAAGGCCTGGTATTTATTTTTGCTTTCAATGTCATGCAAAATGGCGGTAATAATGTAATTTATTGTTGGAAATAAATCGAATTCAGAGATTTATGGATTTCGCTTTTGTCTTTCATTTTAGCCGATATGTGTCCGCCAGATTATAATAGCACCTTACCTCTTTCCTACGGAGGTGTCGTAAGAGGCGACTAAGGTATTGTACGGATAGCGTTTACTGGCGAAAAGTGGGCTACATGTGTAGCCTCTGCCTACTTCTTATATGGACAAAAGGTGTCACTACATATGTTTATACGACTCATCATTGTTTCGATAAAATGATTAGCTTTAATAAAAGCTGCAAATGATTTTATCTTTAACTAGCTGTCGCCCGCGGTTTCGCCCGCAGAAAAAAAGCCGACCCCATCACTGATACACATATTACCCTATTTGAATCGGATTTTGTGTTTTTATTTTTTGCGCGGAAGCCTAATTACTTTTAATAATAATAATAATAATAAGGAGGAGGTCAAGGATATTTTTGGTCGACATTACCATTCCATATGACGAGAACCTCGTGAAAGCCGAAATAGATAAGAAGACAAAATATCTGGACCTGGCTCACGAGGTGACCGACATGTGGGGTGGTATGCCGACTGAAATTATTCCTGTGGTCGTATCTGCAAACGGGTTAATCCCAGTCAGTCTCTTGGGACATCTGAGCCGACTGGGACTCCATGACGGGACGCTCCGTGCTCAAATGCAGAAGGCGGTACTTCTTGATACGGCCCGCATAGTCCGCCGGTTTCTTTCTCTTTCCCCCTAACCCTCGGCCGTTTGGTCTCCCCTGCCAAGGGCTCGCGTCTGGTTGGGATTTTAATTATATATTTTATTGTATTATAAAGTATTGTCTAGTATATACCTTATAGTATCTTATTTATTTTATCTTATTTTATATATTTATCTATATATTCATATATATCCCAACCAGACGAGAAAACTATAGAAATACCCCAATAATAATAATAATAACAATAGAACTTTATTTGTCTAAAATCAGGTATACAAAAAAGTTTAAAAAGGTATACAGAAGAATATAAATCTCCTTTTAGACAAAAGGGTCTAGGATTCAGCTTGGTAACACACATGGTGTACACTGCTGATATTCTATCCCAGCCCGAAATTAAAAACAGAACAATAACACACTTTAATAATAAAAATAAAAAAAACAGAACTTAGACACTAAAACAAAACTTTAAACAATGTACGTACAAGCTATATATATTTATATTTATACACATTTTTATATATATATATATACATATATTAATTATAGACAGACGGACCTAGGGTTTGCTGCATCAAAAGCCAGTTCCGACATTTTTCTAAAATTCAAGTAGTCAAGTTACCCGCAACAATATCAGTTATCTGTCAGTGAATGTCCCGTCTAAATCGGTCCAGCCGTTACGTGCCAGATTAGCCGGAACAAACAGACAGACAGACAAAAATTTAAAAAAAAAAAAATTTTTCTTGTAGGTACCGTATATACCTTTATAAGCATTGCGTAAAAAGCTGATGTTTTGTTATTACAAACAGAAACTTCAATTTTATTTATTTGTTTTTTTTTTATTTGATAAAGTATCGAGACGAGCAAAACGTGTACCTGCTGGTAAGTGCAACGTTTGCGCATAACAGATGCTGTGTTACTCAGAATATTTCTGTGTACCACCACACTGTGCCCGACACCCTAAGACAAGTTATTAAGTCTGATATGCCCAGTGATTACGCTACTCGTAGCTCTCAGTGCCCTTCAAACCGAAACACAGTAATGTTTGCACACTACTACTTCACGGCAGAATAACTGGCCCTGGGGTGGTACCTACCTAGACGGATTCCTGCACAGGAATCCTACCACCAGTAACAATTTGTATAGATTATTTTTTAATCTGTACTTGAAATGAACGTTACATGCTATTTTCCAAAATCTACGTATTTCAAATATGCACAAAGTCACTATTACATAGCACAGAACAAATGTTCGTTACTCCGGTGCAATTAGCACTGAACTGGAACCTCTTGCGTCCGTATGTCAAAAGAACCCTAGCACCGTGCTCCGGCAGGACAAAGAAAGTAGGCCGTCCTCGAATTCGTCGGCGCAGTAGTCTAGTGAGAAAATCAGTCTTCTACAATGTTCTAGTAGGACGCTTGTTACGCGGACACGAGGAAAAAAAGTTCAGATTGAATATAATAAAAGTTTAGAAAAAGAATATTTAAAACATTTCTGCAAAGTTGCAGTACTTTTCTCTTAGTTATATTATACTGGGCGAAGCCCGCGACAACGTCCGCGTGGATTTGGGTTATTTAAAATGCCGTGGAGACCCTATGATTTTCCGCCGTTCTTTGACTCGTTGTCCCATCGAAAATCCGCCAAGAGGACATTATATTTTCAAAAATAAAGTTGTCGTACCGCCATGTGGTAGCGGCTTAAGATAATCTACCACCCCATCTCATCCCGTGGGTGTCGTAAAAGTCGACAGATGGAAAATTAAAACCAGAACATAGGCAGCAGCATTTTCCCGGAACATCTGAATAAACAAACTGCGGTTGACAACCCGCATGCTAAGCGTGGCAACTATGGCAAAATCCCCCCCAATATAAATGGTACAAGCATATGTTGCAATCCGTAGGGAAGGCCTATGTTCAGCAGAGGACTAGTAAGTGATAGGCTGAAATGATGATGTACCTGATTGTATGTAATTCAAAACATGCCGATAATAAATAAGAAAGTTGATATTTGCCCCGGTGCAGACTTTCTTCCTCGTTCAAGTGAATAACAACAAATAAAGTGTAGGAATGTTCGACTTAAGTTTTCTGTTTATTTGTGCGTTGAAATGGTGCCGATTGAGTGAAATTGTAAATTATGTTCATGCTTACATTTTCGATGAATGTACTTTCAAGAGTATTTATTTATATGGAGCTTAAAAATATACTATAAATGAAAATATTCCTACATATTATAAATAATATTAGCTATGCTATTTGGACAACTATATCTCGTATTCCTTTTAACTTGGAGTTAAGCTTCAAATCCAGGGATTGATCCCGACTACAGCGGAACGGTTTCAAACCGTCAAGGATCCATACCGAACACCATTAGGCTATTGACGGTCAGTGATATATAAAGGCAACCGAGATAAAATAAAGTAAAGTAAAGTTTCAGCCTATAAATGTCCCACTGCTGAGCGCAGGCCTCCTCTCATTTCTGAGAGGGTTTTGGAGCTAGGAAGAATCCGCCACGCTGCTCCAATGCGGGTTGGCGATGTTTTCCTTCACCGCCGAGCACGTGGTAAATCAGCACTTAAAATTGCAATTTACAATTTTAGTGGTGCCGGCACCGGGAATCGAACCCAGGTCACTCGCGTACTATGAAATTTTAAGCGAGCGCCTAGCCCCTGAGCTACCACGGCACCGAGATATATAACTATATAATCATTTAATCTATTGTATAATCAAATAAATAAACACAGATAAACTAACAAATAAATAATAAATCTCTCTATCTACATTATTTCTCAAATGTGATTTTGTCGGTATGAAATATCTCACTTAATACTGTATCAAAATTTATGTTTGATTAGCCATTTTGAAGATTTTTTTCCCCTCTAATGATGAAAAATAAGTAAATGTTTCAAAATTTTAATAAATTTAATTATATTTTCGTTAAAAAAAAAATTAAAAAGATCCGTTTAACTAACATGCACGACAGCTGTCAGATCTGCTTGTCAAGCAGGTGAAGATTTAGGATTAGGCTCGCGAGGCCCGGATCTAGGGCGGGAACTCACTGTTGGTACGATTCCTATGCAGCAATCTGTCTAGGTAGGTACCACCCCGGGGCCAGTTATATACCGTGAAGCAGAGGTGTGAAAGCATTGCTGTTTCGGTTTGAAGGTCATTGAAAGCTAGTAAAATCACTGGGCATAAGAGACTTAAGAACTCATGCCTCAGGGTGCCGGCGCAGTGAGGTGTCACACAGAAATGTTCTGGGTGACACAGCATTTTTTATGGGCAGACATTGCACTTACCATCAGCTAAACGTGTTGCTCAATTCGACACCTTATCCAATAAAAAAAAACGATTCTAATTAAATTTGACGCTAACGTCTGCTAATTTAATTTTTATAACGTCGGGTTATAAATAGTAAACAATTAAACGCGATAAAAACCGTTTTTTGACCAGTTCCGAATACTGGTGTACATTTACTAGTGGTAGGATTCCTACGTATTAATCAGTTATTCTGCCACGAAGCAGTAGCGTTCAAACATTACTGTGCTTCGGTCTGAAGGACACTGAGAGCTAGCGTAATCACTGGGCGTATGAGATTTTGTCTCAAGGTGACGGGCGCAGTGTAGTGCCGCACAGAAATGTTCTGGATGACACAGTATTTGTTTAGACGTTGCACTTACCATTAGGTAAACGTTTTGCCCGTTTCGTTACTTTATCAAAAAAAAGTATATTAATCAATTACCTGCGTTCGTTACAGGATTAAATCGGTCCTAAATGGCCCGACAACGGTTGCGTAGCTCACTCACTCACTGCTATTAAATATATTTTCTGTAGTTGTCAGACATCCGCTGTATTTTACTTTACACGATGTCATTTAAACAGCTTGAACGAAATATTTTAATGTCTCTTTATCATTTGAAACGTTTGTCGTCACGATACAAAAGTCTTTAGATTATTTAAAGTGTTACGGAGTTGTCACTAACCGAAAATATGCTTCCGTAGCTAGAAGCTTACAATGCAGTTCGGTGAATTATGATAGTCTCTGACGCGCTGGCTTAAGATTGAAATTCGATTAATCAAGATAGGTAGGGTTGGGAAAATAATTTTGTTTTCACATTGATTTTGTTCAGTGTTACTGTTGTTTCAAGATTTCACTGGCTCGGATGCGGTGTAACGGAATGTGGCGGCGACTGATTTATCGTCCCGTTTAGCGCCCGAGCGTACCGCGTGTGTCATTTGGAGAGTATGGGACCAGTTAACGCTTTTAATAAGATCACTTTTAAAAGTATTGAGACGGTTTTAATTGCCTCCAAAGAAGTAAAGTCTTTGTCTTCACATTAGAGTCCATTTTTGGAGTGATATATGTATATATATTAAATGAGACAGACTGAGAATGAGTGATATATGTATTCATAATTGGTATAACATCCCGGCACCTAACCATGCTACTTTGATCTGATAAACACAACGGTGAAGCTTTAATAACAAAATTGAATACTAAAAATGTCCATACAAAACTTTATAATTATATGCTTTGTAAAACTTTACGCGACCCTAACTCAGGAAGTCGTTGCCCTGAACCAGATAAATTCAAAATACGTTTTCTTTTCTATTTTATTTATGTTACACTGTTATGGCGTCATACTAACAGATATACTTCGCAACATATTTTCTTAAGCTTCATGTTATCCTAGTACTTGCGAGTTCTTTCGATGGCAGCTCAATGGAAAAACGCCTAAAGAATTTTATGAGTTCATTGCCTCGATGAGCTGTATAACAGGGTAGTCACCTATGAGTTTTAAGCAAATTCTTTAAGTCGACATATCTCCTACAGGTATCACGCTACGACGCTCATTATATTTTTTGGGGCATATACACATCGTCCCTAATCCCAGCCTGTCGGGATGTATAGGACATTACGAATGACCCAGTATACTAAAAAATACCATATAAGCGAAAATACCTACTTTCATTAAGTGAGGACTGAGGCGAGGTTCGTCACGTTGCTTCATTGGGGGTTGTCGGAGCTTTTCGCTTTTTATAGTATTATTTTTGCTTATTTTACAGCAAAGGATGGCTATAAAAGCTATATATAATATTGGCTCTAGAGTGTGCCAGGAAAATAATGATATCATAATCGTGGAATCCTAACCCTAGCGGCTGATAGGATTTAAATGAAATCTGGCAAAGAGGTGTATCGTGCAACAAAAATTGTTTTAGGATTTTTTAAAAAATACCCAACTGTAGGATTACGACACAGGAGATATCCTACAGTGGGGCATCGCTTTCTTTTTAACGTTTACGGTACGTTTTACAGACATCAGTTCCACACGTATAAATCACCCAGTCCAGGAACTATCTGTAGGCCATACAAACATTTGTCCCGTGCGGAAATCGAACCCGCGACCCGCGGCGCAAAAGCCACGGGCTTAGTCACTGCGCCAACCGAGGCGACAAATAGGATTGTAGGATTATACAATAACAGGAATAGGAACAGGATTATACAATAACTTAATTTTAACTATAAAAAAATTAATTTGTTTCTTCATATTAATTAACGCGGCGAAGCGGGCGTAAAACAGCTATTGTGTATATAAAAACTAACATGAACAAGTCGAACAAAAAGTGATGTTCATTGTGCAAATATCAGAAACGAAAACTGATACAGTGTTCTGTCAAATAAAGACCATCTGATCGCCATTGCCCAATTTAGCTTAAATCTATTCTGAGAACCGAGACTTTGTCACCCCCGAAGAAGATGAAGCATATAGAATACACAGCAGCCTAATGCTGTTTAATTTATTCTGGCATTGTGAAAGAAAACGGGATTCCCCGATGCAGATAATCTATTTGGGTGAGGCCAAACTAGTGTAATGTTGTGAGTTATCCGGTTTCGGTTCACTGAGAGCTAGTGTAATCACTGGGCATATCAGCCAAAGAACTGATGCCTCATGATGACGGATGTCATGAGCAGTCGTTGCATTTCATCAGGTAAACATTTTGCTTGTTTCGTCACCTTATTCAATAAAAAAAAATATACCTGGACGGAACTGCATAGGAACCCTAACGCTAAATAATGGTGGTATGGTTCTCATCAAAACAAATATCTTTGTCGCCAGTTTCCTGACATTTGCATTTAATGTTCTTCAGTGAAAAAAAAACATGAATTTAGCATACCACTATATACAATGGTTTACGGCGTTACGGGACTAGATATAAACTCGAATACATTGCGTTTAAATTGGTAAATTAACCGAATAAACGGAAGTACAAATCCAGTAGCGATAAAAATGACAGCAATGTAGCCGTATTTAGCCGTAATATCGACCTATGTTAAGGTTGAGTGACATTTAACGCTTTAGAACGATTTTATGAATATAATTCACACTGTCCACCGGTCCGACCGGTGGCCATATAAGTAGTAAAAAGTTTCGTCAGTTGCCTTAATAAATGTTTGGGGTCTTATCAAGGTGCTTGTCTTGCACTCAAATGATTAAGTTATATATACTTTTTTATTGTATAACGAGACGAGCGAACCGTTCAACTGAGGGTAAGTGTAATGTCTGACCATATCAAAGGCTGTGTCACCTAAAACATTTCTGTGCGGCACCACACTGCGCCCGTCACTCAGAAACATGAGTCCTTACGTCTCACCTGTAATTACACTAGCCCTTAGTGACGTTCACACCGAAACGCAGTAATGTTTGCACACTACTGCTTCACGGCAGCATAACTGGCCCCTGGGGTGATACCTACTTAGACGGATTCCTGCATAGGAATCCTACCACCTTTAAACTTGTGCTGTGATACCTACAAACATTTAAGGATTCGATAACAAAAGTACATTCCTGGTCTTAACTAGACAGACTAGCAAAATATAAGATTAAAAGTGAAACAATTAAATAAGACGTTTGTTTATTTCTCGTCTCATTTAACAAAAGCCAAAGTGAAAAGGGACGGAGAAATACTCCCACATCCTGTTAATTAGTCTCAGGGGAGAAGCGAGATGCGTAGCACCATATGGCTATGGAGTAAGCATTTGTAGCTTTAGCTGATGTCATCTGATAATAGTTTCAATTATGAAATTGTAATTAGGAAATGTTAAATTTGTTTTGGATATGGTTAGAGCAGTGATGGAGAATATTTTTTATGTAACCAAACAGATTTATAACAAATATAGTTATGAAAATAAGTAGTTAAACGTATGAGCGAAACATGTAACCTTAATTAAGGGTTACTACAACAATTCAAAAACAAAAGAAGAGTACAAAGTTAATTACTTATCATGAATTACATTTTAGTCGTGTGGTGGCGGCTCGTTAAAAGAATACTACCACTCCATCTCATCCAATGGATCTCGTAAAAGGCGAGTAAGGAATTAAACTGCACTGTGCATCCAACGGCGCATGGTGGCGATGGGCTCACCACCTATCACACCGAGTGCATTATGTTGTTTTGGTGAAACGTGGATTGTGGCAGTCATGTGTTTTTGCAGTGAGTGCCCAGTCTCTGACTACCCCTTATGGGATACAGTCGTGATCTTATGTATGTATGTATGTGTATGAATTACATTTTACTGTAGTAGAGAGCTTAGAATTACATTTTCAAATTTAGAACCTTTCATAAAGAAAATGTTCAAATCTATTTTACTTTTGATTAAAGAATTATACTAAACTAAAATGCGGTCAGTGGTTGAGAAAGTAACTTAATTTCTTTTAAAAGTTCTAATTACAAAAAGAACCCACCTATTACTACGAGGTTTTCTAAGAGGTATATTAATAATGGCGATGGGCTCACCACCTATCACACCAAGTGCATTATATTGTTTTGGTGAAACGTGGATTGTGGCAGTCATCTACTTTTGCAGTGAGTGCCCATTCTCTGACTACCCCTTACGAGATACAGTCGTGATCTTATGTATGTTTGTATGTATATTAATAATCATATTAACGACGATTGGGATTCCGTGACGGGTCGCTCCGTGCTCAAACGCAGAGGGCGGTGCTTCTTGATACGGCCCGCATAGTCCGCCGGTTTCTTTCCCTTTCTCCCTAACCCTCGGCCGTTTGGTCTCCCCCGTCGAGGGCTCCCGTCTGGTTGGCTTTTATTCCAACCAGGCGAGAAAACTATAAAAATTAATATATTAATAAATATAATGCAAGAATATAAAGAATATGTAATAATATGTGTTGCAAATATATTAAATTCAATAAAAGAGGTTAAAGAATTACGGTCGAATTTCGACCATTCCTAAGATAGTATGCAGCGGGGTTATTGCGTATCCAAAGTGATGATCACTTATAAAAGTGTTGAACGAATATCTGCCAAATAATGGTTTTCATACTGGTTATGGTTAACGAAAATGATGATTATTTTTCACATGACGTCTTCTTTGTTAATCATAACTAAAAAGCAGACACTTATTTAGCAGATATTCGTTCAACACTTTTATAAGTGATCATCACTTTGGATACGCAATGGCCTTGCGGAGCATACGAGTTTAATTTTTGATAAAAGTAAAACTTTATTTGTTCACTATCTGAACCAATTTTGGAGAAAGTGCAAAATACGGTATTTTTGCATGTCACGATATGCAAAAATGTCCCGGACATACTTTTGCTGCGATGTACATTAAAACATATTTTTATAGATCCACTTGCATTCTCTGTTCACAACACTTAACCTTGTTTTTAATCTTTTTTTTTTTCTAAAAAACGTAGCCTCACAGTGGGATTTCTCCTGTGTCGTGGGAGCGTTTTACAGACACAAATTCCACATGCACAAACACCCAGACCCGGAACAACTATTTGTAGGCCATACAATTATTTGTCCCGTGCGGGAATCGAACCCGCGACCCGCGGCGCAGAAGCCAAGGGCTTAGCCACTGCGCCAACCGAGCCGACAATCATTAACCAAAGCAACGGGAAATAACATTGTGTATTAACAATACAAGAACATTTTCATATGACGTGTGACAAATTCACATGTACCTACAATATTACTACGGCCAGTAAGTTTTGTCACTTTTTCTTCGGTCAAACATTTCAAATCGGGGAAGAAAACGAAGTTTTTTGGAAGAGAAGAACTTCTTCACTAAATTTGTTTATTACTTCGGTTATAGTAAAATGATAAAAGAATACTACCACTCCATCTCATCCATTGGATCTCGTAAAAGGCGAGTAAGGAATTAAACTGCACTGTGCACCCAACAGCGCATGGTGGCGATGGGCTCACCACCTAACACACCAAATGCATTATATTGTTTTGGTGAAACGTGGATTTTGGCAGTCATCTGTTTTTGCAGTGAGTGCCCAGTCTCTGACTACCCCTTATGGGATACAGTGATCTTATGTATGTACTCGTATGTAAAATGATTAAAATGTAAATTGCATCTATATTGCAAAACCTATAGCGTTATTTCATGATCCAGTCTCTAAGCACTATAGCCACTTGCAAGACGAGTTATGACCACCAATGATTTTTATCAGTGGTAATATTCTTATGCAGGAATCCGTCCAAGTACGTCTAGGTAAGACAGCAGGGCCAATTATTCTGCCGTGAAGCAGTAGTGTGCAAACATTAGTGTGTTTTGGTCCGAATGGCACTGAGAGATAGTGTAATCACTGAGAATATGAGCCTTTAGAGCTAAAGTCACAAGGTGCGGGCGCAGTGCTGTGCCTTTTAAGTCTCATATGCGCAGTAAGTGCATTGTCTATCAGTGCCCCTTCAGACAGAAACAAGGTAATGTTTTCGCACTGTTTGACAGCAGAATAACGGTCACCACGGTGGTTGACGGATTCCTGCATAACCCAGGATTACGGTGTAACTTCAGGTACTCTGACCACGCGGTCGTCAGATTCGGTTTTTTTTATTGTAAAAAGTGGCGAGTCGAGCAAAACGTTCACCTGATGGTAAGTGCAACGTTTTCCCGTAACAATTTCTGTGTTACCCAGAACTTTTCTGTGTGACACCACACTGCGCCCGTCACTCAAAGACATAAATTTTTTAGTCTCATATGTCCTTCAGAACACAGCAATGTGTGTACACTACTACTATACTGCTTCACGGCAGAATAACTGGCTTGGGGTGGTACCTACCAGAGACATCAGTTCTCAAGTCTCATATGCCCATATATACACTAGCTCTCAGTGCCCTTCAAACCGAAATACAGTAATGTTTGCACACTAATGATTCACGGCAGAATAACGGGCGCCTGGGGTGGTACCTACCTAGACGGATTCCTGCATAGGACTCCACCACCAGTTTATTGAAAAAACTAAATTTCACGGATTTTATAGCGTTTAATTTACTATTTATCTCTAACGTTTCGAGCGCTTTGTTACGGTCATGGTCACTGAGGTGTGACGTAGGTAGTTAATACAGTTCGTCTTTAAATTTTCGATTATTACTTTCGGTCCGACCTTCGACACAACAAATGTAAAATCATTGACTGAAGAAAATAAAGGAAATTTACAGACGATTCGCTAACCCTAGCGGTTTGAATTGTAATGCAACGTGACATTTATAACTACCTATTTTTATTTACAGGAAAGGGCTTGTGGTTTTGTAGAATAATTATATTCGACATGTTAGTTGTCAACCATTACCTTAGAGCAAGGATGTTGTGGTTATGTAAAATTCAATGCAGCGACGTCACCTATATCAAAACCAAGATAAGTTCTAAGTCGCTCAGCGAGCTATGGAAATGGCTATGCTCGGAGTTTCTCTGCGAGATAAAATCCGTAACGATGATGTCTGCATCAGAAGTAGAGTAACCGACATAGCTTAAGGATCAGCAAGCTCAAAGGGTAATGGTACGGTAATATGACTCGTTACTAACTGTGATTAGGGGAGAATGGTTTTAGTGCGTCATCCTCATGCCAGCAAACGCAGTGTAACTCGTGCCAATCTCGTCACTTTATGTTACCATTTAAATTTAAGTACGGACTCGTCTTTCCTTTTTTTGTACTACGGATTTTTCTTTTTATAAATGAAATAAAAAATAAAGTAGCCGTGGTAGCTCAGCGGCTAGGCGCTCGCTTTAAATTTCATAGTACGCGACCTGGGTTCGATTCCCGTTGCCGGCACCACTAAGATTGTTAATTGCAATTTTAAGTGCTGATTTACCACGTGCTCGGCGGTGAAGGAAAACATCGTGAGGAAACCTGCATGTCTGAGGAATAAAAAATATTTCGAAGACATGTGAAGTCCGCCAACCCGCGTTGGAGCAGCGTGGCGGATTCTTCCTAGCTCCAAAACCCTCTCAGAAATGAGAGGAGGCTTGTGCTCAGTAGTGGGACATTTATAGGCTGAAACTTTACTTTTTTACTAAATGAAATAAAGATGTAGTATCTAGAAACACCAGATACCCAAAACAAATGAATAATAAGCGACAAATGATCAATAATGACCCAACTTGAGAGAGCGCAAAGATCCTTGCTTAAAACTATGACATTTAGTCCTTTTAGATTTCCAACATTTAAACTGTATGAAAAATGCGATGTTCTGACTGTTAGGCAACTTTTCATTTTACGCAGTATTATTACAGAACATACTAATACTCAATATAATCCCGTAAAATCTGCTGGTACTCGTGTCATGAAAAATGTTGTAAATCCGATTGTTTGTCGAACTACACTGGCTAGACGGCAGAGTATGTATTTATCTGTATACCTGTACAATAAAGCAAATAAATTGTTAAATATTTATCCACTAACGGCAAAAGAATGTAAAACTGTACTTACAAACTGGTTATCAAAATTAGATTACCAGAAGACCGAGGAACTGTTCCAAGCACGTATGTAGCTTCACCGCATCACACATATTCACACACACACAAACACACACACACACAACACACACAAACACACACACACACACACACACAAATTTGTTAAATTTTTTATTTTGTAATTTTAAGGATTTTTTTTACCTACTATGTTGACACATTCAAGTGATAATGTACTGTGGAAGAGGGCGCTGATTTTCTGAGATACATGTATTTATACCTAGTTCGGAAATCAGAGACTTCACTAATTTTGTCCGTAATAAGTTTAGTCAATAAAGTTTTTATTATTATTATTATTATTGACAACCGCTGTAATTCCCTATTCAAAAGCAAATAGTTTAGTAGTGGTAGAGTTTCTATGCAGGAATCCGTTTAGGTAGGTACCACCACGGGGCCAGTTATTCTGCCGTGAAGCATTGAAAAGAAAGAAGAAAGAAAGAAAGAAAGACACATATATTTGTTACACGCACACAATTCACAGACAGATTAACAGTGTAGAGAAGAAAAAAAACAGACAACACGGGAAAAAACAAAATTTAAATCCATCCGTTCATGGTGCAATGCTCCAAAAAGGACGGTCACTCAGGATATGCTAGGATGCATGATCCTACCCTGATTTTCAGTGGCATCCAATAATATATTAATAAATATAATTATATTTTTTATAAATAAAAGTGGAATAAGATGATATATAATATACATATTTATACAATACACACATAATAATATATGTTACACATATATATACTACATACACATACACATTTTCAGATACATATATTAAAAAATACTTATAATATAGGTAAAGAGGGTAAAACATTACTGTGTTTCGGTTTAAAGGGCACTGAGAGATAGCGTATTCACTGGGCACTCGACTTAAGAACTAATGTTTCAGGGTGACAGGCACAGTGTGGTGTCACACAGAAATTTCCTGGGTGACACAGCATTTTCATAGCCAGACGTTGCACTCACCATCAGGTTTTGTCACCTGATATAAAAAAAAAGTTTTATTCCCAAAAGTTGCTGATGTTATAGAGACCTACACTATCTTTGCGACAACCAAAACTGGTGCTATAAAGCTTTTCAAGGAAACGGTTCATGTTGATATTAAATAGTCGTCTGCCACACTCCCCTCAAAGTACAACTTTTTTTTAAATAATTGCAGAGTAAGGAGCTAAGCGGCACGTGCACTCGCGCTCCTGATTCGTTGCCGGGCCTCGCGCACCACTACCCACACTGTTTGGACAGGTATGTTAATAAAATAGAATGTTAATAATAACTATATTATGTTAATAAAAACGTATGGTGGCGGCCTGCTACAATCTACCACACCATCTCACCCCGTGGTTGTCGTAAAAGACGACAGAGGGAAATTGAAAACCAGTAGGTGGGCAGCAACTTTTTTATTGAACATCTGAAATAATAAAATGCCGTTGCCAATCCACCTGCCATGAGTGGTAACTATTGCAAATACAAATGAGGTCTAAAAATCCTCTTTTTTTATTTGATAAAGTGACGAAACAAGCAAAACCTTCACCTGATGTCAAAGTCAAAGTCAAAATTTCTTTATTCAATTTAGGCTTGTTAAAGCTCTTACGTACGTGAAAATCTACACCGGTTCAAAAAATGACCTTCTCAGAGAAGAACCGGTAAGAAATTCTTGGTGGTGATGGTGAGTGCAACGTCTGCCTATAACAAATGCTGTGTCACCCACGACATTTCTGTGTGACATCACACTGCGCCCGGGACGGGCCTGGGACATAAGTTCTTTAGTCTCATATGTCCAGTAATTACGCTAGCTCTCGGTGCCCTTCAGTCCGAAACACAGTAATGTTTGCACACTAGGTACTGCTTCACGCCAGAATAACTGGCTCTGGGGTAGTACCTTCATTCATCCGATTCAAATCACGAAGTATATATTAGTCGGTTTTTATTTGTCTTATGTTGTTTTTGTTTTTATTTTATGTAACTTGTAACCTTGCAGGTCGTCAGCGCAATGCGACGCGATGGGCGGGTCGAATCTTGCGAACGAGGCGAGTCCGAGCAGCTCAGAGGAGTCGTCGCCGACGGAGCTCAGCTGTTACCGACGTCTGGGCGAGCGGCCGCCGCTTATGCGCCGTCTCGCGAGGGGACTGACGCTGCTGCAGCCCTCCGACGACGACTCAACGCCGCTTGTCACTGACACGCCTACCACGTTAGTTTCGACCCATCGCGTTAATTGAAATTTAAAGATCTATATTTTGGCGACGGCTTAAAATAATCTACCACCCTATCTCATCCTGTGGGTGTTGTAAAAGCCGACAGAGGGAGAATTAAAAACAGAGGAAGGACAGCGGCGTCTTCCTGGAAAATCTGATTAAATAAACTGTTGCCAACGAAAACGTTGAAACGAGCAAAACGATCACTTGATGGTAAGTGCAACGTCTACCCATAACAAATGCTGTGTCACTCAGAACATTTCTGTGTGATACCACACTGCGCCCCTTATCCTGAGACAGGAGTTCTTAAGTCTCATATGCTCAATAATTAAGCTAGCCCTCAGGGGCCCTTTAAACCGAAACACAGTAATGTTTGCACACTACTGCTTCACGGCAGAATAACTGGCCCTGGGTTGGTACCTAACTAGACGGATTCCTGCATAGGAATCCTACCACCAGTAAAAGTTTAAAAAAAAGATGTTGCTGGGCCTAAGGCTCTTGCTGGGATTCGAGCCAAGAACCCGTGACGAAAAATTAAAGTACTCCGACCACTAGGCTACGCGGTCGTCGATTTATAGGCAGTTACTTTTAGTTTTTTTAAGCGTGGGTTATTTTAGCATGGTCTAATCAATTAAATAAAACAAAAATTACGGATTTTATCGTGTTAAATTTAAACTATTTATAATGTTAATAGAGAACATGGTTGGGTACTACCACCAGCTTGGGATTCTATAATTAATAAAATTAAATCAAAAACCAAGCATACCACTGCAAGACTTCAAGACAACAGCTCTTTCTGCGTCGATCGGGCCAAAAATAAAAGAATAATTATTAAAAGCTGAAGGTACTCTGGGTTAACAATGACATCAGGACATCTGTCACCTCAGTCCTCCCTTGACCATAGGTGTTGTAAAGCGCTCGAAACATCGGGTTATAAACAGTTAAAATTAAACGCGATAAAATCCATATTTTTTTTTAATGTGTAGTATTCGCGTAAATATAAGAAATCATTACGGTCTAATCAACTACCCTTGATAATTCTTACAGTCCCACAAACGTCCCGCTATGCCTTAACGGCGGCTACATCAACGAGGCGTCGGAGGCGGAGGCCCGCACTCGGGAGAGCAACCGCGAGCATGCACAACGCGACGTCACCACACACTGCGACCTCGACTTCAGGAAGTGCAACAATGTCGCGAACAGGTATGTTCAATAACACTGCGAAGGCAGGAATCTTCTAACATTCATCATCATTTCAGCCTGTCGCTAGTCCACTGCTAAGCATAGGCCTCCCTCATACATTGCCACAAAAGCAGTAGTTTGTAGCTATCATATTAGAGGATTTTGCCATTGTTGCCAGGCTCGTGCCAACACGCCTACCAAACCTGGCAGCAACCGCAGTTTAATCATTGAGATATTCCAGGAAGATGCTGCTGCCCATCTCCTGTCGACTTTTACGACACCCACGGGTTGAGATGGGGTGGTAGATTCTCTTAAGCCGCCGCCCTCTAACATTGAGCGAACAAAATACTAACTTGCTCAGTTAGACGGCATAAAAAAGTTAACATCTAACGCTGGGCTTCTATATTCACAAAACGAGACGTTTTCTTTACGATCCATTAAATAATCTACGAATGGTAAATTGGAACCGTTCTTATAACTAACGGACGTCAGTAGCTCTTCAAGACTTAAAAAAGTTTTGAAGCGCTGCGTAACGCCTCGTTACATGTAGTGATGAAACGAATAGTAACTGTTACCAATAACCTTTCGTTGAATATTGGAACCGGGCGTACGTGTCCAAGTACAGCGCTTTTCAACCAAATAACGCTTGACTTTTAACCATGTTTGTATGTGTTTACGTCAGTAAGTTGAAGTTTTTTTTTTTAATAAGATACCAAGATCTAAAATTGATATATTAATTACGTCAAAATCATTTTATTGTTATTTTGATATCACATAGATAAAACATTAAAATTTAGTAACGTATTTCAAAATAGTTTTTATTTCAGTTTGATGGTTGTCATGGTTACGATAGCACGTATTATACTTAGCAAAATGGCGCGACAGTCTAAGTTGAACTAGATATTGCAGACGAAAACTAAGTTAGATATTCTGAGTCTAACTTGGCATAATAAGAATTGTCTTCGCCCATTCATTGAAACTATAGTTAAAGAATCAGGCGTTACTTTTCATTCAAGTGACGATTATGTAATAATATATAATATTGACGTTACGACGGCCGCTGTCAATGTCAATGTGTATAATGTCAATGTCGCTTGATAATGCCGCGTTTTAAAGTGTAACACGAGTCGTGTTCTCGCCATCAAAAATATAACTTACTGTAAAATAGCAGCTCGGTATATAAACAATTATTAATTAATCAATATTTTTTTGCATCAGAAACCTTGATGTCAAATTCGATCATGAAATTTTACTCTTTTTTATTTGTGTAAGGGACGTTCACCTGCTGGTAAGTGCATATAATGCTGTGTAAACCAGAACATTTATTTGTGGCATCACACTGCGCTCGTCACTCTGAGACATCAGTTCTTAAGTCTCACATGCCCAGTAATTAGACTTCAGACCGAAACACGGTAATGTTTGAACTACCGTGAAGCAGAGTACTGCTGAATGACTCTGCGATGGTGCCTTCTTAAACGGATTCCTGCGTAGGAATCCTACCACCAATAGAACTCTCATCTACTACTACATACTCTCATCGCGCTAAAAGAAGTTTCACTTCAAATATTTATTGTATCAACTGACACTTGATTTTTAATGGAATAATTTTTAAAAAATAAAACGGTGACCTGTTAAGATGGGCACATTCCAGTAGCCCGGCGACAGGAAGCGGCGCTGCGTCGTCGTCGTCGGGGGCGTCGTCTTGCGGCGCGTCGCTGGCGTCCGGCAACAACAACGCACGCCCCGAGCCCGAGCTTCGCCACGCGCCCTGGTTCCAGCAAGGCATTCCTAGAGAGGTACTGTACTGAAAAAAAAAGCAGGAGATGGGCAGCAGCATCTTCCAGGAACATCTGAATCAATAAACTGCGGCTGCCAAGCGTGGCAACTATGGCGAAATCCCTCCAAAATGAGAACTACAAACTTACGTGTTTTGTGGCAATTTATGGGTTAATCTATGTTCAGGAGTGGACTAGTGATAAGCTGAAATGATGTTGATGATGATGATATCTGAGGTTATTCCATCACTGGCTGGAGCGAGACGTTCGGTTAGTCTGGTCTTGTAGCTAGTTACCACCGTGGTCGAAATTCGACAAGGAGAACATCACACTCATATAAGGTAGTAAAAATAATAATAATAATTGTCATTATATTTTTTGTTCTATATTCAACTAGAAAATCTTTTAAGGCCAAAACTAGAAGATCTTTTCTAAGATCTATAAAATTTTACAACAAAATTCCTAAAAGTGTGACTAAAAACTGACATCATCAACAAACTTGTCAAGAAGACATTTTAAGAATAAGAGTATTATACATACATCACACATAAGATCACGACTGTATCCCATAAGGGGTAGTCAGAGACTGGGCACTCACTGCAAAAACAGATGACTGCCACCATCCACGTTTCACCAAAACAATATAATGCACTCGGTGTGATAGGTGGTGAACCCATCGCCACCATGCGCTGTTGGGTGCACAGTGCAGTTTAATTCCTTACTCGCCTTTTATTCAGTTTATTAAATATCGATTGTATTAAAACGATCCATTATATTTTATGAAAAAGTCAATTAACAATCGATTATTAACGATTAAAGAATCGATAACGTAAAAATCCGTACTTTTTCTTACAACCCTAGCTCGGTTTGTTCTGACACGAATTGAGATTCCGTGTCCGTGAGCGACGTCTATGTGTACGTGCTGTAGTGCACTTTATACGAAGCTTTACCTCTGTACTCATTCCATTTGCGACCATTACCAATACGGTGGCTGTGACAGATCGCGCTGGAGGTGCTGGGCGCGCAGTCGGTGGGCGCGTTCCTGGTGCGCGGCTCCACCACGCAGTCGGGCTGCCTGGCGCTGTCGCTGCGAGTGCCGCGCGACTTCGCGCCCAACGGCATCGCGCACTACCTTATCCTGCGCACGCCCAAAGGATACAAGATCAAGGTAAAGACCTCGTAGTAGTTACATAGGATCGCGTGGCCTTGGGGCTACGTCGCGGGTTCTGGGTGATAATGTAAAAACACAAATTTTAATGTTTTCGACTCTCGTTGTATTGTGATGTCTCCGTGATTTTATATTGAAGAAACCAGATTGTAAATACGTCGTGTGCTCATAACAAATGCTGTGTCACTCTCTCTCTCTCTCACTCTGCATTTGTCATCCTGAGATATCAGTTTTTAAGTCTCATATGCCCAGTGATTGCGCTAGCTTTCAGTGCCCTTCCGACTGAAACATAAATAAGAAATGTTACACTACTGCTTCACGGCAGCATAACTGGCACTGCGGTGATACTCTAGACGTAGTTCACTTAAAGGGGATACCGTACTGTTATGGCCGGATGTGGGGGTTGTGCTACTATGAGGTGCACGAGTTCCTCGCTTCGTCACTTACTCGTACTTCCAAGAAACCTTGACACAAGTGCGATCGCAAATCTAGCTGCCAAGTGGTTATAGTACATACGTATACATTCACATCTCTTTATGATAGGCAGAGACCATGAAAGTAGCCCACTTTTCGCCCTCTCAGGGTTGACACACATAGCAATTCAGTCATCGGTACGGCAACCACTGGCTTATCGGGGAGGAAGGGAAAATGATTAGATAACATGGAATGCTGACAACGTACTGCTCGTGAGAACGTAATGGGCAGTAACATTTCGAAGACTAACCAAGATGGCGGCGACGTGGTTCGCCACCCGTCACGTTTCGTTTCCCGCGGGGGCGAAAAGAGAGCTACGAATGTGGTCTCTGCCTACCCCTTATACGGGAAAAAGGCGTGATTGTATGTATGTACGCTTTCTAACGCAGGGCTTCACGAAGGAGTTCGGGTCGCTGTCCGCGCTGGTGACGCACCACAGCGTGATGCCGGAGCTGCTGCCGGTGCCGCTGCGGCTGCCGCGCGCCCCCCGCGCGCCCCGCGCCGACCTCGAGCCGCTCGAGCGCCTCGCCCCCGCGCCCCCCGGACACGCCCCCGCGCCCCCCGGCTACCGCGCGCAGCTCGACGTGTAGCCGGCGCTGACACGCGAAACTTACGGATTCGTTGTGTGCTTGTGCTTGAGGATCAGCGCTCTGTGCGGTTGACTGACAAGACTCGATGGATTCGCTGAAATCCACATGTGTTACATTAAAACGATTCATACATAACGTGACCATTCATTTTCGCCCAAGCTTCACTGTTAGCCGAAGAGGAGAGAAGGTTTTAACAACTGCATTGGATTGAAAGGTAACCGAGCGCAATGGGCGCTTAGCCGATACCTTTACTTATGGATGACTGGCGCAAGGGCCCCCGTGAGAGGACCTCGGCTTGGACCGTCATCCTGTGCGCGAGAGTAACTAACTCGAGTATGCTTAATCACAGTTACTTCGTTCGGGAGGGCATTTACACTATTTATTGCCACGCATATTTCGCCCATGCAAACTACGTTCAACACCAATGTTTACCTAACGATCAAACCATACCGCGATTAGAAGAAACAGTGGCGCCACCTAGTTCGTAGTAATTGTATAGTATGTGTACAAAAATCAATGAATCACCAAACTAATCTCTGCGTTGCAGACGTTAGACGTTACATTAATAACCAAATAAATTCAGACAGAACGGGACGGGAAATTACTATTGTCTTACAGATAAAACAGATAAAAATCAAAAATGTAAATAAGAACCAATCTTGTGTAATCTGGTGGGCTCGCTCTTTATATGTTTCGGATGAGTTTGTTTTCCTTTTGTTTTGTCAAAGCCAGACTTTTTGACGTATTTTAAGACAGCGAGACACATAGCTTAAAAGCGGGACGGGTCACGTTTATCATACAGTCCGTAACGGTAAGCGATTTTAAATTAAGACGAAACAAACTAGTATTTGTATGCAACGCCGATGCTTTTGGCGATTGATTGCTTGATTGTGTATTCTTAACAAGAAAAGTAATTTAGAAAACGAAATCATTTACTCACACACAATTCTTTCTTTTTGACTCCAGCGATAAATGGTAACTTATGCACTGAAACACATTTGATAACATAGAAGTATAATTAATACGGTCCAGTCCAAGAAACTTTAAGTGGTAAATTTGATGAAAATTCATCATAATCATCATCATTTCAGCCTATCACTAGTCCACTAGCGCTCGCTTTAAATTTCATAGTACGCGAGTGACCTGGGTTCGATTCCCGGTGCCGGCACCGCTAAAATTGTTAATTGCAATTTTAAGTGCTGATTTACTACGTGCTCGGCGGTGAAGGAAAACATCGTGAGGAAACCTGCATGTCTGAGGAATAAAAAATATTTCGAAGACATGTGAAGTCCGCCAACCCGCATTGGAGCAGCGTGGCGGATTCTTCCTAGCTCCAAAACCCTCTCAGAAATGAGAGGAGGCCTGTGCTCAGTAGTGGGACATTTATAGGCGGAAACTTTACTTTTACTAGTCCACTGCTAAACATACGCCTCAGTCATAGATTGCCACAAAAGTTCGTAGTTCTCATTTCAGGGGATTTTGCCATAGTGGTCGCTTGGCAGGCGGATTGGTACAACCGCAATTTATTGAGATGTTCCAGAAGATGCTGCCCTTCTCCTGGTTTTGATTTTCTCTCTGTCGACTTTTACTACACCCACGGGAGGCGATGGGGTTGTAGATTCTCTTAAGACGCTAACATTAACCGCGATTTTTTTTATTAACACATTTTTCGTTGTAATGATTTAAATTAACGTTGTCACTTAAGTAAAGTCAAATTTTGAAGCAAATCAACCGATTATCAAGCTTCATCAAAGTTTTGTCTGCAAGATGCCGAGACTTGAAAAGTTTTGGTAATATAAAAAAGAAATAGTGTAAATGTAGCTTATAACAGTTAGCAAAAATTGCAACTGAATTTCTGATTATGCTTATACGCATAATGATTATACATATAAAATTTAGAATATCATTAATGATTAGTGTATGCTAAATATCATTGGAAAATATACCGTATAGTCATCGTTACAAAGTCACTAAATTATTGTATGTTATCTAGTTACTGTTTACTGAGATGGCGTTTTTTTACGTAATGAAATCATGTGATAAATATCCATTTAGGATGTGTAAAAAATATGTACAATAAAGAAATGTGTATATGGATTGTAATGTAATTATAGAAATTTCTGTGTCATAATTTTAATTATAGATGGAATTGCGAACATGTTTTTAAGAGCTATCACATATATATATACATGCTAATGTTTGTTTTACTGGTGGTAGGATTCCTACGCAGGAATCCGTCTAGGTAGGTACCACCCCAGGGCCAGTTAATCTGCCGTGAAGCAGAAGTGTGCAAGCATTACTGTGTTTCGGTTTGAAGGGCACTGTGAGCTAGCGTAATCACTGGGCATTTGAGACTTAAGAACTGATGTCTCAAAGTGACGGGCGCAGTGTGGTGTCACAAAGAAATATTCTGGGTGACACAGCATTTGTTGTGGGTGGACGTTGCACTTACCATCAGGTGAACGTGTTGCTCGTTTCGACACTTTATACAATAAATAAAAAGTTTATCATTAAGGGGAAACTTTATTACTTTTACAGAAAATAATCAAAAATAAAAACTCTAAGTTGAAATTGACACAATCATTGTAGCTCCAGACACGTTCAATAATCCATACTTAATATTATAAATGCGAAGGTAACTCTCCCTGTCACACTGTCTATTTGTTAACTTTTCACGGATCAACCAATAAACCGATCTTGACGAAATTTGTCACAGAGATAGCTTGCGTCCTGGAGACGGACATAGTATACTATATATATTTTATTCTGAAAAATCGAAGAGCTCCCAAGGTATTTTTAAAAAACCTAAATCCACGCGAACGTAGTCACGGGCTTTACGCTTTACGTTCTTTCGTTTGTATCGTCTGTTGTTAAATAAATTTGACGCAATTAGAAATCATTTTGGGAACTCTGGTGGATAAGATTCGTAGCGAAGAAATCAGCCGGAGAACCAAATTTGATATCGTAGGATTTAGACTTGCAGACTACAGTAGCAATGGGCTGGTCACATCGGTCCCAGAACTGACCCCCTCACTGGACTGGCACATAGTGTGGGCGCCTGCCGGCTAAATGGCGCGATGTTATGCGCAGCTATGATGTGTGCATGAAACTAAAGATTGGGCTTAGTGTGACTTATAACTTATAGACTTTCGCATTTATAATATTACTATCTGGTGTCACTGGTGGTAGGATTCCTATGCAGGAATCCGTCTACTTAGGTACCCCAGAGCCCAGGCACCCCAGGGCCCAGGCACCCCAGGGCCCAGGCACCCCAGGGCCAGAAGCAGTAGTGTGCAAACATTACTGTGTTTCGGTTTGAAGGGCACTGTGAGCTAGCGTAATCACTGGGCATATGAGACTTAAGAACTGATGTCTCAAGGTGACGGGAGCAGTGTGGTGTCACAAAGAAATGTTCTGAGTGACGTAGCATTTGTTATGTGTAGACGTTGCACTTTACATCAGGTGAATGTTTTGCTCGTTTCGTCACTTTATACAATAAAAAAATCTATCTGATGCCCGTGACTTCGTACGCGTGGAAATAGTGTTCTTAAATATCCCGTGGAAACTATTCGATTTTCCGGAATAAAAAGTATCCTATGTCCGTCTCCAGGATGCAAGCTATCCCTGTGCCGAATTTCGTTAAGTTCGATTCAATAGTTGAGCTGTGAAAAGGTAACAAACAGACAAAGAGAGTTACTCTCGCATTAAAAATAAATGTATGGATAAGTATGGATTATGTCCTCTCCAATATTTTTATTATATATATTTTTTTTATTTAATAAAAATGACGGAACGAGCAAAACGTCCACCTGATAGTAAGTGCAACGCCTGCCCATAACAAATGCTGTGTCAACCAGAACAGCGTGACACCACAATGCGCCCGTCACCCTGAGACAGTTCTTATGTCTCATATGCCCAGTGATTACGCTAGCTCTCAGTGCCCTTCAAACCGAAACATAGTAATGTTTGCACACTACTGCTTCACGGCAGAATAACTGGCCCCTGGGGTGGTACCTACCTAGACGGATTCCTGATAAAAACATATATATAGATATATATATAAATACAGGAATGCAGCAACCTTTTCCATTTAAACTAAAGACCGTAAGCATTTTCATTGCTTATATTTATAGCAACAATTGCATGAATGTACTATTGTGTGGTAGCTCAAGATAGTGCTTATATTTCATATTTGTATGTATTTCTAGTCTTAAAAGCATTTTGTACAGCCACTGGTTCAAATCACACGAAATCGAAACTTTATATGGCATTGAGAAGGGCTTAATATATAGGAAATGTCTATGTAGGAATGCAATCCGTAGTAATGAATACTATAGTTACTGTGTACTGTAATGTGTCAAGGACAGCTGCCTTTAGCGAGTATCCATAAACTAGCTTCGCAATAGCTTAATGGATGTTTTACATAACAAAACAAAGTAAATCAACAGAAATTCCACAATGTCGTAAACCGAATGAAACAGAATTGTATTTTTGTGTATTTGTTTAATTAATAAAACCTCGACATTTAATATTTCCATATCCATAACACTCAAATTAAATTAGATCTGAGAGTGTGGTAATATTTCCATATCCCTAACACTCAAATTAAATTACATCTGAGAGTGTGGTAAAATGCTTCGTTGTCACTAGTTAGGTATGCTTCTCTTTATTTACTACACTTAATCCAGCGCTATGTTGCTATTTAACATTTATACTTTACAAGAGCGCGATATTATTTGATAAAGTGTCGAGACGAGCAAAACGTTCACCTGATGGTAAGTGCAAAGTTTGCCCATAACAGATGCTGTGTTACTCAGAATATTTCTGTGTAGCACCACACTGCACCCGCGGTCACCCTGAGACATAAGTTCTTAAGTCTCATATGCCCAGTGATTACGCTAGCTCTCAGTGCCCTTCAGACCGAAATTGAAAACGGGATAAATCCTACTAGATCTCTATTACTGTGATTGGGATGCACTGCTAGAATGTTACTATATACAGCAGTATCTGTTGATATTCTCATTATGCTATAAAGTCAGTCCGTACGTACGACTTAGTATACTATAGCGTTCTGTGAGGATTATCTCTATCTCTCTCTCTCTCAATTCCTGGTCATGGTTCGCACTAAGTATTTGGGCCAGCTTAACAAATCAGATAATAGAATCAGGCGTTACTTTGCGTATTTTTGTACTCTGTTATCCATTACAATGAAGGAAAGAAGTTAATTAGCTAAGATTCGAATGCGGATCTTGGTAAATTAACTTTTTTTTCTACATACCTTCCTTTCTCTACACTTTTCTCTTTCCTCGACGTCGTCTTTAACGTACATTATGTAACATTTAAAATATTTCAGCCATACACAAAATAATTCTCAGCAAATCATGATTTCTGTAGCCATGGACAAATATAGAGTACGGGATATAAAACATGATAATTGATCTATCAAAACTGAACTTATCTAACAATAATTTTATTCTTGAAAATAAATGATTCAAGACAATTTTGTGAATTAAAATTTGACTATTTAAAATCCAGCAGCAGTCATTTCCTTTCATTTTGTCTTGTAATATTAACTATACACATCGCTTTCCATAGAAATGTCTTCAATACTCTTATATTCATAGCGTTATTCAGAAAATACTTAATATTAAGAATTAATTTTAACTTTATTTATTTTTGTTCCGAATGAACCTTGAAACCTTTGTTTACAGTTTTGTAATAATTCTGTGTCCAAGTGTGTCTACATTTATCGCAGAGTTTATGTTACTGCAACATCATATATAATCATTGGGAATTATTGTCGTAAATTTCACCAATTAATTTATTATCTTATAAATAAATACGAATATGGAAACGAGAAAAGTTTATTTTATTTATTGACCTATTTTTGAATGTTGTGTTTTTATCAAAGAACGTGACGAGACGAGGAAATCGGTACACTGCGCTCGTCACTCTCAAACTTCAGTTTTCAGCTCACATATTAATACATACATACATAAGATCACGACTGTATCCCATAAGGGGTACTCAGAGACTGGGCACTCACTGCAAAAACAGATGACTGCCACAATCCACGTTTCACCAAAACAATATAATGCACTTGGTTTGATAGGTAGTGAGCCCATCGCCACCATGCGCTGTTGGATGCAGTGCAGTTTAATTCCTTACTCGCCTTTTACGAGATCCATTGGATGAGATGGAGTGGCAGTATTCTTTTAACGAGCCGCCACCACACGGCTCACATATTAAGCCCCGTAATTACACTGGAATATGACATTTTTATTAAATTTAGATTATGACATAATAGTTCACATACGCCAGACATAGCGGGAGATTGTACTCTTCGGTCTTTTGTACAATCTGACGAAGGGTATGTATGCGGTCTATGGTACTAATGGTATATCATTGTTTATAATATTGTATATGTTGTATATTTATATGACCTAGTGGTATGTCATTGTTTCTAATATTGTACATGTTGTTTATTTATATAGAGACAAAGTAAACAGGGTAATTGTTCCCCCGATAACAGATTATCACCGCATGCGTTTAAAATATTTTTAAAATTTTATACTTATGAAAAATAAAACAAAATGATTAAACTAAAGCGAGTTTAAGATATAACAAAAAATTAAATAAAATGTAATAAAACGCAATAAGAGAAAAAGCACAGGTTTCGTCTGCATATTTAGCGAGACAAGCGTTCTATAGAAATGGCTTAGTTGCAGGGCTGCCAGACATGGTCATCAGATTACTTGTGATTTGTATAGAGAATTTTTAATTTCTTTAATTTAATTACAAGTAGGGTTGAATTCAACCACAATATCATTTTACGTAGTCCAGCAATGCAAGCGTTGACTTACATAAAGTCGAGTTCACAATATACTTAAATATTAATTAAATAACTTATATATTAAATAAACAACAAATTAACTTTCTTTTCTTTAATATTTTATTTTGCTTAATTTACTAACTTATTTCCTATTTCATTCGTAAAGCTCAATCTGTAGTGTTTGGAATCGCGCCATCTACTGTAAAAAAGTAGCGCGTTTCTAAATTACCAACGTTCTAGGGATGATAATACAAAGCCAACTTCATGTAGAAGTAGTTTATGAACACAAACATAGATGGTGTTGACTAACTCATTTTTTGTGCGTTATGATAAAAAAGATATTATTAACATGTCTACATTGCCAGTATTATGTTTTTTATATGCAAGGTATCCGCGTATATGCAAGGTATCCGCGTATACCTAAGCACAGTCAGCGACTTCAGGGCCGTCACTAGCCATTTACGTGGAAGGAACATCAGCTTCCACACTTACTCGCTCGCGGAAGAACGTAGACTCCGCGTAGTCATAAGAGGCTTGCCCAAGGAATTGGAGACAAGCCACATCCTAAGTGACCTTAAGTCACAGAATATACCCGTGTTGGAGGTGCATCGCATGCATCACCCACAAAACAAAAAGTCGTACGACCTAATTCTTGCCATACTGGAATTAACTCCAGAAGGCAAACAAGTTTTCAACGTGAAAACGGTTTGCGGTCTCTCAGGCCTTTCTATAGAGGCACCCCGTAACAGGGGCATCATTGGCCAGTGCCACCTGATGCCAACTGTACGGACACTCTGCCCGTAATTGTTTCGCCCGCCCTCGTTGCGTCAAATGCCTCGGGGATCACGGCACTCAGGAATGCGCTCGTACACCCGAAGCGCAAGAACCCCCAAGCTGCATACTCTGCGGCGAGCTGGGACACCCTGCGAATTACCGCGGGTGTGACAGAGCGCCGAAGAGTAAGAAGCGCAGGGGAGGTAAAAAGAATGGCCGTAGGAAGGGCCCCGGGGCCCCACAGCCTCAGACTCCCGCTCCTAAACCGGCAACTAAACCCGCGCCAAAAACAACGCCCGCGCCGGCCGCAGCGAAACCCGGTCCCTCTGACGGGACTACCGGGCCGAGCCAAAGCCAGAGCGCCGCATCGGCGCCTAACGCCTGGACGAAACCTCTGCCCATGACGCAGAAGAGCGCAGCCGCTTCACGGCCCGCTCCTCAAATCACAACGCCCAAAATTCAGGGCTCATCAAACTTCGCCGCAGATTTCTCGCTAATTTGCGGCTTCATGCGCAGCATAAATGTTGCGGAGTTATCCAGCTTAGCGCGCAAAATCCGCGAAGCAAAGTCTCCTCAAGACCGACTCATGGCGACCGTAGAGCACATGAGCGTAATCGACGCGATTTGGACGTTTCAATGCGCCTAAAACATCACGCGTTGAAAATAAATCACTAATTGTTACCAATGGCGTCCCATATAGGTAGAATTAAACCTCGCTCTCTGACTGTCTCGTATTTTAACGCAAACGGTCTTAAGACGCAGTTAGTTGAAGTCGCGAATTTCCTTCGTGATCATGACATCGACGTTATGCTAGTGCAAGAGACTTTCTTAAAACCTAGTATGCGCGATCCTAAGATAGCCAATTACAAATGCATCCGTAATGACAGAGCGACCGCGAAAGGTGGCACTCTGATTTACTATAAAAAGTCCTTGCACTGTATCGCGCTCGATACTCCAGACTTAATTAATATAGAAACTTCTGCGTGTAGGTTAGCAATGACCGGCCACAGGCCGCTTGTACTAGCATCAGTTTACCTCTCGCCATCCAGACAAATATTAGAATCAGATTTAAAATCTCTACTAGATTTAGGTCGTTCTGTTATACTTGCCGGAGACTTGAACAGCAAGCACGGTAGTTGGAATTCCAACGTTAATAACACGAACGGTAATAAACTGTACGATATAGCGGAGAGACTTAACGTAAACGTTATAGCCCCCGAAACACCAACTAGAGTACCGACGCAATTACATCAGCAGCCGGATATTCTAGACGTAGCTATAATTAAGGACGTGAACTTAGCAATAGACTCTATAGTTACGCTTCACGAACTTGAGTCGGACCACCGTCCGGTCATTTTTAAGCTGGGCCAGCCAAATGGTGAGGTCACTCAGACCAAAACCATTGTGGACTGGCGTACCCTTGCAGTCAAACTCGAGGCTACGAGCTCTCAGCACTTAGACGAAATTCCTAATACTATCGACTCGCCAGAGGTAGCCTGCCGAGCGATAAAATCCTTTTCGAATCATCTCAAAATAGCCGTCGGAGAATCCTCCCGGAGGGTTACGGTATCGAGTGATCGACGCTGTAACCTACCGGCGGACCTCCGACGCCTGATTAGAGAAAAGAACCGTGCGACTAAAGCGCACGATAGATATAGAACAGACGAAAATAGACTCAGACTGCGCCTCCTACAAAGGGATGTTAAAGAGCGCTTATCTGAGTACAATCAAGACAGCTGGGACACTATGCTTGGAGAAATCGAGCCGTCGCACACTGCCTACTGGCAGCTGGCACGATCTCTCGAAAGCAGAGCCGGTCTCACCCATGCCGCCACTCATTAGATCTAACGATAACTCGCTCGCCTTCGACGACAGCGAAAAAGCCGAATGCCTCGCAGACAGTTTAGAGAGCCAATGCACTCCGTCTCACGTGCCTGCGGATCCCGACCACCTGCAGCAGGTAGCCGCGGAACTCGAACGCAGGGCTGCAATACCACCAGTGGGCGAACCACTGCCTCCAGTGACTCTCAACGAAGTCACTAAGATAGTTAAAAATCTTAAAAACCGATCCGCGCCTGGCCTCGACGGCATAAACAACAGGGTGATGAAATGTCTAACTACGCCGTTATTATGTCTGTTAGTCAGTATTTTTAACGCGCTCCTCTCCAGCTGCTCCTTCCCGGACGACTGGAAGGAAGCCGACGTTATAGGCATTCCGAAGCCTAATAAGCCTAGGAACATTCCGTCTAATTATCGCCCAATAAGTCTCCTCAACTCGATGGCTAAGATTTATGAGCGAATTATACTCAGTCGATTAAAAGACTATGTCCTTACAAATAATATTCTTCCAGACGAGCAGTTCGGCTTTCGCCCCGAACACTCGTGCACTCATCAAGTGCACCGCTTAACGGAGCACATCTTAGAGAATTTAAACGACCGCCCTAAGCCTGTAGGCACAGGGGCCTTATTTTTCGATGTCGCAAAGGCATTTGACAAAGTCTGGCACGACGGCTTGTATTACAAGTTGTATCACACTAATGTGCCAGACAGACTCGTGAAAATCATACGAGCCTTCTTGTCTAACCGCCTATTTCGCTTTCGGGTAGAGGGAACGCGCTCCTCAAGCCGCCCTCTCCGAGCGGGGGTCCCTCAGGGCTCCTGCCTCTCCCCACTCCTTTTCTCGCTATACACTAGCGATATTCCTAAAGACCCGAAAGTCAATCTTGCGCTTTTCGCAGATGACACGGCCTTGTACTATTCCGACAAGCACAAGGGCCGCATAACGATTCAACTCCAAGCCGCAGCCGATCGCCTAGGTGAATGGTTCCGGAAATGGAGAATAGAGGTAAACCCCGAGAAAAGTGTAGCGATATACTTCTCGAGGGGCACACCAAAGCCCGCTAGACGATGTCACCCAATCGGCAACAATCAGCTAGGCACGATCACTCTGTTCGGACGCCCTATTCCCTGGGAAAAGAGCGTCAAATACCTCGGGGTCACTTTAGACGCAGCGATGTCGTTCGCTGCACACATTAAAAACATACGCAATAGAGCGGCTTTTATATCAAGCCGTCTATACCCATTAACTTGCTCCTCAAGCAAAATGTGCTTAAGACACAAACTTCGCCTCTATAAGACTTGCATAAGGCCCGTAATGGACTATGCTTGCGTCGCTTTCGCTCACGCGACGGGCAATCAATTAAAGAAGTTACAGAGCGTTCAAAATCGATTCTTGCGAACTGCCACCGGAGCCGGTTGGTATCAACGCAATGTAGATCTTCACAGCGACTGTGAAATGCCTTTAATCTCTGAACACTTCAGAGAATTATCACGGCGGTTTTTCGAAAAAGCCGCGGTTCATTCAAACCCGCTGGTGGTTAAAGCAGCAAATTACCGACCAAACAGAAACGCGACCGAACGCAAACGTCGCCCGCGAAACGTGCTAGACGACACGGACGTCTCAGCTCTTCCTGACCACGATACTGTCACTCACGATCCAAGCCACACTGTACACACAGTCAATAGCTTTAATATAACACGCACCACGACGCGCGACCGCCGTAGAGAGCGGCGCGCAATAGTCAATAATCACATCGCGTACACAAGATTCACCCGTGTTCCAGGGCGGTTCTCACCGCCCAGAGTTACCGACACACAAGTCGACAGTCCGAATGGACGCGCGCAGCCTCCTTCGGACGGTCAGTAGACGACTTAAAATGTTTAAGATTTTCGAAATCGCGAAAGCACGCAGCGAACGCGACACAGTCCGAACTTCGAGGGTTTTGTAGGAGTTTTTATTTATTTATTTATTTATGTTTGGGTCAAACCAAACCTGGCACACGGGCCCCTGGCCCGCGAGCACAGTATCCGATGAAGCTGTAAAAGCCGAGACGGCTAACAGCAATTACATCACCGAAAATATATATATGTTTTTTATAAAAAATATTAATGAACAAAGGTAGTAAAACAATCATGAATTACTGGAAAAAAAATAAAGTTTTAATTTTCTTTGTGCCTCCGCACTACGCCCGACCCCCTAAGATATCAACGCCGTTTTCTCATATACGGAGTAGGTAGAAGCCCGCACGTATTCCACTTTTTACTGCGGGAAATGTGACGTGACAGATGGAGAACCACCAAATCTTTACTCCCCATTGCGTTCCCACGAGCAGTATTGTGACATATTACGGTGTCATTCTGCACGAAAAATAGCTGTCCGTACGATACCTTAGTCGCCTCTTACGACACCTCGGTTGGAAAGAGGCGGCAAAATAATACAATGTTATTTCATTATTTTTAGACTCTATTGAATCTATTTAATACGAGTATCATGCTGTGTGGTTGCGGCCAGAGAATCTACCACCCCGTCTCTTCCCGTGGGTGGGAGAAACATTCATTTAACATAATCAAAGGGGATTATACATACATAGAGTCACGCCTCTTTCCCATAGTGGTAGGCAGAGACCACATCTTTCCACTTGCTACGATCCTGACACACATCTTTAGCTTCCTCCACTTTCATTAGTGTTTTCATACAAGTTCGTCGGTTGCGGGTACTTTTGACGGGGCCTTTCTTCAAAAGTTCACCGATCTGATTGTGATACGTATGCCTAGGTCGACCATTACCGGCTTTCCCATTCACACTTGGCTCATAAATCGGTTTCGTCAATCTCCTTTCATTCATCCTCTCTACGTGTCCAAACTATTTAAGCGTCCCTTTCTCTATCTTTTTCACTACATCTTCAACCACACCGCAACGTTCCTTTATCACGCTGTGTCTCATCTTTCAATCAGAGTTGCTCCAGCTATACTTCTCAAACTTCCCATTTCCACAGCGTTAACTTACTTTCATGCTTCTTCTGCCAGACCCAGCATTTACTACCAGACCCAGCATTCACTACCATACATAAGTGTGGGGACCAGAACCCCCCTATGTACAGCCAGTCGTGCCTTTTTAGATACGTTCTGGCTACTCATAAAGTTATGCAGAGCCCCATTCACTTGATTTCCTGCCAATACTCTTCTCTCAATGTCACACGCATACTTTCCGTCTCTCGTAAATTTAAAACCCAGATACACAAACTCTTTCACTTGTTCCACTCTTTCTCCTTCAATCAGAACTTTGCAATCCGACATACTTTCTTCTCTTTCAAAAACCATTACTTTCGCTTTATCGTTTATTCTGTTTGTGAGTTAGAGTTCCCCCGCCCCGCCCCCCCTGTTTTGTGGAAATCTATGGGGGAGGTTCAACAGTAGACTGAGATAGGCTGAAATGATGATGACGACGCACGAATCGTTTATTGTTTGCGAGTTAGAGTCCCCCCCCCCCCCCCCTGTTTTGTGGCAATATATGGGGGAGGTTCAACAGTGGACTGAGATAGGCTCAAATGATGATGAAACACAAATCGTTTATAATACAACAACTCAACCAAATGACACAAATAGTATATAATATGCATCAATGTAATAATGACCAACCTACGCGTCAACGTTCGAATACTGTTAGATGCTATCGACTGCGCAGAAGATATAATAGTGCAACGAGTAGGAGTCATTGGCATTAACCTACCTTTACTTGATTTAACACTTTTTTTATTGTATGAAGTGACGAAACGAACAAAACGTTCACCTGATGGTAAGTGCACCGTCTGTCCATAACAAACGCTGTGTCACCCAGAATATTTCTGTGTCACACCACACTGCGCCCGTCACCCTGAGACATGATTTCTTAAGTCTCATATGCCCACTGATTACGCTAGCTCACAGTGCCCTTCAAACCGAAAAACACAGTAATGTTTGCACAGTACTGCTTCACGGCAGAATAACTGGCCCTGGGGTGGTACCTACCTAGACGGATTCCTGCATAGGAATCCTACCACCAGTAAATGATAATGCAGTACTTGACGATACTCCTTCAGGAAATACATATATTTAAACATCAACCCAACGCAGAGAGTTATTTCGAAAGGCGCTGTGTCAGACTGAAGGTAATTCCGTGGAATTAAATTGGAAAAGGGTCGACGAGGGTGGCTAAATTTGTTTAAGATATTGACTCAGCCCTGGTTGGAAATTCACTAGCGTTCGTCTTATTACGGCCACTGCTCTGATTATTTAAAATATTTGTAAAATTATTATGTTTATTTTTTGAATATATTAACGAAACGAGCAAAACGTTCACCTGACGGTAAGTGCTGCCCATAACAAATGCTGTATCATCCAGAACATATCTGTGTGACGTCACACTGAGCCCGTCACCCTGAGACATTAGTTCTTAAGTCTCATAGGTGATTGATTAAGCTAGCTCTCAGTGCCCTTCAAACCGAATCACATGTTTGCACACTACTGCTTCACGGCAGAATAACTGGCCCTGGGGTGGTAGCTACCTAGACAGATTTCTGCATAGGAATCCTACCACCAGTACACCAGGTACGTAAGTATTTTAAGCAATGCGCGATAAAATTCACACGCAAGGTCATACCAATTTAATTCGATAGGTTGGTTTATATACATGCATGCATAAATACATACACGTCTCTTTCCCACTGTATTAGGCGGAGACCACATCATTCCACTTCCTACGATCCTGACACACATCTTTCGTCTATTCTACTTTCATGAGGGTGTTCTTACAAGTCATCGGTTAGCTTTTGACGTGGCCTTTCGTGGTTTATATAATAATAATAATAATTACTCATCTAATCCAGTTGAGTTGAGTCAGAATATGTTTACAAACACTGATTCATTATTTACTATGTGCACAGAGTACCTAAGTGCTATGCCACAAGTTAGTTCGAATCCCAGCCGAAGTCTGGCCGCAACTAATGTTGTGGGCAGACTTTGCACTTACCATCAGGTGGTCGGTTTGCCTCGCCTCGTCACTTTATGCTACAAGGGTATGTTCAGTAATTAATCAAGTTAAATTACTGATTCGGATGGCTTGCATAGAAATTGAGGCTTTTTGATTTATTATATTTGAATGTATTTCTTTTGCTTTTATTAAGTATTTAAAATGTACTTAATTAATTCTCATTAGTCTTATTCCTGCTGCTAAATTCCACCATCGTACATTGCGGCACAAAACAATATTGCAATGGCACCACTTGAATTACTGGTGTTCCACCACTGTTCGCTTTGTCAGAAATTTTGCTGCCACACACAACCACTTTGTGGAATCCGCTGCCACCAGCAGTTTTTCCGGACCGATACGACGCAAGGACCTTCAAGAACCTATTCCTTCCTCAAAGGCCGGCAACGCACCCGGAATTCCTCTGGTACTGCGGATGTTCATGGCCGGCGGTAATCACTTACCACCAGGTGAGCCGCTTGCTCGCTGCCCCCACTGGTATAGAAAAAAATTAAGGTCTGAAATCTCAACAAAGTAAACAGGTAATAACGTACGAGAAATAAAACTTCTTATGTAATAATATACTGTCTGTCGTCACTTTATAAAATAAAAACATACCCTTGTAGCATTATACCTAGTCCGGCCATAAGTTCTGTTACAAATGAAAATGCATTTTTTTTTAATGAAGTAATGTAATACTATTAAAATATATACCTACATATTTATCATAGCATAAATAAAAAAAATATTCTATTCGAAATGGCCACATTTGGCCTTTAATCTGTTTGGCCACGACTCTACGCACTGTTTCTAAGGGAAATTTCGCCACTGCTTTGCTCCAAAGATTTTTTAAGAGTTTCAATGTCGCTATGTCGTTTAGAGCAGGCGATGTCCTCTAAAACTGACCATAATTTGAAGTCTAAAGGGTTGAGGTCTGGGCTAGATGAGGGCCAGTCTTCAGCCTTTTTAAAGTCCGTAACATTGGTTTGAAGCCAGGCTTGGGTAGTTCGTGTCTTGTGACCAGGTGCAGAGTCCTGCTTGATAAGACACGCCCCCACCAAACCATCACTGACGCAGGATGATGACCACGTTGTACCTTTCCGACCACTTGAGCAGCTTCTTTAGAACTGTGTGCGTACATTTTATCATTTTGCTTATTGTAGTGTTCTTCAATCGTGAAAATTTTTTCATCGGTAAAGAGGATATTTCTGTGGCTTTCACCTACGTATCGCGACAGAAGGCGTTTTGATCGATCCACTCTCTTTAATTGTAAGGATTGATTTAGGGAATGTCCTGTATATCGACGATAAGCACCGAGCTTCACGTCTTGGTTTATTATACGTGACAGAGTCCTAGCGGGGATTTCTAGCGATAAGATTTTTTGCTTCCTAATGGGATTTCGACGAATTCTGGCTTTTAGTTACAGCATTAACAGCCTTTGTAGTTCTAACAGCACGCAGCCGCCCCGATCTTTTCTGTTGTTTCTGTTTATAGTACGATATACGAACATACAGCTGATACCAAGCTTTGGAAGTGTCTGGAATATGACCGACGAATCCATACCCACTTTGTGCGAGGCGATCACTGCAATCCTATTTTCTTTAACACCCCATTCCATATTGTAATTTTATAATGAACACGAAAAAATATGTGAAATGGCGCAAAATCAAAAGAAGTTTTTAAAATAATATACGTGTTCCAAATTCAAAATAATTAAAAAGTTGAAAAAAAGAAAAGTTTTTATGCAACAGTATTTATGGCCGGACTAGTTATAGCCAAAAATAGGCCAGGAAAACATATTCGGCTGGTGTCTTTAGTCACTTTATAAAATAAAATCATACCCTCGTAGCATTATATATAGCCGAAAATCGGCCAGGAAAACACATTCTACGGCTGTCTGTTGTCCCTTTATAAAATAAACTATACCCTTGTAGCATTATATATAGCTGATAATCGGCCAGGAAAACATCATAACATTAATTGCATTACAAAATCATCATGTTTTACGTACAAAAAAAATCCTCTATTTGTAAATAATGTAATTTTCCGCGCTACAATAGTTTGAATGAATTTATTCAGGTGTTTGTTGGAGCAATAATTTCAAGTTTCTTCCATTACAGCAATGGATTTCTAAGTAAGGCGTGATCCTATTAACAGTATTCATCATTTGTTGGGTCAGCATTTCCACTTACTTTCTGCTTCTTTCAAAGATTAAACGCCAGCTGCTACATTCAACCCTCCTCCAATCGAATCGATTACTCATGTCGTTGGATAAGAGAAACCGAGTACGAACGAATGATTGCCCCTTTGTTGGAGCGGACGCTAAATTCAGTGTAAACTGCATTACTGGCATAATTTTACCAACATGCTATGTAATAAAATCACATCAATTTAAGCTATTTTATGCAACGTCTAATTTAAGAACATTGTTATCACCGTGTGGTGGCGGCTCGTTAAAAGAATACTACCACTCCATCTCATCCAATGGATCTCGTAAAAGGGGAAGTAAGGAATTAAACTGCACTCTGCACCCAACAGCGCATGGTGGCGATGGGCTCACCACCTATCACACCAAGTGCATTATATTGTTTAGGTGAAACGTGGATTGTGGCAGTAATCTGTTTTTGCAGTGAGTGCCCAGTCTCTGACTACCCCTTATGGGATACAGTCGTGATCTTATGTATGTATTTATGTTATCACGCTATTACCAATTTGTATTTTTGTAAACGTATTTATTTATTCATTCTTTATTGTTAACCAACAAATTAAGAGCTACAATGGGCGGACTTAATACCTTGTGGCATTCTCTGCCAGTCAACCCTGGTTGATGGTGAAAGAAATATGGCAGGTGCTATCTATTTAAAAATAAGATGCCCAAATTATGATAATATATGACGGAGCAGAGGCTCCTAAATGGTTTTTTAAAAAGCATGACGTCAATATGGCTGGCGTCATGTTCTCCACTATCACTCAGCAAATGATAAGAATATGAATTGAAATAACTAATTTGTAAATTGAAATAATGATAACAGTTATATTCGTACTTCATTTTACTATTTTAAGTAAATAATACATTTTAAAATCAAAGTGATAAAGAATAAATAGAGATTTGGTAAACAGTTGCAAATTAATTCAGGTCTCAGATAAAATTACTGACAATTCAGTTTCTTATTTAACTAATTAACATGAAAGTTACTATTGTTAAATTAGTCTTACAATATTTTCAAATTATTGAAGTGTTATAATTAAGGTAATCTTAAACTATTATTATTTACAAGTTGCAATAATTCTTATTTTAGTCAATACAAGTCCACTTAAACAATAAATAGTTATCCAAGTGTTATTATTAATTAATTGCTGCTTTCATAAATCTTATTTACTATGAAATGATTATCACAATACACAGTAATTAAGTTTACAACTCTTGATTTATTATTTTTAAACATGGTGAACAGGCTTGCGCTTATATATATAAATATAATAAATATGTAAATAATATATAAATAGACACACTAAAATTATTAAAATAAATAACAGCGTAAGATATTTCATAGGCAATTTTCATTTACGACTTAAGCTTAGTTAATGAAAATCAATTATTGTCAAATACAATTATTTTCATTAGCTAGGAGAAAGCGACGAGATGAGCAAAACGTTCACCTGATGGTAAGCGCAACGTCCGCCCACAACAAATGCTATGTCAGCCAGAACGCTGAGTGTCCACCACATAGCGCCCGTCACCCTAAGAAGTCAGTTCTTAAGTTTCATATGCCCAGTAATTAAATTAGCTGTCAGTGCCCTTCAGACCTAACTACAGACAAAAAACACATACATACATACATACATACAGTCACGCCTCTTTCCCATAGGGGTAGGCAGAGACCACATCTTTCCACTTGCTACGATCCTGACACACATCTTTAGCTTCTTCCACTTTCATTAGCGTCCTCACACACGCTCGTCGGTTGCGGGTACTTTTAACGTGACCTTTCCTCAAAAGTTCACCGATCTGATTGTGATACGTACGCCTAGGTCGACCCTTACCGGCTTTTCCATTCACACTTGCCTCATCAATCTGTTTCGTCAATCTCCTTTCATTCATCCTTTCTACGTGTCCAAACCATCTTAGCATGCCTTTCTCTATCTTTTTCACTACATCTTCAACCACACCGCAACGTTCCCTTATCACGCTGTTTCTCACTTTGTCAATCAGAGTTTCTCCAGCTATACTTCTCAAACTTCTCATTTCCACAGCGTTAATCCTACTTTCATGCTTCTTCTGCCAGACCCAGCATTCACTACCATACATAAGTGTGGGGACCAGAACTCCCCTATGTACAGCCAGACGTGCCTTTTTAGATACGTTCTGGCTACACATAAAGTTATGCAGAGCCCCTTTCACTTGATTTCCTGCTAATACTCTTCTCTCAATATCACAGCCATACTTTCCGTCTCTCGTAAATTTAGAACCCAAGTACACAAACTCTTTCACTTGTTCCACTCTTTCTCCTTCAATCAGAACTTTGCAATCCGACATACTTTCTTCTCTTTCAAAAACCATTACTGTCGTCTTATCTACATTAATTTTCATTCCTTTGCTCTGTAGAGCACCATGCATAATATTAACCATCGCCTGCAACTCCCCCTCCGATGATGCTAATATAACCTGATCATCGGCGTATAGGAGGCATTTGACGGTCAAATCATTCATTTTTAATCCAAACACACTAAAAACACACACCAATAAAAAACAACAGCAGAATAACTAGCCCTGCAGTGGTACTCACCTAGATGGAACAAAAACCGCGCCGCTCACTCGGCGGCTGTCTGTCGTAGAGTGTACGACACTAGATAATGCCTCGTTTTGGGGAGAATACGTGTCGCGTTCTCGACTTCAGTGCTGTATATTACCTAGTGGTAGTATTGTAAGTGGTTGGTTGAGGGTATCTGGTGGCGGTGTTAGTTTGTTTGTGCACGCTACTGAGGGAGGGCGGGCACTGCTCTTCAACAACTAGGTAATGTACACTATTTTATATTTTACATGCGGATCTTAGCAAATTAACTTCCTTTTCCTTTTCTTAGCACCACATACATGAAAATGTTAATTATTATATCTCGCAATATTTTTGAAGTAAATATTTTGAAAACCTTTTCGCAGAAGAAGTAAACCAATGTAAAGCTGAATGTATTAACCCAAGACTTGTTTGTCTAAGAGAGATCTTTACATAAAGCTAAAACAATTCTCAAAGTTAAAGGAAACGGGTCATCAAAGGATGCGGAATTTATAGATATCGGCGACTGAACCCTGTTTAGATATGCACGAAATATCAATTTGTTTTGAATCCCTACTCTCATTACTTAAAATGTTTGTCTATAAAGTCTTAAGACTTCAATGAACTATTTAAAGACTGATGAATAGAAAAGAATTATTTTTATTCAATATAGATCATTTTTATCTACAATAATACTCATTGTACGTATTTTTTTACTAATCACACTGGTTTCCAAAAAGCCTCTGTCTGGGGAAGAACCATATTAATCTACCAACCAACCATATTAATTTTTTAAAACACTGTAATCCGGCACGAAGGACCATTTGTTAGACAACTTAATAAATAAAAGATTAATTCGCACGTAGTCGTCGGTGGCTCGGTAAGAAGTAGTCGTCTGGCTGGTCAGCCGTTTACAGATCGTTGTGGTTGCGCCCCTCGTCCCGCACATCTCGTGCCCTTCTTGTATCGTCTGGCAAAGCGGGTTGAAGTCGGAACATATATAATTATAAACCTATCACAAATATAAAGATGTAAAAAAAGCTTGGCAGGAATAACTCTTTTGAACCCTATGGTTCATCGTGATCCATGTATACTTTAATATTATAATTGCCCTTTTGATAATGTTTTTGTTTAAAGACAAATTTAAATGTTTTGATTGATGAATTTTCAAGATGTATTTCGGCATACAAATCCTTCAAGTTTGAACCTTTGCTAAATGCCTTTTAAGTCTTTGATGTTTTGTCCAGTTGTAAAGAACAAAGAATATTAATTTTAGAATGACATCTTACAAGCATAATACTTCAAAATATTAATAGTCTGGAATGATCAATCCGTTGATATTCCATAGTAATTAATTAAGAATTATTTCACCGCTGTTAAGTATAATAATATATAGTGTTACCGCTCGTCCATAGATGCCGTTCAAATTCACGATTCGGTGATTCACAAGTTATTCGATGTAATGTCGATTTTAAAAATAAATTACGTACGTAAACTGATCGTTTGTTTATTGTGACCTATCATTAACTAGAGTAATTCCGATACATACATACTTTAACCCTACTTTCGAGGTCTGCGGAAGTTTTCCGCGAGTGTGTGAGTCTGCAAGTGTGTTAACAGCGTATAGGTATTTTGTGTTTTATATCCGATGACTAATTAAAACTGTTTTGAGAATTTTTGTCTGTCGGTCTAAAAATTTATCTCGAATAAGCTCCGAAACGGCTTAACAAATTTTAATGAATACTTTAGGGATTAAAATACAAATTTTTACTTAAATTTTCGTGTATGTTCGATTTCCATTTTTTTTTTTATTGTATAAAGTGATGAAACGAGCAAAACGTTCACCTAATGGTAAGTGCAACGTCTGCCCATAACAAATGCTGTGTCACCCAGAACATTTCTGTGTGACACCTCACTGCGCCCGTCACCATAAGACATTAGTTCTTAAGTCTCATATGCCCTGTGATTACGCTAGCTCTCAGTGCCCTTCAAACCGAAACACAGTTATGTTTGCACACTACTGATTAACGGCAGAATAACTGGCCCTGGGGAGGTACCTACCTAGACGGATTCCTGCATAGGAATCCTACCACCAGTAAATTGCAATTGGTTTAACATAAATCTGCTATAATATCTCATACAATGGCCTTAGCTTCGGTGATTTAACAACACTACCGAAAAGGGCTGATCTGTTAATGTTCAGACAAGCGAGGTGCCATACCGTAAGGCGCAGTCATGTGGTCGTCTCATTTTGCGCGGGTAAAACCAGCACAGCACAAGCACAGACATTAATAATTAAAAGGTTATTTTGAAGGTACCCCGGGCTAACTATAACATCAGGACGTGAAACACTAAAGTCTTCCCGTGACCATGGGTGCTGTAAAGCGCTCGAAACGTCTCGGGAAACAAATAGTTCAAATCATCATCATCATCCTCATCATTTCAGTCTATCACTAGTCCACTGTTGAACATAGACCTCCCTCATAGATTGACACAAAAGTTTGTAGCTCTAATTTTGGGGGATCTTGCTATAGTTGCCACGCTTGGCAGGCGCGTTGGCAATGGCAGTTTATTTATTCTGATGTTCCGGGAAGATGCTGCTGCCCATCTTCTGGTTTTAATTTTCCCTCTGTTGACTTTTACGACAACCACGGGATGAGATTGGGTGGTAGATTCTCTTAAGCCGCTACCACATGGCGATAGTAATCGTAAAAAATTAGTTTTTATTATCATTATTATACATTTTTATGGATGGAAGTGGCGAGAAGAGCAAATCGTACACTTGATGGTAAGTGCATGACGACCAGTTGTCTTATCAGCCTGAGGTTTGTAACCGGTTACAAATATAAGTAATCAATTTGTAGCAAAACAACTTTCCTTCCTAAATACTCAGTTGGAGTTGTAAGCACTTGAAATGATGCCAAAACATAAATATGTCACGAAATACGACGGAAGATATATATCTAAAGATAAAATAACGCAAAGGAAGTAAATAGTATTAATATAGGATATTACTTTTTGGCCCCCGTTCTTTTCTGATGTCTCTTCCTTCACGGGAGTTTTAATTTATTGTCAATTGGTCGTCATTTGAGATGTCTGCCTGTGTAAGAATTGAAACTTAACTAAATAAAGACCGGCTTCAGCTAGTGCAGACGTTTTGTTATAAATATAAAGTAAAGTTTTTTTTTATTGGATATAGTGACGAAACGAGCGAAACATTCACCTGATGGTTAGTGCAACGTCTACCCATAAAAAATGCTGTGTCACCCAGCACATTTCTGTGCGATAGACATGATTTCTTAAGTCTCATATGCCCAGTGATTACGCAAGCTCTCTTTGCATACTGCTTCACGGCAGAATAACTGGCCCATGGGCCGTACCTACCGAGACGGATTCCTGCATAGGAATCCTGCCACCAGTGACTTTACTTTACTTTAACTTTACAGCAGCACAGTAATGTTCTGGAAGACGCAGCATTTGTTATGAGCAGACGTTTCACTTACCATCAGGTGAACGCTCGTTTTGTCACTTTATCCAATAAAAAATGGTGAAACTAATGAAAGCGCGATAAAACTATTCCGAAATGCATTACTCGTTCTGAAACTGTGATTTTGCGGTTAAACATAACCATATTTGAACGTTCAGTGTTTTATAGATGGTTGCTATTAAAAATTGCATTGAAAATTTGCAGTGCCGCGTCCGAGACTGGCAAGAACTTTATGGTTCAAATATTCAAGAAGTAAATAGACTCGGAGCACCGCCGGTTGCACCTTCACTGTACACATAAAATACGGTAAATTTAGCAGTAACTCCTAAACATGTGTCTTTGTGTTTACTGTGCTCCCAACAACGCATGGTGGCGATGGGCTCACCACCTATCACACCAAGTGCATTATATTGTTTTGGTGAAACGTGGATTGTGGCAGTCATCTGTTTTTGCAGATAGTGCCCGGTCTCTGACTACCCTTTATGGGATACAGTCGTGATCTTGCGTATGTATGTATGTCCTGAAACATCCTCTCCAAACTCGCCTCTCCAAGCTTTTGGGTTTATGTGGAAGTGACGAAAGGAGCACAACCTTCACCTGATGGTAAGTGCAATGTTTTCCCATAACAAATGCTGTGTCGCTCTGATAAATCAATTCTTAATTCTCAAATGCCCAGTGATTGCGCTAGCTCTCAGTGCCCTTCAAACCGAAACACAGTAATCTTTGAACACTACTGCTGCACGGCAGAATAACTGGCCCTGGGGTTGCATCTACCTAGACGGATTCCTGCATAGGAATCCTACCACCAGTTGAATGCAAGTTGTATGCGACGCAAATAGTGCGACATCGGTAAGTTTTCCGAACTGGCATCAAGAAAAACAATATCATAGTACGCGAGTGACCTGGGTTCGATTCCCGGTGCCGGCACCACTAAAATTGTTAATTGCAATTGTAAGTGCTGATTTACCACGTGCTCGGCGGTGAAGGAAAACATCGTGAGGAAACCTGCATGTCTGAGAAATAAAAAAATATTCCGAAGACATGTGCAGTCAACCCGCATTCGAGCAGCGTGACGGATTCGTGCCCAGCAGTGGGACATTAATAGGCTGTTACCTTACCCTTGCTAATATTATTTTTGATAAAACATGTCTCTGTAATTATTCGAATATTCAAGTATAATGTCTACTCAACCTATTGTACACCATGGCAACAACTTCCTAAAACTGTTTTACGGGTGGTAGGAATCCTATGCAGGAATACGTCTAGATAGGTAACCCCGCAGTGGCAGTAATTCTGACGCAAGCAGTAGTCCGCAAACACTACTTTGTTTCACTTGGACATTGACAGCTAGCGTAATAGAAATTAGGGCACGCTCTCAATGTTCAATATCCATATTTAAATTAGCTTTTTTTTTATTGGATAAAGTGATGAAACGAGCAAATCGTTCACCTAATGGTAAATGCACTGTGCCCATCACCCTGAGACATAAGTTCTTAAGTCTCATATCCCCAGTGATTATGCTAGCTCACAGTGCCCTTCGAACCGAAACACAGTAATGACTGCACACTACTGCTTCACGGCAGAATAACTGGCCCTGGGGTGGTACCTACCTAGACGAATTACTTATTAAAAGTAAACAAAATATTGATTCATATCTTCTAAACATTGTCGCTTATGGTTTATAAAATATTACTGTATTCTTTGGCTGTATCAATCAAGTATTGTTTTTCCCGGTTCGTTCGTTTACTTTACTGGCGCGCCGCAGTGCAAATAGAATTTTTCTTTCTGTATTCAAAGATTAAACATCAGCCACTGCATTGAAACTCTCCACCAATCGAATCGATAACTACATCGGATAAAGGGAGCGCAGAATGGACTGATTTCATTGTTTGTTCGAAAGCTCAGATCATTATTATTAAACTACGCAGGTAACTTAAAACTTTCTACATAATTATGAAATAATTTATTTTTAATTGGAAAACAACTTAATTCAATGTTGTCAAAAAAATATTGTTCAGATCTATTCACTCTATTTTTTAAAATAAAATACACTATTTATATATATATATATATATATATATATATATATATATTATATATATATATACATATATATATATATATATATGTGTGTGTGTGTGTGTGTATATATGTATTATATAATACACGTAATGAAAACCAGTCATGCACGGATCCAATTTACTTTTAACACTTGTTTACTTTTACTTAATGTGTAAAGTTATAAATATTTAAATGTATTTATACATATTTCTTTAATTTTAAATAAGTAAACTAACATAAAGTTTCAGCCTATAAATGTCCTACTGCTAAGCACAGGCCTCCCCTAATTTCTGTGAGGGTTTTGGAGCTGGGAAGAATCCGCCACGCTGCTCCAATGCGGTTAGGCGGACTGCACATGTCTTCGAAATATTTTTTTTATTTCTCAAACAAGCAGGTTTTGCTCACGATGTTTTCCTTCACCGCCGAGTACGTGGTGAATCAGCACACAAAATTGCAATTAACAATTTTAGTGGTGCCGGCACCGGGAATCGAACCCAGGTCACTCGCGTACTATGAAATTTAAAGCGAGCGCCTAGCCCCTGAGCTACCACGGCTCTATTTTTCTTTATTATAAAAAAATATTCTATCACGATGATATCGTGCCAGTGTCTCCTTCCTTTTGCCGCGTGGCCTAGTGGTCAGAGTACCTAACTTCTAAGCCGCGGGTCCTGGGTTCGAAACCCAGCCGGAGCCAACATTTGTGCTAAAACACAAATTGTTGGTTTTCGGGTCTGGTTGTGTTGTGATTGTCCCCGTGTTTCTGACACTGCATCCTAGCTACCTCCGATCTTATCGCATCAGCGTTACATCGGGCGCGGGTAGGTTGGGACGAGTGAGTGCCTCTGTGTTTGCGCGTACAATTGTGGCACTATAATATTTCCTGCGCAGTTGATGGCTCCCGACAGTAGACGGAAGTTGTCGCCGTGGTCGAAATCGGCTAGGAGAACATCATCATCATCATCAAATATGTTTTAGATATTCTTTATATATAATTTAGTTTAATTATTATTATGACTTTTTTACCATTGTTAAAGTTTTTTTTAATCATACTTAATTATGCTATCTAAATAATAACTTTCTTTTTCCTGTTTTAAATAAATGTATTAATGTGTCAACCCAGCATACACTGCGGCGGAAGCGAATTCCCTCACAGCACTGTTTTTCAGTGTCAACCCCCGTTGCACTCCGATGTCGTTTAAACCGAAAAATATATGAGAATGTAATATATAAATAATTATAATATTACAGTAATAATTTATAAAATAGTATCAAAATTTGGAAAAAAAAATACGTAGCATTCTGATACTCGTATATTAATTCCGTAAAACAATGGATTTCATCATGGCGAATCTTATTTCGTGCAAGCAAAACTTACCAATAAAATTAAATTCTATAAGATGTTGTAATCGATAAGCCGTGTGGTGGCGGCTCGTTAAAAGAATACTACCACTCCATCTCATCCAATGGATCTCGTAAAAGGCGAGTAAGGAATTAAACTGCACTGTGCACCCAACAGCGCATGGTGGCGATGGGCTCACCACCTATCACACCAAGTGCATTATATTGTTTTGGTGAAACGTGGATTGTGGCAGTCATCTGTTTTTGCAGTGAGTGCCCAGTCTCTGAGTACCCCTTATGGGATACAGTCGTGATCTTATGTATGTATGTATGTAATCGATGCCTTTTTGTATATAGTTGTTTGCATCTTTATAACAAAGGAATGCAATTATTAAGAAATGTACACAATATAAATAAAATAATACTTAATTATACTATCCAAATAATAACTTTCTTTTTCCTGTTTTAAATTAATGTGTTTGCCTTAAACCTAAAAAAAAATTGTTACCATTAAAACGTGGATGGTTGTGATTGGCTAACAGAATTGTATTTAACAAAATTGTAAAATATATATTTTTTGCTACTGTGTAACTGTCCTAAATAAGTTGTTCTGTGTTTCGGTTTGAAGGGCACTGTGAGCTAGCGTAATCAATGGGCATATGAGACTTAAGAACCTACGTCTCAGGGTGATGGGCACAGTGTAGTGTCACACAGAAATTTTCTGGGTGGCACAGCATTTGTTATGGACAGACGTTGCACTTACCATCAGGTGAACGTTTTGCTCGTTTCATCACTTTATGCAATAAAAAAAACACAAATTGTTTCCGGGTCTAGTTGTCTGTGATTGTCTACGATCAAATACTTAAAAACAAACTAAAACTGGAAGCTACGTCCAAAGACATTGTCTTAAGCTGAAGACAATTCTGTAAAATTGTCTGGGACACGGGTCGACAAGGGACGCTGAATTTATAGACATCATTGACTTAGCCCTGTTCACGAAACGTCAATTTCTTTTTAGCCTGTGCTCTCGTTATCTAAAAGGTTTGTTTGTTATTAAATCTTAAGAGCAGTTTCGCACAAAAATACTTCTAGTTCGAGCTCCTCTTTGCCAATACTTACATACATACATAAGAACACGACTGTATCCCATAAGGGGTAGTCAGAGACTGGGCACTCACTGCAAACACAGATGACTGTTACAATCCACGTTTCACGAAAACAATATAATGCACTTTGTGTGATAGGTGGTGAGCCCATCGCCACCATGCGCTGTTGGGTGCACAGTGCAGTTTAATTCCTTACTCGCCTTTTACGAGATCCAATGGATGAGATGGAGTGGTAGTATTCTTTTAACGAGCCGCCACCATACGGCAAAGCACGGCCTTTGCCAATAAAGAAAAGTAAAGTAAAGTTTCAGCCTATAAATGTCCCACTGCTGAGCACGAGCCTCCTCTCATTTCTGAGAGGGTTTGGGAGCTAGGATGAATCCGCCACGCTGCTCCAATGCGGGTTGGCGGACTGCACATGTCTTCGAAATATTTTTTATTCGTCAGACATGCAGGTTTCCTCACGATGTTTTCCTTCAACGCCGAGCACGTGGTAAATCAGCACTTAAAATTGCAATTAACAATTTCAGTGGTGCCGGCACAGGGAATCGAACCCAGGCCACTCGCGTACTATGAAATTTAAAGCAAGCGCCTAGCCCCTAAGCTACCACGGCCTCCATATGCAAAATATAAAATGGTGTATGTTACCTAGTTGCCGATTGCGAGCCAATGTTTGTTACAAATTATTTCTTTGTTCTATTGCCAGATTGTGATAGACAAAGAAAATGAGGTAGAAAACATATATTTTTATTTATGATAAATTTACGTTAAATCTGTTTCGCTACATTTATATTTTAATATTTAATCAATTTTAATTTGATAAAGGAAAGAAAGTTAATTTGCTAAGATCCGCATGCAAAATGCTGTGTATTACCTACTTTTGAAGAGCACCGCCCGCCCTCCCTCAACAACGTGCACAAGCAAACCAATACCGCCACCGGGAGCCGCCACCCTCATACACCGGACTCAGATACCCTCCACCACTACAAAACTACCACTAGGCAATACACACCACTGAAGTCGAGAACACGACACGTGTTTCAACTCAAAACGAGGAATGTCTCGTAGAGTCAATATCACTTGATAATGATCAAGTGATATTGACTCTACGACTGTCGGCCGCCGATTACATTTTGCGTACGGATCTTAGCAAATTAACTTTCCATCCTTTATTATAATGGGTTTCCGCAAAGTAACGCCAGCTTCTATTTACTGTAATTTGAATTTAATTTTATTCAAAAACGTTTACTGTTCTAACAATTTAAAAGACAGACTTGTGTAATTATGTCTATGTAAAATTAATATTTTGGAAATGTGGATTTTCCACGAGTACATATTTTTATTTAAATTTATAGCGCTACGTCCGTGACTCCAATGCATAGGTTTTTGATTGAAAATCACCGCTGATTATTCTTGCATAGTACATGCAGCAAACCTTTTTTCGGCACAAGACGTTTTTAGTTTTTTTTCTTCCTTTGTTTATTTTATGTCTTACTTTCACAATGATACTGGTAGTAGGATTCCTATGCAAGAATCCGTCTAGGTAGGTACCACCCCAGGGCCAGTTATTCGGACGTGAAGCAGTAGTGTGCAAACATTACTATGTTTCGGTTTGAAGGGCACTGTGAGCTAGCGTAATCACAGGGCATATGAGACTTAAGAACTAATGTCTCAGTGTGATGGGCACAGTGAGGTGTCACACAGAAATATTCTGGGTGACACTGCATTTGTTATGGGCAGACATTGCACTTACCATCAGGTGAACTTCTTGCTCGTTTCATCACTTTATACAATAAAAAAATGACCATAGATTGACAGCCTAATGAGGTATTCACTGGACATGTTGTCCTCCTGGCCGATTATCGAAACACAGGGGTACGCGCGAGAGTAGATGAGAACAGAAGTAGGTTGTGACGCAGTGTGACGGGGACAATCATAACGCAACCATACCCGAAAACAAACAATTTGTTCGGCTATAATTCGAACCCAGGACCCGCGGCGTAGAGGTCAGGTACTCTTACCACTTGTCCACGCGGTCAGCACTCGACATTTGGCATTATATTATTTGGAAAAATAAGAAAGTGAAAGACTGATAATAATTCGCCGAAGGAAAAAATTGTTCCTTTGATGACAAGAAGACATGATTGTAAATATTGATATATCAACTGGACGAAATCTAATTATATAAAAGTAGCTAATTTCCTTAGTTACTTAGTTCCTAATTTCAAGTGTGACGAAACGGGCAAAACGTTTACCTTATGATCAGTGCAACGTCTGCCCATAACAAATGCTGTGTCACCCAGAACATTTCTGCGTGGCACTACACTTCGCCCGTCGCCTTGAGACTAAGACATCAGTTCTTGAGTCTCATATGTCCAATGATTACTCTATATCTCGGTGCCCTTCAAGCCGAAACATAGTAATGTTTGCACACTTCTGCTTTACGGCAGAATAACCTACCGTCTAGGTATTAAGGTAGGTAGGATTCCCGCATAGAAACCCATATCGTGTCATATCGTGATAAGTCACTAGTAATTACTTTTATATATATGAAAAGAAGGTACATTTACCTAAAATTGTTGTTCAGAAAGTAAAAATAGTGGTGGATATAACATTTCAGAAATTAAAAATACAATATTTTTAGAGACAGCCGTTTAAACTGGAACGTGCATTTGGAACATGTGTGTCATAAATTACAAATTTGTGTATCCACTCGCCACATTTGGTAATTTTGGTTAAAAAGGCTACCCTCATTTCGTATCACGTTTAATATATCATTCGATATGCCTTAATACTTCGGGGTAAATAATACTCGAATACAATACATACATACGTCATGCCTATTTCCCATAAAATCTCTGCGTAGACCACACACGTAGTCTACTTTTCGCCCAAGCGGGAAACGTTAGATAACGGGCAGCGAACCACGTTACTGCCATTTTGGAACGTGTCAAATAATTCTTAATCCCCATTGCGTTCCTACGAGAGGTTCGGCGACACCACTGCATATTGGATCCTAAGGTTATTTCCTTAAAACATATCCAGGACTTTTGGAGACAGTTGCGATTAACTCGCGACTATGACCCTGGTGACCTTTAACAATACCAACATACAATAGTGCAAAATATGAATATATGTGTTATGTGTTATCTTAGGTTAATAAAAATTATAACGGATAGGTACCTCGGGACTTAAAAATATTAACCGTAAAATATTTTAATAATACTCTCCGTAGTTGGCTAATAAAAATATTTTTATGACTTTGAAGAATGTATTACTTTTATTATATAGTTGACATTTCGTAGATTTACAATAGAGTGCTTTCTGACCTATACTTCACTGCCATTTTTTATTAATTGATTATTTAAAAGAAACATAGATCATCTACCGCACATATTCATGTTATATTTTAGCGTAGCGTAATCACTGGGCATATGAGACTTGAGAACTGGCGGAATCTTGTCTAAAATTTTAACATAGCTAGCATGCTTCGGTTTTCTATTAGACTAATCTTTGTAAATTAATCTATAATGTATTTTATTATATAATGTATATATGGACTAAGATAAAAAAGGATTTACAAAAAAGAGGATACCTACGGAGTTTCTTTCGCCTGTTTCTTCACCGTCAGAGGAATCTCATTACGATACGGTGGTAGTTTGTAAAAAAATTAACGAAATTATATTTCATACGTCGATAAGTAAAGAATTTTCATTTAATTTCTCATTTTCGCGAACACTTGTGTCACTGTAATATCTACTACGTTGATAGCTTCCAGTATTTGAAAGTAGTCACAGTGGTCGAATCATCCAGGAGGATGTCTTCGGCAAAGGATTATGATGATGATTTCACAGCACGCATTTTCTATATGGAATATTATTATAATTTTAGTTCGAGACATAAAGTTACGCGAAGTTAATGTAATAGTGTTTTCCGTCGAGACGACGCGCGTATACAATTTTATCGATATTGGATTAAAGTTACTACGTTCCCAATATTTCTTCTCATATGTGTGAATCGTTTTTATAGAGTTGTTCCCAGCAGTTCTTTCATGTTGAAAATTGCTTTTAGAATAGAGTTTTTTTTTCTATATTAATGTTCGTTTGGTTTGTAAAGGAAAAAGTTATTAAATTATCTATCATTTTTTTATTGGATAAAGTGATGAAACGAGCAAAACGTTCACCTGATGGTAAGTGCAACGTCTGCCCATAAAAAATGCTTTGTCACCCAGAAAATTTCTGTGTGACATCACACTGTGCCCATCACCCTAAGACGAAAATTTCTGTGTGACATCACACTGTGCCCATCACCCTAAGACATAACTTCTTGTCTCATATGCCCTGCGGTTACGCTAGCTCACAGTGCCCTTCAAACCGAAACACAGTAATGTTTGCACACTGCTTCACGGCAGAATAACTGGCCCTGGGGTGGTAGCTACCTAGACGGATTCCTACATATGAATTTAAAAAAAATATATCTCCAAGTTTTTAAAAGCGTATTTGCCTATTCAATTAAGTAATGGTCTTTACTAATGCTTCTAGCGAAAGAGATTGACGAAAAGTTGGAAACATTTTTTGGTTCGAATTTTTATGAAGAATGGCTGACATTAGTATTTTTCTTATATTTTATAATTACGCACGAGTCGTTAAAGTTTAAGAATAGACTTAGCCTTTCATATAAACTGAGACTAAATTTTTTACACACAAACTTCAATCAATTCTACATTCAATATGATTCTGGAAAAAAAAAAAATATAACCTTGTTAATAGAATCAGGCGTTACTTTGCGATAATCCGTTATAATATGAAAAAAAAAATTGAAAATAAAGTATATTGCCTAGTGATAGTGTTGCAGTGGTGGAAGGTATCTGGTGACGGTATGCCGATGGCAGTGTTAGTTTGCTCGTGCTCGCTATTGCGGGAGGTCGGGCGGTGCTGTTCAAAACTTAAGTAAAATACTCCATTTTATATTTTGCATGCGGATCTTAGCAAATTAACTTTCTTTTCCTAACATATAACTTTGTTTTTCATTATATTGTACATTTAAAAGTTCTCACTAGGCTATGGTTTAAATCATATAAAAGAAATAGCTTTTAGTCATTCTGAATGTACGGACTCACGAACTACTTGACATTAACTTACATCTTAGATCTTCTAAAGCCGTGTGGGGGCGGCTCGTTAAAAGAATACTACCACTCCATCTCATCCATTGGATCTCGTAAAAGGCGAGTAAGGAATTAAACTGTACTGTGCACCCAACAGAGCATGGCGGCGATGGGCTCACCACCTATCACACCAAGTGCATTATATTGTTTTGGTGAAACGTGGATTGTGGCAGTCATCTGTTTTTGCAGCGAGTGCCCAGTCTCTGACTACCCCTTATGGGATACAGTCGTGATCTTATGTATGTATGTAGATCTTCTTAACAGAGCTCCTTTTAAATAAGATTTTTAAGATTGTCATTGCGACACAAAACGAAACTCCATCGACACAACCACAACTGGCATTCCACCACTATGCGCTTTGACAGAAATTTTCAGAAACCGCTGCGTTGAATCTGCTGCTGCCAGCAGTTTTTCCGGACCGACACTTAGGGACCTTCAAGAAAAGAGCCTACTCCATCCTCAAAGTCCGGCATCGCAGCCGGAATTTCCCTGGCATTGCGGATGTTCATGGGCGGCGGTGATCACTTACCATCAGGTGCCCGTTTGCCCCTTCTTCTATAGTAAAAAACACATATAATTATAATAGATTTTTATAATCCGTAACAAAACCCAATGTCTACGTTAACAAAGCCGCGGTCACGGCTAATATGAAACAAAATTAAGAACATTTGTATATTTTAACACATAGTTTTAGGATGGTTCCGAATCAGCTCAGTAAATTACTAAATAACACCCAACATACCCGCCGTGTGGTAGCGGCCTAAGAGAATCTACCACCCCGTCCCATCTCGTGGATGTCGTAAAAGTCGACAGAGGGAAATTAAAACTAGAATATGGGCAGCAGCATCTTCCTGGAACATCTGAATAAATAAACTGCGGTTGCCAACCCGACTGCCCAGCGTGGCAACTATGGCAAAATCCCTCCAATATGAGAGCTACCAACTTTTGTGGCTATATATGGGGGAGGCCTATGTTCAGCAATGGACTTGTGATGTTGTGTGAGGCTGAGACGACGACGACGACGACCCAACATACAGCTAAAATGTGAAATATTGACAAATTCGTAGTCTCATAACTTTGAAATTACTTTCCAGAACTCACTAAGCGTGATAAGTATTTGATACGGTGCCAAAACATAATAAGTATGTCACGAAATGTGATAAAACAGAAATATTTGATGGCAACATCATACGAAAGAGTAAACGATATCAACATAGTAAAGTAGAAGGTCATTTTAACGTTAACAAAATCAATGTAATACAGTTATCTAGCTGGCATGACGTTCATGCTGGTGTCTCTTAAAGCGGTATTCTATCAGCTCAGTTGTTTTCGGTATTAATAAATCCTCATTACCCAGAACCTTTAGTGCGCGTATCAACTGTATGCTTATGACTTGCAGTTGTACACACAGGCGAGTGTCAATTGTGTGTCGACAGCAGTTTACATGATTAACAGTGACCTTGACTACATCAAGAGCTGGTCCGACAGGTTTGGCCTTACGGTTAACTAAGTGTCAGGTCATAATAGTTGGAAGCCTGTGTAGGGCGCTTCCCCCACTAGATTGAGCGATGACCTGCATGGTTTTGTGGGAAGTCGGTGGATCTGATGGATGCAGGTGGGTCAGGACCATGTTTTGTGGAAATCTATGGGGTAGACTTATTTCTAACCGTGGAGTATGCTGATATGATGATGATGATATTCATTTTGTCGCCTTATATACAGCCTTTATTTATAAAGAATAACACCAGAATATGCAATGCTGTCACTATACTGCTCATTGAAGGCAATGCCAAATGCAATGGGGAATAAGAATTTTTGGGTTTGTACAAAAATGGCGATAACGAGGTTCGCTATACGATTAGTGGCCGGCGGTTGTGATCTCTGCCTAAACCTTATATGGGACTATATGTTCGTATACATATTAAAAACAATGAAACACTTAATACTCTTACTTTCTTACCTTTTCGGAATATCTCCAACGGTTTTATCTGCTTGGTCAAAACGATAATATCGCCATAAAATAAACACAAAATAGAATACTAAAAATTATTGTATTGTCTTTGCGGTCAGTTGCATTCCCATGGTTTGGCAATGCAACCATGTGTGAAATCAGTTTTGCCATTCTGTATTAGACTAATTAAAACATGATTATAGAACTATCATACATACATATACATATTAATAAAATAGAGTACATATGTTTCTGTCTGACTGTACGAACGGATTTGAGACGAGAACAACTAAAACTATTGACTATGGAGAGCAGAGGTAAGGCAGGAACGACTCCATATAATAAGAGTATCCAAGAAATCGAGTCAAATTAAGTTTGCGCCATTGTATCAGAAGCAACGAAGCGCCAGTAGTCGTAAGAGAAGAACAGAATTAAACGGAGAATGATTTATATCAGGTCACAAAGGCGCTGTTTTTAAAAAAAATATAATACATACATACATAAGATCACGACTGTATCCCATAAGGGGTAGTCAGAGACTGGGCACTCACTGCAAAAACAGATGACTGCCACAATCCACGTTTCACCAAAACAATATAATGCACTTGGTGTGATAGGTGGTGAGCCCATCGCCACCATGCGCTGTTGGGTGCACAGTGCAGTTTAATTCCTTACTCGCCTTTTACGAGATCCATTGGATGAGATGGAGTGGTAGTATTCTTTTAAGGAGCCGCCACCACACGGCTAGTAAAATATAAAAGTAAATTTTAGTCCCAATAGAAAAAAGGAGAGCTGTAAAGTTTAACTAGATAATACAGCGTTAACTTTCAGTGCAATACGTTATCAATTGATTTTTATTACGATACATTTATCAACAACTCTATTCGACACAACTACTTTTATATTTCAGTAATCTATTTTAGCAAACCTTATCTAATACCGTGATACTTTTTGCAACATCAGCGCGATTTTGGTATTTTGAACCCTAATTCTGTGCATTTTGTCAGACACTTTTTCGTGAATCATTCTATGTATGTCGTTGCTCCTTACCTCTACACTCCATTTTTGACATTTATGTGCAGAGGTTATAGACAATAACTCTGGAACCAACTCAGACTGTGATGCATCATGTTCGTTTCACCGGTTGTTAATGACGTCCACGCTGCTCCTCGAACATCTGAAAATCAAAATAAATAAAATAAAGTAATAGTTTTATAATAAATATAGAATATATTTAAGTATGTATTAAGATAGTGCTATGTATTTAAAATGGTACTTACCCTTTGTTTGTTGTATTCCTTTTTTTTATATAATAAATAAGTAGGTGTGTGCATACGAGGACGGTGATACTTACGACGACACGATTTTAAAGTAGGATGAAGGTACAAGTAGATAATATGCAACATCGCCGTTGCACGGCCGCGAACTTCATCTTGCGCCTGCAGTTAGTTGCACGACGATATCATACGGGGACGTACATACGAGTATATCACCGTCCTCGCGGATGTACACCCGCTCACCGAATTTCTGGGATTTTATTTGTACCCTGACGACGCCAGTGACCTCCCACGCTTACACCGGTACCGAAATTATGATTTTTTTTAAATCTATGATGTATTAGCAAAACACTTGGCGGTTGAAAACTGTGTATTGGAAAAGACTATGGGTATTTGCCCGCACGTATACCATCCACGTAAAGTTGCTTATGAATATGATTTTATAGAGCACCATTTATATTTGGTTGCTCTTCTCGTCAGTTTATTCGAAAAAAATATATCTGTCTGTATCATATTTTCTCTTATTTATTTATTATGTCTTATGTCTCTTTATCGTGGTATATCATGTGGTGGCGGCTCGTTAAAAGAATACTACCACTCCATCTCATCCAATGGATCTCGTAAAAGGCGAGTATGGAATTAAACTGCACTGTGCACCCAACAGCGCATGGTGGCGATAGGCTCTGACTACCCCTTATGGGATACAGTCGTGATCTTATGTATGTATGTATGCATGCATATTTATTTTTTTTAATAATCTGTCTAAATAAATCTAAACATCCACGTGGATAAAGTCGCAGATAATCTGGTTTGGCGGATGATATTTCCAAGGAAATTCAGCTCGGAAAGTCGGCTCGGTTGGCGCAGTGGCTAAGCCCTTGGCTTCTGCGCCGCGGGTCGCGGGTTCGATTCTCGCACGGGACAGATATTTGTATGGCCTACATATAGTTGTTCCGGGTCTAGGTGTTTGTGCATGTGGAATTTATGTCTGTAAAACGCACCCACGACACAGGAGAAATCCTACTGTGGGGCTTCGTTTTTTAAAAAAAAAAAAAAAGGAAATGTTTAGGTACCCGCCCCATCAGGTGGTTTGATGTCTCCTAACAGTAATTTTTAGACATTGTATAGTATATATAATTTCTCATCTCAGAAACTTTCAGAGCGCGATTATGGACGTTTGAGATAATGCTTGAGCTTCTTATGTTTCGACATAGATGTTGCTTCATCACTCCCGCGCTGAGACTGGAAATTGTAGACAGCGTGGAGATTTTTTTTGTGACGTCGGGCGATGTTGTGCACTCTGGCGGTGCTGTGAGACTGTGTCCAGGATTTCAGTGCTTCAAGATGTATGGAGACAGTGTTGATGTCACAGGAGTCAGCCTGAGTAGAGGGGCTGTCTTTGATGATCTTTAGTGGCTGAGAGACTAGGAAGCACGCGTTGTGTCAACAGTAGTCCAGTTCTGTGACTGCGATGACTGCCGATGATGTCACTGTGGTTGGGAGAAGCTGGCTGCGTGTTCATATCACGTCGGAGTCATCTAGGGAGGAGGTCTCCTCCTATCAGTAATCTTTAGATGTTATATATATAAGTTCGCATCTCAGAAACTTTTATGGCGCTATTATGACCGTATAAGATGTTTCTTGATAAAAAATTTCATATTATGTAGTGTACATTATGAACCTAAATATCTATTATTGGAAATGAATATAAACAACTTTTCCCGCTGGAAGTCATAACATTTCCTCGGCAAACTTTTCTCCCTCGGCAAGTTTATTTCAACGGCATAAACATTAAACGATATAAAAATAATTCATGATTCCAAGGGGATTATATTGAGAAGAAAAATTAATTTTATAGTTTTTGGCCTCCATTCCGCAAACTTATTTACTTCCCTTCGTATAACGGATGTAAACCCCCATCCGACTACAATGCTAGTATTTTTTTGTAATGGGGATAAACGAGTACCTATTTCTCTTGATGGTAAGTACCACAGTCATAAACATTCTATCTTACAATACAGAAACAAGATGTCCGTCTGTTGTCAAACTTGAGAATCCAATAAAAGCACATATGGTCATTAGGATACCAAAATTCAAAGACTTTTAAATAAAACTATTTTTACGGATTTTATCGCGTTTAATTTATAACTATTTTTAACCCGACGTTTCGGGCACTTTACAGCAACCATGGTCACGGGGGGACTGAGGTGACAGTTGTCCCGATGTCATAGTTAACCCGGAGTACCTTCAGCTTTTAATTATTATTTTTAGTCCGATCTACGCAGAAAGAGCTTACTGTGTCTTGAAGCCTTGCAGTGGTATGCTTGGTTTTTGATTTAATTTTATTAATAATAGGATCCCAAGCCGGTGGTAATACTCAACCATCTTCCCTATTGAAATTAGGATGTTTTTTAATTTCAATAGCCTCGCGAATCATCCTTGGTAGGAATCGATGTTCTTTTGCAAGGATTTGTGGTCTATCAAATCTGATGTAATGGTTGGGATGATCCAGAACATGGTCACAGACTGCAGACTTCCTAGAGCGTCGATGCTTCACAGCTATATGTTCTTTAACGCGAGTTTTTATGGATCTCTTAGTTTGCCCTATGTAAGAGAGACCACATTCACAATCCAGCTTGTATACTCCTGCAACTTGTAGCGGGATGTTACACTTGACAGATGGTAAAAACTGACTTATCTTCTTTGGCGGCTTTGTTTAAAACGGCTGAATTGATTTTGACGAGACTTTCATTCTTTCATAGAGAAATTTTCTGGAAGTAATTTAAGCCACTTTAGATTTCTGAAATATTTAGGATTCCTGCTTAAAATATGAAAACCTGTAGAAATAAGGGGCTAAAAGGATGTGTTAATTTTCATTTTAGTCAAATAATTTCATACTTATTTTACGTGGGTGAAACTGCGAGGTACAATAAATAGAAACCACCAAACGTCAGCAGTTAATAATGAAGCAATAAATTGAACGCATACAATAAAATGGAAAAGCATGAATCATTAAGTATTATCATGTACTGTAATGTTTTGTATTGTTTGCCACCACCACAACAACAATCTACAAGTCATACAAATGTCTGTTCACCGCGAGAATCGTATCCGTTACCCACAACGCAGAACCATAGCTCAGCCACTGTGGTAAATGCCGATCCATAATAGTTGCGCCTTCAACAAGAACGTTGCAATGGAAACTTTTGTTCCGGTTGTCATGTACTCAGTAGTTACACTAGCTTTATACTTTTTTTATAGGATAAAGTGACTAGACGAGCAAATCGTTTACTTTATGGTAAGTGCAAGATCTGCCCGTTCTAAATGCTGCGTCATTCAGAACATTTCTGTGTGGCACCGCACTGCGCCCGTCACCAAGAGACCAGTGCTAAGTCAAAAATGCCCAGTGATTACATTAGCTCTCAGTGCCCTTCAGACCGGAACAATAATTTTTGCATCCTACTGCTTTCCCGTGCTCAGGGGCTAGGCGCTCGTTTAAAATTGCATAGTACGCGGGTGACCCGGTGCCGGCACCACTAAAATTGTTAATTGCAATTTTAAGTGCTGATTTACCACGTGCACGGCGGTGAAGGAAAACATCGTGAGGAAACCTGCATGTGTGAGAAATAAAAAATATTTCGAAGACATGCGAAGTCCGCCAACCCGCATTGGAGCAGCGTGGCGGATTTTTCCTAGCTCCAAAACCCTCTCGAAAATGAGAGGAGGTGCTCAGCAGTTCACGTATAGGCTGTTACTTTACTTTTTTTTACTGCTTCACGGCAGTGCACTGCGTTGGTACCCACATAAGCGGAATCCTACTGCAAGTAAGAGTTAAAGATTTGAATCCCAGTTGAAGTTATCATTTATTCAGTATTTAAGTTCTTGATTTTCTGGTCTGTATATTTTCGGACTGATTAGCTTATATAGCTGTTTTTTTTTTTAATTCATAAAAGTGACGGAACGAGCGAAACGTTCACCTGATGGTAAGTGTAACGTCTGCCCATAACAAATGCTGTGTCACCCAGAAAATTACTGTGTGACACCACACTGCGCCCGTCACCCTGAGACATCAGTTCTAAAGTCTCATATGCCCAGTAATTACGCTAGCTCTCAGTGCCCTTCAAAGCGAAACAGTAAAGTTTGCACACTACTGCTTCACGGCAGAACAACTGGCCCTGGGGTGGTACCTACCTAGACGGATTCCTGCATAGGAATCCTACCACCAGTAAAGTAATACTGGTATATGATAACTACTGTATTTCCAATTTGTAGTATGAACTGAAAGGTGCTCTAAGGTTGCGGGAACAAGTCAGAAGGTCATCGCTGTCTACTATATTTTTTTTATTAAACAGAAGCTTTCTGAAAAAGGTTATTAAAATATTAACGTTTATATTAATGAAATCCGACGAGTGGTGGCAGATTAAGAGAATCTACCACCCATCTCATCCCGTGGCTGTCGTAAAAGTCGACAGAGGATAAATTTAAACCAGAAGATATGCAGCAGCACCTTCCTGAAACATCTGAATAATAAAACTGCGGCTGCTAACCCGCCTGCCGAACGTAAGCAACTATGACAAAATCCCCCCCAAAAAGAGAGCTTTTGTTGCAATCAATGGGGGTGGCTGTGGACTAGTGATAGGCTGAAATGATGATGATGAAATGAAAATGACCCTGGGAATGAGGTAATCGTTGCAAAGCTGTGACTATAATTGTGTAAATACATAGTAACATTTGTATTAATATTATAATTTGTATAATAAAATAAAAAGAACTGGTTGGGGTTCATAATGGTCATTCCCAGGTTTGAAGCTTTTTTTCTGAATCAATATTGCTGTAAAAATAATCTATATTAAAATTAAAAAGAAACATCTATTCTGTTCTAACATTTAAAATAAATTTGAAATGTAATGATTAAAACAAGATTAATTAAAAAATAAGAAAGTTTTCTACTGAAAGCGATTGAAAGAAAGCTGGTAATTTTAAAAGTTCGGTTTCTTGCGATAAAAAACCTAATTCTTAAGCTTTTAACTTAAAAGGGCTTAATAAGTAAAAAGCCCCGTAATGGGAAATTTTTAATGATTTAGTTTCGACCTAGAAACAAGATATCTTAACTCTGAAGCAATTAAGTTGTAATAAGAATTAGTGTATGTATGTACTCGTATATAAAAATTCGCCGTGGTAGCTCAGGAGCCTGGTGCTCGCCTTTAATTTTTCATAGAAAGCGAGTAACCTGGGTTCGGTCCCGGTGCCAGCACCTCTAAAATTGTTCTACAATTTTAAGTGCTGATTTACCACGTGCTTAGCAGTGAAGGAAAATATCGTGAGGAAACCTGCATGTCTGATTAATAAAAAATATTTCGAGGACATGTGCAGACCGCTAACCCGCATTGGAGAAGCGTGGCGGATTCTTCCTAACTCCAAAACCCTCTTAGAAACGAGAGAAAGCCTGTGCTCAGAAGTGGGACATATAGAGGCTGAAACTTTACTTTATTTTTATACATATAAAAAAATATTTCTATCCTGGTTTCAGCCTATAACAAGTCCACTGCTGAACATAGGTCTCCCCCATAGATAGCCACAAAAGTTTGTAGATCTCATTTTAGAGGGATTTTGCCTTAGTTGCCACGCTTGGCTGACGGGTTGGCAACCGCAGTTTATTTATTCAGATGTTCCAGTAACATGCTACCGTTTTCATTTTCCCTCCGTCGACATTTACGACACCAACGGGATGATATGGGGTGGTAAGTTGGTGGTTCTAGAAATATTACTAACAGACAAAAAATATCGTAACACTGTACTAATTACTAATTTAATACAGTGCTTTAAAATGACGTAGTTAAGTTTCTTAAATAACATAAAACAAATCACATTAAATGTGTTACCTACGAAACTTAGCTAATATATTTCAATAGTGCGATGTGTGTATAGATCGTCCTTGACCTTCTCATGTGAGAACATATTACTCCATATACGTCACATTAATCGTTTGTTACTGTAGTTTGGAGAACATGGTTGTGTTTTCTTTAATTCTCAGCGTCTCGGCGGTGAGATTACTACGGCGAAACTAAATTGGCAGATCGTTCACAAAATCTAGGTAGATACCTACACGGAAACTCTTCACCGCTGCACGGGAACATGTCTTCAAGCTACTGGACTGGAAAGGATACTATACTAACATCAACGGCGAAAACATCATTTGTAGAACCGATAACCGTAAGGGAAGAAAGGTTCTCGAGTGGCAGCCTCGTACCGGCAAACGCATCGTAGGGCGATCCCCCACTAGACGGAGCTATGATCTGCACGGTTTTGCGGGAAGTCGATGGATGCAGGTGGTAGCCGTGTGGTAGCGGCATAAGAGAATCTACCACCCCATCTCATCCCGTGGGTGTCGTAAAATTTGACAGAGGGAAATGAAAACCAGGAAATGAAAGCCAGTAGATGGGCAGCAGCGTCTTCCTGGAACATCAAAATAAACAAACTGCGGTTGCCAACCCGCCTGCCAAGCGTGGCATTATGGCAAATTCCCCCAAAATGAGAGTTGCAACATAACGGCCCCTAGTCTCCGGCGGCCCCGCTAGTCCTGACTACGGTGGCGGTCATGGTAATGGCGGGGCAGGGGGTGCGAAGAATCTCCGGAGGAGGAGATCTTGCTACCACCACCGACGACTGGACCTGGCAACATTCAACGCACGCACGCTGAGGACCGTCGAGAAAATCTTGGAGCTGGAAGAGGAGATGAACAAGTTACACGCACAGGTATACGCACCTACCTCCGCACATCCTGATGATGAGGTGGAGGTAATGTATGAGGACATATCAAGAGCCATGCATTCCTCCAAAACTCACTACACGGTGTTGATGGGGCCAACAGCTGGCCGACTTTATGGAGAAGGAGGGACTCTTTATGATGAACTCCTTCTTTTAAAAGCGGCCCCACAGAAAGTGGACCTGGATGAGCCCGGACGGTTCCACCAAAAATGAGATCGACTTCATCATGACGACCGAACGACAGCTGTTCAATGATGTATCTGTGATCGCTAGGGAGAAAACCGGCAGTGATCACCGGATGGTAAGAGGCACATTGAACCTAAACGTAAAGCTGGAACGTTAAGCATATTCCTATTCCTATAAACATATTAGCAAACAAATAGATCACACTCGTTTTGACTACGACGATATAACATTTGAGAAAGAATGGGATGCAGAGACGGAGGTAATTAACAATAACAAAAGCCAAAAAGCAATAAAATGGATTGCACAAACGTTGGATTGGAATACGAAACTCGAGTTTAAAACTTAGCAGACTGATAGCCTAACATTATACGTACTAGGTTTAAAGCTGAAACGAATAGGAATCTGTTACATAATAACATTCGTGCAAAGTTCGCATTCAGTTTTAATTGCCTGGCCATTGTCAATAATTACTGACGTTTCTCGAACACTGTAAGCCTCTATGGAACCATAGAAACAATTGACTTTGCAAAGTGTGAAGTCGACGGTTTTCAGTTTATTTGAATTTTGTCAGGTAAAATTTAAACATTGGAAATGCAGAAATTCAGAATAATAAAAAATAAGAGCTTTGTAGTAAACTCACGTGCAATAAACGAACTAAACTGCTTCAAAAGTCTTACTATCATGTTATCAATACGATATTAATAATGAGGCTGAAGAGCTTGTTTTTTATTTGTTTTAACGCGCTATTTGAATTTGTTATGTATTCGATATCCCAATTCTTGCGAAGTGTGGTCGCGGCTTAAGAGAATCTACTACCCCATCTCATTTCGTGGGTGTCGTAAAAGTCGACAGAGGTAAAATAAAAACCAGGAAATGGGCAGCAGCATCTTCCTGCCAATTTTTCGGCTGTCAAACTTTACCCTGTTATGGATCTGAGACGCATTGTGCACGGGGCATTTGAGAGCGATTTCTCACAGAACTTGGCAATGTAATGCTCTAGGGTAACACTTTGGGCAGACTAACCATCAAGTGAACGATTTGCTCGTCCTGGTAATGACAAGGATTTTTTTAAATAAAGAAAAACCAAACATCTATCTATTTTTTTGTTAATTTCGTGCATTGTAACTCAAGATCGTACTTCATTTCACTCTTTCGACAATAATTCGTCGCCATATTTTGCCTCAATTTATTTAATTTCCTCAATAACCGAGAGAGACCTTGATCTTTGATAAATAATATTCCGCTCGTGTAAGCTTCATTGAGTAGAATGTTATAATTAATAATATTGTATTTGACATGTTACCAAATTTTCCTTTGAGCAAAGTTATAACAGTTGCCACGCTTGGCAGGCGGGTTGGCAACCGCAGTTTATTTATTATGATGTTCCTGGAAGATGCTGCTGTCCATCTTCTGGTTTTAACTTTCCCTCTGTCGACTTTCATAGCACCCACGGGATGAGATGGGATCAGCACTAATTTAAAATGCGTCTTTAAATCAGTCGTCAGTTTATTTTAAATTTCAATTTTACTAACAGTATTTTTTTCTTTTCTCCAAATGTTTTTATCGTTGTCGGTTTTTTTATAATAGCTTAGCTAAGTAAATCCGTACTTTTCCCGGCTTTCTGCACTGTCACTTTATTATCTGTACGCGTTTTGTGCCTGTGCATAAAATTTATTTCCAGAATAATAATACAAACTCGTAAATTGACTCTATTGTAAAGATCGAATAAAAGCAAGAAATCATACAATAGGTCATTTCACAGTTTAATGATGCGACACGTTTATAATAACGTTACAAGCCACGCTGCAGTTCATGCAGGTCACGCACAAAATGATGTTCTCTAGTATAGTCAGAGAGTCTACTAGCAGAGATCACAACACAAACGGACCCCGAAAAACAAGAATTTCTGTCAAGAATTTGTAATTGTAAAGAAAATGTTTCGGTATTGATAGATTTTTTTTAATTTGAGAAAATTGACGTAACGAGCAGAACGTTCGCCTGATGGTAAGTGCAACGTCTGCCAATAACAAATGCTGTGTCACCTAGAAAATTTCTCTGTAACACCACACTGTGCCCATCACCCTGATAAATAAGTTCTTAATTCTCATATGCCCAGTGATTACGCTAGCTCACAGTGCCCTTCAAACCGAAACACAGTAATGTTTGCACACTACTGCTTCACGGCTAAATAAAGATATCCAATAAGTCTTTGATTGATGAGATTTTGCATAAATTTTATAACGAGAAGGAGTGCAGAGTGCTAAAATTTATGTATAATACTTGCTGTGCCCCATGGTTTCACCCGCGTAAAAAAGTCGACCCCGATCGTATCGAATGTACGTAATTCCGTATTAGAATCGGATTTTGGAGTTCTAATTTTTTTCACGGAACCCCAAAGAAGTAGCCTAAGTTACACGCTATAATATCAGCTATCTGTCAGTGAAAATCCCGTCGAATTCGGTCCAGTCGTTTTGGAGATTAGCCGGAACAAACAGACAGACAGAGCGACAGACAGACAAAAATTTTAAAATTGTCTCTTTGCTTACAAGTACCGTATATACTTTCATAAGCATCGAGTAAAAAGCTGTTATTTTTTTTATTTATTTGTATATAAAAAAATGTTAATGAATTGCCGTCGAATTTTGACCAGTGGTCGACCACTAGTACTCTTTGAAGTTTAGTAAGAATAAGATTACTTGTTCAAGTAAAAGCTTATTTACTAAAATGCGGCTACTGTAAAGGTTGATAGATGAATCAAAGGCAATGTGATCGACTTAAATATGAACAGGTCGAGGCTACCCATTTCCAAGTAGAATGAAACTGTTAATAAGTAATGCTTTTGGAATGTATACTCTTTTTTCAACTTCACCTCTCGATAACTAAAGTTGCAAACAGGAACCTTTATTTTAAGATACAATAAAATAAATCTGTCTATATATTATTAGGATTACTGTTACTATGTAAGAAAATACATTTATTTTCACTACATCAATTATGAGGGTAGCAAATATCTCCATCTCAAAGGATAACAATAAAATCACTTACTGCATTTCTTTTCGTTACGCTTTACCTACGTACACATATTAATATAAAAACAAATAGAAAAATAACGACTTATACTGACGATCCAGTCATCGGGCTTACCGTTGGTGTCTCTGAGTGCCTTTGCAAGGGCGGAAACTTCGTCGCCGTTGAAGACAGCGGCGAAGCGACAGACTAGACCTTAGGGCACACCTTAAAGAACCGCCCGCTGGGACTCAATCATTAACGAGAAGGGCAGAACTGTAATTGGTTAGGCCAGCGAGATGACACGCCTAGCTATGATTTAATTTCCACAAAGAAGGACAAATAAATATAGTAAAATTACAAGGATGTGGAAATACCTGTCAAAATTTGTGCCATGTTGTCAGCTTTTTTTATAGGAGAAAGGGACGAAACTAGCAAAATGTTCAGTGTAACGTCTGCCCCTAATTGATGCTGTGTCACCCAGAACATTTTGATGTGACATCACACTGCTCCCTTCCCTCGACATATAAGTTCTTAAGTCTTATATTCAAAGTAATAACACTAGCTTACAGATCCCTTCAATCCGAAGCACAGTAATGTTCGCTCACTACTGTTCCACGACAGAATAACTGGCCCTGGGGTGGTACCTATCTAGAAGGATTCCTGCATAGAATTCTTACCTAGACGGATTCCTGTATAGACAGTAAACCAAGTAGGCTTTAATAAAGTTGAAATGTTAATTTCACGCCATAAAATATTGTAATTATTACATTATTAGCAATTACATAATAATAGACCGTACACATACGTAAGGGAGTAATGGTCCTCACACTTACGTATGGTAGTGAATGTTGGGTCTGGCAGAAGAAACATGAAAGTAAGATTAATGCTGTCTAAGTGAGAAGTTAGAGAAGTACTTTGGTAACTTTGATAGAAAAAGTGAGGAACAGCTTGATAAGGGAACTTAGTAGAAGATGTGGTGACAAAGATAGAGAAAGGGATGTTTAGATGGTTTGGACACATAGAGAGGATGGACAAAAGAAGATTGATCAAACAGATTTATGAGACTAATGTGATTATCAGTATACCGGTAAGGATCGGCGTAGGTGAACGTATCACGATCAGATCGAACGCTCTTTAAGGAAAGACAACCAATGAACGTGTATGGTATCGCCCATGAAAGTAAAAGAAGCGAAAGATGTGTGACAGGATCGTAGTGGTTAGAAAGATGTGGCCTCTAACTACCCCAATGGGAAAGAAGCGTGACTGAATGTATTTATGTAGGTAGGTAATAATAACAATATGGAAAAACTGTATATCGGCATTGTCAAGATTTAGAAGAATTAAACAAAACTAGGTATTCAAGAAGGTATAGAAGTATCTGAACACGTAAATGTTTCTCTTCAATGTACGGCTTTTGTAATCGATGGACTTAAAAGTGCATCAAAAACGCCGTGGTCATGTTACTAGACAAAAAAGGAGATAAGATTGGATTAACCAATTAAACACTTAAAAGCCTCTAAAACCTATAAACTCTCTGTGCAACGGACTTCTTCGCCAATTGGACCAATGCCAGCAATAAACAGATTTTCGTAGTGGATATATTGGAGGCGAATTCGACTGCCTCTTCAGATTGAACTTTTTCGCTTTGTTTAACATCAATTACTGTGACGATCGTATTTAGATTCTCTCATTTCTGTTCTTGTTTAGTAAAGAATTGCGAGCGTCGACTTCGGGTTATAGAGTTTAATTAATTGTTACTGCAGCTATTTTTGAATTTAGAGTTTAAAAATATTATATTTGTAGTTATTTCAGTATATAAGTTTTCTATGATATGTCGATAAGTGGCATAGTTTTTCGTTTTCTTCTATTAAATATCCTATTACTACCAAGGATGATTCGCGAGCTATTGAAATTAAAAAACATTCTAATTTCAATAGAGAAGATGGTTGGGTATTACTACTTGGCTTGGGATCCTATAATTAACAAAATTAAATCGAAAACCAAGCATACCACTGCATTGCACCTCAGTCCCCCCGTGACCATGAGTGCTGTAAAGTACTCGAAACGTCGTTATATAAATAGTTTAGAAAATTAAACGCCATAAAATACGTAAAATTAGTTTTATTAAATGTGTAATATTCGCGTAAATATAAGAAATCGCTAAACTATCAAATTTGAAAAAGTGTTCCGCGTGTCACTTTTACTACATTTCAGAATCAAGTGCTTCTTTTTTATGATGAAATTCCTTAAATACTTTTTTAAGTTTTATGAATCGAGATAAATATTTCTGACGCTGACTTTTACAATTAAGTGAACAACGATGCGATTCCGTCAAAAAATAACTATTTTCTGTAACTACTTTTACAGTTTTTTTATTGGATTATGTGATGAGATTCTAAGTGCAACGTATAACCCATAACAATTATTGCGTCACCCAGTGACATCAGTTCTTTAGTCTCATCTGCGCAGTGATTACACTAGCATAGACATGTCAGTACCATTTTTACGAATATTCTTCCATAAAAAGCAAAGAAACATTTACTTTAATGTATACAACGTTATTCATAATTGGTATAACATCTCGGCACCTACCCATGCTAATTTGATCTGATAAACACAACGGTGAAGCTTTAATGTCGAAATTGAATACTAAAAATGTCCATACAAAACTTTAAAAATAGTTGTTTTGTAAAACTGTTACGCGACCCTAACTCAGATAGTCGTTGCCCCGAACCAGAAAAATTCAGAATACGTTTTCTTCTTCATTTAATTTATGTTACCCTACTACGGCGTCATACTAACAGATTTACTTTGCAACAGATTTCCTTAAGCTTCAAGTTATCGTAGTACTTGCGAGTTCTTTCGATGGCAGCTCAATGGAAAAACGCCCAAAGAAATTTATGAGTTCATTGCCTCGATGAGCTGTATAACATGGTAGTCACCTATGAGTTTTAAGCAAATTCTTTAAGTCGACATATCTCCTACAGGTATCACGATGCGAGGCTCATTATATTTTTTGGGGCATATACACATCGTCCCTAAGCCCTGCCTGCCGGGATGTATGGGACATTACGAATGACACTGTACAGATAAAACTACTAATAATCAGAAAGCTTATGCAATTTGCCTGGAGGAGTGTGGATAGAGTATTACGTTAGTGATACGGTAACGTTTTCACAGATTAAAAATAGCAAAACCATTAAAAAAAAATTAAAACACTCTTAGCATTATATGTCAACACTTCTGACTTCTTCGTCAACATTAATTAATTAGCGGCAAATAGAATCGTTTATTTCACCTCATAATTTCTTTACATATGTATTATTCGTGTATTATTTATTATAAGTATGCATGTTATTATTTATGTTATTTATGTTAATTATGTAGATATGTGTATTGTTCAATTTCATTATATAATTAGTAACAAATAATGTATATTTTCACACAGTTTTAAAAAAGTATATATATTATTTTACAAACTTTGCACCTGCCAACGTTGTGCGCGGAAAGTTTCCCTGGGTTGACTAGCAGAGAATATCTTAAGATGTTACAGTTGAAGAATAAATAAATAAAAACATAGAAACCGAAAAGACAGAAATTGCAATTTCCTTGTAAACGAAGCATCCGTTTTATTAAAATAATTCTATGTATCGAAATATTAAAAGATTGTTCTGGTTTATATCTAGCTTACGTGTTTAAATTAACTTTGATTTCTGTAGTACGTCGAAGTTATATCATATCGTCTAAAGTAATTTGGGTAAAATTAGGCTACTTTGGGATCGCTTGAGCACGATCCGTGTTAATTAACCGTACAAAGTCAAGTTTACTGACCTCCAATTTTCGTACCCTATGTATAGTTATTGTTATATATCTATTGTTGCATGAATCCGTCTAGGTAGGTTGAGGACCCCAGGGCCAGTTCTGCTGTGAAGCAGTGGTGTATTTTTTTTTTGAGCATTAGTATATATTTTTTTTGAACATGTAAATGTTTACGTATAATGTATACGTATCTATTTCAAACAAATTACAAAAAAATTATTAAAAGGCATTGAAACACGTGGTGGGCATAGGCTAGTACATTTCAAAAAAATATATACATGTGTATTATATTAGCCGTGGTAGCTCAGGAGACCTCTAATAGCTCACTCATTTTAATAGTACGCGAGTAAGCTGAGTTCGATCCCCGGTGCCGCTACCGCTAAAATGGTCCTACTAAGTGTCCTAACTAGGAAAGAAAACGTCATGATTACTTAATTTATTAATGGAGCTGCATGCATGCATGTCTAAGCTCAGCAGTGGGACATTTATATTCCTTTACGTTACCTTTTCCTTTTTTGTATATATATTTAATAAAACAAATCATCATCACAATTTCAGCCTATACCTAGGCGCAGTGTGGTGCCACACAGAAATATTCTGGGTGACACAGCATTTGTTGTGGGCGGACGTTGCACTTACCATCAGGTGAACGTTTTGCTCGTTTCCTCACTTTATACAATAAAAAAATACATTTAAATTTGAATCCCTGTTACGAAAATATATACGAAAAATGTCTAATACAAATGACATGACATATTTAATTCTTAGTAATGGATGATAACTATTCTCTGACTTTAATATGTCGGCTCGATTGGCGCAGTGGCTAAGCCCTTGGATTCTACGCCACGGATCGCGGGTTCGATACCCGCACGGGACAGATATTTATATGCTCTACAGATTGTTGTATCTGCACGCGCGACACGGGAGAAACGATAATGTGTGGCAACATTTTAAAAAAAGAAGGAGAATGTGATGAAACCGCTTTAGATCAGCAATATAGTTCCAGAAAATTTTTATGTTATTACGAACACCTTCTTCGACGTGAAGAATATAGCGATTAAAGCACTTTTTCGACTCAATTTTAAATCGTTTACGATATAGGGAAATATTTCACTTGTCACATTAGTTACCGTACTTTTTCCACTTTATCGAGGCTGCATTTTTAGCCTTATATATACATATAACTGCTTTAGAAAACCAGGCTGGGGAGCAATAATTTTTTGGGGCACAAACAGGGGTATGTGATTTTATAATGGAGGAATGCCTACCAAGGATGAGGCTATTAAAATTAAAAAAAACATCCTAATTTCAATAGGGAAGATTATTGGGTACTACCACCGGCTTGGGATCGTATTATTAAAAAATTTAAACAAAAACCAAGCTTCAAGACACAGTAAGCTCTTTCTGTGTAGATCGGACTAAAAATAATACTTAAAAGCTGGAGGTACCCCAGATCAAATATGACATTAGGACATCTGTCACCTCAGTCCTTCCGTAACCATGGATGCTGGTAAAGCGCTCGTAACGTCGGGATATAAATCGTTTAAATTAAAGGCGGTAAAATTCGTAAAAATAGTTTTATTTAAATGGGTACTGTTTTGTAATGATTTCTTACATTTACGCGAACACTACACATTTAAATGAAACCAATTTTACGGATTTTATCGCGTTTCATTTTAGTTATTTATAACCCGACGTTTCGAGTGCTTTACAGCACCCATGGTTACGGAGGACTGAGGTGGCAGTCAGCTCTTTCTGCGTAGATCGGACCACAAATAATAATTAAAAGCTGAAGGTACTCCGGGTTAACTATGACATCAGGACATCTGTCCTACGGGATGAGATGGGAGGTAGATTCCCTTAAGCCGCCGGTGTGGCAGCTGTGGATATTATTATTGCCCTTCGCCAAATAGTCAGACGCCTGCCAGGAGTCAGACATTAATCCGTCTTGCTGATAAATATCCATCTTGTCAATTTTTGCATTTTCGTCGTTAAGTTCCAATTCCAAGGCATTCATGTCTTCATTAACGAGAGTCATTGAGCTGTGGTGGCTCAGGGTCTAGGCGCTCGCTTTAAATTTCATAGTACGCGAGTGACCTGGGTTCGATTCCCGGTGCCGGCACCACTAAAATTGTTCATTGCAATTTTAATTGCTGATTTGCCATGTGCTCGGCGGTGAAGGAAAACATCGTGAGGAAACCTGCATGTCTGAGGAATAAAAAATATTTCGAAGACATGTGAAGTCCGCTAACCCGCATTGGAGCAGCGTGGCGGATTCTTCATAGCTCCAAAACCCTCTCAGAAATGAGAGGAGGCCTGTTCTCAGTAGTGGGACATTTATAGGCTGAAACTACTTTTTTTTTAAATAGTCGTAATAGAGTAGTAATAGAGTACCTAACTACTGGTGGGTTCTAGGTTAGAGAATCTGTGTGCCAGATTCTCTTTCTTCCATGAGATTAATAATTAAGGAGGGATTTTCTTAAAAATAATATTTTGTTTCATTAATTGTTTATTTAAGAAAGTGCTGAAACGAGCAAATCTTTCACCTGAATTTTTTCCTTGCTTTCGCCCTTAGACTTTTGTGCAACACCGTCGAAATTTTTATCGGTGGTAGGATTCCTATGCAGGAATCTGTTTGTTGTGTTGCAGGTGGGTAACTTACAGTGCCAATTTTTTTACCGTCAGGCAGTGGTGTGTAAACATCATTGTGCCTGGTCTGAAAGGCACTGATAGCTAGTGTCAGTACTGGGCAGATAAGAACTGATGTCTCGGGGTGATGAGTGCAGTGTGGTGCCACTCAGAAATATTCTGCGTGACACAACCTTTGCTATGGACAGACGTTGCACTTCATCAGGTGAACGATTTGCCCGTTTTTCCAATGTTTTTTTTTTGTTTTAGTTAGTCCTATATCATCAGGGAAATCATCAGGGAACCGTAAACAATATCAGACCATTTCTTGTACACAATTATGTCAGTGTCAGAATTGTTTATAGTGACTTTCAGCTACATTATATCATCGTTTAAGTTTCGTATAATCTTAAGTTAAAAGCTTAAGTAATTCATATTTGACATAAAGTTTAAAACCACTTAAGTTAACACATTTAAGCTGAACTTGCGGTATCACGCAGTTGCAGAATAGTTTTATTTGCTCTATAGACTAGAGGCCTTAGAGAAATATTGTTTTGCCCGTATTAGACTCTTGGTATAGTTTCTTCTTAACGAAACTTAGATGTTTAATAAAACTACTTTCACGGACTTTATCGCGTTTAATTTTTTAACCTATTTATAACCAGGTTCTAGATCACCCTACCCATTATCATCATCTGCCAAGGATGATTCGCGAGGCTATTGAAATTAAAAAACATTCAATTTCAATAGAGAAGATGATTGGGCAGGCATGCAAGACTTCAAGACACTGTAAGCTCATTTTGCATAGATCGAACCAAAAATAATAATTAAAAGCTGAAAGTACCCCAGATTAACTATGACATCGGGACATCTGTCACTTCCATCCCCTCGTGACCATGGGTGTTGTAAAGTACTCGAAACGTCGGGTTATAAATGGTTTAAAAATTAAACGCGATAAAATCCGTAAAAGTAGTTTTGATAAATGTGTAATATTCGCGTAAATATAAGAAATCATTATGAAACTTAGATGTTTACGACTCGTTGCGCTATTGATAAAAGGGAGTGACTAGACTGGGTAGTAATTGCAATGTCTGCAAAAAATAAATGCCCCGCCATTCAGAATATTTCTGTATGGCACCAAACAGCATTCGTCACCGTGAGACATCAGTTCTCCAGTCTCATATGCCCAGTAATTACACTACCTTACAGTGATTATCAGACCAAAACTCAGTAATGTTTGCACACTAATGGCAGAATAACTACCACTGAAGTGGTATCTGCTTAAACGAATCAATTCGTAGGAATCCTGCCAACAGTATTGTAAATAAAAAAGTAAAGCAAAGTAACAGCCTATAAATGTCTCACTGCTGAGCACAGGCCGGGAAGAATCCGTCACGATGCTCCTTGCTGCGGGTTGGCGGGCTTCACTAGTGACGAGACGAGCAAAACGTTCACCTGATGGTAAGTGCAACGTTTGCCCATAACAAATGCTGTGTCGCCGAGAACATTTCTGTGTGACACCACACTGCGCCCTTCACCCTGAGACATCAGTTCATAAGTCTCAAATGTCCAGTGATTACGCTAGCTCACAGTGTCCTTCAAATCGAAACACAGGAATGCTTGCACACTACTGCTTCACGGCAGAATAACAGGCCTTGGGGTGGTAACTACCTAGACAGATTAGGCGGCATAGGAATCCTACCACCACCCTAGGGCCATTTATTCTGCCGTGAAGCAGTACTATGCAAGAATTAACGTGTTTCGGTTTGAACAGCACTGAGAGCTAGCGTAATCACTTAAGAATTGAGCAGCAAAAGCATTTGACTTAAGAACTGATGTCTCATGGTGACGGGTGCATTGTGGTGACACACAGAAATGTTCTGAGTGAAACATTTATCCAATAAAAAAAAAATTATCAACTGCGCAGGAGATATTATAGAGCCGCGTATCGAATATTCCAATATTCGTGTGTACGCGCGATCACAGAGGCACTCGTTCCAAACTACCCGTGCCGGATGTAAAGCTCATGAGATAAGATCGAAGGTAAGTTCGGATGCAATGTATCAGTAATGCGAACGAACGAAACGATATATCAATTTCGGAAACCCGCTCTGTAAAAGAGTGACAGTCTATTTTCAGCCCAAAAAACTATTGAAATGGGAAGAGCTCAGTTACAAGCACTCCTAAGTGCAAACCCTATTCACGTGCGCTTTTAATAATTTATTGTAAAAGCTGATTTTACTTGAGTTCGGTGTATACATATTCCTCCTTTATTTTACGATATAAAAACCTCTTTGAGACTTTATTCCACAGTGAACGTTTGTAACGTCGTTTTTTGTCTGGACTGAACAATTCTCAAGGGCTGGAGTAAGTAACATAAGAGAATTCGGATTGAAGAATTTGCGTCTTATTCAATTTCGTCTAGTGTTGTAACGTATTTCAAGAGAGATAGAATATTTCGTTTTAGAATAGTTTATCTGCAAACTCCCCAAGATTTCTTTCTTTCATAAAGGAAAGAAAGTTTATTTACTAAGATCCATAGTTTTTGAAGAGCCCGCCGGCCTTCCCTCAACAGCGTGCACAAGCAAACCAATACCGCCACCGGGTCGAGTCCATATAATTCAGTGGTGTGTATTGCCTAGTGGTAGTGTTGTAGTGGTGGAGGGACTAATGATGATTTGGTCTGCAAAATTTCATGTTTGCATGTCTTGAATTAATGAAAAAAAAGTAAATTAATTTTCTATATACTACCCAGTTTTTTGAAGAGCACCGCCCGCCCTCCCGCAGTAGCGTGTACAAGTAAACTAACACCGCCACCAGGAACTACCACCAGATAACCTTCACCAACCACTACCACTAGGTAATATTCTTCTATTAGGTATTTCCTTCATTATCATGGATTTCCGCATAGTAACGCCTGATTCCGTTAACTATGTCTTTAGTTAATAATATTTATGAAAATATACACCAGGAACAAAAGTTATGATACTTTTAACTGATATAAAAAGGACAGAATGAAAAATAAATCCGTAGTTAAACCTTCATATTTTGCGTTTTGGTTAAAAAGCAAGTAAAATGTTCATATTTTATATAGAAGTAGTCATGTAAGTGTATATTCTGTAGATAAGGGCAACCTTTTTGTGCTATCCTTATACTCTCTCGTTAGTGCAAAAGAACATTTTTGACTTCGCAGCAACTAAAATATTAAACGGCCTTTCACAATAAGCTGACAGTTGCTTCGTCGCGGCTAATCTCTCTGAAACACGCATATTTTTAGGTATCCAGTGTAAACGTGTATGCGTATGCGTATGCGTTATAAAAATATATTTTTTTATTTTCCTATGCACGAATCCGTCTAGGTAGGTACCACCCCAGGGCCAGTTATTCTGCCGTGAAGCAGTAGTGTGCAAACATTATTGTGTTTCGGTTGGAAGGGCACTGTGAGCTATCGTAATCATCATTATTAATTATAATATCATTATTAATAATAATTCATGTGGTATATGAGACTTCAGAACTGATGTCTCAGGGTGACGGACGCAGTGTAGTGTCACACAGAAATGTTCTGCTAGACATAGCATTTGTTATGCAGCAATTGCAATGTGATGCAATTGTTATGAAAGAAACACATTTATTCACGGTCAACATACAATAGATACAAAAATAAAACAAGAAAAAAAATGGAATTACACAGAACATAAAATAATATTGCCTAAAATTAACAAAATTTAAAAAATTATATAAAATGAGTCTGTGTAGCAGCATAGGACAGTGAAATGGACAGGACTCAGTAAAAATCGAGTTGAACGATTTGCTCGTTTCGTCACTCTACCCAATAAAAAACAAATAAAAAAAATAAATAATAAAGACGAGATGTGTAAAACGTTCACCTGATGGTAAGTGTAACGTCTACACATAACAGACGCTGTGTCACCCAAAATATTTCTGAGTTGCACCACACTCTGCCCGTCACCGGAGGACTTGAGTTCTGAAGTCGTATGTGCCCAGTGATTACTCTAGCTCTCAGTGCCCTTTCGACCGAAACACAGAAATGTTTGCACACTACTGCTTTACGGCAGCATAACTGGTCTGGAGTGATACCTACTTAGACGAATTCCTGCATAGAATCCTACCACCATTGAAATATGATACGAAAATGTGGAAACGAGAGAGTTTACGTTAGGTTACCTGATTTTTAAGCTGCAGATCAGGGTACGAGCATCCCAGCATAAGCCAACATTTGTGAAAAACGTAAATTGTTGATTTTCGGGTCAGGTTTTGTTATGATTGTCCCTGTGTGTGACATTCCATCCTAGTCTACTTCCGATCTTATCGCACCAGCGTTACATCGGTCGCGAGTAGGTCGGGACGAGTGATTGCCTCTGTTTGCGCGTACATTTGTGGCACTATAATATCTCCTGCGCAGTTGGTAGCTTCTGAAAGTATTCGGAAGTTGTCGCCGTGGTCGAAAATCGGCCAATCCTATTTGGCAGTGGATGTCCAGCAATGGACTGTTAATAGCCTGTTGATGATGACGACAATGAATGGTAGTATATTTGTTTCAATCTTTAGGTCTCTGACAATTGTTTGAAGCAAGGAATAGACTTTCTATCATTCTTTAGATTTTGCGCTAATGACGACTTTTGTAGATTGATAACAGATCCTAATATTTTTTTAGTTGATTACTAGCTGATGCCCGCGACTTCGTCCGCATGGATATATGTTTTTTAATGTCCCGTGGTATATTGATTATCCTGGACAAAAGGTATCCTATGTTCTTAGCTGTGAAAAGGTAACAAACAGACAGAGGAACAGAGAGAGTTACTTTCACATTTACAATATAAGAATGAATGAATACATCGTTTTTTTTTTTAGATAAGAACCAAGTTTCTTAGAAGAGTAACTAATTTTTTTAACGAAATCTCGCTCTTATAAAATCGTAGCTTCTTAAAACTTTAATAACTTTATATTAAATTAAGTTATCGAGATATTTTTTTGTTACGTAAGAACCAAGTGTCTATGACGTGAAACTAATAAAATGGTTATATATATGAAACAAAGTCGGGTTAGTTATACTAACGATGAGCTAGTGGCTAAGCCCTTGGCTTCTGCGCCGCCGGTAACGGGTTCGATTCCCGCACGGGACAAATATTTATATGGCCTACATATACTTGTTCCGTGTGGTGGCGGCTCGTTAAAAGAATACTATCACTCCATCTCATCCAATGGATCTCGTAAAAGGCGAGTAAGGAATTAAACTGCACTGTGCACCCAACAGCGCATGGTGGCGAAGGGCTCACCACCTATCACACCAAGTGCATTATATTGTTTTGGTGAAACGTGGACTGTGGCAGTCATCTGTTTTTGCAGTGAGTGCCCAGTCTCTGTCTACCCCTTATGGGATACAGTCGTGATCTTATGTATGTATGTATGATGTATACTTGTTCCAGTTCTAGATGTTTGTGCATGTGGTATTTAACGCACCCACGACACTGGAGAAATCTTACTGTGGGGCATAGTTTTTTTTTTAAATAAAAGCTGATAATTAGCATAATAACTATAATAACATCGAGTTATGAAGAAAATTCAATTCCTCTTACATTTTCCGTATACAAACGCCATCTGTGATACATGACAGAAACTAAACTAATATAGGTTTTATATGCATGACAGTTCTGTGACAATAAATACAAATAAATATCGAAAGTCTTTGAATCACTTGTTCATATTCATATTTCATACAGTTCATATTTAGACATGTAAGAAGAAGTCTTAGTACAAATCAGCACGGTTTTATATCTGGAAGATCTACTGCGACTAATCTTGTCACATACTTTACAGATTTACTAAAGTTTGTTGATGAGGGTGAGCAAGTAGATGCAATTTACGCAGATTTCTCTAAGGCTTTCGACAAAGTCAGCCACACAATACTCCTAGATAAAATGAGAAAATTTGGAATCACTGGACACTTATTGGATTGGTGTGAAACTTATCTTCGTTTTCGTACATGTGCAACTGTTGTTGACGGTTATCAGTCTGCATCATTTACTCCGTGTTCTGGCGTTCCACAGGGTTCAATTTTAGGTCCTATTTTCTTTAATATTTTTATGGATTTTGTAAATGATGTTTTTACAAACTCGAAAGTGTTCCTGTATGCGGACGATCTCAAGATTATACGAATAAAAAAAATGAATCACATGTAATATTACTCCAAAATGACATCAATAACCTTGTTGATTGGTGTAATAAACATAGTATGCACCTCAACTCTAAAAAGTGTTTCTTAATACAATTTACACGGAAAAGAAAACACACACATAGTAAATACTACATAAATCAAGAACCGCTAACTAAAGTCGAGAAGGTACGGGATCTCGGCATCATATTAGATTAAAACTAAGTTTTTTAAATCATGTAGACCATATAATAGGCTCCATATACAAATCTATGGGCTTTGTACTTAGGAACTCGAAAATATTTCGGAAGCCTGCGACAATATTCAAATTATTCAATTGCTTTGTAAGGAGTAAATTAGAATATTGTTCTATAATTTGGAATCCGCAATATAAAGTGCACTGCAGTAGGATAGAAAATGTGCAAAAAAAAACTCCTAAGATTTATTATACATCGCTACAAAGTATGCAACTTGACTTTGTCATATAACGAAAAACTGAATTTTTTCGTATGTTGCCTCTGCACTTGCGCAGAGATATAATAGATATGTCTTTTCTTCGTGTCCCAAGACATAAAACCAACCTGGGGAAAAATGCACCGTTAACTAGATTACCTAGATTGTATAATGAACTGTCATCGAGAGTCAAAGAGTTGGATATCACTAACGACAGTTTACAGTTTTTAAAAACAAGGTACAAGGTATAATACAAAATAAATAATACAATATAAAACATTTATATTGTTTTTGATTTTAAAAGTGAGTCAGTCAAAGAGAATCCAGCATGTACTTTTTCAGTACATGCTGGATTCTCTTTGACTGACTCACTTTTTAAATCAAACCATTTAATTTGTTTTATATTGTATTATTTATTTTGTATTATTATATTGTATTGATAATTCATCTCTTTCACAATATTATTATGACCTGTAATTAGTATTAACGTTGTTTTTTTTTTCAATTATGATTAAATTTGTCACATTTTGTATAATAATAATTTTAAGCAGTTGATGTAAGCAAACAGTAATTGTGCACGTCGTGATAACCTGTAATTAGATGTACAATTAACCTAGTATTTATAAATCAATTTTTTTTTCGCATGCTTTATTGTAACTCCTGTTGGTTATCCTTAATAAATAAATAAATAAATACTTTTTCTTTCTTTAAGTCTCCTTTCGTTATCTGACAGCTGATGAAACCGCGCGGTCCTTTCATTACATATAATTGAGCTAGCTGTGCAGACAAACGGGCGCCGTGATTTATCAGATTTTTATTTGACTTTTCACCAATTTTCATTTTCGATGTTCGGTTTGAGGTTATCAAATTTGTGATTGATACTTTAATATAGACATTAGAATCAGGCGTTCCTTTGCCGTGTGGTGGCGGCTCGTTAAAAGAATACACTCCATCTCATCCAATGGATCTCGTAAACGGCGAGTAAGGAATTAAACTGCACTGTGCACCTAACAGCGCATGGTGGCGATGGGCTCACCACCTATCACACCAAGTGCATTATATTGTTTTGGTGAAACGTGGATTGTGGCAGTCATCTGTTTTTGCTGTGAGTGCCCCTTATGGAATACAGTCATGATCTTATGTATGTATGTATGTTCCTTTGCGGAAATCCATTATAATAAAGGAAAGAAAGTTAATTTGATAAGATCCGTATGAAAAAGGTAAAATTGTGTGTGTATTACCTAGTTTTTGAAGAGCACCGCCCGCCCTTCCTCAACAGCGTCCACAAGCAAACCAATACCGCCACCGGGAACCGCCACCGGATACCCTGGCGTCGACTCGGCGGCTGACTGCCGCAGAGTCAATATCACTTGATAATGCCTCGTTTTGAGTGGTGTGTATTGCCTAGTGGTAGTGTTGTGTGTCCAATTTCCTAGTGTGATTTACAATGAAGCGAGACAGAAGATCTAATCTTTCACATCGAAGCCGTAATGCGATTAGACTTTGCAATACCAAGAATCAATCCAGTGCATATGAAAATTACAACACTCCACGTTGCAACGCACCTTCAGTGTTTTGGAAAGAAGTAACTAATGCGATATGACTTAGGGACCTTCAAGAAAAGAACCTATTCCTTTCTCAAAGGCCGGCAACGCATATTGCTATTCCTCTAGTATTGTAGACGTTCATGGGCGGCGGTGATCACTTACCATCAGGTGAGCCGCTTGCTCGTTTCCCCCCTATTGCATATAAAAAAAAAACAATCCAGTGTTGTCGACTACAAAATTGTTTCCTGTCACATTAGTTGTGACAGTTCTATCGCAATCTAGGCAAGTGTTCCAAGCGTTATCCATGAAATTTGACGGCGAAGACTATCACTATAAACGATAGTTATCCAATGTATCGTCGTCGATACATCTGTAGAGAATCGTTAATCGCTAGCATTTTTTTTTATTTGATGAAGTGTCGAGACGAGCAAAACGTTCACCTGTGCAACGTTTGCCCATAACAGATGCTGTGTTCCTCAGAATGTTTCTGTGTAGTACCACACTGCGCCATTCACCCTGAGACATAAGTTCTTAAGTCTCATATGCCCAGTGATTACGCTAGCTCACAGTGCCCTTCAGACCGAAACACAGCATCCCGTAAATATAATTCTAAAATTAAAGAGTATTACCAAAAAAAGAATATTACAAATTCTGACCGGGTGGGGATTTTGCCATAGTTGCCACGCTTGGCAGGCGGGTTGGCAACCGCAGTTTGCTTATTATGATGTTCCAGGAAGACGCTGCGGCCCCTTTCCTGGTTTTAAATTTCCCTCTGTCGACTTAGGACCTTGTTTTGTGGCAATCTATGGGGGAGACCTATGTTCAACAGTGGACTAAAATAGGCTGAAATGATGATGATGATGACCGGGTAGGTGGCGCTGCGTTCATGTGGCTGTAAAGTTTCATACTTAACACAAGATTTATGGGCATTGACAGACGGGAGGGGACGGGACGGGACGGGACGGGACGGGACAGGACGGGACGGGACGGGACGGGATGGGAATATTGAATAGGTACACATCTAGATATAATAAAATATAGGTTTTCCAGACAAAACTACTACATATATATATTCGCTGCATAATATCATTAAAAACCAATATATAATCGCATAAGAATCATATTTGTTTGTTTAGAATTTAAAGCATCAAATTGAAAACCTGTCAATATGACGGGTTTCGTAAATCTAGTGTTAAATGTAAGTCGGAATTCAAACTCTTCGAATCACATACCGGAACGGGGAGGATAACGTCTGCCGGGCCAGCTAGTACTAATAATAAATATATAATTATATATATAAAATATATAATAAGTATATATAAAATATATATAAAGTATATTCGGTTCGATTCGTGATTGAACCATTTTGAGGGGAGGTAATTTCAAGTCGTTTAACCTGCGCGAGGGTCCGAAGCTGAATCGTCTACTAACTAGAAGTTATTTTATTATAAGTAAGAAAAACATAATAATAACCCATTTAAGGTCTTTGTTCAATTTATTTTTGAACTAAGTGCTAAGAGCATTGTGAACTATTTATTTTATTTAATAGGTGGTAGGTGCAACGTCCGCACACAACAAATGCTGTGTCACCCAGAATATTTCTGTGTGACACCACACTGCGCCCGTCACCCTGAGACACCAGTTCTTAAGTCTCGAATGCCCAGTGATTACGCTAGCTCACAGTGCCCTTCAAACCGAAACACAGTAATGCTTGCACATTACTACTTCACGGCAGAATAACTGGCCCCGGGGTGGTACCTACCTTAACGGATTCCTGCATAGGAATCCAACCACCAGATTTTACCTTTCTGATTTTGTAGTAAATGACATTGAGTCGAACGTAACATACAGTCACGCCTTTTTCCCATATAAAGAATGGGCAGAGACCACGTCCGCAGCCCACTTTTCGCCCTCGCAGAAAAAGAAACGTGATGGGTGGCGAACCCATATAAATATGTTTCAATATGTGTTAAACAGCTCCTGCCTATGCCACAAGTACCACCTTCTTAGTTTATTTTTAAATTACTTGACCATTATTATTTACATCGGTAAAATGCATATTATTGTGACTTCGTACTCTTCTATCGCGGGTCTTGTTAAAAAAGTCGTCGTCGTCGTTTCAGCCTATCATAAGTCCACTGCTGAAAATAGGCCTCCCTATAGATAGCCACAAAAGTGTGTGGCTCTCATTTTGGAGGGATTTTGCCTTAGTTGCCATGCTTGGCAGGCGGATTGGCAACCGCAGTTTACTTATTCAGATGTTCCAGGAAGGTGCTGCTGCCCATCTCCTGATTTTTATTTTCCCTCTGTCGACTTTTACGACACCCACGGGATGTGATGGGGCCATAGGTTAAAAAATGTAATGGTACTAACAAAGTGTTCTCCTTCGTTACATTTATGGCGGTTGCGTGATCTAGTGGCCAGAATGTCTGATTACTAGATCACAGATCTTGGGTTCGGATGCAAGCAGAAGCCTGATGCAAAACACAAATTTTGATTTTGGGTCTGGTTGTGTTAAGTTGCTAACACTTTATCCAAGCCAACCTACCATATCATCGCATGAACGTCATATTACCGAGTAGGTAAGGACAAGTGAGTGCCTATGTGGCACTATAATATCTGCTGCGTGCGGGAGGACTGAGGTGTCACCTGCCCTGATGACATAGTAAGTTACATGTGTATTATGAGAGTTTGATTAATTAGTTCAAAATTAAACGCGATAAAGTCCTTACAGATTTGTTTTCTTAACATTTAATAATAAACATATTTTATCGTATGATAAATCTGGAATCCAACAGTTCAATTTGTTACGCCGAAAAAGCAAATGCCTGTCAAAAGTTTCATCGTCTAAACTGTAGCCAATATGTTTCTTATTACTTTATTTGATTCCTTTGAAGATAAGGCATAAAACTAAAGCAACGAATGACATCCACTTACTGAATTCGCAATAAAACAAAGCCGTGTAAGAGATGAAGCCTCGCAAACATTTTCCTGTAGCAGGTTTTTCTGACAAAATGATCAACAAAATAAAAGCCGAAAAGGAAATGTATTTATCTGAAGTGAAAGTACTGTGATTGAAAGTAAAACAAAATAAACTAGTTTAACTAATTTAATACGCAGTGTGGTGGGGGCTTACGAGAATCCACCACCCCATCTCATCCCGTGGGTGTCGGTAAAAGTCGTCGTAGGAAATAAAAACCAGGAGATGGGCAGCAGCATCTTCCTGGAAGATCTGAATAAATAAACTGCGGCTGCCTACCCGCCTGTCTATACTACACATTTAAATAAAACTAGATTTTGCGGATTTTATCGCGCTTTACTATTTATAACCGGACGATTCGAGCGCTTCACAGTACTCATGGTCACCAGAGGTCAGCAGGGCTATTGCGTATCCAAAGTGATGGTCACTTATAGGGTGATGTTGTTGAACGAATATCTGTCAAATAACTGTCTGCATAAAAGTAAAAGTAAAGTAACAGCCTATAAATGTCCCACTGCTGAGCACAGGCCTCCTCTCATTTCTAGGAGGGTTTTTGGAGCTGGGAACAGTCCGCCACGCTGCTCCAATGCGGGTTGGCGGACTTCACATGTCCTTGAAATATTTTTATTCCTCAGACATGCAGGTTTCCTCACGATGTTTTCCTTCGCCGCTAAATCACGTGGTAAATCAGCACTTAAAATTGTAGAACAATTACAGAGGTGCTGGCACCGGGGATCGAACCGAGGTTACTCGCGTACTATGAAATTAAAGGCGAGCACCCGGCCCCTGAGCTACCACGGCTTAACTGACTGTCTGCATACTGGCTATGATCAACAAAAAAGACGACATATGAAAAATAATCGTCGATTTCGTTAACCATAACCGATATGAAAACGATTATTTGACAGATATTCGTTCAACACTTTTATAAGTGATCTTCACTTTGGATACGCATTAGCCCCGCTAAGGTGACTGATTGAAATTAAGATGTTTTTTAATTTCAATTACTTCATCATCCTTGGTAGGAAACCGTGTTCTTCTAAAAGGATTTGTGGTCTATCACACATGGTTTGGCATACACACAGTTAGCGAACCGAAAAGAATGTGATGAAGTCTATGATGAAAGTTCCAGATGCATAATTGAAATATTTCATAAAAAATTCATCCTCTTAAAACTTTATCAATATTTCGGAAGTCTTCCTTAAACATTTACGTGTTGAATTATTCATTAGGAGAGAAATTATAACGCAATTCGAAATTTAACATTTTCTATTATGAAAACCTTTAGACATACAGATTATAAAAGAGCGGTTCACAAACGAGTTTTTTCATTGTACTACAGTAATTTTATTATTTAAAAATAGATGTAACTAAGAATCCTAATAAAGTACAAGAGAAAGAAAGTACTTTCATCGAAAATTTTGTTTTTTTCGTCCACTGACGTTATTTTACGACTGCCATTCATTTATTGATTTAGGATCATCATAAGAAGAAAAGAGTAGAATCATCTTTTATACAACTAACACAGGTATTACGTACCTTGAATTCCGACCGATGCAATGACGTCGACCATCCATTGTCTTCCTCCTGGGCGATTTTCGGCTATGGCGATAACTTCCGAATACTGTCGGAAACTTTCAACTGCGCTGGAGATATTATAGTGTCACCAGAGTACACACACACAGAGACACTCACTTGTTGCCCTAACCTACCCGGGTCTGATATAAGGCTCCTTACGTAAGATCAGTACCTATGATCAGAGATAGGTTTCAGTTACCTCCCCAATGGGTTTTCGACTTGTCGTGGCCGGAAGTCTTAGTAACAGTGGCTTGGTAAACCACGGTGAAGCTAAGAGGAGCCCACGTGTTCGGCCTGTGTCCGCGTAGGGAGAGGAGTAACGGTATTACGTTGCGTTGCTCGCCCTACCATCCGCGGCCGAAATGTGGTAGGCGGCGAAGCCACAGACCAAATCCGCCGCTGGGGCCGGGAAGGCCGGTGCTTCGGGTGACCGCTTTCCTGGCCGCTATGGCCTGGCGGACTTGAAGGGAACTTCCAACACAGCCAAACCCAACAGCGCAACGGACGTTGCGCGCACAGAGGAAGGCTGTGTTGGAAGTTGCAACATGTGTTCCAAGGCGTCTTGTTGGGAGAGAGAGAGGAGAGGAACTCTCACGAGGCCGTCGATGGTAGGGGGTCGGCGTCAGGCATTGGATGTGAGCGTAAGCATTGCCGTGGACCTGCCAACATGCCTCTAAGGCGGTAAACCGTGGGATTTAGGCGGTGCAAGTCCGACATAATCCGTAATTGCCTCCACGAGGGAGAGTATGCGATATGCAATAGGCATTTCTAATAAAAAAAAGTTTGCAGTACCAGAGACAGAAGAAACTAACCAAACACAAATCTTTAGTTTCAGTTTTACAGACATAAATTTCACATGCACAACACAACCAGACCCGAAAAGCAACGATTTGTGTTTTGCACAAATGTTGGCTCCGGCTGCGATTCGAACCCAGGACTCGCGGCATACAAGTCAGATACGCTAACCACTAGGCCACGCGGTCGTACTATACTATACACCAGCTGGTACCAATATAATATTATAAATGCGAAAGTAATTCTCTCTGTCTCTCTATCTGTTTGTTACCTTTTCACGGCTCAATCGATGAACCGATCTTGACGAAATTCGGCAAAGAGTTAGCTTGCATCCTTGTGACGGAAATAGGATACTTTCCCGGGAAATCAAAAGGTTCCCACGGGATATTAAAACCTATATCTACGCGGACAAAGTCGCGGGGATCATCTAGTAGAATAAAATTTTTTATCAATTTATTATACAAGAATTTTCGTTTAAATAAAACTACTTTTTTACGGATTTTATCGCGTTTAATTTTGAACTATTTTTACCCGACGTTTCGGACGCTTTACAGCACCCATGGTCACGGGGGGACTGAGGTGACAGTTGTCCCGATGTCATCGAATTCATCGAAGGAATGAATTTCGCAATAACACCGCGAAAAATCCCGTACGAAGAAATTATCTGTAGTGTCGAGGATTGTCTGTATAAAAATAATATCGGTAAGGAAGATTTGGAGGCCATGCGTCAAGACATTTCATCTATGTTACGTCGAAGTTCAGTGCCCAAACTAAATCTTCCCAAAGACGAATTTAAAGCGTTGAACAACTTACGGAACAGACCGGAACTCACTATCCTCCGCGCGGATAAAGGAAACGCTACGGTAGTAATGGATACGTCAGATTATAATTTTAAAATTGAACAACTTTTGTCGGATGAAAATATTTATAAAAAGGTTAAATCAGACCCAACCGCGAACACGCTGAAAACAACTAGCGAGCTAGCAAAGAAGTACTCCGAAAAATTGAATCTGGACGTAAATTCGGTAATACCGTCATGTGCCAAACCACCGAAGTTGTATGGGTTACCTAAAATACACAAACCAAATGCTCCACTACGTCCAATAGTGAGCCAGATCGATTCACCAACTTATAGATTGGCTCAGCATGTAGCGAAAATACTCTCACCGCTCAGAGGACACACAAGAGCACACACAAAGGATTCATACCATTTTGTCAGTGAGATTAAAGACCTACATCTTACTGACAATGAAACTATGGTCAGTTTTGATGTCCAGTCGCTATTCACATGCCTACCTGTAGAAGACTGCATCTCAATTGTATCCAGGAAGCTAACGGAGAACAACATGCCAGCAGAATATGCAGAACTACTTAGACATTGCTTTACATCTGGCTATCTATTGTGGAAGGAACAGTACTACAAGCAAGTAGATGGTGTGGCGATGGGCTCTCCAGTATCTCCCATTGTCGCCGACATTTTCATGGAAGACTTTGAGGAGAAAGCCCTCCGTACTTCTCCTGTAAACCCAAGATTCTACAAGCGGTATGTAGATGATACTTTCACAATTTTACCATTGCATAAAGTAACTGCATTTCTAGACCACCTTAACTCCCTAAACTCTAAAATTCAATTTACAATGGAGTTAGAGGCAAATAACTCTTTAGCTTTTCTGGATGTGTTAGTAATTCGGAATCCTAATAACACCTTGTGTCACACTGTGTATAGAAAAAAGACCCATACAAATAGGTATTTAAATGGTGAATCTCACCACCATCCTTCACAGTTAGCTATCGTGGGTAAATCTTTGTTTCAGAGAGCACAAGGGATCTGTGACAGTAAACACCTGGCCGCCGAGCTTCAGCATGTCAAGCAAGTTTTGCAAGACAACAAGCTTCGGGTTCCGCGCCTTCGTCGCAGTGACCGAGTGAATCCGGCCACAGTCGAGCGTGTACCTGCTGTTCTTCCATATGTCAGAGGAGTCACGGACAAGATTGGCTATATCTTGAAGCGAGCTTCTATAAGAACATTTTTCAAGCCGCCGAAGAAGATAAGTCAGTTTTTACCATCTGTCAAGTGTAACATCCCTCTACAAGATGCAGGAGTATACAAGCTGGATTGTGAATGTGGTCTCTCTTACATAGGGCAAACTAAAAGATCCATTAAAACCCGCATTAAAGAACACATAGCTGATGTGAAGCATCGACGCTCTAGGAAGTCTGCAGTCATTGACCATGTTCTGGATCATCCCAACCATTACATCAGATTTGATAGACCACAAATCCTTGCAAAAGAACACCGATTCCTACCAAGGATGATTCGCGAGGCTATTGAAATTAAAAAACATCCTAATTTCAATAGGGAAGATGGTTGGGTATTACCACCGGCTTGGGATCCTATTATTAATAAAATTAAATCAAAAACCAAGCATACCACTGCAAGGCTTCAAGACACAGTAAGCTCTTTCTGCGTAGATCGGACTAAAATAATAATTAAAAGCTGAAGGTACTCCGGGTTAACTATGACATCGGGACAACTGTCACCTCAGTCCCCCCGTGACCATGGGTGCTGTAAAGCGTCCGAAACGTCGGGTAAAAATAGTTCAAAATTAAACGCGATAAAATCCGTAAAAAAGTAGTTTTATTTAAATGTGTAATATTCGCGTAAATAAAAGAAAACAAGAATTTTCGTGGTAAGTTCTAAGGCATCTGTTAATTACTGGGAGTAATGTGAAGTCGTGACGAAACCAGTTATAGAAAATATATAAGTCCGTCATAGTTTGAGCTTCAAGGGATGTAAACGAAACTCGAGAATCGTTTTTGTAGTCGGTGTAATGTTTCTAAGCAGATTGACAAATTTAAAGTGGCACAATACATTCGCGTTACGTAGTAAAAATTGAAGTAGTAATGTACGTAATGATTTCTTATATTTACGCGAACACTACACATTTAAATGAAACTAATTTTACGGATTGTATCGCGTTTCATTTTATTATTTATAACCCAATAAGATCAAAAGAAGAAATAGATCGGACCAAGAATAATAATTAAGAGCTGAAGATACTCCGGGTTAACTATGACATCGGGACATCTGTCACCTCAGTCCGCCCGTGACCATGGGTGCTGTAAAGCACTCGAAACGTCGGGTTATAAATTATAAAATTAAACGCGATAAAATCCGTAAAATTAGTTTCATTTATTAATATAGATGTCAGGAAAGAAAATATAGCTGCGCCTGGCGATTTGCATACAGCAAATTCTATGAAGCAACATTTGATGCGCGTAAACAGTCATGATTACCCATACCTAATGGCTTTCATACCTAATGGCTTTTATATACATTAAAACCTATCCAAAATCAAAACTTAACCAGGCTTTTATATAAATTAAAATGAAGCTTTATTTTAGTTTACGTGTTAAAGAATTTATTATATACAAGCTGATGCATGCGACCTCCTCCGCCTGTATATACGTTTTTTTTTGTTTGATAAGGTGACGAAACGAGCAAGTCATTCACCAGATGGTAAGTACAACGTCTGCCCACAACAAATGTGTCACCCAGAAAATTTCTGTGTGACACCACACTGCGCCCGTCACCCTGAGACATCAGTTCTTAATTCTCATATGCATGTGGTTAGCTCTCAGTGCCCTTCAGACCGAAACACAGTAATGTTTGCACACTACTGCTTCGCGGTAGAATAACTGGCCCTGGGATGATACCTACGTAGACGGATTCCTGTATAGGAATCATACCACCAGTAGATAATAATGTGCCCCGCGGTTACGTCCGCGTAAAAAAGGCGACCCCGATCGATGAATTACATATATACTTCCCTATTAGAATCGGATTTCGGTATTTAAATTGTTATGCCCGGAACCCTAATTATTTTTCTGAAATTAAAATAGCCTCAATTACCCGCTATAATATCAGCTATCTGTCAGTAAAAGTCCCATCAAAATCGGTACAGCTGTTTCGTAAGTTAGCCGGAACAAACAGACAAAATTAAAAAAAAATCTTATAAATACCGTATTTTTATTTATTTGTATTTCAATTTTATTTATTTGTAAAGATTGTAAAATGTGTATGTTATATTTTAATTTGATGTATTGGATTAAATAATAATATTATTTAAATTAGTAAATGTTCTTTAATTATTTTAAATTATTTCATAATTAATTTAGTCAAATTATAAAAGGATTATTGACTAATTCCGCAGACTACAACCTTACAACCCATAGCACAGACGCCGATTGCTTAACACTGCGCCAACGGAGTAAATAATACGAACCGACATAACGTAAAATTAAGTACCAACCTATAAATGTCCCACTGCTGAGCACTCATTTAAGAAAGGATTTTGGAGCTTGGAAGACTCCGCCTGGTTGGCGGACTTCACATGTCTTCAAAATGTTTTTATTTCTCAGAGATGCAGGTTTCCTCACTATTTTTTTTTCTTCACCGCCGAGCACGCGGTAAATCAGCACTTAAAATCGAACCCGGGTCACAATCGTAGTATGAAATTTAAAGCGAGCGCCTAGCCCCTGAGCTAGGTAGGCACTAGGAGCATATAACGTACAATACTCGTATAATATTTCATAAATAAAATTCTATATATGTTATATTCTATATAAGTATTAGTAATATTTATGCTAACGTTATGTAGAATATATATTCTATATAAGTATTAATACATAACGTTAGCAAAACTCATTTACGTTGTTATTAAAATGAACATTATAATTTCTCTGAACAATTTTCTAAATTCTTTTCGCTGGGTTAGCAAGATACAAAACACTCGTATTGACTGTATCCCGTAAGGATAAAATACGACCCTTTTTACCCACGTCCGGCGTTAAGGTGAAATGTTTGTGTCCTTCGACATGACCTTTTTTGTTAGGAATACATTCTAACGACAAAAAAAAAGGATGAAGACACTTCCATGTGAAATAAAAATCTACTTTACAACCTCGTATTCAGTCAAAATGAACAATATTGTTTAATTTGATTTTTTTTTATATCTTCACTAATATAAAGCTGAAGAGTTTGTTAGGTTAAACGCGCTAATACCAGGAACTATTGGTTCGTATTGAAGAATTATTTCAGTGTTGGATAGCCCATTTATCGAGGAAGGCTATAGGCTATATAACATCACTCTACGACCCTTAGAGCTATTTCTTTTAAATCGAACGGCGGCGCACAGCCAGGTGAAACCGCGGCGCACAGACAGTATTTGATGAAGTGACGTGACGAGCAAAACGTTCAGTGTCCACCACTACACTGCGGCTGTCACCCTGAGACATAAGTTCTTATGATATGCCCAGTGATTACACTAGCTCTCAGTTAGTGCCCTTCAGACCGAAACACAGTAATGTTTGCACACTCGTGCTGCATGGCAGAAAAACTGGCCCGTGGCACCGATACCAAATAGCACAACCCTCCATTTGCTGTTACGAAAGAGAATTTTGCAAGTGACTTAAAAGTTATATTTAATTAATACAATGAGCACTAGTGACGCTCCTTCCCATCACTAGTTAGTGAAATCGGGGTTCGATGTTTTTGGATGATTTTTCACCATTTGTCGGTCGACGGAGCTTCGTTTATAAGCCACCACGTACCAAACACATGTTACCGAGCAAAAATTTGCGACTCGCCAATTCTAACTGAAGCATTCACATTTAACTTAGCTAAGTAAAATATGAATGCTTCAGTTTGCCTAAAGTGTGTAAACATTTAGTATGTACGCTCCATAGGAATTACTGTCTTATTGTATACGGTCATTTATAATACTCGTAATGTAATATTGCTGACACTACGTTTTACCGGATGTGACCATTTTAGATGAGATTTTACGAGTATTTTATTCATTGAATTGGTGGTAGGATTCCTATGCGGGAATCCGTCTAGGTAGGTGCCACCCCAGGGCCAGTTATTCTGCCGTGAATCAGTAGTGTGCAAGCATTACTGTGTTTCGGTTTGAAGGGCACTGTGTGCTACAGTAATCGCTGGGCATTTGAGACTTAAGAACTTATGTCTCAGGGTGACGGGCGCAGTGTGGTGTCACACAGAAATATTCTGGATACACACAATACACTTACCATCAGGTGAACGTTTTGCTCGTTTCGTCACTTTATACATTAAAAAAAAATTAAAAAAAAATAGGTAGAACAAAATTAAAATCATGTTCTGGGTGACACAGCATTTGTTATGGACAGACGTTCCACTTACCATCAGGTGAACGTTTTGCTCATTTCGTCACTCTTCGCTGTTCGATTATTGGCGCTGAAACAATTACACTGCACGCTTTCATACGCACTTCATTATTTTAATAATAACACGATTGTGGTTTAAATTTCGTTATGGCGACGTAACTATCGTAGGCTTATAAACTTGCACTATCACGACTTTTTTCTTTCCAATATTTTTTTAATCCAATTTCCATTCTCCATTAGCCGCGGTAGCTCAGAGGCCAAGTGCTCGCCTTTAATTTCATAGTACGCGAGTAACCTGGGTTCGATCCCCGGTGCCAGCACCTCTACAATTGTTCTACAATTTTAAGCGCTGATTTACCACGTGCTTAGCGGTGAAGGAAAACATCGTGAGGAAACCTGCATGTCCGAGGAATAGAAGTATTTCAAGGACATGTGAAGTCCGCCAACCCGCATTGGAGCAGCGTGGCGGACTATTCCCAGCTCCAAAACCCTCTCAGAAATGAGAGGAGGCCTGTGCTCGGCAGTGGGACATTTATAGGCTGTTACTTTACTTTTTGTTTTCCATTCTCAACACAAAAGTTCAAATTTATTAAATAAATAAATCTGTCAAACTTCAGGGTTGAGTCTTGTGGATACAGCATGAACAGACCACAACTGGCGTTCTGGAGTTCCATTGTTACGGGGCTCTGCGTCGGTAATAAATTATTAACGTTTCAATTCCTTTCTAAATTCAGTGTTGAGTTTAGTAACGTTAAATTATTATTACCAGATAAAAAAAAAATGTTAATGAGAGTGGCTATTTAATAGAATCAGGCGTTACTTTGCGGAAATCCATTATAATGAAGGAAGGTAAGTTACTTTGCTAAGATCCGCATGCAAAATATAAAAATGGTGTATATTACCTAGTTTTTTGAAGAGCACCGCCCGCCCTCCCTCAGTAGCGTGCACAAGCAAACTAACACTGTCACCAGGAACCGCCACCAGGTGCTCTTCAAAAAACTAGGTAATATGCACCATTTTTATATTTTGCATGCGGATCTTAGCAAAGTAACTTACCTTCCTTCATGATAGTGGCTATTTTTAATGTCATATAATGTTTAATGCAAGTGTGGTGACTTAAGAGAATCTACCACCCCATCTCATCCCGTGGGTGTCGTAAAAGTCGACAGATGGAAAATAAAAATCACATGATGGGCAGCAGAATGTTCCTGATGCATCTGAATAAGTAAACTGCGGTTGCCAACCCGCCTGCCAAGCATGGCAACTATGGCCACGGTATACAAAATTCCCTCAAAATGAGAGGTACAAACTTTTGGTCCAATTTTGGGGGAGGCCTATGTTCAGCAGTGGACTACTACGGGTAGGCTGAAATGGTGATGATGATGATGTAATTGTTATCACTTTTAACTGATTAATTTTTAATTGATTTTATTATTTTTGTGTTTACTATTTTTATTAATAATATTAAAAAGAAATGCCTTTTTTTTACGTATCAATTACTATTAATACATAAATAGCCTTGTGGTTAGCGTACCTGACTTCTACGCCTCGGGTCCTGGGTTCGAATCCCATCGGGATCCGAACATTTGTGCAAAACGCAAATTGTTGGTTTTTGGGTCTGGTTGTGTTGTTCACGTGAAATGTGCCTGTAAAACGCTGCCACGATACAAAAGCAATCTTACTGTGGGGCATAGTTTTTTTTTTTAAAAAAAGTTTATTTAGCAGCTAAAACTACACTACAAAACCAACCTTCTGTGATTCAAATTCGTGCTGGCTACACTACAACCTTTCGGCCGTCGATTCCCTTTATGAACAGCTAATTAAGTAAAGTCCCCTCGACTTAATTAATAAGTCACTCCTCCATTGAGTGTATGTGGAGACTCTAGTTCTACGTATTTAACTTTCTATTTTTTTTTGCTGATTCAAAGATGTTTGAAGTTTATTGCAATAATAAGCTTTTAAGAAACTATTTCTTTCTTAATCACTATCTGGTAGTTTGATCGACTTTTAAAGTGGAATACACTGTCCGTAGGGATTTTATCCAGGACTGGAACTGAATCGGCGACCCGTAGTACAGATGTCAATCACTCAGCTGCTGCGACAATCCAACCGATAAATTATGTATAGTCATCATCATCATTTCAGCCTGTCACAATTTCAATATTGAACATAGGCCTACCGTATAGATTGCCAAGCAAGTTTGTAGCTCTCTGTTTGGGGTGATTTTACCACAGTTCCCACGCTTGGCAGGCGGATCGGCAACCGCAGTTTATTTATTCAGATGTTCCAGGAAGATGCTGGATTTGCTAAGATATGGGAATGGATTGTGTCTGCGAAGAACACGTCCGCGCCAGATCCGGGTTGCAATACTCAACAAGTTACAGAATAGTCGCCAACGATTTAGTAATTTATATCGAAGACTGGCAGACTACGTTGGGCACAAATACTTAATATGCAGATCCCGTTGGAACTACGGGGGAGTCAAAAACGACGCCTGGATGTCTCCCTCACGGATATGCGAGCTAGTAGACTATCAGAGGAAGAAGCCTGATGGATAATAATTAGTAGAAAACTGACCCTGCCTCTAGCCGAGACATACTAAGACGAAGAAGTTAAAGAAGTCATTTCATATCAGGTAATGGAAGAGTAATATAACTTGTGTTGTTTAAATTCGATTTGAAAGAAAGAAAGAAAGTAACCACTTTGTTTGACACAACATCAACAAGAATCACAAAAAATAGTATAAAAAAAAGACAAAATTTTTGATGTAATGTCAAAAAGGATCTCGCCTCAGTGATAATCTGTGGTACCCCACAGCACTGGTTTTCAGTCGGATCCATTTTTGACCTCACGAGCAACCGGACATAGACAAAGTGCAAAAAAAAGAAAAAAATTAAACTTAACTGTCACTAAAAAATAAACATAATGAAAAAATGAAAAAACGTAATGAAAAGATTTGTGACTTGAAGCTGTGTGGAGACCATTTTGGTACACAATTTGTTTATTTACTATTATTTTGATGACGGGGTTACTTGACCTAGTTGCCTTGTCCGGCAAATACGGTAGAGTACCACGTGAGCAACCGCGGCCTCCAGAGCTACTGCTGTCTCCTCATAGTTCCTTTGCCAACGTCCTATTTCCTAACCCAAGTCCATTCCTACCTAATCCTTATCCCTTTCTCACCGCCAAGCCAGTGTTTGTCATGGAGCAAGTATTTCGACTGGTACCAAAATGGCGGCTTCTGCAGGGGCGAAAAGTGGGCTAAGGACGTGGTCTTTTTTGTAATTTGTTTTTTTTTTATTTGTACCAAACGAACAAAAAATAAATGAAGAAATTTTCTTTCTTTCTTTCTACATTTGTATTGTATAACAGATTAAATACGTCAAAATGAATTTTCACTCAATGGTAAATTTTTTACATACTCAACAAAGTTTTAGTAGCATCTAGTAAGAGCTCTTCGATTTCACGAATTTCCTTTGTGGTTTAGGAATTAGATTTACGCCATCTGTCGCTGCTCACAGGGTGGTCCCTAACGTACGAGTAGATACCTTCTACAGGAAAGCTTACAACGCCCTATCTATTTAAAGAGAAATGAATGTTGATCTAAATATACATATATGAAAATATTACGATATTGATAAGAGCATAAATAATGTTAAGGACGTATCTATACAAATACATAAAATTGAAGTGTCTGTTTGTAATAACAAAATAACAGCTTTTTAAGTAGTTTATCTATCTGTCTGTCTGTTTGTTCCGGCTAATCTCCGAAACGGCTGGACCGACTTTGACGGGATTATCATTGGCAGATAGCTGATATTATAGCGAGTAACCTTAATTTTAGAAAAAAATTAGGGTTCCGCGCGCAAAAAATTAAAACCCCAAAATCCGATTCAAATAGGGAAGTAAAGTCATCGATCGGCAACGGATTTTTTACGAGAGTGAAACCGCGCGGTACAGCTAGTAATAAATATAATTACTACTTAAAAAAATATATGTAGGTTTAACTTTTTATCCTAGATTTCCCACGGGCTGCGAAATGGACGCGTGTACATTTATTTAATCCTGCAATTTCTTCCAATTGGTCTTATAAAATATGTCGGCAAGGAATGAGGAGGAAAAATCAATAGAAAAGACGTAAGAAGCACTTTTACGGTAAAGCCAATAATTATAGCCTCGGTAAGATGACGCAGATGTTACCGAGGTTATAATTAGTGGGCTTATGAAATTAATCTAAATTAAATTTATTAATTCTTCTTCGTGAGAAATACAAATTTAATTTGCCAAATGTATTTATTTTACAATCTAATACCGTTTCGTAACGAAGTTCCTCTGACGGAGAAGAAACAAGCGAAAGAAACTCCGTAACATGCTCTTTTTAACCGTCTTCAAAAAAGGTGCAGGTTCTATGTTCATCTTTGTATTATTTTAATGTACTTTTTGTATGTATTTGTTCACCATATATTCCGTATATTTCCGCCAAATGTGTTTTTCTTTCAAATGTTCTACTTCTGAGGTGGTTCCATTTGTCACCAAATCAGGATCTGATAACGGCATTGCAATGAAATCAAGAGAAATGCTGAAAAATTTTAGGCATATGTAGTATTTTTTATTACCCTACCCGGGGCGGGCTGCGGCAGCGATCATCAGCTCCTGGTTGCCACTATTCGGGTCCGCTTAAAGAAAATTTACAAACCGAAACCTATCCCTAATTTGCGAAGAGTGGATTTGGCGGGTTTTGCTAGCGATTGCGAGAAGGAAATAGCAAATGTGGCATTTGATGGCACGGCGGACACGAATACGAGGTGGGGGCAATTGAAAACGTTGATAACGCAAACAGCAAAAGACCACATTCCTAAGAAACCCGGTATGACGGATTTCATCACATCAGAAACCAGTCAGACCACTTTGGAGCGTCGTCAGCTGAAAGAGCTTGGAACAGCCGAAGTGAGGGACCGTGAGAGATACGCGGAATTGAACCACGAGTTTCAAAAGAGATGCGTCAAGACTACAATGCGTACATCATTAACATCTGCCTGGAGCTGGAACATAATTCTTTAAGGCACGTAACCAAACTTCTGTTTCGCAAAGTGCGGGTGCTGACCGAGACGTGAATAAACAGACCTCTTGCGATTGGAGACGAAAACAAACGCCTCCTCGTCGATACAACGCAGGTACTGGAGCGATGGAAGGGATACTGCCGATCATTGTATGACACCGACGTCCCATCAACTGAAAAGGGATAGTGGATTCTGAATGAGCCCAATATTCTGCGCTCGGAAGTTGAACAATTAAAGCACTGAAATGCGAAAGTCTCCGTGTAAAGATGGGATTCCCGCGGAATTTCTGAAAAACCTGGGTGACATGGGAGTAGCGGCTCTTTTAGATCTATGCAATTGCATTTGTACAAGAGGAAAATGGCCTGAGGATTGGACGGAATCGGTATTCATTCCCCTTCACAAGAGAGACTCCACGAAGGATTGTGGAAACTATAGGACCATCGCTCTTATCTCTCATGCAAGTAAAATCCTCTTGCATATTGTGAGCCAGCGGCTCAGCCACTACCTCCGTCGTCAGATCCCCGAAGAGCAGGCAGGGTTTGTGAGGGGCAAGGGCACAAGAGAGCAACTACTCAATGTTCGGCAAGTCATAGAGAAGAGCAGAAAGTTTAATTGCCCGGTTATCTTGTGCTTCATTGATTACACTAAAGCTTTTGACTGCGTTCAATGGGAGAAACTGTGGATTGTGCTGCACGATATGGGGGTCCCGCAACATCTGCTCAATTTGATTCGGTATCTATACGATGATAACCGCTCTTTCGTCAGAGTTGGTGCCGACTGTTCAGGTGTTATCAAAGTTAAAAAGGGAGTGGGGCAGGGTTGCATTCTCTCTCCGGCACTTTTCAACATATACGGAGAATCCATTATGCGAAAGACCCTTGAGGATTGGGATAGAGGGTTCCCGGTGGGTGGTAAAAGGGTTTCGAACCTGAGATATGCCGATGACACTGTGCTCTTAGCCACCTCTATTGATGGCATGAAGAAACTGTTCCAGAGACTCGAAACTGAAAGTAATACACTCAGGGTCACAAAAATCGCACCTCTCTGAGTTTGCGCGAAAAATGGCTGTAATGGCTAGAAACGAATTATATTTATATAAATTTTGGTATGTTTGAAATGGGTATTTGAATAGCTTTACATTATTAATAAAAAAATCATGAAATCATTAAAACATTTATCATTATCGAGCGTCAAAAATAAACACTGTCAAATGCTCGTTAGTAAGGACGCTAGTTACACCACCTAAAAAGGGTATAAAATGGTCGATCTGTATGAAATATGGGCCAGTCGTAATTTAGACTTTGCAGTGAACACACGTGAACAAGTAAACCAAGTAAGAACAAGTAAAGATGGACACCAGCTCTGAAGAAGTCGCTCAAGTGATTGCCCTATTGCAGTCGGGGATGCGGCAGTGTGACGTTGCTCGACAGTTGAACCTGTCCCGTTTTTCAGTTCGACGGGTGTTCCAACGTTTTCAGCAGACTGGTGGTTATGTTAGAAAACCGGGAGCAGGAAGAAAACGGTGCACATCAGAAAGAGATGACCGTTTCATCGTTACGACATCTTTACGAAACCGTTTTACAAATGCTGTTGAGTTGCAACAACAGCTTCGATCAACTCGGAGAACATCTGTGAGTGTTTCTACGATAAGAAGAAGGTTACACGAAAAGAGTCACGAAAACAGCCCATAGACCTGCTAAAGGTCCAAAACTTACTGCACAGCATCGCAGAGATCGCCTAGAGTTTGCTCGCAATCATTGCGAGTGGACTCTAGAACAGTGGCGGACCCTACTCTTCTCTGATGAGACGAGGGTCTGTCTCTTCTGCAATGACAGACGTAGAAGGGTCTACAGAAGACAGGGGGAGAGGTTCACACAACCCTGCTTCGAAGAATCCGTCGAACACGTGGGTGGCTCGTGTATGTTTTGGGGCGGCATTTCCGTCGACGGAAAAACGGAACTTGTGTGCGTTTCCCGGACTCGGGGTGGCCGTGGGCAAGAGTCATTAAATGCTGGTCGGTACATTACTGAAATCCTGGAGCAACATGTGGTCCCGTATGCTGGTTATGTCGGTGATGGATTCATGTTAATGCATGATAATGCTCGTTGCCACACCGTGGCTATTGTACGGGATTATTTACAGGAGGTCGATATCCCTGTTATGCATTGGCCAGCACGAAGTCCAGACCTTAACCCAATAGAACATCTCTGGGATGACCTAAAACGGCGCGTGCAAGTTCGAGATCCAGCTCCAGCCACTCTTCAAGAGCTCCACGATGCGGTACTTGAAGAGTGGGAACAATTACCCCAAGAGGCTGTTGCGATCCTTGTAATTTCCATGAAAGATCGCATGGAAGCCGTTATCAAGGCAAGGGGGGGTAACACTAGGTTTTAAGAACTTTTTTTGTATTTATTAAGTTTTTTTTTAAATTATTATTTTGCAAATTTGTACATACCCTCCCTGTCTTTTTCTTTAATTTCTCTTTCGTCTCGTTATAAAAGTAAAATTCAATTAAAATTCCTGAAAGCTAATGAAATTACCTTTCGAATGATACCCTCAAACCACAACATTGCCATTGGCCTGTTGTGTTAAAATAGTATTTAAATTATCTTTTTTCGGATGTGCGATTTTTTTGACCCCGAGTGTAGTATGGCTCTTGCAGTGAACAGGAGCAAGACCAAGATTATGGTGGTGGATCGTGCTGGTCGCTTGGCTGACACGGTAGACATCGTTCCAGGAGTGGACACAGTTGAGCATTACATTTACTTGGGCGCACAGGTTAACAATGACGGCAGTTGTGTGCCGGAGATAAAAAGACGTATTAATATGACCAAGGATGCTATGACCCGCCTGAACAAAATATGGAAAAAGAGGGGAATCACTATTAACACCAAGATCCGGTTAGTACGTGCCTTGATATTCCCCATTTTTCTGTATGGCGTGAAGTCGTGGACGATACGGGCTCGAGAGAGGCAGAGGATTGATGCCTTGGAGATGTGGTGCTGGAGGCGTACGTTGAGGATACCCTGGACGACCAAACGAACAAATGTGTCGATCCTCTCACAGCTCAAGATAAAAACCCGTCTGTACACGATATGTCACCAACGAATTCTTTCGTATTTTGGCCACATAATGCGAAGGGGTAATGAGAGCCTGGAGAAACTGATCGTAGTTGGGAACACAAATGGTAAGCGAGCCCGAGGCCGATCTCCTACCAGATGGACCGACCAAATAAAAGACTCCAGGTCCCCGAGGTTTGGCTCCGCCGTCAAGGCCGCGATGGACAGAAGCCGATGGAAGCAAATAGTTCACTCCAAGTGTGGACCACTTGTTGATGACCATGATCCTCAGTCATGAGGGAACGACTTGAGAGAGAGTAGTATTTTTGATAAGTTTTCTTAATTTATTCAGGTGCTTGCGTCTGGGAGTCATTTCATGATGCTAAGCTGATGATAAAAGCCACCGCACTCATTAGCGATTAATATGTATATAGGAAACAATTCTGCCATTTGTCGACAGAAAATATTTACGTACGTAGTGTCTTGAGCAAACGTGGTAACATCAAAAAAGTCCACAGTATATTTTTAGTGAAACAGTAGTGTGCAAACATTACTGTGTTTCGGTCTGAAGGGCACTCAGAGCTAGTGTAATCACTAGATATGAGACTTAAGAACTAATGTCTCAAAGTGACAGGCGCAGAGTGGTGTCTCACAGAAATTTTCTGTGACACAGCATTTGTTATGGGCAGACGTTTTACTTAACATCAGGTGAACCGTTTTACTCGTCTAGTCACTTTACCCAATAAAAAAAAACAAAACTAGAAAACCTTTACACAAATGTCATTACGCAGGAAGTCTTGGTTCGAAGAAGTCTTTCTTTGATATAGAGAACTTCTTTTCAAGAATACCTTTTCAGGACGAGTCGGACTTTTAAAATTAGTTATTATTTTTAAAATAAATTAAATAAAATGTCAACGTAAAATCACTACGATTTTACAATGAATAAGTAGAATCAGGGGATACTTTGAAGTAAAAGTAAAGTTTCAGCCTAAAAATGTCCCACTGCTGAGCACAGGTCTCCTTTCATTTCTGAGAGGGTTTTTCGAGCTAGGAAGAACCCGCCACGCTGCTCCAATGCGGGTTGGCGGATTGCACATGTCTTCGAAAAATTTTTTTTATTTTTTATTTCTCAGACATGCAGGTTTCTTCACGATGTTTTCCTTCACCGCCGAGCACGTGGTAAATAAGCACTTAAAATTGCAATTACAATCTTGCCGGCACCGGGAATCGAACCCAGATCACTCGCTTACTACGAGTATGAAATTTAAAGCGAGCGCCTAGCCCCTGAGCTACCACGGCTCCAGGAAATCCAGTATAAGGAAGAAAATGAAGTTAAATTGCTGAGATCCGCATGCAAAATATAAAATGGTGTATGTTACCTAGTTTTTGAAGTGCACTGCCGCCCTCCCTCCACGACTATAATACCCACCCAGACGACCGCGTGGCCTAGTGGTCAGAGTACCTGACTTCTAAGCTGCAGGTCCTGGGTTCGAATCCCAGCCGGAGCCAACATTTGTGTTCAAACACAAATTGTTGGTTCGGGTCTTGTTGTGTTGTGTTTGTCCCCGTGTTTCTGACACTGCATCCTTGCCTACCTCCGATCTTGTCGCATCAGCGTTACATCGGGCGCGGGTAGGTTGGGACGAGTGAGTGCCTCTGTGGTTGCGCGTACACTTGTGGCACTAAAATATCTCCTGCGCAATTGATAGCTATCGTCAATATTCGAAAGTTGTCGCCGTGGTCGAAATCGGCCAGGAGAATATCACCCACACAGTGGTAATACACCCACTTCAGTGTGTCTGTGTGTGATCTCGGCTCAGCGCTCTCAGCGGTCGGCGACCTATCAATCCGGCGAAGCTCTGAAAGCCTTCGGGCTAACAGGGTCACTGTTATCAGTCTTAAAAAAAAACCGCGTCGCTCACTCGGCGACTGTTTCCCGTAAAGTCTATTACACTTGATAATGCCTCGCTTTGGGGCGAAACACGTGTCGTGTTCTCGACTTCAGCGGTGTATATTACCTAGTGGTAGTAGGTATTATAGTGGTGGAGGGTATCTGGTGGCGGTGTTAGTTTGCTTGTGTACGCTGAGGGAGGGCGGACGGCACACTTCAAAATCTAGGTAACATACACCATTTTATATTTTGCATGTGGATGCCGTGGTATCTTAGGGGCTAGGTGCTCGCTTAAAATTTCATAGTAAGCGAGTTCTGGGTTCGATTCCCGGCGACGGCACCACTAAAATTGTTAATTTCAACTTTAAGTGCTAATTTACCACGTGCTCGGCGGTGAAGGAAAACATCTTAAGAGGATACCTGCATGTCTGAGAAAATAATAATAATAATTTGAAGACATGTGCAGTCCGCCAACCCGCAATGGAGCAGCGTGGCGGATTCTTCCTAGCTCCGAAACCCTCTCAGAAATCAGAGGAGGCCTGTGCTCAGCAGTGTGATTTATAGGCTGAAACTTAAATTTTTCATGCGAATCTTAGCAAATTAACTTCCTTTACTTCATTATAATGGATTTCCGCAAAGTAACGCTATAATATATTAACTACACATCAATATTACTTGGATGTCGTGCCAAACCAATATATCAAGATACAATATTACACTCAATGACAACAGCAACCAACTGTTCGATTACCTGTAACGCAACTACAGTAATATTCTAATACTGAATTGATTACATGCTGCTAATCTGTTACTCTGCGGCAATTCATTACAGTAATGGAAATGTGATAGTTACCGCTATCTCCATTACTACTGCAGTCCATTGCACGTCTCATGATGCGAAGGTCAAGCGATTCGGCGGTCTTCATGTGCCTCTATCACAATTATATTGCATTTATATCCTAATTTCAATAGACTCATATCAAGCAAACACTTTAATTAATTGATTAAAATTATTTTGAAAAATCATCTAATATGCTACTTTGAAAAATAAACAGTTCAAAACAAATTTACGTGGGTGTCCGGATTTTTTAGGGATGTGGTCACGATAACTCCCGAAAAAATTGACGTATCAAAACCGGGTTTTTTTTATCGTGTCCAGAATTTTATCTACTGGTTTCCTATTTCATATATAAAGTCTAGCACTTGCAGTTATTAAAATATATATATATATATATATATTCTGATTGTTTTCACCTGAAATGGAAATATTTGAACCTCAATACGATTTTTTCTTCTTAAGAGTTAAATGAGCGTCTTGAACCAAGCTCGAGTCAGTTACTCTCGCGCACAGGATGACGGTCCAAGCCGAGGTCCCGTTGCGCCAGTCATCCATACATAAAGGTCTCGGCTAAGCTCTGCCCCCTTTCAATCCGGCGAACCTGTAAAAGCCTTCGGGCTAACAGTAATTATCAGTCCTAAAAAAAACCGCGCCGCTCACTCAGCGGCTGACTGTCGTAGAGTCAATATCACTTGATAATGTCTCGTTTTGGGGTGAAATACGTGTTGTGGTCTCGATTTCAGTGGTGTATATTTCCTAGTGGTAGTGTTTTAGTGGTGGAGGGTATCTGCTAGCGTTTCCCGGTGGCGGTGTTAGTTTGCTCGGGGGCGGTTTCGGAGGGCGGGCGGTGCTCTTCTAAACTAGGTACACCATTTTATATTTTGCATGCGGATCTTAGCAAATTGAGTTTCTTTCCTTAATTAATATTGATGGTCCGACAGCAGTTCTCAATAATGTGTATATTGAGAAACTGACTGACTAAATGCTATAAATCAATAATTCTGTTATAAGTAGTTTCATTTCGGTTAAAAAATCCGCAGTCTGTTAGCAACATTCTTATGTTATAAGTTATAAGCATAGGACAAAAGGGGTGGCAGATTCAAGAGAATCTGCCACCCCTTTTGTCCCATGCTTATCGTAAAAATTGAAAGAGATAAATGCCATTCAATGATATGACGTCAGGTAGATGTCAGAATTACCATCTCAAATACGCTAGACAGATCAAGAACTGGTGGTAGGATTCCTATGCAGGATTCCGTCTAGATGGGTACCACCCCAGGTCCAGTTATTCTGCCGTGAAGCAGTACTGTGCAAACATTACTGTGTTTCGGTTTGAAGGGCACTGAGAGCTTGCGTAATCACTGGGCATATGAGACTTAAGAACTGATGTCTCAGTGTGACGGGGTAATTTTGTGGGTGACACAGCATTTGTTACAGGCAGACGTTACACTTATCATCAGGTGAACGTTTATCTATGTCCAGCAATGGACTAGTAAGACTCAGCAGAAGTAGAAGAACAACCTTTATGGTACCATATATGTATTTTCATCGGTAGTGGTTGCTATTAACAGATAAGGAAATGTGTGGTGACGTAGTTTTAGGACACAGAAGAACCTCCCCCACGCGACTTCTTTGATCGATCACAGTGGTATTTTTTATGAAATCTAGTAAAAAATATTTGAGACACATGTTTAGATAAATACTAGCGCCTGATAATTTACACACTGCAATGATAATTAACTGCACAAATTGCTATTTTAAAACATAAATAAAATTTTATTATAATAGTAAGATTTGTAAAAAAACCGCAAGTTCTAAAGGCTTTAAATTATATATTTAGTTATTAGTACTAATGAAGTCAGTACAATCAGCTATAAAACAGTCAGTTATCGTAATCACATCACAACTTTGGTTTTTAAGCGAAACATCAATAAGGGAATGGTACCGTGGAATTTCTATTCCATTATCTCTAGTGTACATTCTATTGAAGCAACTTGAACAGTATTAAATTGAATGTCGCAGACTGCGATGTTTGTCGCTGTGAAACTTACTTCAATGCTGATTGGTATCAACGTTTAATTAGTTCTAAAATATTTATTACTATATATTGTTTTATCTGTTTCACTATAATGTTATTGGTAAATATTAGTTTATCTGTTTCATTATAATGTGAACTGGACACTTACTTTTGATTATCATTACATTTTTCACTGGTGGTAGGATTTTTAAGCAGGAATACTCCATTGTTGGTACTACCGTAGGGCCAGTTCTCTACAAGCTGTAGTGTGCAAACATCACTGTATTTCTGAAGGTCACTGAGAGTGAGTGTGGTCACTGAGGTGATCGCTTTCAAGCAATTTTTACATCTTATAATAATTCTGTAATTCTATATTATTTATAAAATTACTGAAAAGAAATTCCCGCTGCGTTTCTTTCTGGTTCTTCTCAGGACAGAGGGATTTCTTTGCGAACCAGTGGTAGAATAAAAATTTACGTCCAATGAGTATTATGTAAATGATCTATATTAAATTAAAAAAAATCTATTCTATTCTGTAATTACTGAGCATATGAGACTTGTCGTGAAGAAATATGACTTTAAAAACTTTCGGCTGCTGTTCTCGCAAAGCCGGCTTTTAGAATTGAACCGTTGTCTTGGCATTACATCCACATGCACAAAAATCAATAGACTTAACGAATATATGTAAACCATTACAGTTATTTGCACCGCGCAATACGTACACCTGATGGTAGGAGCAACGTCTGCCCATAACAAGTGCTGTGTCGTTTCAGCCTATCACAGGTCCTCCGCTGAACATGCACTGGCGGGAGCCTACCTCTTCCCTACCGAGTTGTCGTAAGAGGCGACTAATATTATAAAATGCAATGCTTTTACCCAGAACATTTCTGTGTGACACTTCACTGCGCCCGTCACTCTGAGACATCAGTCTGTAAGTCTCATATGCCGAGTGATTACACTAGCTCTCAGTGTCTACTGCTCTCAGTGTGTACTGCTTCACGGCAGAATAACTGGCACTGGGGTGGTACCTACCTAGACAGATTCCAGCATAGTAAGTCTGGTTCTACATACATTTATGTTCTACATTTTAAGAATAAGACAAAATCCTTAATAAGTTGAGGTGTCAGCCATTTCATCTAATTTTAATACGTACGAAAGTTCTCTCTATAAGAAAGTGAACTTTCTGAAAGTGTCCATTCTCAAAAGATAAATTCTAAATTCTTTTTAATCGGGCTATGTCAAGTATATTAAGAATACGTTAGAATTCTAGTACCAAGTATTGACAATAATTCAACATTCGTAATAGTGTTTCCAAAGTATACAAGCACGTTTTAAATAATTGATTTTCTTTTTTTTCTTCCAAATTCAAATTATGGAAATTTGAAAAGGCAACCTATATAATTGGGCGTTAGGGTAGGAATATTAAAACTCTGTAATTTAAGACGTTGCTTAATGGTCGCTTAGACGGCGGTGAAAACAAGATTTGGGAAAGGGGAGCTTTTAAAACGTTAAAATAAGTTAACTTAAAAGGAATTGTTGGTGAAAATTTCATTGTTCACTGCCGGAATCACCACGTTTGGGATTGGTGATCACAGCACCAGATGCCTCGTACCTTTTAGTTTTAAGAAAATTTATTGTGTACTGTCATAAAATAACAGTGTAGATTGATTCTTAAAGACATATAGAAAGAAAGAAAGAAAAATCATTTATTTGCTTGAAGCAGACGTACACAAAAGTAATACATAATAAAAAAATAAAAATAGCAGTACAAAAATATATAATAAAAAAGAAACTATAAAGACAAATAATACCTAAAATAAAAGTATGGAAATTGTACGCCGTACTCCTAGCAAAGTTGACAACTCAGCATACACTGCGGCGGAAGCGAATTCCGTCACCGCACTATTTTTCAGTGTCTACCTCCATTTGCACTCCGATGTCGTTTAAAGAAAATAAAAAAATTATATGAAATATATAAATAATTACAATATTACGGTAATAATATATAAAACAGTAATAAAATTTTGAAAATAAGTACGTAACTTTCTGACACTTATAGTAATTCCTAACAATAGATTTCATAATGGCGACGGCGAATCTTATATCGTGCAAGCAAAACTTAGCAATCAATTTAAATTCTAATAGATGTTCTAATCGATGCCTTTTTATATATAGTGGCCTTTTTATATATACATAAATGAGGTGGTAGTTTCGATTCACGAAAAACTGTCCGATAAATGCACAGAATAAAAAACTCCGTAACTCACATAATAAACATAACAATAATACAAGTAAACATAACAATAATAAAGTTATAAAGAAAAAGAATAATGAAAAAAAAGTGTTTATTCTTCGAGTACTCTTATCTGATTATAGAGCGAGATTACAATAATTACTAATGAAGGAAAGTAAGTTAATTTGCTAAGATCCGCATGCAAAATATAACAATGGTGTATATTACCTAGTTTTTTGACGAGCACCGCCAGCCCTCCCTCAGTAGCGTGCACAAGCAAACTAACACCGCCACCAGGAATCGCCACCAGATACCCTCCACCAACCATTACAATACTATCACTAGATAATATACACCACTGAAGTCGAGAACACGACACATGTTTTGCCCCAAAACGAGGCATTATCAAGTGTCACAGACTCTACGACAGACAGCCGCCGATGGGAGGGCGGTGCTTTTCAAAAAACTAGGTAATATACACCATTTTTATAATTTGCATGCGGATCTTAGCAAATTAACTTACTTTCGTAATGGATTTCCGCAAAGTAACGCCTTATTCTATTAACTATACAATTATTACATTAAAAATAACAATACTTCTTAGCTACACTTGATATAGGTAGATTTAAAGTTGGAATGCTGTAAAAGATCTTGCAGTAACTCTTAACAAAGCCTAGTGTCTAATGGTTTATTATTGTAAAGTTACCTTCAAGCTGTATAAATTTCTTACCATAATGTTTTGGATAACCTTAATTACAATTTATTAGTTGTTCTTGGCCGTGTGGTGGCTGAAGAGAATCTACCACCCCATCTAATCCCGTGGGTGTCGTAAAAGTCGACAGAGGGAATATAAAAACCTGGAGATAGGCTGCTGCATCTTCCTATAACATGTGAATAAATAAACTGCGGTTGCCAACCCGCCTGCCTAGCGTGGCAACTATGGCAAAATCCCCTTAACTGAGAGCTGTTAACTTTTGTGGCAATCTATGGTGGGTGGTTCAGCAGTGGACTAGTAGTACTTGCAGTGTAGTAGCAGTGGTGATGATAATGATGATGATCCTTAGGAATGTGTTAAACTTTTTAAATTTTAGAACAGGTTTTCTTTATATCACAAACGCGTTCTACAGATATTTTCATATGCACAACCAGACCAAAAACCGATTATGTTTTTGCATAAATATTTGCTCCGATTGAGCAATTAATATTTATTATTCTTAATATTCGAACCCAGGACTCGCGGTGCGAAGTCAGGTACGAATCATTTATTACAGTACCATAACCGTTCACGTAACCATATAATTGAAATCAATCACCGCTAAAATCTTCTGCGTAATTAATTGGTAGCAATGAACCGAAACCTTGTCGACATATTTAAGCTATTAATCAAACGTCGAAATCCCGATAGGTGTCTGGTATAGTACAATATTACCTACCCCTTTCCTACCGCGGTGTCGTAAGAGGCGACTAAGACCCGATTCCACCGATCGCTTTTGGAAACCAAGTTTAATAAAACCGCGTTTTGCTTTAACTGAGTTCAAATGTAACATTTGATCTCGGTTTTCGTCTAACCGATTTCACCGACTACATTTTGATCGCGTTTAGAAAAACGTAGTTTACGTGAAATATCGTCGCAATCTAAAACAAAAAGACGATTTATTTCGTATTTTGCGACATCGAACAGCCTGTTTTATGCATAGGTTACATAGGTATAGGTATAGTAGAGCCGTGGTAGCTCAGGGGCTAGGCGCTCGCTTTTAATTTCATAGTACGCGAGTGACCTGGGTTCGATTCCCGGTGCCGGCACCACTAAAATTATTAATTGCAATTTTAAGTCCTGACTTACCACGTGCTCGGCGGTGAAGGAAAACATCGTGAGGAAACCTGCATGTCTGAGAAATTAAAAATATTTCGAAGACATGTGAAGTCCGCCAACCCGCATTGTGCAGCGTGGCGGATTCTTCCTAGCTCCATAACCCTCTCAGAAATGAGAGGAGGCCTGTGCTCAGTAGTGGGACATTTATAGGCTGAAACTTTTTACGTAGGTATGCAAACAATAAATAATACGAATTAAAAATAATGTTTGTGTTTACATAGTTGTGCAATTGACAATGGCAGCTCTCTAAACGCGTCTAAAGAGCTGAACGTCGAACATTGAGCGTTCAGAATTTGAACCGCGTTTAGCATTGACTGCGTTCATTTGATGTTGATGAAATGCAAACTGTAGCATTGAACTCAGTTAAACGCTTAAACTTCGTTTTTCTTGAACTGATCGCGTTTTGTTTCAATGGTGAAATCCGCCCTAAGATATTGTACGGACAGCTTTCATTCGAACAGAACAACACCATAGTATGCAATGCTGTCACTGTACTATTCGTGGGAACGCAATGGTTTTAATTTATTTTTTTATTGTAGAAAGTGACGAAACGAGCAAAACGTTCACCTGATGGTAAGTGCAACCTCCGCCCACAACAAATGCTGTGTCACCCAGAATACTTCTGTGTGACATCACAATGCGCCCGTCACCCTGAGACATCAGTTCTTAAGTTTCAAATGCCCAGTGATTACGCTAGATCACAGTGCCCTTCAAACCGAAACACAGCAATGCTTGCACACTACTGCTTCACGGCAGAATAACTGTAACTACCTAGACGGATTTTTTTTTGACTCTTCCTAAAACGGCGGCGGCGGACTGTCGTGAAGTCAATATCACTGGAGTTTATCCTCCACAATGGAAGCTCTCGAGGGTAACACCAATACCAAAATGCCCAAACGCAGTGGCAGTTGAAGAATATCGGCCTGTAGCAATTTTATCATCACCGGCAAAAGTTTTTGCAAACATTTTGCATAGATATTTGTACGCGCAAGTGGACAAATATTTATGCAACGAGCAACACGGTTTCAGACAAAAAAGGTCTGTGGATACTAATCTTTTATCTCTTGTAGAGTACATTTCCGCACGCCTTGACAAAGGGTACCAGTTCGATGTACTTTATTTCGATTTTCGGAGGGCGTTTGATAGGGTTAATAACGATATGCTTCTTGCTAAACTCGCAGCCATTGGCATCGCCCCAGGTCTTCTTAGGCTACTCGCAGACTACCTTCGTGATCGCCAGCAGTATGTTAGGCTCGGTTTATACGAGTCGCGACCCTATCATACGCGTTCCGGAGTAAGCCAGGGATCGATTCTTGGCCCTCTGCTGTTCTTGCTCATGATTAATGACCTCCCAACGGTCGTTGCACACTCTAAATGTTTACTTTACGCGGACGACTTAAAACTTTTTACAGAAATAAAGACAGAAGCAGATTGTGTGGCACTGCAGACTGATGTGGATGCTATTTTCCAGTGGAGTATTGTGAATAAAATGGAGTTTAACCTGGAAAAGTGTTATACAATGTCCTTCGGTCGAATGTTTCACCCCATCGGTTACAATTACAAAATCAACAATCACGTCATGACTCGTACTAACACCATAAAGGACCTTGGGGTAACATTTGACCAAAGACTTACATTTCATATTCACATAAGCGCGTTGGCTAAGGAATCATTCAGGCGCTTAGGATTTGTTCTTAGGAATTCTGGGGACTTTCGCAATGATACCGTAATTCGCTTAATATTTAATGCACTGGTACGTTCGAAACTTGAAGCTAGTTCTTGTGTATGGAATCCATATGAAAGTACATACAAGCTCCTTTTGGAAAAGGTACAAAAAGTTTTCTTAAGATACCTTTACAAGCGCATTCATGGATATTATCCATATTTATATCCCACCAAATTTCTCCTTGGCTCCCTCAGTTACAATTCATTGGAAACTCGACGAGCATATCAGCAAATCATAATGGCGTGTAAAATAATTCGTGGGAGGATTGACGCTCCAGATCTGAGTGCCGCGCTATGTCAATTATTCGTGCCAAATAATTACGCTCGTAGTCGCAAACACAAACTGTTTGCCGTGCCGCGGGCGCGCACCGTCGCGCGTGCTAACTCACCCGTTCCTCGCGTCCTCACCGCACTCAACGCTCTCCTGGACACAAGACCGGAGTGTGACCTGTTTGCGGATGAATGGCCAATAATATTGTCAGAATGTATGAAGTTCTGTGAGCGAGAAGAATGAATAGGTTGTCTTTAATTAATGTAATTGGTTCCAACCGTGTTAATTAAAGTAAAATAAATAAATAAATAAATAAATAAATAAATCACTTGATAATGCCTCGTTTTGATGTGAAACACGTGTCGTGGCTTCGACTTCAGCGGTGTGTATTACCTAGTGGTAGTGTTTTAGTTGTGGAGGGTATCTGGTGGCGGTTCCCGGTGGCGGTGTTAGTTTGCTCGTGCTCGCCACTGTGGGAGGGCGGGCGGTGCTCTTCAAAACAAGGTACTAAACACCATTTCATATTTTGCACGCGGATCTAAGCAAATTTCTTTCCTTTAAAAAAAAGGTAAAGTTTCAGCCTATAAATGTACCACTGCTGAGCACAGGCCTCTTCTGATTTCTGAGAGGGTTTTGGAGCTAGGAAGAATCCGCCACGCTGCTCCAAAGCGGGTTGGCGGACTGCTCATGTCTTCGAAATATTCTTTATTTCTCAGACATGCAGGTTTCCTCACGATGTTTTTCCTTTCGTTCGTTTTTTATTTAACACGACCATTGTATTTCAGGATTTTAGAGCTATGCTAAGCTATGAAAGATCGGCGACGCTTTTTATTTCTCAGACATGCAGGTTTCCTTAAGATGTTTTCAGTAAATCAGAACTTAAAATTGCAATCAACAATTTTAGTGGTGCCGGCACCGGGAATCGAACCCAGGTCACTCGCGTACTATGAAATTTAAAGCGAACGCCTAGCCCTTTAGCCTGCGATGTCCGATGTCCGCCGGCGAATTAACTCATACAATTATTTCCTATATTATAATGGATTTCCGCAAAGTAAAGCCCGATTCTGTTAACGATATTTAATAATACTGAAATACTGTAAGGTTTTTTTTATTAAGTAAGGGACGAGACGAGCGAATCTTATCAAAGTTATAAATGGAGTTTCAAAACGGTAAGCAAATTGATTACAAACAGTTCACAGAGTTAACGTTGATTAGTTTTGTATGAGGTAACCAAATTCCTTCCACGAAACTGTATTATTCGTTACACAGCAAGCCTTGTTGCTACGCCCTTGCAAAATTTAATGAACCTCAAGCCAAACCTCCTTGTTATACATTAGTTAAAAAGTGTTTTGTTGAACCCAATTCTAAAGTGGATTGGTACGAGTATATTAGTTATCATTGTTGTTTTTAAATACAACATCGTAATATAACCTCGTTTGAAATAATCTTTTTAGACTCTTCATTATAACTGGTATGGTATTATTGGTGGTAGGATTCCTATGCAGGAATCCGTCTAGGTAGGTGCCATGCCAGCAGTTATCTGCCGTGAAGCAGTAGTGTGCAGACATTAAATAAAGGGCACTGAGAGCTAGTGTAATCACTTTGCATATGAGACTTAGGAACTGATGTCTCGGTGTGACGGGCGCAGTGTAGTGCCCACACAGTTATGTTCCGGGTGACACAGCATTTGTTATGGGCAGATGTACTTATCACCAGGTGATATCTCGTCACTCTGTTCCATGAAAATAATAGATCTAAAGATAACGGGTATAGACGTCCTACCCAGTTCAAACCACCCGATCTGGTTGGTTACCTTTTCTTGACACAATTTTTTTTATTCTATTAAGTGACGAGACGAGCAAATCGTTCACCTGATGGTAAGTGCAACGTCTGCTCATAAAAGATGCTCTGTCACCCGGAATACTTCTGTGTGGCACACTGCGCCCGTCATTCTGAGGCATAAGTTCTTAAGTCTCATATGTCCAGTGATTACACTAGCTCTCAGTGCCCTTACCGGAGCACAGTAATGTTTGCACACTACTGCTTCACAGTAGAGCAACTGGTCCTGGGGTGGTACCTACCTAGACGGATTCCTGCAAAAGAATCCTACCAACAGTAGGAACCTACACTTAACAATTACCATCTTCTCCAAAGCATATTTCTCTCGTCTACTCATTGATCATTCAATACGTTGCTTAAGTTTTATATTCACTCTATTGACTATTCACCACTTTAAAGAATGATAGCTTTAAATATAATAATAATTTAAATTTCTTTGCTCGTATCGTATTATTCCGTTATTCACGTCGAATATGTAAGCATCTGAAGTCATTGCCCTGAAATTATTCATATTGCATTTATATTATTTTAACTAACTAAAAAGAAAAAGAATTCTCGCTGGATTTCTTGCTGGTTCATCCCAGGACAGAGGCATTTGTTGCGAACCAGTGTAGATAAATAAAAAAGAAAAAGAAAACTATATGTTCAATCTTAAATTGACGATCTTCATAACGGTATCAATCATTAAAATAATAATCTAAACGCTCTCAAAGATTGGTCAACTCGTTATGGAGTGATTGTCAATCCACTGAAATGCCAAGCTATCTTAGTAAGTAGTCCGAAAATGTTTGATAAGGTTGGCCTACCTTCTTTACGATATAGTGATACTCTTATTCCATTCAGTCAGTCTGAGAAAAATCTTGGTCTAATCATTGGTAACATTTTGAATTGGAAAGAGTTCAGGTTACCGATATTAGTCGGAAAGTCTTGCCACCTTCTTCGTCTGATACATTTTCTCCCCATTAGATCTAAGCTCATGCTTGTCCAATCGCTTGTTTTACCCATTATTGACTACGCAGATGTGTGTTAAACAAGCTGGAACGCCGGCTTAACAACTGTATACGATTTATTTTTGGTCTGCGAAAGTATGACCATATTTCTCAATTCAGGTCTCAGCTAAATTGGCTTGCCATTCGAAAGAGACGCAATTCCAGGATACTGCTTGTTCTTTTCTCTATTTTAAATGATCCATTTTCGCCTTCACATCTCAAAGACAAATTTTAGTATCTCTCAACATCACATGATAGGGTTCTTCGTTCATCCTCTAACAATAAGATTTGCATCCCTACACATTTCACCGGGTTCTTTAGGAACTCCTTCACTGTCCGGGCTGCACTTCTTTGGAACTCCTTGCCCGATGACATCAGGAAAGCGCCCAATTAATACTCCTTCAAGAAGTTGGTCCGTGATCATTTAGCAGAGAATCATGAGAACGTAAATAGTTAGTAGTTGGTCACCGTTACAAGTGTGCATTTATTTCAATTTACGTTTATTTATATGTATAATATATATGTATGCTGTATATATGTATATGTTTTGTGTTTAATATATATTTATGTGGGCTTGATACGTATATTTTTTGTATATATACTCGTATATAATAATATATATGTTTATATTATATAACTATATTTATATTATACTTATCTATGAGTTATTTAGGTTTTTTTTGCTCTTTCTTTTTTTCTTTCTTTACCTGTCTTTTTACAGTCTACATCTAATCAAAATCTCACCACTCCATGGGTTGACTGGGAGAAAATGCCTAAATGCATTAAGTCTGCCCTTTGTATCTTTTAATGTAAAGGAAGCAATAAAGATTTAAATAAATAAATAACTATTATGTAAATAATCTACTTTGAATAAAAATAATTATATTCTGTTCTATTTATATTTAGTTAGTAATTAACGGAAAATTCAATTAGTCTTAAATAAGACTAATCCCAATTTGAAGAAGCGCGAAGAATATTCTAGAGCGCCGAGAAAGTTCTAAAATCCTGTAATACAATGGTCGTATTAAATCCAGGAACTTCGGTAATCGTTAAGAAAGAGATATAATGTTCTAGAAACGTCGCTATTCGTTAAGGGGTAGATATAACGTTTGAGACGTTTTCGTAACAATACATTTCAGCCGACCCTACTTCATGCCGAGAAAGCCTCGTGAGCAAAGAATATAAATTTAATAAATAAAATATATACTAGTCATACTTTTGACGTTATAGGTACAACCAATTCCTATTGAATCGTATGTAAATATTCCAATGAAAAATACGCTTTCACTTTACAGTTCGGTGCATTTGTAGCTGCAGAGAGCGCAAGGCTGTCTATCTGCAAACCAGTCTCATCTTGTTGACTGATTAAGGATAGCTTGGCGCTCGTGTTCGTGGCCTAGTATTGTGATTATATTCAGTGAACTAATTTGACATTCATCCATACTAATATAATAAATTAGTCTCAGTAAAATATTTTTACGAATATTATCGCGTTTAAATTAACTTATATATAAATAGTTTAAATTAAACGCGATAAAATCCGTAAAAAATAGTTTTATTTAAATCTGTAAATCTAGCTTTATTAAATGTTGAGTGTTCGCGTAAATATTAGAAATTAATAATCTTATTTTTATCTTTATTTTTAATCCGAATCTATCTTGACCTTTTCTTATCTAAGCTTTTCTGGTCTGAAAACATAATACCCCTAACTATCATTCGCGTATAGTTAATTGCATAAAATTAAATGCAGTGTATTAAAGTAACAAAAATATGTAAGGACTAGACGATGTTTAGCAATGCGCGCTGGGATAACGTGGCGGACTTGTCTGCGCTGCAAAACCTCTCTTATTAATAAAAATACATAAAACTGATCGCGAATTATAAATAGTTATAATATTTTTCCGGTTTCTAATGATTTTAAAACTATAACACATGTTTCATTCTATTTATACATTGCTGTTTTATTTTTGAGAACTACTTCGTATTTATTTAAAGACATCTCTCAATCCCTTTTAAGAATATGCTCATTAAAATTCAAGAAGCGACAGCCTTGCACTTTTGTGTCATTAGTGTAAAACTGCTCTATGCTTCGTAGGCACTACTATAGTCCGTTCGCGTTTAGAAAATAGTGAGTCATCGTTGGCTTGGCCACGCCCCCCATCCAATTAGAATCTAAAAAAATTAGAAAGTCGAGTTCACAGTGACCAGTTGAAGTCAGACCTTCGAACAAAACGGTTGTGTATTTGTTTATTTTGCGTGTTACTCGTTCAACATTAAATTTTGAAAATGAATACCTCACCTATTATAAAGAATAAAAGTGGATCAATAATCCATAGCGAAGAGAGACGCATAATTTTCAATGTTTATAAGTACTTTTAACTGTGTGATTAAAATGCGACTGTGGAGAGCACGGTAATATAAACAGCAAGTGCATGCGGTGTGTCCGAAAATACTGTTTATAAAATTAATAAAGAACAAAAGGATGTTACCACATTAAAATCACACGTAAAAAAAGAGCTCGACTATGCACGATCGATAAGGAACTACAGATACGGATTAGTGGTTTAAGTAATTTTAAAACAATTTGTTTACATTGAACTGAATAAAAATAATTGAAAAAAAAATGTTTGAATTTTTACTCCACTGTGAATACACCCTTACCCTGTAGTTGCACTGATGACTCACTATTTTCTGAACGCAAACGGACTATAATTAGAACCTTAAAACATCAGATATTTCTACCCAGAGACAAAGTCGCGGTCGGTCTCGCTCTGAGACTACGTATTCCGCAGGCAGGGATCCATCACAATATGTTTAAAAAGAGTACGGAAATAACGTTTTTTGTATTTTGTATTACACACAGAGGTGAGCAGGGAAGGGCTCCCCCCCCCCCCCCTCGCCCCAGAAACTCGATGTGTTTACTTAATGCCAAGCTAACTTACAACAGTTTTTGATATTTGTTACCATGGTCGAAAATTGATCTTGGTAGGATTTCTATGTAGGAATCCGTATCGGTGGCAGTTATTCTGTATATATAATAATATAATAATATCATAAATAAATATCGCATTAATAAAAGAATATCGCGTTTTGGTCGGAAGGGCACAGTAAGCTAGCATAATCACAGAGCATGACACTTTTCCGGGTGGTAGGACTCCTATGCAGGAATGCGTTTAGGTAAGTACCACCGCAGTGTCAGATGTGTCGTGAAGCAGTAGTGTGCAAACATTAACGACGTCCATCAGTCGCGCCAGGAACGCCGGTGATAGTGCTGCCCGGTCCAGTGTGTAAAATTTAGGGATGGAAGGTAAAAATAATCGGGACTTTGGTTTTCTAATTGGGACAGCTACAAATACAAACAATGGCTACAAAAAACAGGTTTTTGAAAATCATCATTTATTTTTATCGGACGGTCAGCTTTTTTTAAAATGGTATATAACCATTCACCATCAATGGTTAGTACAAGAAAAAAAAACTAATAAAACTTTAACTATATAAATTTAGAGGTTAGTGAAAAATTGGGACATTTGGCAACACTAACCGGTGACGACGGCGTCGCGAAGCTTAAGCCGACGCTGTTCCACGAGTCCACAACACCATCAACGCAGTCCGCATCGACGTCCCCGTCGAATACGGGAGCCCGACATGTCTATATATTCTGCAACGAATAAAAATCATTCATAATAATAATAATAATGTATGAGTTGAGTCGCTGGCCGACTTCGGCCAGGGGACCATCGTGGAAAACATCGTGAGGAAACCTGCAGATCCGTGGTATAGAAATATTTCGAGGATATGTGAAGTCCGCCAACCCGCATTAGAGCAGCGTGGCAGACTATTCCCCGCTCCAAAAGCTTCTTAGAAAAGAGAGGAGGCTTGTGCTTATCAGTGGAAAATTTATAGGTTGTTACTTTACTTTTTCTTTTTAATATTAATATTTACTCTAGTTCGACACCTTAAAATATAATCCGCGTTGTGTATGTGTATCTCAATCGGTTGGAGAGATTGCACATTACTGTTTCACAGCAGAATAACTGGTCTTGTGGTAGTACCTACCTAGACGATTTCCTGCATAGTACTAGTAGTGTAGCCGTGGACCTTACAAGCTCTCCAGCTTTATTATAGTAGTAAGATTTAATATAGTTAATAGAATCAGGCGTTACTTTGCGGAAATCCATTATAATGAAGGAAAGTAAGTTAATTTGCTAAGATCCGCATGCAAAATATAAAAATGGTGTATATTACCTAGTTTTTTTGAAGAGCACCGCCCGCCCTCCCTCAGTAGCGTGCACAAGAGTCTATGACGCTTGATAAAGCCTCGTTTTGGGGCGAAACACGTGTCGTGTTCTCGACTTCAGTAGTGTATATTATCTAGTGGTAGTATTGTAGTGGTTGGTGGAGGGTACCTGGTAGCGGTGTTAGTTTGCTTGTGCACGCTACTGAGGGAGGGCGGGCGGTGCTCTTCAAAAAACTAGGTAATATACACCATTTTTATATTTTGCATGCGGATCTTAGCAAATTAACTTACTTTCCTTCATTAGTAAGATTTAATTTTGCCTGAACTTAAACTTTTATGGTTACGAACATCATCATCATCTTTATTTTAGCCTATCTTAGTCCACTGTTGAACTAAGGCCTACCCCATACATTACTACAAAACACGGTCCTGAGCCACCTGCATCCGATACTTACCGCAAAATGGTGCAGGTCGTCTCTCCGTCTAGTGGGGGCGCTAAGATAATGTTATTTATGTAACCAAACTCGTAGTGAACTTAAAGGTGTAATTGGGAAACAAGGCTAGAAAACGAAGCTAAGTAAGCCCACTAACACTGCTATGACAACGGTTAGTCCTTAGTACAGCCCGTGCATTTTCGATTTATCTTTAGTCGTTGTAACAAAATAATCCTAAAATTAATAAATTTAACCCTAATTCTCATGTTTCTAATGTAGCGTAATGTATGGCTCCACATAATAAGCTTAAGAAATAGCCCATACGAGCTACATTGCGCAATTGAATTTTCATCTTACATCTATTACTTACATTATTTAAGATCTAATAACTTTGTAGTACCTTGTATTACAAAAAAAATATTACTGGTAGGGGATGTCCTCCCCCATATCAAACCACCCGATCTTGCGAGTTCTCATTGTCTCTTGGCGAAACCTCTGCCCAATGAAGAGTATTAAGTTGTGATAGATAAATAATTCATCATCATAATGATAAATTATTACTGTAAGTAAATTATTCTAAAATTCAAAAAATCTTCATAAAATCTTCATAAAATCTTCATAAAAAACATTTTTTTTTATCACTTAAAAGTCTCGGGTACGACAGTAAAAAGAATATATGCAAAACAACTGTATCTGAATCGATATAAATATACCTTGCATCAATACTGCTTAGATATTAATAATTTTTGAGGTGACTTATTTTATAATATGTTTTTGTGAAAATGATTTTAATATGGGCATTGAACAGCGGTCATCGATATACGTACATAAGCGCTTTTTGACAGATGTTTTCGTATTGTATCGATATCTATAGCCGAAGATTGGTAATTGGTGGTAATTGGCTTATTAGTATTGTGTAAACTGGGTGGACATCAAATTTGAATACTCATACAAATTTCATATATATACATTTAATATATCGTAAAATACACTACCAAAGTGCTTGTTTTACAAATTCAAATTGATGAACATTATTATCCGGCTATAATAAGGGGAAAGGAACAATTATAATCATATGTAACTATCTGTGATCGACTATTTTAGAAGGAGTTATCGTTGTCTGTCGCTGTCGTTAATGTTTTGACATTGGAGCTTACTATACCAACTAATTATCAAAGTTAATCGCAATTAATATTTGAAATCGTAAGAATTCTAATAAAAACTATAAGAAGGCAAAGAAGTCTATAATATAATATTATAGTAGAATTATTCAGTACTACTTAATACTTTGTATAATAGGAAAATTTAATATGGCGCGGGCTTTTTTGTTGGGACTCGCTGAAGAGGAAAGGCTACAGAGTCTTGAGCGCGTTGAGAGGCGACGCCTGCGCGACTTTTGGGATCCACTGCAGTTGCCAGAGGAAAAGTTTATTGCAAATTTTCGTCTGAATAAGGCTGCATTCCATCAGGTTTACGAAGACCTATGTCCTTATTTACCAGCACCTCGACGAAAAACAGCTGTTTGCAATAAATTGAAAGTAAGTGTATATATTAATTTCTAACAATAAAAGTTAAAGTAAAACTTTTATTGTTAGAAATTAGAAATTGTTAGAAATTTCTAACAATAATTAATATTAATCGCAGTATTCTGAAAAATTATATTTTTGTATGGCTGTTGCAGATCTTGGCCGTTTTAAACTTTTTTGCTAGTGGATCCGACCAGAAGAGTGTGGGTGGCTCTTATTTATACAATATGTCCCAAACAACCTTCAGCAAGTCTTTACATGAGGTCATTGATGCACTCAATGCTCGGGAAGTGCTTCTGAAATACATAAAGCATCCTTCATCCCAACGAGAAAGGGAAATGGTTATGAAAGAGTAAGTTTGAAGAAAGTTACAAATAGTAGGAAATCAATATAAAATCAAGTTGTAATAGGAAACCAATATAAATACATACATAGAGTCATGCCTCTTTCCCATTTCGCTTAGACATCTTTCCACTTGCTACAATCCTCAACACGTCAGTTGCAGGTACTTTTGATGTGTCCTATCCTTAAAATGTCTTTGATCTGATTGTGATATGTTTGTCAACCCTTGACAACTACCATTCGCCTCACAAATCTGTCCTGTCCATAAATCATCCCTTTATCTATCTTTGTGACTACATCTTCTGTCACACAACAAAATTTCATTAATCTTACTTCCACGCTTCTTCTGCAAGACCCGACATTCACTAACATACAGGGGGACCCAGTGCTCCTCTATGTACAGCTAGTCATGCCTTTTTAAATATAACTTGAAATATGGGAAAACCTGAAAAAACATTTCCTTTTCAGCTTTATGGAAAAATTTGGAGTTCCGGGCATTATAGGGTGCATTGATAGCACTCATGTTGCCTTAATCCAGCCCACTTTACGCGAGCAGGCATACCGTAATCAAAATGATTATCACTCTTTAAATGTATTAGTAGTAAGTATTGATTAAAAGTCTGGCAAATATATGCAACAAATCATAATTTAAGTAATGTTGAATAAAGTGTTATTAAATTGATAAATTTTGTTTATTGAATCTTTTTCAGATTTGTGATGCTAACCTTAATATATGGCATGTTGATGCATCATTTGGCGGTGCAGCAGATGATTGCTATGTCTGGGATGAATGTCCCGTTAAGTCAATGCTAGAAGGACTAAATACAGAGCGCTGCTGGCTGTTAGGTGTGTATAGGTATTAAAGTAAAGTAACAGCCTATAAATGTCCCCATGTGCGCCCAAAATTAGAGCTTTTATGGCAATCTATGGGGGAGACTGATGATGAAATATCCCACTGCTGAGAACAGGCCTTTTTGAGAGTAATTTTTTTTTTATTGCAACCTACACAATTTTCTCCACACCCTCGGGTTGAATGGGAGAGAACGCCAAAAGGTATTAAGTCCAAACTCTGTTACCCTTTTAAATAAGTGTTTTAATTTAAATACCAACATAAGGTTGGCTAAATCCAAGGCTTGTTTCAAACGCCTACTCTGGGAGCATTACTTAACAATTAATAGAAATTTCGAATATTTCTGCGTAATGGTTCTTTCATTAAATTTTATATTACTTCTTTTATATATGATCCTTATACATACTTTAAATTCAGAACCTGTCAATATTTATATGCGTATATATATATATATATATGTGTGTGTGTATGGATATGTATCTATTTAGTTACTGTGGATTGATTGTTTCGGATTGTTGTTTTACTAAGCAAATATGTTCTCTGCACAACCCAAAGGTAGACTGGTAGATAATGCCTCTTGGCATTAGGTCCGCCTTTTTGTACACTTTTGTGCAAATAAAGTTTAAATAAATAATAAATAAATACTTGTATTACTATTTAAATCAAAACATTTACCTTATGGTAAGTGCATTCTGCCCATAATAAATGCTGTCACCCAGAACATTTCTGTGTGGCACCACACTGCACTTGTTACCCTGAGATATCAGTTCTTAAGTTTCACATGCCCAGTAATTATACTAGCTTTCAGTGCCATTCAGACAGAAACACAGTCATGTTTGCACACTACTGGGAGTTTTGGGCTGATTTTATTTTTGATTGCTATTGTATCAATTTTAATGCCAAAGTGAATCTTAACATGAACACATTTGTTTCTTTGTAGGTGATTCCGGATATCCCCAAAGCCCTTGGATGATGACACCAATTTTAAATGCTGCTCCAGGAACTCCAGAGAAACACTATACTGATCTTCACTGACGAGTCATGAGCACTGTGAAGCGGTGCATTGGCGCATTGAGGGCTCGTTGGCAATGTTTGCTAGCACACAGGCTACTTTACTACGACCCGGTCACTACTGGGAAGATAGTGAACGCATGCGTTGTTCTGCATAACATTGCTAACGCGTGGAATGTTCCAATGCCCGAACTGCAGCGTGATGACGTCGACAGTGACCAGCTGCTTCAAGTCTCGTCTGAGTCAGCAACAATAGAGGCAACTCCAGACACCGCAAGAGATGCGCTTGTCGAAAGATTATGGACTGTAGAAAGTCCATAATCCGAAAAAGTCCAACAAGCGACGAAGATCTGCTTAATGCATACAGCAAAGTACTGGAATAATTTGCCTGCATCAGTCTTCCCGTCTGATTACAATGTGGGTGTTTGCAAGAGAAGAGTGAAGAGGCTTTTCCTAAGCTAGTGCATTTACCATCATAAACTTCATTACTACTTACCATCAGGTGGGATAATAGTTAAGCGGTAGCTTATAAATATAAAAAAGTGTATTGATGAACAAACACTTAAAACGGTTAAATATGACAATTCAGCAAAGATGTGCCGTGTGATGGGGGCTTAAGAGAATCTACTACCCCATCTCATCCCATGGGTGTCGTTATAGTCGATAGAGGGAAAATAAAATTCAGGAGATGGGCAGCAGCATCTTCCTAGAAGTAGTTCATCTGCATAAACTGCGGTTGGCCAACCCGCCTGCCAAGCATGCAACTATGGCAAAATCCCCCCAAAATGAGAGCTACAAACTTTTGTGGCAATCTATGGAGAAGGCCTTGTTTAGCAGTGGACCAGAAATTGGCTGAAATGATAATGATGAATGAAATACAGCTAGAATTGTTAACACTACCACAAGGAGTTCAATTAATAATTTTAAGTTATGTATTTTTTTTTTTATTATATAAATGAGTGACATGACAACTTGGTGGTAATGGGCTCACCACCCACACACAGAGTGCATTATATTGTTTTGGTGAAACGTGGATTGTGGCAATCATCTGTTTTGCAGTGAGTGCCCAGTCTCTGACTATCCCTTATGGGATAAGGTCGTGATCTTATGTATGTATTTATGTGACATGACAAGCAAAAAATTCACTGTTAAGTGCAAGTTCTGCCCATAACAACGGCTGTGCCACTCATAACGTTTGTGTTGCACTGTGGTTGTCAGCCGGAGACATCGGTTCTCAAGTCTCATATCCCCAGTAATTACACTAGCTATCAGTTCTCTTTAAACTGAAACAGTAATGTTTGCACACTTCTGTCTCGTAGAACTGTGACTGGTGGTACCTATCAGCAGATTTCTCCATATGAGTCCTACCACCAGTATGAACAATAATTTCAAATGTGTCTATTTTGGGGAGTAGGTAATTAAAGAACATTTTGTGAACTTGCAATAACTTTATTATCAAAATATTCTTAAATAAATAACCACTTCACTATCAATATCTGTATAATTATTTTATTAATTAAATTATTAAAATAAATATTACGAGATCAATAATTAAAAATAAAAATCTTACATTTTATAATCAAATTTGATAAAGATGTAATGCTATACTTATGTAATTATCAAGATATATACAATAACATATTGTACAATTAATTGAAACGCAAAAACTTATGCCTTAACTTGTATAGTTACAGGTTTTGGTTTATTAAACTATATTGTTAAATAGATAATATACTTCAAACCTTATTTTACTGTACTTTTTATATGTATTTACATTTAAAAGACATTATCAGTTAGTTAACATTTATTATAAACACTTTACATTTGCAGAAGATATTAATAATAGTAATCTCACTATAGATTTGTTTACTTTACAAACAATAATTGAATTTGAAAAACAATTACAAAAAATAGATTATTAAATTATGTTATGTCATTTATTCATTAATGGAAACAGTCCTAAACTATTTTCCAGTGTCAATTAACTCCAAGTATACAACCGTCAAGCGGCAAGATTCAAAATTTTGATCGTCAGTAAATTGATAGTTGACTTTTTACTGAAGATTTGCTAGACTGTTGGAGACAAAACGAAAAGCACAATTTTGGTCTTGAATGGAATTTTCCAATGACTGTACACTTTTAGAAGCAATTGCTGCATAATAAACTATCAATATTAAACTCCAAATATACACAGAAATTACAAAATTAAATAAAAACACTACTGCAAATTTTCGACTTGGCGCCAAAAGTCATACTAAGTTTGTAGATAATAAAATATAAACAAACAGTGTTCCATTTAACGCAATTTACTTTTATCATTATATACACTTTAAAAATTATGTGACAATATTAATTGTTAAAAACAATTGAAATAAAACTGGGATAAACTAAAAATTATTATTATTTTTCCTGTCAATACATTTAAATCGGTTTTTTATTAACATATTAACCCTTTTAAATGCGTGAATTTTGTTAAAATATTTTTTTAATTATATTAGGAACTATAAAGCAAGTAGCACTGAGCACTTATCGAACTATGCTATGTTTAAGGAATTAGCTGTAAATTAAAAACTGAATAGGAATTTAAAATTCTTTATTTAAAAAAAAGTAAGGTAACAGGCTATAAATGTCCCACTGCTGAGCACATGCACAGCTGGGAAGAATACGCCACGCTGCTCCAATGCGGGTTGACGGACTTCACACGTCTTCGAAATTTCTTATTTCTCAGACATGCAGTTTTCCTCACGATGATTTCCTTCACCGCCGAGCACGTGGTAAGTCAGCACTCAAAATTGCAATTAACATTTTTAGTGGTGCCGGCACCGGGAATCGAACCCAGGTCACTCGTGTACTATGAAATTTAAAGCGAGCGCCTAGCCCCTGAGCTGCCACGGCTCTTATTCTGTATGAAATATATAAAAATAATTATAATCTCTTTTATACCATATGCTTACTCTATATTTGTCAAATATGTATCGCACCTAAATGCAACAATCCGAATTTCAGGGTAACCTATTAAAGCATATTAACTCATCAACTTCCTTAATCCAATGTAACATGTATGCGGGAACATTGGAAGAGAGTTAAAATGCAGTGTCGGAGTTATGGGGACAACCACAATACATCCAGACCCAAACACCAACGATTTGTTTCAACTGTGTCGACAACACAGCCAGATATACTGGTACTAAGCTGCTCGGTTGTTGATTAAGGAGTCGCTTATGACTTGCAACAGGTTAACCATCGTCTCCACTGCGTTTGCTAGCCGTTCCTCTGCTGCAATACGCCTTCTCTCCAGGATATAGGCCCAGCGCGGTATCCCCGTATTACGACCTACTGAAATGTATAAAATTGTACATTTAATAAATATATTATTAGTTATTAAATGTTCACAATTACAAAATGTACTAAGTCATATTTGCTTCATTATTAACGCCGCCCATATCTAGTTGTATTTACTTAGAGAAGAAAAGGCATTATTCACAACTACAAAACAACATACATTACAAACTAAAAAAAACAAGTAACAATACATGGACACATTTTTTATTTATTTACTTATATTCTTTATTGCAAACCTTATATGTAAAAGAAATGACAAGAAAGTAAAAAGAAAATACAAATACACTAAGAGTGAGCAATGGGCGGTCTTATTGATGACAGCAATATTTTCCAGACAAACTCTGGATGGACATGATAATAAGAACAATGAAAAAGTTGATAGCGACGGCGTGGAAAAGAAATAAATAAAATAGATTGCATAAAGAACAAAATACATACATATTATATAATACTCATATAATATATATATAAAAAATTCATATGATTTATGTATATACATTATTAAATAATATAAATAAGAATTGAATAGAGGCTAGTGCGAAAACTAAACTACATTTTAAAAAGACAGATAATGATTTAATACAAGTTTCTACACTGGAACTATTTGTTGGTGTAGAATAGCACCTACTAATTCTATAAGGAATTCTACGGACATCTCTGCCTACCCCTATACTTGAAAATACTGTGATTGTAATGTATGTAGTAACGAAAAGGCTGTCGACTCAGCATAATGCTATAGCAGCATTGCCACTGTTATACTGTCAGTGCCGCAGGTTTGCCAAGCAGTTGTCAGATATTTTATTAATAATGTTGTTAGAGAGAAAATTAAATATATATCTACATCATAACGGAAAAGTCTATAGCAATATATATATATATATATATATATATATATATATACATATATATATATATACATATATAGTATAATATTTATCTTTAATAAAAATTAACTTGAATATTGTAATAGTAAGTACAAAAATAAAATTAGTAAAAAAAAATCAAATTTGTATAAAAATTATTTCATATATACATTCTTCTTGTCACTAACACGGAATTGTATCACTAGTCTACTGTTGAAAATAGACCTCCCCATAGATAGTCACAAAACAGTCACCACCTGTAACCATCGACTTCCCGCAAAAATCTCTAATTTAAAATTGTGGATTCTATCCCGCAAAAAACACCAAATATTGCCTCTCCCTTAGCTTCCTGAGCGGTATTTTATTATATTAATTAATAAATACAAGTATTGAGGATTATCATCATCATTTCAGCCTTTCGCTAGTCCACTGCAACAAAAAGTTTAATTTTGTGAGTAATTTGCCATAGTTGCCATGCTTGCCCTGCAGGTTTGCAACCGCAGTGAATTTTTTCAGAATCCCTCCAAAATGAGAGCTACAGACTTTTGTGGCTAAATCTATGGGGGAGGTCTATGTTCAGCAGTAGACTTGTGATGGGCTGAAACGAGGACAACGACAATGAAAAAATATGATTTACTAACATAGCCTTCGTGATCTGGCTCTGCGAATAGGCTGTCCAGATACCACAGGATGGCCTGAAATACAAATGTATGATTAGTTTGATTTAGCTAATAATTTATGTCATTTTTTGCACAAGTTGCAGAGAAACAATTGCAATATCGAGAAAGGGAATTTTTCTGTGTTTCATATTCAGATTAATGGAAAAACTTCTGATTAATTATTGGTTGTTTTATGCAAATCATATACCTGATGGTAAATGTTTGCCCACAGCAAATGTTATTAAGTCTCATATGCCCTGTAAATACACTAGCTATCAGTACCCTTTAAATAGTGATGTGTATAAATGTTAAAAAAGAAAAAAAAATAAAAAAGAAAAGAAAAACAAAAGAGAAATTTGCATATTAAACATAAAGAATACACCATAAAAGTTTGAAAATAACTATGGATTGAAATTAAAGTTCGTTTTAATTACTAATATATATACCAAAGGTACCCACAGAAATATTATGTGCCATCATATTTTAATTTTAAACCAAAGAAATTGGTATAGAAAATGAAATATGGAATTATCTCCCTTTCAGACACTCAAATGTTCCTAAAGCTAATATACAATTTACTTACTATTTTCTGATGCAATATTAATAGGCAAGTACACTGGAGGTAATTCCTCAGCTGCCTCTGAAGCTGTTAGCGCCAGCACTCTCTTCTCAAACTCATTAAGCGGTATGAGTTTTTTAGAACCACCAATTCCTGACTCACTTCTTCTAGAGTCCGCTGCTTTAGTTTTAGTCTTTGCTTTGAACTCTATCCAGTACTAAGTAGGCAAGTTAACATGCGTCTTAAGTCTCATCACACATATCATAGATTTATTATCATACATGTATAAAGAAATACTAACTAATGACTCACAGAATATAGAGAATTCAACAGTGGCATTTTTAATGTGATTTTTTCTGTTAAAGGATTGATGACACAAGCAAATTGTTGAACTGGTGATACGTGCAACATCTGCCCATAATAATTACCTTATCACACAGAAAGGAGCCGTGTGGTGGTGGCTCGTTAAAAGAATACTACCACTCCATCTCATCCAATGGATCTCGTAAAAGGCGAGTAAGGAATTAAACTGCACTATGCACCCAACAGCGCATAGTGGCGATGGGCTCACCACCTATCACACCAAGTGCATTATATTGTTTTGGTGAAATGTGGATTGTGGCAGTCATCTGTTTTTGCAGTGAGTGCCCAGTCTCTGACTACCCCTTATGGGATACAGTCGTGAACTTATGTATGTATGTGTATGTATCACACAGAAAGGTTCTGGTGGTTCTGGTATTTGTTATAAACATCATTGAACATTCTGTTCCCAATTGTCATATGCTGTATAATTACACTAGCTACCAGTGCCCTTCAAACTGAAAAATATTGATGTTTACACACTACTACTCACAACAGTACAACTTTTTTTTTAATTGCATATAGTGATGAAACAAGCAAAACATTCACCTGATGGTAAGTGCCCGTCTGCCCATAAGAAATGCTGTGCCCAGAAAATTTCTGTGGGACACTACACTGTACCCATCACCCTGAGACATAGGTTCTGATGTCTCACACAGTAATGTTTGCACACTACTGCTTTACAGTAGAATAACTGGCTCTGGGGTGGTACCTACCTAGACAGACCCCTGCATAGGAATCCTACCACCAGTACAACTTTGCACTACCATGGTACCTACCTAAGCGGATTCTTGCATAGGAAACCTAACACCAGTAAATTTCTGAAGCTGTCCCAAAGAAAAAAAATGGTAAAAGAATAAGATATTGGTAGTTATATTATGATCACTAAATAGGTGGCGGCTTAAGAGAATCTACCACCCCATCTCATCCCATGGGTATCGTAAAAGTCGACAGAGGGATAATAAAAACTAGGATATAGGCAGCAAAATCATCCTGGAACATCTGAATAAATAAACTGCGGTTGCCAACACGCCTGCCAAGCGTGGCAACTATGGCAAAATTAAGAGCGACAAACTTTTGTGGCAATCTATGATGGAGGTCTATGTTCAGCAGTGGACTAATTGTGGGCTGTAATGATGATGATGGCGATGAAGTAGGTGTTTACTTACTCTGCGCCATTGGTCAGGGGATTTAGTGAAACCCTCTGCAACTGCATTGAGATTCGTTGCGATCCTTTCCCAGGCTTCGCGTGCAGCCTGGGAAGCCAACGGCCCAGATGTTAAACGACCTGACGCAATATGCCTGTGGTTCTCAGCAAACTCCAGAAGCAATTCCAATTGTCTAGTTGAGATTTTTCTTGTTGCGGGCATCTAAACATTTTTTATGTGTAATCTAATGTAAAGATGAAGTTCATTTTTGTATTAGGGGTTAGCTGAATCTTAAATATTAAGATTAAGACAACAAGAAATGGACAACGACAATGAAAAAATATGATTTACTAACATAGCCTTCGTGATCTGGCTCTGCGAATAGGCTGTCCAGATACCACAGGATGGCCTGAAATACAAATGTATGATTAGTTTGATTTAGCTAATAATTTATTTCATTTTTTGCGCAAGTTGCAGAGAAACAATTGCAATATCGAGAAAGGGAATTTTTCTGTGTTTCATATTCAGATTAATGGAAAAACTTCTGATTAATTATTGGTTGTTTTATGCAAATCATATACCTGATGGTAAATGCAATGTCTGCCCACAGCAAATGTTATTAAGTCTCATATGCCCTGTAAATACACTAGCTATCAGTACCCTTTAAATAGTGATGTGTATAAATGTTAAAAAAGAAAAAAAATAAAAAAGAAAAGAAAATTAAAGAGAAATTTGCATATTAAACATAAAGAATACACCATAAAAGTTTAAAAATAACTATGGATTGAAATTAAAGTTCTTTTTAATTACTAATATATATACCAAAGGTACCCACACAAATATTATGTGCCATCATATTTTAATTTTAAACCAAAGAAATTGGTATAGAAAATGAAATATGGAATTATCTCCCTTTCAGACACTCAAATGTTCCTAAAGCTAATATACAATTTACTTACTATTTTCTGATGCAATATTAATAGGCAAGTACACTGGAGGTAATTCCTCAGCTGCCTCTGAAGCTGTTAGCGCCAGCACTCTCTTCTCAAACTCATTAAGCGGTATGAGTTTTTTAGAACCACCAATTCCTGACTCACTTCTTCTAGAGTCTGCTGCTTTAGTTTTAGTCTTTGCTTTGAACTCTATCCAGTACTAAGTAGGCAAGTTAACATGCGTCTTAAGTCTCATCACACATATCATAGATTTATTATCATACATGTATAAAGAAATACTAACTAATGACTCACAGAATATAGAGAATTCAACAGTGGCATTTTTAATGTGATTTTTTCTGTTAAAGGATTGATGACACAAGCAAATTGTTGAACTGGTGATACATGCAACATCTGCCCATAATAATTACCTACACAGAAAGGAGCCGTGTGGTGGTGGCTCGTTAAAAGAATACTACCACTCCATCTCATCAAGCTCACCTCGGAATTAAACTGCACTATGCACCCAACAGCGCATAGTCGCGATGGGCTCACCACCTATCACACCAAGTGCAATATATTGTTTTGGTAAAACATGGATTGTGGCAGTCACCTGTTTTTGCAGTGAGTGCCCAGTCTCTGACTACCCCTTATGGGATACAGTCGTGATCTTATGTATGTATGTGTATGTATCACACTGAAAGGTTCTGGTATTTGTTATGAACATCATTGAACATTCTGTTCCCAATTGTCATATGCTGTATAATTACACTAGCTACCAGTGCCCTTCAAACTGAAAAATATTGATGTTTACACACTACTACTCACAACAGTACAACTTTTTTTTTAATTGCATATAGTGATGAAACAAGCAAAACATTCACCTGATGGTAAGTGCCCGTCTGCCCATAAGAAATGCTGTGCCCAGAAAATTTCTGTGGGACACTACACTGTACCCATCACCCTGAGACATAGGTTCTGATGTCTCACACAGTAATGTTTGCACACTACTGCTTTACAGTAGAATAACTGGCTCTGGGGTGGTACCTACCTAGACAGACCCCTGCATAGGAATCCTACCACCAGTACAACTTTGCACTACCATGGTACCTACCTAAGCGGATTCTTGCATAGGAAACCTAACACCAGTAAATTTCTGAAGCTGTCCCAAAGAAAAAAAATGGTAAAAGAATAAGATATTGGTAGTTATATTATGATCACTAAATAGGTGGCGGCTTAAGAGAATCTACCACCCCATCTCATCCCATGGGTATCGTAAAAGTCGACAGAGGGATAATAAAAACTAGGATATAGGCAGCAAAATCATCCTGGAACATCTGAATAAATAAACTGCGGTTGCCAACACGCCTGCCAAGCGTGGCAACTATGGCAAAATTAAGAGCGACAAACTTTTGTGGCAATCTATGATGGAGGTCTATGTTCAGCAGTGGACTAATTGTGGGCTGTAATGATGATGATGGCGATGAAGTAGGTGTTTACTTACTCTGCGCCATTGGTCAGGGGATTTAGTGAAACCCTCTGCAACTGCATTGAGATTCGTTGCGATCCTTTCCCAGGCTTCGCGTGCAGCCTGGGAAGCCAACGGCCCAGATGTTAAACGACCTGACGCAATATGCCTGTGGTTCTCAGCAAACTCCAGAAGCAATTCCAATTGTCTAGTTGAGATTTTTCTTGTTGCGGGCATCTAAACATTTTTTATGTGTAATCTAATGTAAAGATGAAGTTCATTTTTGTATTAGGGGTTAGCTGAATCTTAAATATTAAGATTAAGACAACAAGAAATGGACAACGACAATGAAAAAATATGATTTACTAACATAGCCTTCGTGATCTGGCTCTGCGAATAGGCTGTCCAGATACCACAGGATGGCCTGAAATACAAATGTATGATTAGTTTGATTTAGCTAATAATTTATTTCATTTTTTGCGCAAGTTGCAGAGAAACAATTGCAATATCGAGAAAGGGAATTTTTCTGTGTTTCATATTCAGATTAATGGAAAAACTTCTGATTAATTATTGGTTGTTTTATGCAAATCATATACCTGATGGTAAATGCAATGTCTGCCCACAGCAAATGTTATTAAGTCTCATATGCCCTGTAAATACACTAGCTATCAGTACCCTTTAAATAGTGATGTGTATAAATGTTAAAAAAGAAAAAAAATAAAAAAGAAAAGAAAATTAAAGAGAAATTTGCATATTAAACATAAAGAATACACCATAAAAGTTTAAAAATAACTATGGATTGAAATTAAAGTTCTTTTTAATTACTAATATATATACCAAAGGTACCCACACAAATATTATGTGCCATCATATTTTAATTTTAAACCAAAGAAATTGGTATAGAAAATGAAATATGGAATTATCTCCCTTTCAGACACTCAAATGTTCCTAAAGCTAATATACAATTTACTTACTATTTTCTGATGCAATATTAATAGGCAAGTACACTGGAGGTAATTCCTCAGCTGCCTCTGAAGCTGTTAGCGCCAGCACTCTCTTCTCAAACTCATTAAGCGGTATGAGTTTTTTAGAACCACCAATTCCTGACTCACTTCTTCTAGAGTCTGCTGCTTTAGTTTTAGTCTTTGCTTTGAACTCTATCCAGTACTAAGTAGGCAAGTTAACATGCGTCTTAAGTCTCATCACACATATCATAGATTTATTATCATACATGTATAAAGAAATACTAACTAATGACTCACAGAATATAGAGAATTCAACAGTGGCATTTTTAATGTGATTTTTTCTGTTAAAGGATTGATGACACAAGCAAATTGTTGAACTGGTGATACATGCAACATCTGCCCATAATAATTACCTACACAGAAAGGAGCCGTGTGGTGGTGGCTCGTTAAAAGAATACTACCACTCCATCTCATCAAGCTCACCTCGGAATTAAACTGCACTATGCACCCAACAGCGCATAGTCGCGATGGGCTCACCACCTATCACACCAAGTGCAATATATTGTTTTGGTAAAACATGGATTGTGGCAGTCACCTGTTTTTGCAGTGAGTGCCCAGTCTCTGACTACCCCTTATGGGATACAGTCGTGATCTTATGTATGTATGTGTATGTATCACACTGAAAGGTTCTGGTATTTGTTATGAACATCATTGAACATTCTGTTCCCAATTGTCATATGCTGTATAATTACACTAGCTACCAGTGCCCTTCAAACTGAAAAATATTGATGTTTACACACTACTACTCACAACAGTACAACTTTTTTTTATTGCATATAGTGATGAAACAAGCAAAACATTCACCTGATGGTAAGTGCCCGTCTGCCCATAAGAAATGCTGTGCCCAGAAAATTTCTGTGGGACACTACACTGTACCCATCACCCTGAGACATAGGTTCTGATGTCTCACACAGTAATGTTTGCACACTACTGCTTTACAGTAGAATAACTGGCTCTGGGGTGGTACCTACCTAGACAGACCCCTGCATAGGAATCCTACCACCAGTACAACTTTGCACTACCATGGTACCTACCTAAGCGGATTCTTGCATAGGAAACCTAACACCAGTAAATTTCTGAAGCTGTCCCAAAGAAAAAAAATGGTAAAAGAATAAGATATTGGTAGTTATATTATGATCACTAAATAGGTGGCGGCTTAAGAGAATCTACCACCCCATCTCATCCCATGGGTATCGTAAAAGTCGACAGAGGGATAATAAAAACTAGGATATAGGCAGCAAAATCATCCTGGAACATCTGAATAAATAAACTGCGGTTGCCAACACGCCTGCCAAGCGTGGCAACTATGGCAAAATTAAGAGCGACAAACTTTTGTGGCAATCTATGATGGAGGTCTATGTTCAGCAGTGGACTAATTGTGGGCTGTAATGATGATGATGGCGATGAAGTAGGTGTTTACTTACTCTGCGCCATTGGTCAGGGGATTTAGTGAAACCCTCTGCAACTGCATTGAGATTCGTTGCGATCCTTTCCCAGGCTTCGCGTGCAGCCTGGGAAGCCAACGGCCCAGATGTTAAACGACCTGACGCAATATGCCTGTGGTTCTCAGCAAACTCCAGAAGCAATTCCAATTGTCTAGTTGAGATTTTTCTTGTTGCGGGCATCTAAACATTTTTTATGTGTAATCTAATGTAAAGATGAAGTTCATTTTTGTATTAGGGGTTAGCTGAATCTTAAATATTAAGATTAAGACAACAAGAAATGGACAACGACAATGAAAAAATATGATTTACTAACATAGCCTTCGTGATCTGGCTCTGCGAATAGGCTGTCCAGATACCACAGGATGGCCTGAAATACAAATGTATGATTAGTTTGATTTAGCTAATAATTTATTTCATTTTTTGCGCAAGTTGCAGAGAAACAATTGCAATATCGAGAAAGGGAATTTTTCTGTGTTTCATATTCAGATTAATGGAAAAACTTCTGATTAATTATTGGTTGTTTTATGCAAATCATATACCTGATGGTAAATGCAATGTCTGCCCACAGCAAATGTTATTAAGTCTCATATGCCCTGTAAATACACTAGCTATCAGTACCCTTTAAATAGTGATGTGTATAAATGTTAAAAAAGAAAAAAAATAAAAAAGAAAAGAAAATTAAAGAGAAATTTGCATATTAAACATAAAGAATACACCATAAAAGTTTAAAAATAACTATGGATTGAAATTAAAGTTCTTTTTAATTACTAATATATATACCAAAGGTACCCACACAAATATTATGTGCCATCATATTTTAATTTTAAACCAAAGAAATTGGTATAGAAAATGAAATATGGAATTATCTCCCTTTCAGACACTCAAATGTTCCTAAAGCTAATATACAATTTACTTACTATTTTCTGATGCAATATTAATAGGCAAGTACACTGGAGGTAATTCCTCAGCTGCCTCTGAAGCTGTTAGCGCCAGCACTCTCTTCTCAAACTCATTAAGCGGTATGAGTTTTTTAGAACCACCAATTCCTGACTCACTTCTTCTAGAGTCTGCTGCTTTAGTTTTAGTCTTTGCTTTGAACTCTATCCAGTACTAAGTAGGCAAGTTAACATGCGTCTTAAGTCTCATCACACATATCATAGATTTATTATCATACATGTATAAAGAAATACTAACTAATGACTCACAGAATATAGAGAATTCAACAGTGGCATTTTTAATGTGATTTTTTCTGTTAAAGGATTGATGACACAAGCAAATTGTTGAACTGGTGATACATGCAACATCTGCCCATAATAATTACCTACACAGAAAGGAGCCGTGTGGTGGTGGCTCGTTAAAAGAATACTACCACTCCATCTCATCAAGCTCACCTCGGAATTAAACTGCACTATGCACCCAACAGCGCATAGTCGCGATGGGCTCACCACCTATCACACCAAGTGCAATATATTGTTTTGGTAAAACATGGATTGTGGCAGTCACCTGTTTTTGCAGTGAGTGCCCAGTCTCTGACTACCCCTTATGGGATACAGTCGTGATCTTATGTATGTATGTGTATGTATCACACTGAAAGGTTCTGGTATTTGTTATGAACATCATTGAACATTCTGTTCCCAATTGTCATATGCTGTATAATTACACTAGCTACCAGTGCCCTTCAAACTGAAAAATATTGATGTTTACACACTACTACTCACAACAGTACAACTTTTTTTTATTGCATATAGTGATGAAACAAGCAAAACATTCACCTGATGGTAAGTGCCCGTCTGCCCATAAGAAATGCTGTGCCCAGAAAATTTCTGTGGGACACTACACTGTACCCATCACCCTGAGACATAGGTTCTGATGTCTCACACAGTAATGTTTGCACACTACTGCTTTACAGTAGAATAACTGGCTCTGGGGTGGTACCTACCTAGACAGACCCCTGCATAGGAATCCTACCACCAGTACAACTTTGCACTACCATGGTACCTACCTAAGCGGATTCTTGCATAGGAAACCTAACACCAGTAAATTTCTGAAGCTGTCCCAAAGAAAAAAAATGGTAAAAGAATAAGATATTGGTAGATATATTATGATCACTAAATAGGTGGCGGCTTAAGAGAATCTACCACCCCATCTCATCCCATGGGTATCGTAAAAGTCGACAGAGGGATAATAAAAACTAGGATATAGGCAGCAGAATCTTCCTGGAACATCTGAATAAATAAACTGCGGTTGCCAACACGCCTGCCAAGCGTGGCAACTATGGCAAAATTAAGAGCGACAAACTTTTGTGGCAATCTATGATGGAGGTCTATGTTCAGCAGTGGACTAATTGTGGGCTGTAATGATGATGATGGCGATGAAGTAGGTGTTTACTTACTCTGCGCCATTGGTCAGGGGATTTAGTGAAACCCTCTGCAACTGCATTGAGATTCGTTGCGATCCTTTCCCAGGCTTCGCGTGCAGCCTGGGAAGCCAACGGCCCAGATGTTAAACGACCTGACGCAATATGCCTGTGGTTCTCAGCAAACTCCAGAAGCAATTCCAATTGTCTAGTTGAGATTTTTCTTGTTGCGGGCATCTAAACATTTTTTATGTGTAATCTAATGTAAAGATGAAGTTCATTTTTGTATTAGGGGTTAGCTGAATCTTAAATATTAAGATTAAGACAACAAGAAATACTAATAAACTTGAAGTTACCAATAAAAGATACTATGTTCTATTACTAATTCAACGATTCATGACGTTACAATAACTTTTAAATAATTACTTGTCGTTAAACTTACTTTTATTATTTGTTTAAAAAAATATTTGTAACAGTTCTGAGGGAAAAGTCAAAGGTTAGTTGGCGCCAAATCCAAATAATACAAACTCTTATTTTTACTCTACTCTTTGATATAAACAAACAAGTGTCAAACGGTTATATGAAACGCATAAAATTAAATGTCCTAAAATCCTCATAGAGTAAAGTACACATAGAGACATTAAGTTAGACGCTTAATGTCGATAAAAATGCGCCGGTTCCTTTGAGAACCTACTGATATCCACCCAAGATTAACTACAAAATACCAAACGAAACGGTCAGTTGTTATCAAACCTAGTGATAGATAGAAACAGTGCTGCCAACTCTAAAAAATATTTTATCCTAAATCGATGTCTGTGTTGTATGTAAAAAATATGCTAAAATTTTCGGAATTTTTTATAAAATGCCAACACAATACGCCACTTCTCTTTGACTTTGTTTCTGTGTAAGAAAATAACCACAACTTGTGCATCAGTCAGTGTGCTTGCAGTAAAACTTTTGTCGAGTTTTGTTTCGAATGTTGTCTGTTTTGTGTTGTCATTATGTCCAAAGTTGTGTAGTTTTTCAAAAAAGTTACAAAGACCGATGTAATCTATGTGGATAAGCTACAGAGCATGAGAACCACCAATTTAGCGGCACATTTACGAAAAAAGCACGTCATTCTGATTTTAAAACTCAAAAAAACTAGTTTCTGATTAATCCATTAACTTCCATTAATAAATATTTGTTTCATGTCGATGTTTTGATTTAAGATCAGTATCATTTTATTATCAATTGAAAATAATGTTCCTAGTTTAGCAAGAATAGGTAAAACAGACAATTATTAAGGTTCCGTACCTCCTGCCAAATTGCTTTGATTTGATTATATCCTGATTAAAGTACACATATTTAAGTGAAACTTACACAAACGCGAAATGTCACTACATAAAAAGTCACTTTTGGGATTGGGTAAATAAGAAAATTAAAAGAAATCTAATAGTACCGTGAGACGTATCAAATCAAAAGGGCTGGTCGTCTCAAATATATATTTACATAATTTTAAAAAATAAATAGTTTTAAAGTTATTTAAGAGAATAAATAAAAATTGAACATCCCCCTCCCCTTATTTCCGAAACTCCTGTTCCTAAAAATATATAGAAAAGAGTTCTTTGTATCTAGATTACAAAAAAACTTGTAGTCTATGGTCTTAAAATAACATAATAAATTTGTTAATATTTATGCATACAAAGTTACATTGTAACCATTCACATACTACAAAACTCTCCGCGTGAGTTAAACTCACACTAAATTTGTCTGTTTTATAATAAAATGCCAAATTTTTTACCAAATTTTACCGATTTATTCATATTGTTTTTGATACTTTAAGCTATTTCGATACTTTTTAGGAGTTCCGACATCCCTATGGATAATGTTAGCCACATACAAAATATGGGACTTTTGGCGCCAACTCAAAAATGTAGTGGTATTGTTTTTATTAAATTTTGTAATTTCTGTGTATATTTTGACTTTTGATGTTTAATATTAATAGTTTATTATGCAGTGCAAGTGCTTGTGAAATTGTTAAGTAATTGGAAATTTCAAGACCAAAATTGTACTTTGTGTTTTGTCTTCATCAGTCTAGTAAATCTTCATCTCCATTGTCATTGTCATAATTTTACTGTCGATTGAATCGAAGTCATTGTTATAATTTAATTAATACTCGACGTTAGCAAAAATGGCTGGGTTTGGTAGCTAATTGCCGAGACCAAAGACATGTTCGCAGACTTTTGGCGCCAACTCGATAAGTGGCAGTACGGATAAGGGGGTGAAAAGTGATGCACGGGTCAATTTATAATACTTATATTGATTAGAGTAAAAAACTAGTATTATTGGCTAAGTTTCTATATAGTAGAATATTCATTTTATGTAAAGCTAATAGAAATTTGACGTAATGTTGGTTGTGAATTCCTAAAATATGACTAAGTCTCTTATAAAGATTATTTTATGCCCTCTAAAACTTTATTAAAAAGAGGTTTCAATAAGCTTTTCTTTACTAATTATTATTTTATAAGATTGCGTAACTATTAAAGTAGCTGTATAATGGCAGGTAAAGTGTAATTTCTTTGATTCGCATATATTTAATATTTTTTTTAGCTTATTGCAATTTTTATATTTTGGTGACAATCGCTATGGAATATGTGTAAATAGAAACGATTGCGGGGTTAATAGGAACGACATTAAATTAATTAAGGGCGGCAGTATAATCTTTTGGGACGACAAAGCGTATATAGGGACAGGGGTGTAATTTATGTCGATGAACATCGTGGCACGTACCCGTAACAAATTTTATAAATAAAAAATATGATGAAATGTCATATCATTTACACTTAGAGTGTTTAAAATACATATAGATATGTTCCGAGTGGGGATATCCACTTGATGGATTTAAAGTAAGGGTTCTGGTAATAGGAATGGAAGTAGAAAAAATAAAAATGTTATGGCAGACCCAGATTTTCGCAACAGTTTTTTTTTAAAGACAGGAATAAAGTTTTTACAATAATTTGTGAAAACGAATTAAAAAACCGTATTCCGATGAATTAAAAGGGAATTTTACGGAGATAACATGTCTGATTGAATTCTTCATTCTCTATTCTGATTCTTTATGCAATATTTATGTGTTTTTCTATATCCAACAACGATTTAACACTGATTAGAAACTTATTAGTAAAACTTTATTAGAAAAAAAGTTTTTAGTTATCTTCATATTTTTTACCAATTATTATTTTATACGATACCTCAGTGTAGTTTAGTTTTATAAGTAACTTTCAAATAAGCTTAACTGTGACAATCTAGAGTATAATTTCTTTGTTTTGTATATATTTCAAATGTTTTTTGTACATAATGCAATTTTCATATTTTTCTGGGACAATCGGGACGGAACACGCGTAAATAGAAACGACTTTAAATTAATTAGAGATTTAAATGAAACTAATTTTACTACGGATTTTAAAGCGTTTAATGTTACTATTTATAAACCGACGTTTCGAGTGCTTTACAGCACCCATGGTCACGGGTGGACTGAGGTGACAGATGGCATAGTTAACCCGGAGTACCTTCAGCTTTTAATTATTATTCTTGGTCCGATCTACGCAGAAAGAGCTAACTATCAACTCTGATGTAATGGTTGGGATGATCCAGAACATGGCGAAAAGTGGGCGACGGGTGTAGTCAATGTTTTGTCGGCTCGGTTGGCGCAGTGGCTAAGCCCTTGGCTTCTGCGCCGCCGGTCGCGGGTTTGATTCCCGCACGGGACAAATATTTGTATGGCCTACATATATATGGGTGTTTGTGCATGTGGAATTTATGTCTGTAAAACGCACCCACGAAACAGGAGAAATTCTACTGTGGGGTTTCGTTTTAAAAAAAAAAATGCCTACCCCTTATATGGGAAGAAACTGTGACTTTACGCTAAAGTCTTGCTTTTCAAGGATTTTTTTTATTAGTATTATAAGTACCATTACATAGTACACAGTACATTGCCTTACATTCGGGGTATGCCACATGAAAATAATATAAGATATGAATTAAATTTATTATGGAATAATATAATATGTAACAATAATTTAAATTTGACATGTAATTCTAATAATGACAAATTCCATTTAATTGACATAAATAATTTATTCAGAAATATTTTAACTAATGATAGGTATTACCTATCCAAATATATATGAAGACTGGTAGCAAATGCGCTATATTATTGTTTATTTTTGAATACAGCCAAGAATTTGGCTATAAATACATCTGCTTTTATTGAGCAGTCTCATTGTTTGACATTAAATTTGGAATCAGTTCCAAATAATTTAAATTAAGTAAGAAGACAATAGAGGAAATCTCTAGCAATAATTTTGACATTAATAAATTAAGACAGTCATATGTAAATAATTGTACCACTTTAGAAAGTCTTAATAATAAAGATTGTATCCACCTGGTGCATCAAAATATACAGGGAATTTTAGGCAAAGAATTAGAAATTGAATTATTTTTAAATAGCAATCATATTCATATTATGTGTATAACTGAACATTGGCTTAAAGATTATAATGTAATGTTTAATTTTAGTAACCACCAGGTGGTTAGTTCTTTCAATAGAGAAAAAGTTTTACGTGGTGGCTCTTTAATACTAGTAAATAAATCATTGCGATTCAAAGAACGTAAAGATATCGTGAGCCTCTCTGTTGAGAGAACTATAGAAATGGCCTGTGTTGAGCTTGAGCACCTCATAGTTGTCAGCGTTTACAGACCCCCATGTGCTTCATATGATGATTTTGAAAAAAATATGGAAGAAGTTTTAATTAAACTTAATAAACAGAACAAACCTGTTGTCATATGCGGAGACTTTAACATCAACCTCCTAGAAGCTTCTTCCATCACTGTTAAATTTATTTCTTTGTTGCAATCATTCAATTTAGTTAACATGTTTTTAGAACCAACGCGTATTACTGGATCTAGTGCAACTTGTATAGACAATATTTTTACAGATGTTAAGCCTTTGCACCGATCCATAATTCACAAAATAAGTTCTGATCATTCCGGACAGTTAATATCGTTACCTTACATATTATGTAAAAAAACAAATAATAAAAAAATTGTGTTTGTTCCTGTAAATAAGTATCGTTTGGAGAAGTTTAGAAGTAACGTTAATAAAAAACTACTATTACTTCCTTATAATAATAATACTGACTATTTATATGAAGTATTGTTTAACCTGCTGAGCAAGGAATTTGATTCTATTTTTACTTCTAAAACTATCTCCTTGAATAGTCGCAAGACGTTTAATGAATGGGCGACAGTAGGAATCCACAGAAGTAGGCAAAGATTGTATGAACTTTACAATGAAAGATCATACAATCATAGTAACACATTTAAGGAATATGTTAAAAATTATTCAAAATTATTTAAAAAAGTATGCTCTGAAGCCAAGTCATTACACTTGAGCAATAAAATAAAGAAAGCATCAGATAAAATTAAAATGACTTGGAGTATTATTAATAGTGAAACCGGGAAAGTCAAGGACCGAAACCACGATTACAAAATTAATTTTAACAATAAGCTAGTGACATCTGATCAAGATGTTGCTACAGCCTTTGAAAAGTTTTTTAGTGATATTCCAATTTCCATAACCAAGCCATTAAATTCTTCTCCTACTGCCGCTGAGACATTACTCAAACAAAATGTAACTTCTTGTACAAAAGATTTTAAATTCGATATGGTAGATGGAAATGACATTCTTAATACTTTTAAAAGTATTGATTGTAAGAGAACCGCGGATCTATGGGGTATGTCCGTGGAAGTTAGTGCGTCTATTATAGATATAATTGCACCTCAATTAGCCATAATTTTTAATTCCGGTATTGCATTTGGTGTGTTTCCTGATTTGATGAAACATAGTAAAATCATACCTTTATTTAAATCTGGTAGTACATCGGACCCTGCTAACTTTAGACCTATTTCTGTACTACCAACATTAAGTAAAATTTTTGAAAAAATTATACTTAATCAAATGTTAAAACATTTCAATTTAAATAAATTGTTTCACAAAAACCAATTTGGCTTTACGAGGGGTCGTTCTACAACCGATGCAGGTGTTGAACTTATTAAGAATATATTCGAAGCCTGGGAGAGTTCGCGGGATGCCTTGGGTGTTTTCTGTGATCTTTCTAAGGCCTTCGATTGCGTTGATCATGAAACACTTATCAGGAAACTACATCACTACGGTGTAAGAAATTCTGCACTTCAACTTCTAATTTCATATTTGAGTAATAGAACGCAGACAGTAGTTATCAATAGCAGGAGTTCTTCCGGATCAGCAGTATCTATGGGTGTCCCGCAGGGTTCGATTCTCGGCCCATTTCTATTTCTTATTTACATTAATGACTTACCTTACCTAGTAGGGGACAACCATGATATAGTGTTATTTGCTGATGATACATCTTTGATTTTTAAGATAAAACGTCAACTTTTATTATATGACGAGGTGAATAATGCTATTTCAAAATTAGTACATTGGTTTAATGTTAATAATTTGCTTTTAAACGGCAATAAAACAAAATGTATTAAATTCACAACACCAAATGTTAAACAATTAGATGTAAATGTGCTTGTGAGTGGGGAAGAGTTGAGCCTTGTGGATACTGCTGTCTTTCTTGGAATAACTCTTGACGCAAAACTTCAATGGAGCCCCCATATATCTAAACTAGCAAGTAGACTTAGCTCTGCAGCTTATGCTGTAAAAAAAATTAGGAATTTGACTAACGTTGAAACTGCTAGATTGGTTTATTTTAGTTATTTTCATAGCATAATGTCTTATGGTATTTTGCTATGGGGAAATGCAACTGATGTTGAAGTGATTTTTGTTTTGCAAAAGAGGGCCGTAAGAGCTATTTATAATCTTGGCTCTAAAGTGTCTCTTAGGGATAAATTTAAAGAAATTAATATCTTAACCTTGGCCTCTCAATATATATTTGAAAACGTTTTGTATGTACACAAGAACATAAACCAGTTCACTAAAAAAAGTGATGTTCATAATGTGAATACCAGGAACAAGCACAAATTAATTATGCCAGTTACCCGACTTCACAGAGTCAGTAACTCTTTTATGGGGCAATGTATACGTTTTTACAACAAAATCCCAGAAAGTGCTAAAAGTCTTTCAATCAAAAAGTTTAAATTTTATATTAAACAAAGACTTCATAAAAAGGGTTATTATAATATTAAAGAATACATAGATGATGATAACCCCTGGGAATGAGGTGATCGCCGCCAAGCCATTTCTACATCTTTATAATACAGCTATTGTAATACAGTTATTGTACATTATTTTAAAAATGACTAAAAAAAAAAAAAGCCCGCTGGGTTTCTTACTGGTTCTTCCCAGGACAGAGGCATTTTTGCGAACCAGTGTAGCTTAAAAAAAAAATGACTTTCAATAAGTACTATGTAAATAGTCTATATTGAATAAAAATTTATTCTATTCTATTCTATTCTATTCTACCGCATCATCATTCGTCGTCATCATCATCACTTCAGCCTATCACAAGTCTACAGCTGAACCTGGCCTCCCCCATAGATTGCCACCAAACACATAAGTTTGTAGCTTGGGGAGATTTTGCCATAGTTGCCACGCTTGGCAGCCGGGTTGGCAACTGCAGATTATTTATTCAAATGTTTCAGAAAGATGCTGCTGCCCATCGTTTGGTTTTAACTTTCCCTTCCGTCGACTTTTACGACACCCACGAGACAAGATAGGGTGGTAGATTCTCTTAAGCCGCCACCACGCAAGTACATAAATACATTTAAAACCTTTTCACTAAAAAAAAAAACCACTCTTCTCTAATTTAACACTTAAATATAAAAATAATATTTTATATATGGAGTTGTTGTTTTTGGAATTTTGCCATTTTTAACAGGTGAGGCAGAAATCGCTGTAACCCCGTTACGAACAAAACGACTTCAGTTATTCGAGCCAAAAAAAAATCAGAGACAATAATATGGGTGTTATGTTCAAAGACTTTATAGTCTAACTGTCAACATGCTTTGTTTGTGACTGTGTGATCTTCAAAAAGGGAAAGTCAGATAAAACGTTCAAATACACTGCTTTTGACGTAAGTTGCTTTAATTTGGGTCGTTTAATCTTTACGATAATTATTTTAATGTTTCGAATAATAAAATACTAGCTAAGGTCGGCGACTACGTCCGCGTGGATTTAAGGTTTGGCAGACATCGGACGGGGCGGGACGGCGACGCGACGCTGGCGCGACGTGAGCAGTTTTTTATTTAGGACTGATGGTCACTGTTACCGAAGTCTTTCACAGCTTCGCCGGATTGAAAGGTGGCCTAGCGCTGAGAGCGCTTAGCCGAAACCTTTATTTATGGATGACTGCCACAAGGGCCCCCAAGAGGGGACCTCGGCTTGGACCGTCATCCTGTTCGCGAGAGTAACTGACTCGAGGGTGCCCAAGGAGGCCAGCCTCGGCTCAGGTCAGTTACTTCCGTCGGGAACGTGAGCAGATGCGATGCACTAATTTGAAGATGTGTCACCGTGTGGTGGCGGCTCGTTAAAAGAATACTACCTCTCTATCTCATCCAATGGATCTCGTAAAAGGCGAGTAAGGAATTAAACTGCACTGTGCACCCAACAGCGCATGGTGGCGAAGGGCTCACCACCTACTCGTATCAAACCAAGTGCTTTATATTGTTTTGGTGAAACGTGGATTGTGGCAGTCATCTGTTTTTCCAGTGAGTGCCCAGTCTCTGACTACCCCTTATGGGATACAGTCGTGATCTTATGTATGTTGTGACACGCTATTACGTTACAAAAATGGACAACTAAACGGGACGGCCGACGCGACGCTTGATACGACCGGAATACAAGTCGCGTCGCCGTCCCGCCCCGTCCACTGTCTGACCTAACCTTTAGGTTTTTTTAAATACCGTGGGAACTATTTAGTTTTACGGAATAAAAAGTGTCCTATGTTCGTCTTCAGGATACTATATCTCAGGATCTCTATGCCAACTTCCGTCAAGAACGGTTCAACGGTTGAGCCGTGAAAAAGGTAACAAATAGACAGAAGTACAGAAAGAGTAACTTTCGTATTTATAAGTATAGATGTAATAACAGGTGTCCGGCAGAGTAGCACCTACCTCTTTCCTACCGAGAGGTCGTAAGAGGCGACTGAGGAATACCTCAGTCGACCAATAGTACAGGACAGCCTTTATTTGTGCAGAATAACACCATTAATACACTTTATAGCTTTTTGAGCCGTGGTAGCTCAGGGGGCTAGGGGCTCGCTTCAAATTTCATACTACGCGAGTGACCTGGGTTCGATTCCCGTAGCAAGCACCACTAAAATAGTTGATTGCAATTTTAAGTGCTGATTTACCACGTGCTCGGAGGTGAAGGAAATCATCGTGAGGAAACCTGCATGTCTGAGAAATAAAAAATATTTCGAAGACATGTGCAGTCCGCCAACCCGCATCGGAGCAGCGTGGCGGATTCTTCCTAGCTCCAAAACCCTCTCAGAAATGAGATGAGGCCTGTGCTCAGCAGTGGGACATTTATAGGCTGAAACTTTACTTTTTTTTACTTTTGCACTTTATAGAATCAGGCGTTACTTTTCGGAAATCCATTATAATGAAGGAAAGAAAGTTAACTTGCTAAGGTCCGCATGTAAAATATAAAATGGCGTGTATTACCTAGTTTTTGAAGAGCACCGCCCGCCCTCCCTCAGTAGCGTGCACAAGTAAACTAACACCGCCACCAGATGAAGTGCGTGTTGAAACATTGTGGGTCTTCAGCAAACTAACTTCTTATCCTTCACTAACACCATAATATTCACTGTCATGCAAGTTTAGATGTTTTTCTTCACCACCAACCTTAAGGTAAACCAAACCATTAGACTACAGTTAATAATTTTGCGATAGATGTCCGGCAGAGTAGAATACCACCTACCTCTTACCTACCGAAGTCTCGTAAGAGACGACTAAGGTATTGTACGGACATCTTTTATTAGTGCATAATAACACCATAATATGCAATGCTGTCACTATACTGCCCGTGGTAAATCAATGGGAAGTAAGAATTATTTCACACGTACCAAAATGGCGCCGTCTCGTTTCCCGCGGGGTCGAAAAGTTGGCTACGGCTCGTATGGGAGAAAGGCGTGACTTTATGTATGTATTAAACGTTAGTTACGAAATATCAGACTGCGATTATACATTATTACGAGGTTTAGTTCGGAATGAGGGTATATTAACAGTTGTCAAACTTAAAAAAAAAAAAAGTAAAGTTTCAGCCTATAAATGTCCCACTACTGAGCACAGGCCTCCTCTAATTTCTGAGAGGGTTTTGGAGCTAGGAGGAATCCGCCACGCCGCTCCAATGCGGGTTGGCGGACTTCACATGTCTTCGAAACATTTTTTATTCCTCAGACATGCAGGTTTCCTCACGATGTTTTCCTTCACCGCCGAGCACGTGGTAAATCAGCACTTAAAATTGCAATTAACAATTTTAGTGGTGCCGGCGCCGGGAATCGAACCCAGGTCACTCGCGTACTATGAAATTTAAAGCGAGCGCCTAGCCCCTGAGCTACCACGGCTCTAACTCAAACTTAACTTGGCGGTAATCTTCCTAATCGCAATCTAACAGCCATTACTTGAAAATAAGTGCCCTGTTGGATTGTTAATCTAGTCGAGAGCCGGAAGCTCAGGGGCCGGGCTTTGAAATTTCAAAGTACGTCAATGAACTGGGTTCGATCTCAGATGACGGCTCCACTGAAATTATAAACATACATAAGGTCACGCCTTGTTCCCATATAAGAGGTAGGCAGAGGCCACTCACATAGCCGACTTTTCGCCGTGATGGGTGGCCATCAACCAACCACGTCGCCGCCATTTTGGTACAAGTCAAAAATTCTTACTCCCCATTGTGTTCCCACGGGCAGTATAGTCACAGCATTGCATATTATGGTGTTATTCTGCACGACTAAAGGCTGTCCGTACAATACCTTAGTCGCCTCTTACGACACCTCGGTAGGAAAGAGGTAGGTGCTATTCTACTCTGCCGGACACCTATCGGAGAATTATTAACTGTAGTTTAATGATTTGGTTTACCTCGAGGTTGGTGGTGAAGAAAAACATCGAAACTTGCATGTCTGAAAAAAAAGCAACAATGAAGGGAAGGAAGCTAATTTGCTAAGATCTGCTTACAAAATTACTCCCTTTCCTGAATCATAATGGATTGTAAAGTAACGCATGATTCTATTATCGATATGAAATATGTAACAGATACTTTATTTATGACATGTAAAGTTTTTTTTTTAATTACTCTTTAATGTAAAAGGCGGAGTCGAATAGGCTGCCGCCAGCAGTTTTTCCGGACCGATACGACTTAGGGACCTTCAAGAAAAGAACCTACTCCTTCCTCAAAGGCCGCCAACGTATTCGGAATTCCCCTGGTATTGCGGATGTTCATAGGCGGCGGTGATCACTTACTTATCAGGTCAGCCGCTTGCTCATTTGTCCCCTCTCCTATAAAAAAAAATGCGGACATAATGCCTTTCGCTGTTTGGTGGTGGTGGTAGAATTCTTATGCAGGAATCCGTCTAGGTAGGTACCACCGCAGGGCCGGTTATTCTGCCAGTCTAGGGCACTAAGAGTTAGTGTAATCACTGGGCATATTGAGACTTAAGGACCGACGTTTCAGGGAGATGAGCGCAGTGTGGTGTCACACCGAAATATTCTTTGTGACACAGCATTGCTATGAGCGGACGTTGCATTTACTATCAGATGAATGTTTTGCTCGTCTATTTCCATTAAGAAACCTGCAATAGGGTAGTGTTGCGGACTCTCTTCGTGGTCAAAACCCTCTTTAAAATGAGAGGCGGCCCTCGCTCAGCAGCGGGATATTTATAAGCCCTTACTCTCATAGCCGTGTGGTAGCCGGCTTAAGAGAATCTACCACCCAGGAGATTGGCGGTAGCATCTTCTTGGAACACCTGAATAAATAAACCGCAGTTGTCTACCCGCCTGCGAAGCCACTATGGGAAAGTCCCCCCAAAATTAGAGCCATAAACTTTTGTGGCAATCTATGGAGGAGGCCTATGTTCAGCAGTGCGCAGTATTATAGAAAATGGGTAGGTCTGCCAAAAATATACAACAATAGTCGCAATCACTCTTAATTTCGAGACTAATTATTTAATTACAATGGATTATATAGATTGAACAGGGTAACGCTCTGTCTAAGATCTTTTGCCCATCTCTTGCCCTTATTCTAGAATAAATGCGTATTTATAGATAAAATGAGAGTAGTAGAGGAACTGATTCCTCTTTACATTGTGGTAGGGGTCAGTCAATACCATGCTTGTACTAGCCATTAAGATTTAAAGTTTATTTGATACATTAATTGGTAAAATATTAACAGCATTATATTATCAATGTCATTATTATTTTGCATACAAGATTATTTAGCATGTGGTTAGTGTAATAATTAATAACAATAGCGGAGGGACTGGCAGGGGCTAAGCAATACAATGCAATTGTACGAGTACAAACCATTATGATTAAGTTTTATTATTCAATAATTGACAATGATAGTGTTTATTACCGTAATTATTTATAATGTAATTAATATATACGACTATTTAGATTTGTGGTGCGTGGAAACAATAGTGATAGGCTAGACTGAAATGATGACTCTACGTGTACAAAACTAAAGTGATGTAATTTTTTTAAGTTCCGCCGCGCTCATCACAAAAAATGGGTGATAGTAATTATTTGCGATGACGACGTTCTGCTGGAAGATTATTTCACCCGCGGCGACAACTTCGATAATTGTTATGTCGGAAGCTGGCCCTATCCTACCGGCACACGATGTAACGCTCATGCGATAAGATCAAAGGTAGGCTAGAATGCAGTGTCAGAGACTGTGACGATCATAACACTATCAGACTCGGAAACTGACAATTTGTGTTTTTGCACAAATGTTGGCTCCAGCTGGGATTCGAAACCAGGACCCGCAGCGTTGCGGTCACGTACTCCCACTAGGCCGCGCGATCGTCGATCGTGAAAGCATCTTTGATTATATTATATTATGGACTAGGTGAGCCCCGCGGCTACACCCGTGAAAAAACAGTCAACTACATGATTGCGCCGTGCTACATGGTACCTCGCTGACATTCACAGTTCGGCCCCTCTCGGCCATGTTCGGTTCTCAGCGTGACTCCTTAAGGTCACAGCATTAAGTATTATATATATACCCCCCAAAATGAGAGCTTCAAACTTTTGTGGCAATCTATGGGGGAGGCCTATGTTCAGCAGTGGACTAGTGATAGGCTGAAAAAAAGAAGAAGATTAAGCATTATAGCAAATTTATATTCACATCTCCCGAACCCAGCAAGATATCAAAATGCAACGTACACGAAAATATCAGTTCAAGTTTTTTTTATTTTTATTTGGGAAACATACAATATTTATAATACAGAAAATAACAACCGTGTGGTGGCGGCTCGTTAAAAGATTAATACCACTCCATCTCATCCAATGGATCTCGTAAAAGGCGAGAAAGGAATTAAACTGCACAGTGCATCCAGCAGCGCATGGTGGCGATGGGCTCACCACCTATCACACCAAGTGCATTATATTGTTTTGGTGAAACGTGGATTGTGGCAGTCATCTGTTTTTGCAGTGAGTGCCCCGTCTCTGACTACCCCTTATGGGATACAGTCGTGATCTTATGTATGTAAAATAACAAATTCATAATAAAAAAACCATACTTCAGTTAAGTTTCCACTAAATTGCTAATACATAAAGAAAGAAAAAATGCAGGTTTTAATTGGAGCATACCACACAACACAAGAACCTATGTCTCAGGATGATGGGCACAGTGTGGTGTCACACAGAAATTTTCTGGGTGACACAGCATTTGTTATAGGCAGACGTTGCACTTACCATCAGGTGAATGTTTTGCTCGTTTCATCACATTCTGCAATAAAAAAAAAAAGAAAATTTCAAACATACATACAAACGGTAAAACGATAATTTATGATTAGGTATCGTATAAATCGTTTTAACTTTTAGGTATAAATATATGTTCATCAGACTACTACTACGATCGATTCATAAAAATTTAACGAGATTTATATGCTTGTTAAAAGGATATAACCTAAACACAATTCATAAATGTTTAAAATCACTAAAACGCTCCATAAATGTTAAATAACGATTTAAGTTATAGACGGGTTGATTGTGCTATAAAGTTTTATTAAGGAAAACCGTTTTTGCAGACGTATCATTTGTGTAGAATAACTATTTTTCACGAATACTAACTAAAATACAACGCAGGTTACTCCTTCCGGAAAATGTAACTAACGGGTTAGTTATATTTTTCTTTCGAATTATACGCGCAATTGTTGTCACTTCCAGAAACTACTTCATTATACTACTCAATATAAATAGTTCACAAAATCACTTCAAAAAGCGCCTTCGATCGATCAAAACATAAAAATAAAGACAAAAAAAGGAAAGAAAGTTAATTTGATAAGATCCGCATAAAAATTTTAAAACGGTGTGTATTACCTAGTTTTTGAAGAGCACCGCCCTAACTATATTAAATTGGCTAGCACGGCCGAACAGGCAAGACTATCTATTTTCTATTAATGAAGACAAAGCCCACGAACTCCGATTAAATGAAAAATAATTAAATCTTATGCCCTCGACATAAAGTAGCATTTCCTCGCGTTGACACGGCTGACGTGATGCTAATCGAAATGAGCGCGTTGTGCGCTCTTTTTTTGAGGAAGTCGCCGATTGGGTTGTTTTTTTATCAATGTTAATAAATAAATTATATACGAGCAGATGACAGGTATAATTCTTATAATTAGTGTCATTGACACGTTTGTATTACTTAAGGAAAGTTAATTTACTAAGATCCGCATGCAAAATTTAAAATGGTGTGTATTACCTAGTTTTTGAAGAGCACCGCCCGCCCTCCCTCAACAGCGTGCACGAGCAAACCAATACCGCCACCGGGAGCGATCTTACTGTCAATACATACGTATCACTTGAAAATGCCTCATTTTGAGCTGAAACACGTGTCGTGTTCTCGACTTCATACTCTCTTCAATCATTCTCGACTTCGTGAATTGCCTAGTGGTGGTGTTGTAGCGGTGGAGGGTATCTGATGGCGGCTCCCGGTGGCGGTATTGGTTTGCTTGTGCAGGCTTTTGAGGGAGGGTGGGCGGTGCTCTTCAAAAACTAGGTAATACACACCATTTTCAATTTTGCATGCGGATCTTAGCAAATTAACTTTCTTTCCTTTATTATAATGGCCTTTCGCAAAGTAACGCCTGATTCTATTAACTACATATATTTTTTTAATTTGATAAAGTGACGAAACGAGCAAAACGTTCACCTGATGGTAAGCGCAACGCCTGCCCACAACAAATGCTGTGTCACCCAGAACATTTATGTGTGACACTACACTGCGCCCGTCACCTTGAGACAGTTCTTAAGTCTCATATGCCCAGTGATTACGCTAGCTCACAGTGCCCTTCAAACCGAAACACAATAATGTTTTCACACTAATACTTCACGGCAGAATAACTGGCCCTGGGGTGGTACCTACCTAGACAGATTCCTGCATAGGAACCCTACCACCAGTAATGTTAATGAACATTAATTTAAATCAATATGCTCAGATAATGAATTAAAACATAAAAAAAGTAAAGTTTCAGCCTATAAATGTCCCACTACTGAGCACAGGCCTCTTCTCATTTCTGAGAGGGTTTTGGAGCTAGGAAGAATCCGCCACGCTGCTCCAATGCGGGTTGGCGGACTTCACATGTCTTCGAAAATATTTTTTATTCCTCAGACATGCAGGTATCCTCACGATGTTTTCCTTCACCGACGAGCACGTGGTAAATCAGCACTTAAAATTGCAATTAACAATTTTAGTGGTGCCGGCACCGGGGATCGAACCCAGGTTACTCGCGTACTATGAAATTTAAAGCGAGCGCCTAGCCCCTGAGCTACCACGGCTTACTGTATCTAAAACATACTTTACAGCAAACATATAAATCATAGCGTGTCCGAAGCTTGCGGTTAGTGAAGTTGATTGCGTAATTATCATTGCATAGATCAGATAGGTATGAGATTAATTGCCGCAGTGCAAAATTGTGACCTAATCTGTTGCGAACATTTTTTACTTAGTTTCGCAACATGCTGTTAAAAAAAATTAAAAAAGTAACTTACTCGTGGTAAAGTAACAGCCTATAAATATTACTGGTGGTAGGATTCCTATGCAGGAATCCGTCTAGGTAGGTACCACCCCAGGGCCAGTTATTCTGCCGTGAAACAGAAGTGTGCAAACATTACTGTGTTTCGGTTTCAAGGGCACTGTGAGCTAGCGTAATCACTGGGCATATGAGACTTAAGAATTTATGTCTCCGGGCGATGGACACAGTGTGGTGTCACACAGAAATTTTCTGGGTGACACAGCAACTGTTGTGGGCGGACGTCACACTTACCATCAGGTTAACGTTTTGCTCGTTTCACGTCTAAATCCATCAAAAAAAATCACACTGAAGTACTGAGTACAGGCCTCCTCTCGCTGATTTTGGAGCCGGAAAGTCCGCAAGTCTGCTCATATGCGGGTTGGCGGACTTTATATGTCTTCGAAATATTTTTATTCCTCCTTACGATGAGCACGTAAGCACTTTACCGCTGTGCACGTGGTAAAGCACTCAAAATTGCAGAACAATTTTAGAGGTGCCGGCATCCAGGATCGAACTCAGGTCACTCGTGTACTATTTTAAGGCGAGCGTCCGGGCCCTGAGTCATCACTGCTGAATAAAATTTTCAGGTTTAGTCGTGTTTAATAACCTTATGTTTCTGACCTTTCGAGCGCTTTGCGGCACCTGCGGTCATGTGGGAGCGATGTGTTCGACGTCCTGATATTGTAATTGATACGGGCTGTCCTTTAGAATTCAATTATTGGTTTTGATCCGTCTGACACCTTTAAGTGATTTGCGGCAATGTACGGGGGAGCTCCTAACTAAAACGTCTAACACTAGAAAGTAAAGTAATGTATGCCTATAAAATGAGATGAATGAAACAAATTGTTGGATAAGTGACAATAATGGAAGGTTTAGCAAATTGATAATTTATTATCATAATTTAATTTATACATTTTAAGAACTGTGCATTTTTTATTGTGCTTATAATTTCAAATCGATGAACGATTATAGGCCAACTAAGTAGTTTTATTATTTTACTCTACGTTTGTCCATATATTTCTAATGCTGAAGTTAATAAGTGAAGGAGCTTACAAAGTATTAAATTGTTTTGTGTCAGATGAGCATGGCGGTGCCCATACAGTCGTCCGAGTTTCCTTCTGTTCTGGGCCGAACTGAAAACCGGTGCTGTGATGTTACCGTCGCGGCTGAATTCGGCCCACTTTGCGATTATATGCTACAGCACAAATATTTTGGTAATAGGTATATTTTTTTACCTAATGACTAAGACATTTTTTGTTTTCTTTTTATTTTTATTTATTTTTTGTTCCTAGTTTGTGCTGTATGTTTTTTAATCGTGAATAAATGTATTACTTAATTGAATGTCTGTTGAGCACAGGCCTCCCAGTGTTCTCCAAGTGTCCGCCACTCCTGAATAGGGACGGCTGCTACCTACACGGAATCCTGCTTAGGGATCCTACCACCAGTAAAATCTGTCTCAGTATCGTCGAACAATTACTGTAGATGCTCAATGAACTGGCTATGTGGTATTATAGTTAATCAATTTCGTAAAGGAATTGGTGGCCGAAATTAGATTCGATTTATGTTCCCGAACACTATTTGTAACGATGAAGATTTTATCAACATAATAGACGTTGGTGATCCTAATACATTCCGTTAAAATTGACACATTTTCCCTAGAAGTGACTTAACGAAGTATACGATTTTGTTACAATGCCTCACGCTAGCAGGTCTCTTGTATCGCTGAAGTAAGTATCCGATGAAGCTGTAAAAGCCGAGAAGGCTAACAGCAATTACATCACCGAAAATATATATCGCTGAAGTCTTGGGCGAGTTATTCTGCCGTGAAGCAGTAATGTGAAACATTACTGTGTTTCGGTTTGAAGGGCACTGAGAGCTAGCGCAATCACTGGACTGATGGGCGCAGTGTGTTGTCACACATAAATTTTCTGGGTGTCACAGCATTAGTTATGGGCAGACGTTGCACTTACCATCAGGTGAACGTTCTGCTCGTTCCGTCACTTTTATCAAATAATAAAAAAAAACTAACCCACGGCGTACAAGTCAAGAACTCCGGCCACTAGGCTACGCGGTCGTCAGTACAATTTAACACACAAACGTTGCACACAAAACTATAACTCAGTTCTCTTCTTTAACAAAGGAAGCAACAAAGAAATCTGGTTACGTATAATATCAGTGTCAGCGCATGTACTTGAAAACTTTTATCTTTCCTTTGTATATGCGGCTGGCGTGCTTCCAAAGGTCTACTTGAGGTTAACTCGAGAACTCTTCCCATTTCAACCAGTTAGGTTTGAGTTTTGAATATTTGGAACGAAAATAGGTAGATGAATTTCCTAATTGAATTGTTCGCCAGCTCCGCCGGTGGAGTGATCATTCATTTGACGGCGGTCCGGGGTTAGATAAAAAAAAAAGAAAAGTAACAGACTATAAATGTCCCACGGCTGAGCACAGGCCTCGTTTAATTTCTGAGAGGCTTTTCGAGTTGGGAATAGTCGGCCACGCTGCTCCAATGCAAGTTGGCGGACTTCACATGTCCTCGAAATATTTCTATTCCTCGGACATGCAGGTTTCCTCACGATGTTTCCTGTCGCCGCTAAGCACGTGGTAAATCAGCACTTAAAATTGTAGAACCAATTTTTCTATTTGATAATAGTGACGGAACGAGCAGAACGTTCACCAGATGGTAAGTGCAACGTCTGCCCATAACAAATGCTGTGTCACCCAGAACATTTCTGTGTGACACCCACACTGCGCCCGTCACCCTGAGCCATCAGTTCTTGAGTCTCATATGCCAAGTGATTACGCTAGCTCACAGTGCCATTCAAATCGAAACACAGTAATGTTTGCACACCACTGCTTCACGGCAGAATAACTGGCCCTGGGGTGGTACCTACCTAGACGGATTCCTGCATAGGAATCCTACCACCAGTACAGTGCTGGCACCGGGGATCGAACACAGGTTACTCGCGTACTATGAAATTAAAGCCGAGCACCAGGCCCCTGAGCTACCGCGGCTTATAGCTTATAGAAACGCACGGAAACAACACTTGTGTGACTTGCAGATAGTTGTTCCTGATGTGGTTTGCGCATGTCGAATTTACGCCTGTAAAACGTACTAACGACACCGTAAAGTCGGAAGTCCCTTGCGTCCCGTCAGGAGCGCCGGGAAACTTCCGGGGCATAGCAGTTATTCGTGCATAATACAATAATATGCAATGCTGTCACTTTACTGCTCGTGGGAACGCAATGGGGAGTAAGAATGATTTCACTCGTACCAAAATGGCCGCGACGTCTCGTCACGTCTTGTTTCTCGCGGGGGCGAAAAGTTGGCTGCGGGTGTTGTCTCTGCCTAACCGTTTGGGAAAAAGGCGTCAATGTTTGTATGTACTATGTACTGCGTGGCTATTATTTGGAATATTTATACAAAATTAGCTATATATTTTATTAATGATAACGTAAGATCACGACTGTATCCCAAAAGGGGTAGTCAGAGACTGGGCACTCACTGCAAAAACAGATGACTGCCACAATCCACGTTTCACCTAAAACAATATAATGCACTTGGTGTGATAGGTGGTGAGCCCATCGCCACCATGCGCTGTTGGGTGCACAGTGCAGTTTAATTCCTTACTCGCCTTTTACGAGATCCATTGGATGAGATGGAGTGGTAGTATTCTTTTATCGAGCCGCCACCACACGGCTAACAGATAAATGCGTTTTAAGTTGTGGCGGTTAAATACGAGTAGATGATATTGCAATTTAAAAACTTTACGTACAAATAAACTTTAATTGTAGGAAGCATCGGGTCGCCGTTTCTGCTTTGCTCTTTTTATTCAGCGAATTAAATTATTGTATTTATTTTTAATATACTAAAGTATATTAAAATTAAAAACAATTCTAACAAAAATTTGGGTTTGACTCACAAATTTTTGGTGTGATTGTTTTAAATATTTTTGGTAGGATTGTTTTTTTTTTTTACTTCTAACATTCTTTATGCATGGCAATATTTTTATACATAGCAGCAGATGTTTGAAGGTATATAATGCGTTCCGAACGCATGGTGCGATTTTTTTTAAATATTTTGATAATTTAATAAATAAATTTCAAATTGAGCAAAAAAACTTAGTACATTACCCCAAATGTCCCGTACTATCCTAACATTTTTGTTAGAATCCATTGTTGAACCAGCAAAAGACTTCAGACCCAAATACTTGTAAGTTTAATTCACTATGTGCTGGTGGTCGGATGTCTATGCAGTAATCCGTCTAGGTAGGTACCACCCCAGGGCCAGTTATTCTGCCGTGAAGCAGTAGTGTGCAAATATTAATGTGTTTCGGTTTGAAGGGCACTGAGAGCTAGCGTAATCACTGGGCATATGAGACTTAAGAATTGATGTCTCAGGGGGTGCACTGTGGTGTCACACAGAATTGTTCTGGGTGACATAGCATTGGTTATGAAAAGCTGTTGGACTTACCATCGGGTGAACGTTTTGCTCGTTACGTCACTTTCTCGAATATGACTTCTGATATTAGTCGTCTTCGTCGTCGTTTCAGCCTACCATAGTCCACTGTTGAACATAGGCCTCCCCCATAGATAGCCACAAAACACGGTCCAGAGCCACCTGCATCCATCGACTTCCTGCAAAACCGTGTAGGTCGTCGCTCCATCTAGTGGGGGTGAGCCCTACACTGCGTTTGCCGGTACGAGGTTGCCACTCGAGAACCTTTCTTCCCCAGCGGTTATCGGTTCTCCGAGCTATATGGCCGCCACTTCAGCTTGCTAATCCTTAGGGCTATGTCGGTTACTCTAATTCTGCTGCGGATAACATCGTTACGGATTTTATGTCGCAGAGAAACTCTGATATTAGTGCCTCTCTCTAATGGATAGCTGTTGAGTGAGTATAGGATATATATGGATGGACTCAACGAGATTACCATATTCAGATATACTGCCGGGGTATATAAGCGTATCTTGAGTGAAAATTATCGAATTCTGAAAATGGGGCATTTTTAAAACTGAGTAAATACGTGGGACTGAGTTCGTGGGAACGCAATGGGGGGTAAGAATTGAGTCGTACCAAAATGGCAGCGACGTGGGCGCCACCCGTCACGTCTCGTTTCTCGAGCACGGGCGAAAAGTGGGCTACGGGTGTGGTCTCTGCTTACCCTTATGGGACAAACGCGGTACCATGCCGTACGGTGCAGTCATGTGGTCGGCTTATTTAACGCAGGCGGAACCGCGGGGCACATCTAGTATGGTATGTGAATCGATTACATACCCATTTATTCCAATGTTATAATAATATATTTTTGTAATATACACTATTTCGCATATTTTAATAATACACTAATTTTTTTGTAAAAGATGAAATGCCTGTATTATTTAGAGCTGTATTTTTAGTAAACTTGTGACAACAAATTGTTATTTAAAATGATTAAATTTAAAAAGAAAAAGAAAAAAGATTTCCAGATATAGAAAGCTTTCTTCAGTCGTAATCATAACGTGATGTGGGAAGTTTTGTGGAAATCAAACTCGAAACCAAAATTGACTTTAATTTTAATCTCCTGATAATTTTTAGTCACCTGCAAACTCCAAACTTCAATTTCTTCTTTTTTGATCCTGGCAATTAACAACCGCCAAATCGAGCCATTTTTATCAATGGCGAGTTATATTTCCATACCATACTTTATTATTAGTGAAATGAAAGGTAATTATTCTTCAACGTAAGAAATATTTATTTATTTTGTCAAACGTCATTTTTTACAATCTACCGCCGTTTCGTAATGAGGTTGCTCTGACGGAGAAGAAACAGGCGAAAGAAACTCAATAGGTATCCTCTATTTTGTTATTTTTTTATTTATGAGAACAGATGTAAGCTAATTTCCAGTGTGAAGTAACATATCCAGGTATAAATTTATTATTTTTAATAAAGTCACAATCTTTAAAGATAAAGAATTCAAAATTTCAATCGACAGCAAAATGATGGTTGACTTTTACAGAAGATTTAACTGAACTGATGGAGACAGAACGAAAATTACAATTTTGGTCTTGAATTTAATGGTCTTGGATTGAAAATTACAATCACAGTACACTTCCACGAGCACTTGCTTCTTAATCTAGCTATCAATATTAAACATCAAAATTCCAAATATACACGGTCATTACAAAATTCAATAAAAACACTACCGTCGAGATGGCACCAAAAAAAAGCAGTGTCGCTATCTGTTTCTTCTTCTCTTCCATGCATTAATTCAGCCAATTATACTAAAGGAAACAAAATAAAAACAACTATCTCTCTCATTCATCATTTGCTATTTCTTTCACACAATTCTAACGTTCCGTTGCGACATCGAGCAATTTTTTCCAATGTCGAGCTATAATTTTATTGTAAAGAAAAAAAAAGAACTTCGTTTCGATCGACAGTAAAATGATAGCTGACTTTTACTGAATATTTGTTGGACTGATGAATGATGACGATGAATGGTGATGAAGATGACGATGAAGATTTGCTGGACTGATGGAAATAACAAACAATGGACAAAACAAAAAGTACAATTTTGGTCCTGAATTGTATTATCTAATCACTGTACACTTTCACGAGCACTCGCTGCATAATAAACAATCAATATTAAACATCATCAACATATATGGAAATTAACAAAATTCAATGAAAACACTACCGCCACTTTTCGAGTTGGCGCCAAAAGTCTATTTATTACTTTACAGGCATAGATTTCACAAGCGGAACATAACCAGACACGAAAACCAACAATTTGTGTCTTCGCACAGATATTGGCTCCGACTGCTCAGATCACACGGTTTTGAAATGAAATGAAATGAAAATTCTTTATTTTTCGGACGTAAGAAATATAAATTTCGTTCGTCAAACGTCATTCCTTTACAATCTACCGCCGTTCCGTAATGAGGTTCTTCTGACGGAGAAGAAACAGGCGAAAGAAACTCCGTAGGTATCCACTGTTTTGTAAATCCTTTTTTATCTCAGTCAAAAATACATTACAATTAAATTTACAAAGAATAGTCTCAAGGAAAACCAATGCACGCTCCATGTTCAAATCTTAGACAAGATTAATTCAATCAATATATAAGTATATCGTAAGCTCGAGCAGATCAGCCTCCACCCTAGGTAGGTACCACCCCAGGGCCAGAAAAAAAAATTACTTTGTTGCGGTTTGAAGGTCACTGAGAGCTAGCGTAATCACTGGGCATATGAGACTTAAGAACTGATGTCTCAGGGTGACGGGCGCATTGTGGTGTCACACTGTTCTGGGTGACACAGCATTTGTTATGGGTAGACGTTGCACTTACCATAAGGTGAACGTTTTGCTGCTTCCATCACTTTTATCAAATAAAAAAAATCAACAGCACCTGTTCACAAGTATGAAGCATGTGGTAGCCATTCTATTATCTAGATCCAAAATGAGTAATAAATAAGGTTTATTATCTACATTTTTTATTATTCGACAACTAATTAACGTTTAAAAACTAGTTTAAAATTAACCACGGTTAGATTACAAAGACAGTATTTGAAAGTTACCATAAAAGCAATTCAACTTATTAGCCACGGTCGTATTTTCAACATTCATATTTACACAACTTAAATTAGAATGTTAATTGCTAATTAGACGACAAGCAGAAGTTCTAACTTAATTTATCTGATAGGGCGAATTTCAAGTTTAATTTATTAAGAGATTTTTTTTTCCTTTTTTTTTTTAGTTTAAAAAAACGATGCCCCACCGTAGGATTTCTCCTGTGTCGTGGGTACGTTTTACGGGTACAGACATTAATTCCACATGCACAAACCACCCAGACCCGGAACAACTGTCTGTAGGCCATACAAATATTTGTCCCGTGCGGGAATCGAAACCGCGACCCAGAAGCCAAGAGCTTAGCCACTGCGCCATTCGAGCCGTCAAATATAGTCTTTAATTGTATACATTCAAAATATGTGTAATATATAGTTGAAATCTCATAATGAAACTCATCACATTTTCCTACTCCTCGTGGCATAGTGTCACGGACGTAACGTAACGTACGAACGTAACGAATCTGAATGGAAATGACATTTGAAAGAGTAAAGAGTCATTTTATTTTTTCCCCCTCTTCTTTTTCTTTATGTTTAAGAAAATAAAGTCATCATCATCATAATTTCAGCCTATTTTTAGACCACTGCTGAACACAGGCTGCTCCCATAGATTGCCACCAAAGTTTGCAGCTCTCTTTTTGGGGGATTTTGCCATAGTTGCCACGCTTGGCAGGCGGGTTGGCAACCGCAGTTTATTTATTTAGATGTTCCAGGAAGATGCTGCTGCCCATCTCCTAGTTTTAATTGTCCCTTTGTCGACTTTTACGACACCCACGGCATGAGATGGTATGGTAGATTATCTTAGGCCGCCACGACACGGTTTTAAAAAAAATATCACCCTAAAAATGTTCCGCTGCTGAGCACAGACCTCCTCCCATTTCAGAGACGGTTCCGGATGCAATGAGAAAATGGCGAACTTCACAAGTTGCAAATTTTTTTTTAATTCTCGTATATGCAGTTTTCCCTATGATTTTTCTTTTGGAAGAGGAAGCTGAAGTGGTATATATGTTAAATAAATAATTAAACTCAATGACCACACTTCAATATAAAACGTTTATACACAAGCACAAGAGTACGTAAAATAGAACAATAGCAGAAGGCAAGTAAGTGAGACGGATAGGAAAGATAAGCAGTAAGAGTTTAGATCACAGATTGAAACTAACTTAAACTAAATAATGGTGCGTGAGTAAAAGCGTCGCGATTAAGTAGGTCTGGTTAAGCGGAGCGTACGTGCGTCACGGAATGGGGTGCCGGACGAACTATTTTATTTGAAATTGTAACCACTGCTCCCTATGTATATAATTATATAATTTCGGTGATGTAATTGCTGTTAGCCTTTTTTGTCTTTTACAGCTTCATCGGATACTGTGCGCACGGGCCAGGGGCCCGCGTGCCAGGTTTGGTTTGACCCAAACATAAATACATAAATAAACTCCTACAATAATGTCGTCTCGTCTAATGACCGTCCGAGGTAGGCTGCGGGCCTCCATTCGGACTGTCGAATGCGCCGTATGTGTTGCGCGGACGCAGCCTCCTATAATGTTCTTTTTATAGTAAAATTAGTAAAGGTGCGAAGGAAAAAACAACACAGTTAATATTTAGTGATTAAAACGATTTTTTTTTTAATGGACGGCGTTAAAATTAGCCCAAACGGATTTTACAGCTTCGCCGGATTGAAAGGTGGCAGAGCGCTGAGGGCGCTTAGCCGAAACTTTTATAATGGGTAACTAGCGCAAGGGCCCCCGAGAGGGGACCTCGGCTTGGACTGTTACCCAGTGCGTGTAAGTAGACTGACTAGAGGGCGCCCGAGAGAGCCGAACCACGGCTCGATCAGTTACATCTTTCGGGAGGACGTTTTTAAACATCTAATTTACTACCAATTCGGAATGCGTTTCCGCTGGAGAAGAAATCGCGATTAAAACGATGCTCGCCACAAAGCTAACGAGCAAGTGGCTCACCTTATGAAAAGTGATCGCGGATTGCTGTTGAGGAAGGCCCAGGTTCTCGGAAGTGCCTAAGTCATATCGGTTCCCTGACCGCAGCAGATTCCACAAAATGGTCGTGCGTGTTCCTTAAAAGCGCACAATAGTAGTATGCCAACCATCAATATGGTATTTTGAGTTATGTCGCAATGTACGAAATCGAAACATAATTGTTTATATAATGATTTCTTATATTTACGCGAACACTACACATTTAAATGAAACTAATTTTACGGATTTTATCGCGTAAATCCTTGTTTCAGAGAGCACGAGGAATCTGTGACAGGAAACACCTGGCCGCCGAGCTTCAACATGTCAAGCAAGTTTTGCACGACAACTAGCTTCGGGTTCCGCGCCAACGTCGCAGTGACCGAGTGAAACCGGCCACAGTCGAGCGTGTACCTGCTGTTCTACCTTATGTCAGAGGAGTCACGGACAAGATTGGCTATATCTTGAAGCGGGCTTCTATAAAAACATTCTTTAAGCCGCCGAAGAAGATAAGTCAGTTTTTACCATCTGTCAAGTGTCCCCGTCAATCCCTTTACAAGACGTAGGAGTATACAAGCTAGATTGTGAATGTGGTCTCTCTTACATAGGCCAAACAAAGAGATCGAAAAGAGAAACCCGCGTAAAAGAACACATAGCTGACGTGAAACATCGTCGTTCTAGGAAGTCTGCAGTCTGTGACCATATTCTGGATCATCCCAACCATTACATCAGGTTTGATAAACCACAGATCCTTGCAAAAGAACATCGATTCCTACCAAGGATGATTCGCGAGGCTATTGAAATCAAAAAACATCCTAATTTCAATAGAGGAGATGGTTGGGTATTACCACCAGCTTGGATTCCAATAATAAATAAAATTAAATTAAAAACCAAGCATACCACTGCAAGACTTCAAGACACAGTAAGCTCTTTCTGCGTAGATCGGACCAAAAATAATTATTAAAAGCTGAAGGTACCCCGGTTAACTATGACATCAGGACATCTGTCACTTCAGTCCTCCCGTGACCATGGGTGCTGTAAATCACTCGAAACGTCGGGTTATAAATAGTAAAAAAATTAAACGCGATAAAATCCGTAAAATTAGTTTCATTTTCAGTAGTTCACAAACATAAAATAATTGTTTATGTTTGTGAACTGCTGCAAAAAGTGAAATGCTTTTTTTGGAAACCCGCAAGATTTCTTACTACTGCCTTCTTAGGATTGCGAAATTGATCTTTCGGAGCAGTTCCAAAGAATACGCATAATAGTTAATGGGATCAGGCATTACTTACTACTTTCATTATAATAAAGGAAAGAAAGTTGATTTGCTAAGATCCGCATGCCAAATTTGAAACGATGTGTATTACCTAGTTTTTGAAGAGCACCGCCCGCCCTCCCTCAACAGCGGGAACCGCCACCAGACACCCTCTACTACTACCACACTACCACTATACACAATACACACCACTGAAGTCGAGAACACGACACGTGTTTCATAAATCAATATATATATACTACTATATATACTGTGGTGGGAGGATACCTATGCAGGAATCCGTCTAGGTAGGTACCACCCCAGGGCCAGTTATTCTGCCGTGAAGCAGTGTGCAAACATTACTGTGTTTCGGTTTGAAGGGCACTGTGAGCTAGCGTAATCACTGGGCATATGGGACTTAAGAACTGATGTCTCAGGGTGATGGGCACAGTGAGGTGTCACACAGAAATGTTCTGGGTACATACAAACTGGACTGGATATGGTACTGGATACAATAAAAAAAAATCAATTTACCCCGGCTTAACTGTGACTTCAGGGCATTTGTGCCCTCGGTCCTCCCGTGAACATGGGTGCTGTAAAGCACCCGAAACGTAAAAATTAAATGCGATAAAATCCGTAACATTTCGGTGTAGAAGTCAGGTATGCTAACCATTAGGCCTCGCGGTAGTCGTTTCCTGAGTATTTCCTAAGATTAGCGCGTTCAAGTAGAAAGATAAAATCGATCACTAGAAAATTCAAAAGTTAGTGTAATTTTATTTTGCGAAGGGTTATGCTAAAACATTTAAAAATCTTCCAATACATTCCATTCTCAAATATTTATTACAAATACTGTGATCAAATTTTACGAAATTCTTTCAAATAATGTTACAAAAATCTTTTAGAATAGAAATTGAAAAGCTCATTACTTGAAACAATGATTTTTTTTTATTTGATAAAGTGACGAAACGAGAAAAACGATCACCTGATGGAAAGTGAATCGTCTGCCCATAAGAAATGCTGCGTCACCCACAATATTTCTGTGCGACACCGCACTGCCCGCACTCAGAGACAACAGTTCTTAAGTCTCATATCCCCGTGTTTACACACTCCTGCTTTACGGCAGAATAACTGGCCCTGGGGTGGACTAACCTACCTAGAATAACGTGTATAGGAATCCTACCACTGGTAGGTATGATTTTGTACTTCCCTTTTTTTCCTAAACTTCAGTTTATTGCTTTTATCTGCGAATGCCTTCATTATACATTCAAAGCACAGGGCTGTATATTTATTTATGTTTTTTTTTTACAACCCCCTCTAGTCCTTTCTTTATGTATTAATTACAACAATTCCGATTACAATGGTTATCTGGAAGAAATGCTAAAGAAAAAGCTATTGTACATATTTTTACACTTTTTTTATTTTGAGCATATTCCTGTATTTGGTTTACAATAAATAATATATTGATTGGTTTCAGCATTTTGTTTATTTATTTTTCAAAACAGCATGCAAATGCTTTTGAAAGTACATACGGTACTTTCAAAAGCATTGCGTACTTTAGTTTTTATCTGTCTGTCTGTTTGTTTGTTCCGGGTAATCTCCGAAACAGCTGGACCGATTTCGACGAGACTCACTGATGGTTAGCTGATATATTAAAGCGGGTAACTTAGGTTGCTACCATTTTAGAAAAATAATTAGGGTTCCGCGCAAAAAAATGAAAACCCCTAAATCCGATTCCAATAGAGAAATATATATGTACATCATCGATCGGGGTAAGCTTTTTTACGCAGGTGATACAGCGGGGCACGGCTAGTGTATGGATTAATCATTTAATGTCATTAAAAATTACAGTATTTGTTTCTTTACTTAAAACTTTATTGTTTACCTCAATGTTAAGGCAACAAAGGGCGGACTTAATGTCTGTCGACATTCTCTGCCAGTCGAATACAAATAAATACAAAAATCTTTATTTTAATACAAATTCTGTGAAAAATATTATTTCGTAATCCCTGCCTGTTAAAGTTTTCACTGTGTTGCAGCAGGGTAGTCAACAAAAAAAGTCAAGTTCATGGCGAGGTGCAAAAGTAGTGGCAGGTGCAATAAGTATCATTGATAGGTGAAAAAGCTGCTCTCGCTGCGTATCACGGTTATGTTGTATCCGTCATGCGATATGTGTAACACTATGGGGTAACTCAACTAATATAAACAAATTTAAATGAAACTAATTTTACGGATTTTATCGCGTTTTATTTTATTATTTATAACCCGACGTTTCGAGTGCTTTACAGCACCCATGGTCACGGGCGGACTGAGGTGACAGATGTCCCGATGTCATCGTTAGATCCCGATGTCATAGTTAACCCGGAGTACCTTCAGCTTTAATTATTATTCCTTGTCCGATCTACGCAGAAAGAGCTTACTGTGTCTTGAAGTCTTGCAGTGGTATGCTTGGTTTTTGATTTAATTTTATTAATTATAGGATCCCAAGCTGGTGGTAATACCCAACCATCTTCTCTATTAAAATTAGGATGTTTTTTAATTTCAATAGCCTCGCGAATCATCCTTGGTATGAATCGGTGTTCTTTTGCGAGGATTTGTGGTTTATGAAATCTGATGTAATTTATAAATCTGATGTCTAACACAAAAAATGTGTTAGAGCGTTATCTGGTATTAAAACATTTGAATCGTGTAGACCATTTTTTATGAAATACAGACTTCTGACTCTCACAGGTCTGTATATTTTGGAAGTCGGATATTTTGTCAAAACACATCCAGAACTTTTTGAGACAGTTGAAATTAATTCGCGACTAAGACCGAGAGACCCAACACGTTTAATAATACCAACATGCAAGGGTGCCATATATGAAGATAATTGTTATTTAATGTCAATAAAAATTTACAATAAGTTACCACAGGACATAAAAACATTAAACGTGAAATATTTTAAAAACACGCTCCGACAATGGTTAATAGGAAAATGTTTTTATGACATAAAATAATTTTTAGGTTAATGTAATATGATTTTTATACGATACCACCAAAATTTGACATTTTCACGATTATTTGTTGACCTGTTACTACTATTTCCTCTGGCATATTATATTAATTAAAATTGATAAACACTTACATGCCAATAATGGCGAAATGTTGATACTATTTGAACTTAATGTACCATATTTCATGTGAATGCAAATAAATAAAACAGGAATCCATCTAGGTAGGTACCACCCTAGGGCCGTTACTTATTCTGCCGTAATGCAGTATTGTCGAAACATGACTGTGTTTCGGCTTGAAGGGCACTAAGAGCTAGAGTAATCACCGGGCGTATGAGACTTGAGAACTTATGCCACAGGGTGACGAACGCAGTGTGGCGTCACACAGAAATGTTCTGGGTGACACGGCATTTGTTGTGGGCGGACGTTGCATTTACCATCAGGTGAACGTTTTGCTCGTTTCGTCACTTTATAAAATAAAAAAAAAACTATGAAAGGTGAGAGGCCTGTGCTCAGCATTACAGAAGTACATTCACCTATAACAATCTCTACTTCAGCAAATTTACATGAAATAATAATGTTATTGTTTGTGTAACAAATTTCGCATATAACATATATTTTGGTTACCAAACCGATAAATTCGAAGAAAAAAACCCCACCCTGTACGAGGGATTAGGTCAGTGAAGGCCATAAAGTTTCACATAGTTGATGTGAAACTTTATGGCCTTCACTGACCTAATCCGAATGCGAAGCTGTGATCGTAAATATTGGTTCTTTGTGAGAACAAAGCGATATTAATGTCGTTTATCTTTCTAGCATGTAGTTCAAGTTGGATAATACAACATTTATGTCGTGGTATTTTTGTCAATAAAAATATATGGTTGTGTGATGTTTAGATATTTATTTGAAAGGATCAGTGGACATGAGGGACTCACGTCTCTTGAAATTACTAGTGGTAGGATTTCTATGCAGGAATCAGTCTAGGTAGGTACCACTCCAGGGCAAGTTATTCTGCCGTGAAGCAGTAGTGTGCAAACATTATTGTGTTTCGGTTTAAAGGGCACTGAGAGCTAGCGTAATCACTGGGCATATGAGACTTAAGAACTGATGTCTCAGGGTGACGCGCGCAGTGTGGTGTCACAGAAATGTTCTGCTTGACACACAATTTGTTATGGGCAGATGTTGCACTTATTATCAGGTGAACGTTTTGCTCGTTTCGTAACTTTATAGAATAAAAAAAAATACTGGATATGCCTAGTGAAGTTGTTAAATGTGTTAAAAATAAAAGTTTTTTGAATATATACTCGCAATTAATTATAAGTATTGGTGTGGGATACGGAATCGACGGAACGAGCATAACGTTCACCTGATGGAAAGTGCAACGTCTGCCCATAACAAATGCTGCGTCACCTAGAACAGTTCTGTGTGGCACCACATTGCGCCCGTCACCTTGAGACATCAGTTCTTAAGTCTCATATGCCCAGTGATTAAGTGTAATGGTTTGTCTAAAGGGCACTGAGAGCTAGTGAGCTCGCTAGCTCTCAGTGCCCTTCAAACCGAAACAAAGTAATGTTTGCACACTACTTCTTCACGGCAGAATAACTGGCCCTGGGGTAGTACCTACCTAGACGGATTCCTGCATAGGGATCCTACCACCTCCAAAATACACTCGCAATTCATATTAGTACTGTTTGTCTTTGTCCATTATCAATAACACACCAGTAAATACGGACCTCTGTATGGTCCGAAGTAAATGTACAAAAAACACAACTTCAGTTATAGGCACCACATTGTCCGAGCGTTACCGATCGTCACCCGGAGATATTAGTTCTTAACCTGTCGGCCATGTAATTACACTAGCTAACAGTCACCTTCAGACCGAAACTCTGTGATGTTTGCACACTACTGCTTCACGGCAGAATAACTGATATCTACACAGGAATCCTACCACCATACATATTGCCATGCCTTCTAATTTTTTAGTTTAACCTGTAGTAATTATCGTAATTAGAATACTATGCAATGCTGTCACTCTACTGCTCGTGGGAACACGTCAGAATTGTTTCGCTCGTACAAAAATGGCGGCGACGTGGTTCGACACCCGTCACTCGTTTCCTGCGGCGCTAAAAGTGGGCTACTGGTGTGGTCCCTGCCTACCCCTTCTATGGGAAAAGGCGTGACTCTATGTAGGTATGTGTGTAATTATAAATATAATATTGTAATATTTCTTAGTATAAAATAGGTAAATTGTGTAAATACTACACACAAAAACATGAAACTACAAAATATGAATATTAATTTCTGCCTAAATCTTTAGACGCATATCTGAAGGTGTTGTTAGTTAACATGCCTCTGTCCTTGTTTGCTGTGTTGCTAACTTCATTAGTTACAGGCAACGATGACTAGAATTCCCATTTAATTCGTTATGCAGCTTATTGAAGGAATTTTTGGCTCAAATACTTCTTAAGTTGAGGTTTTTTTTTATTATTTGATAAAAGTGACAGAACGACCAAAACGCTCACCTGATGGTAAGTGCGACGTCTGCCCACAACAAATGCTGTGTCACCCAGAAAAGTGTGACACCACAATGCGCCCATCACCCTGAGACATCAGTTCGTAATTCTCATATGGTCAGTGAATACGCTAGCTCTTAGTGCCCTTCAAACCGAAACACAGTCGTGCAAACATGACTGTGTTTCGGTTTCGGTCTCATATGCCCAGTGATTACGCTAGCTCTCAGTGCCCTTCAGACCGAAACATAGTAATGTTTGAACACTACTGCTTCACGGCTGAATAACTGGCTCTGGGGTGGTACCTACCTAAATGTATTAAAGTCGACCATAATAAAAAAAATTAGGCGCGATCTGTGCGCTGTTATCTCTATGCACTGTTAGTTATTAAGAAATAAAACTGGGAACAAAAAGGTAAAGAAGGTACACGATCGACTGTGGCTGCTGTCACTCGGTCACTGCGACGTATGATCGGATACCGAACCTTGACATGCTGAAGCTCGGCGGCCGGGTGTTTCCTGTTACAGATTCCTCGTGCTCTCTGAATATGCTATACATAAACCGTAAATCCTTGCAACAGAACACCGATTCCTACCAAGAGTGATTCTCGAGGCCATTGAAATTTAAAAAAAAATCCTAATTGCAATAGAGAAGATGGTAGGGTATTACCACCAGCTTGGGATCCTATAATTAATAAAATTAAATAATAAACCAAGCATACCGCTGCAAGACTTCATAAAACAGTTAGCTCTTTCTACGTAGATCGGACCAAAAATAATAATTAAAAGCTGAAGGTTACCCCGGGTTAACTATGACATCAGGACATCTGCCAACTCAGTCCTCCCGTGACCATGGTGCTGTAAAGCATTTGAAACGGGTTATAAATAGTTCAAAATTAACGCGATAAAATTCGTAAAAAGTAGTTTTAGTAAGTGTAATGTATTAATTAAGTGTAATGTGTAGTATTCGCGTGAATATAAGAAATCATTATTTTTTAATGATCTTATTTTTAAAAGTACTCAAACACCAATCAAATAAATCCATATTATTACATTCTATATTATAAGTGTTGATACAAGTACAATGAGTAAAGGTAAGGTTACAGCTTGTAAATGTCCCACTGCTGAGTACAGGCCTCCTATAATTTCCGAGAGGGTTTCTGGAGCTGGGAAGAATCCGCCACGCTACTGCAATGCGGGTTGGCAGACTTCACATGTCGTCGAAATATTTCTATTCCTCGGGCACGCAGGTTTCCTTCTTCTTTTATAACTGTTTCATATTATTTGTTATTGATCCTGTGGTTATTTCTGTGTTGTTTAAAAATCTGCCTTTTTTGTGTGAGTTCTTTGAATGAACATCCCTTTTTCTTTCTCTCTTATATTTAGGGTTGTTGATATGAACCCGTTACCATTTCCGCGGAAAAGCATGATGATTCTCAAACAATTGACGATATTTCAGCTTACCATATGCCAAATATATTATGTGCCAAATATTATATATGTTATATATAATACTTATGCCAAAGCGCATGGTGGCGATGGGCTCACCACCTATCACACCAAGTGCATTATATTGTTTTGGTGAAACGTGGATTGTGGCAGTCATCTGTTTTTGCAGTGCGTGCCCAGTCTCTGACTACCCCTAATGGGATACAGTCGTGATCTTATGTATGTATGTATGTATGCAAAAGCGCAACTCTGTCTATCGCCAGGTTGCAGAGTCAGCATAACAGAGGATTGAGAATCATTGTTAGCTAGCTTAGAGTCAGTCCGGTTCCAACATCCAAGACGAGGCTGCTTAAGGACTCAATATCCAACTTAAAACTCAGTGTATTATTTCTAGTTCTTTATAAAACCCTTTTTTAAAAAGACTAAATCCGAGACCCGTATAACAGAACGCAAGCATGAGCGAGGCACAACCAATGAAGTGTGAGAGAGATTAAATGGTAAGATGACAAGACCAAAAAGAAACCCATATCATCCCGTGGGTGTCGTAAAAGCCGAGAGAGGGAAAATGACAACCAGGAGATGGGCACCAGCATCTTCCTGAAACATCTGAATAAATAACAGTTCCCAACCCGCCTTCCAAGCGTGGCAACTATGGCAAAATCCCCTCAAAATGAGAGCTACACACTTTTGTTGCAATCTATGGGGGAGACCTATGTTCAGCAGTCGACTAGTGATAGGCTGAAATGAAAATGGATGACACATGATATATATATACTCTTTGTTCTTCTCGTGTAAAAACTGCAAATTACATAGGTAACAGACATACATTTATAGTCATCCCGTGAGTGTCGTGAAAATCGACATAGGAAAAATCGAACATAGGATATGGGCAGCAGCATCTTTCTGGTACATCTGAATAAATAACAGTTGCCAACCCTCTTTCCAAGCGTGGCAGTAATGGCAAAATCCACTTAAAATGAGAGACACAAACTTTTGTGGCAATCTATGGGGGAGACCTATGTTCAGCAGTGGACTAGTGATATGCTGAAATGATGACGATGATAATGATGATACAAAGTTCATTACTTTTGTGAAATTCTATAATTGTAGAAAGCTTTAATAATTATATTTTTAGTTTTAGTTCGGAGTCAGTGATCGGAACCGAATGAACGCCTAGGGAGGCTGCATGAATAAGATGTGTGAAAGGGATAGAGACGAAGAAGAGAGATGGCGAAGGATCCATAATATACAACTATAATTAAGCTCCTCGTGTAACAGCAAATTACACAGATAACAGTCATACATTTATAGCCTATATAGTAAGTTCATAACATTTTCAGTAAACTTGGCTCCGTTAAGATAAGCAATGAGGATCGTGTCAATGATAACCCCCAAAGTTACTAAACGCGTCGTGAAACAAACCGGACCCTGTTAATCCCCGGGGAACTCGTGCCCATGTTTCATTAGGTACGCTCGAGATGTATCAAAAGTTGTAACGAATATAATTGTGATTATTAACATGGCCGTGGTAGCTCAGGGGTTAGGCGCTCGCTTTAAATTTCATAGTACGCGGGTGACCTAGGTTCGTTTCCCGATGCCGGCACCACTAAAATTGTAAATCGCAATTTTAAGTGCTGATTTACCACGTGCTCGGCGGTGAAGGAAAACATCGTGAGGAATCCTGCATGTCTGAGAAATAAAAAATATTTCGAAGACATGTGCAGTTCGCCATCCCGTATTGAAGCAGCGTGGCGGATTCTTCCTAGCTCCTAAACCCTCTCAGAAATGAGAGGAGGCCTGTGCTCAGCAGTGGGACATTGATAGGCTGAAACTTTACTTTACTTTACTTTATTAACAACATTACGTTCCATCATAATATCCTTTGCAACGTGGTTGCCTGGTAGAGATCGCCATCCCGTATTGAAGCAGCGTGGCGGATTCTTCCTAACTCCAAAACCCTCTCAGAAATGAGAGGAGGCCTGTGCTCAGCAGTGGGACATTGATAGGCTGAAACTTTATTTTACTTTACTTAACTTTTTTAACAACATTACGTTCCATCATATCCTTTGCAACGTGGTTGCCTGCTAGAGATCGCTTGTAAGCGATAAGGCCGCCAATTGTACCTTAATTTGTTAGCATTTTTGTTATTTTTTTTTTTTTTATTTAAATCTTTATTGCTTCCTTTAAAATAGAAGGATATAAAGGGCGGACTTAATGCCTTTAGGCATTTTCTCCCAGTCAACCCATTTTTCCGTTCACTATTTTGTATTTTTCCGTTTTGATTATCGATGTACAATAAAGTATATTTCATTCATTCATACGTGATGAAAAGCAATGCGTTACTATTTTGTGGCGATTTTTGTATCGGAACAAATTTTCTAATATAGGAAAAAGCCTTTAAATTATGCCCCGAAAAATATAAAATAACTATCATCGACAAAATAAAGCGTCAATAGCCTAATGGTTAAGGAAACGGAATGCGAGCATAAGGTCGCTGCTTAGAGCCGCCATTAAACTACGAGTATTGTCATGAACTGTCTCCTAGCGTATGCTTTTAGCTTATTTGGAGTGGTTAACTGAAATGTTAGAAATAATATTTTTTTTTGATAATAGTGACGGAACGAGCAAAACGTTCATCTGATGGTAAGTGCAACGACTGCCCATAACAATTGCTGTGTCACCCAGAATATTTCTGTGTGACACCACACTGCGCCCGTCACCTTGAGACATTAGTTTTTAAGTCTCAAATGCCCAGTGATTACGCTTGCTCACAGTGCCCTTCAAACCGAAACACGGCAGAATAACTGGCACTGGAGTGGTACCTACCTAGACAGATTCCTGCATAAGAATCCTACCACCAGTAAAGAATCCTACCATCCTACCTACCTCCTTTATTTATTAACAAAAGGAATATTTCTACAAAATAACTTTCTTCTTTTTCTTTTTTTTAAACGAATGCCCGAATTTTTAATCGACGTAGGATTTCTCCTGTATCGTGGCTGTGTTTTAAAGACATACATTTCATATGCAAAACACGACCAGACCAGAAAAGCAACAAATTCACCCAGAAATTGTAGTATTATAACCCATTGCTACTCGTAGTATTCTTTAAAAACATTACATTAATTATTTTTAAGGACAGTGACAACTTCCGATAGGTGTTCGGCAGAGTGGGTTATCACCTATATCCTTCTTTTCCTACCGAGGTGTCGTAAGAGGCGCTCAGGTATACAGGGATAGCCTTTATTCGTGCATAATAACACCATACTATGCAATACTGTCTGTATACTTCTCGTGGGAATGCAATAGGGACTCGTGACTCGTACCAAAATGGCGGCAACGTGTCGCAAAATATGTTATGTTTGTAGTCAAATATGCTATCGGAATATATCAAATAATTGTTTTACTAACGTTATAGAGTAAACAAAAATATAAAAGACAAAATAGACTTTTATTTTGTCTTTTATATTTTTGTTTACTTTTGAGGAATTCTGTTTTGTTTATTTTATTTGGGATAAAAACAACTGTACATTTCAGTCTTACTCTAATTATGTTTTGGAAAATTCAACAGCGAAATATTTTGTTTTTATTTTTTATAAATAAAAGTCAAGAAACCTTATTTTATTTGTTTTATACTTTTTTATTTAAAGGATTATTATTTAATGTGTGAATTGAACTAAATAATTGGCGAGTTTAGAATTATCATATTTCAGAGGAACAAGTCAACTATACACGCAAGTATTTTATAAATATAAGAAAAATTTACAAATATACACCGCTTAGAAAAGAAAATACGTGTTACATTATTAAATATATTTTATAATTACGTTCTATATTGAGTTCCCGTGTCCCTGACACTGCTAGGTACCAGTGTCAGGGACGCGGGCACAATCACGGCCTACCTCGAGTAGATTGGGAAGAGTAAGTGACTGTGTTTGCGTGTATACTTGAGGCACTGTAATATCTCCTGCACAGTTTATAGCTCTCCATAATATTCGAAAGTCGTCGCCGTGGTCGAAAATCGGCCACACAATAGAAAAGAATAGAATAGAATGATTACGTTACAGTTTTTTTTTATAGGACAGGGGGCAAACGAGCAAGTGGCTCACCTGATGGTAAGTGATCACCACCGCCCATGGACATCCGCAATACCAGAGGAATCGCGGGTACGTTGCCGGCCTTTGAGGAAGGAATAGGCTCTTTTCTTGAAGGTCCCTTAGTCTTGTCGGTCCAGAGAAACCGCCGGCGGCAGCAGATTCCATAAAGTGGTCGTGCGTCGCAGAAAATTCCGCGAAAAACGCACTGTGGTGGAATGCCAACCATCCAGGTGGTGACGATGGTATTTTGTGTTCTACCGCAAGGTGCGATGGTGAAAACCAGCGGCAGGAATTATTCCAAAAAATTCCTCTGAACACTCACCGTTGTGAATCCTGTAAAAAATGCAAAGACATGCAACATCTCTTTGCATCAACATATTTCTTCCGCAACGGCGATCGTTTCTACGAGCTACATGTCCGGCCTATTGCCATTTCGCCTTTGTAATCCATAATGCTATGTCGGTTACTGCAGATCATCGTTACGGATTTTACCTCGCAAAGGAACTACCAGCATAGCATAGGCCGGGCGCTCGAATATATATATATATAAAGTTCTAACTAAAAAACCGCATTCATAAAATTCGTTCCCATCTCATCCCGTGGGTGTCGTAAAAGTCAACACAGGGAAAATTAAAATCAGAATATGCATCTTCCTGGAACATCAGAATAAATAAACTGCGGTGGACAACCCGCCTCCAGCGTGGCAAGCGTGGCAACTAAGGCAAATTTCCCTCAAAATTTAAGCTACAAACTTTTGTAGTAATCTATGGGAGAGGCCTATGTGCAGAAGTGGACTAGTGACAGGCTGAAATGATGATGACGAGATAAGTTTCGTTTGGCAAAACAACGATCATTTACGAGTAATATATATACGTAATTGTGCTCTGTACGTAAACTGTATGAACGAGAGAGAGCACACGTAAAATGCGCTTCATTTACATCGCTACGGGATGATATAATCCAAGTTCATATACGTGCTCAAAAATCGTGTCACGTCCAAGATTTCGTAACAAGTCGGGTAGGATACCCAAAGATAGCTACGAAGGACAAGTCTACAAATAACATTCGCAGTTTTGCTACATTATAATATATACAAATGAATAAAATCGATGTGCCTGTTTGTAATAGCACAATAACAGCTTTCTACTCTTTACTAAAGTAAAGTATAATATCAGCCTATCAATGTCCCACTGCTGAGCACAGGCCTCCTCTCATTTCTAAGAGGGTTTTGGAGCTAGGAAGAATCCGCCACGCCGCTCCAATGCGGGTTGGCGGACTGCACATGTCTTCGAAATATTTTTTATTTCTCAGACATGCAGGTTTCCTCACGATGTTTTCCTTCACCGCCGAGCACGTGGTAAATTAGCACTTAAAATTGCAATTAACAATTTTAGTGGTGCCGGCACCGGGAATCGAGCCCAGGTCACTGGCATACTATGAAATTTAAAGCAAGCGCCCTGCCCCTGAGCTGCCACGGCTCATTCTATTCTTTTTCTACTCTTTATTCTTATATTTTGTATGTGCGGTGCTTATAAGAGAAAAACAATTCATCAATTTGTCGTGATTTGTCGCTTTGTTTCGGCTGATCTCCGAAACGGCTGAACCGATTTCCACGAGACTTTCACTGACAGATAGCTGATATTTTAACGTGTAACTTAGGCTACCTTAATTTTCGTAAAAATAATTAGGGTTCCGAGCGAAATAATTAAAACCCCAAAATCCGATTCAAATAGGGAAGTATATCCGTGTGTTATCGATCGGGCTCGGCTTTATCATGCGGGTGAAACCGCTGGGTAGAGCTAGTTTAATACACTATTCTCATAAACAGATGAATCCGTTTTTCTAATTAAATAATAATTATTTATTTATTTATTTAAATCTTTATTGCTTCCTTTACGATAAAAGGATACAAAGGGCGGACTTAATGCCTTTAGGCGTTTTCTCCCAGTCAACCCATGGAGTGGTGAGATTTTGATTAGGTGTAGCAACAAAGGAAAACAAAGAATAAAAGAAAGGAAGAGCAAAAAAAAACCTGAATAACTCATAAATAAGTATAACATAAATATAGTTATATATATAAATATATATTAAACACAAACATATACATATTTACAGTATACACACATAGAATACATATAAAAAAACGTAAAATAAAATAAATATCAATAAATGCACACTTGTAACGGTGACAAACTACTAACTAAATAATACTATATAAATAATTATTATGTAGTGTAGCTGTGGTAGCTCAGGGGCCTGGTGCTCGCCTTTAATTTCATAGTACGCGAGTAACCCGGGTTCCATCCCCGGTGCCAGCACCTCTAAAATTGTTCTACAATTTTAAGTGCTGGTTTACCACATGCTAAGCGGTGAAGGGAAACATCGTGAGGAAACTTGCATGTCCGAGGAATAGAAATATTTCGAGGACATGTGAAGTCCGCCAACCCGCATTGGAGCAGCGTGGCGGATTCTTCCTAACTCCTAAACCCTCTCAGAAATGATAGGAGGCCTGTGCTCAGCAGTGGGACATTTATAGGCTGAAACTTTACTTTTTTTACTTTTATGTAGTGTTAAATGTTATCTTTTGTTCTTAGATGTGTGATATTAACGCTAGATTTACGGGCGTCCGTCAAACGAGTCGGGACGTGTATATTACGAATAGTTAAACAATATCTAGATGTATTTAAAAATAGGTGTTTCAGATAAAACTACTAGATATATATTTTCGCTGCATAGCATCGTTAAAAAACAATATATAATCGCTATAGAATAATCCTTATTTGTTCAGAATTTAAAGCATAAAATTGACAATCCGTCAAATTGACGGGTTTCGTAAATTCGAAAAAAAATATTACAAGCCCAAGCCAAGATATCATTAACACTAGTTAATGATATCGGGCTTGTAATAATTTTTTAATTAAAAATTTTTACAAAAATTTTGTTGCTTGAGCAGGAATCCGTCTACGCAGGTACCATCCCAGGGCCAGTTATTCTGCCGTGAAGCAGTAGTGTGCAAACATTATTGTGTTTCGGTCTGAAGGGCACTGTGAGCTAGCGTAATCACTAGGCATATGAGACTTAAGAACTCATGTCCCTGGGTGATGGGCATAGTGTGGTGTCACACAGAAACTTTCTGGGTGACATTTCTTATGGGCAGACGTTGCACTTACCATCAGATGAACGTTTTGCTCGTTTCATCACTTTATCCAATAAAAAAAAACTTTAATGTAAATATAATTTGCAGTGCCCTATAATAATATAACTGGGTTTCATAATGTGACAATTGTTAGTATTACATACTTTTAATCATGAATGCAACAAAGGTTTTGAATTTGAATTTGCAGGAATGAAACCAGTGTAACTTACTTTTTAAAAGAAAAAGTAAAAGATGCATCATCGATTTATGTTTGATGGATATTAAATAAAAAAAAAAAAAAAATAAGCATTTAATTAACCCACTCAAACTGCAACCAGTTCGGCCACAAATGGACTACTGTTCTCATCTCTGGTCGAGGGCACCCCAGTGCCAGCTCTTTCCATTTGACCGCATCCAGCGATGAGCGGCTCGAATCGTCGACGGCCAGGTTCTTTCCGATCTGCTTTATCCACTGGCCTTGCGAAGAGACGTTGCGTCTCTTTGCGTTTTTTATCGTATGTACTTTGGGGAGTGCTCCGAGGAATTGTTCGGAATCATACCAGCTGCTGAATTTCACCATCCTACATCGCAGCTAAGCACCAAATTCCATCCACATCACCTCGATGGTTGGCATTCCACCACTGTGCGCTTTTCAAGGAATTTTCTTCCCCGCACGACCACTTTGTGAAACCTGCTGCCGATGCGATTTTTCCGAACCGATACGACTTAGGGACCTTCAAGAAAAGAGCCTATTCCTTTCTCAGAGGCCGGCAACGCACCTGCGACTCTCCTGGTGTTGCGGATGTTCATGGGCGGCGATCACTTAACATCAGGTGAGGCGCTTGCTCGTTTGCCCTCTCTTCTATAAAAAAACCGCATTTACAGTGAGGCTGTTAATTTTAACGGTTTATAAAACTTTAATAATACCTTTTTCGTTTATATCTATAACAAGAACTCGTTAGATATTAATAAAAATACTTTAATTTTAAAAAAATTTAAAAATTGTAAGGCTCAATATTTTTTATACCACTGCATCCAAATATACAACAATAAAACGAGTAAAAAATATTGTTTATGGGAGAAAGTGTCGTGGCGAGCAAAGCATTCACCTGGTGGTAAGAGCAACGGCTGCCCATAACAAATGCTGTGTTACCCAGATCACGACGTGGCAGTGTGGTACAACACTGCGCTTTTCCCTCCGAGATGTCTCGGTTGTTGTTCTCAAATCTCATATGTCCAGTGATTTGGTAAAACGTGGATTGTGGCAGTCATTGTTTTTGCAGTGTGCCCAGTCTCTGACTACCCCTTATGGGATACAGTCGTGATCTTATGTATGTATGTATGTTACACTTGCTCTCAGTGCCCTTCAGACCGAACCATAATAATGTTTGCACACTACTGCTTCACTCCAAGCAAGATATATGTGGAATGTCTGTATATTTCACATATATCTTGCGTAATTACTGGGCATATGACATTTAAGAACTCATATCTGAGGGTGAAGGACGCAGTGTGGTGTCACACTGTTCTAAGTGACACAGCATTTGTTATGGGCAGACGTTGCACTTACCATCAGGTGAACGTTTTGCTCGTTTCGTCACTTTATCAAATAACAAAAAAAATATTAAAATTAGGACAGTCATATAAAGACTCGATCGGTTCTTACTATTTCAGCTTCCACATACGGAAGTTTTTGGCTTTGATTCTTTGCAAATTTCTGTAATCCTGTGACTTATAAATGAAAAGATATCCATTATTAAAGCAATTGTTCAATTGGAACGATTATTATTTATACTGAGAGCGAAATTTAACATTACTGTAACGTAATCATGTCCTCCTGGTCGATTTTCGACCGCGACGACTACTTTAGAATATTATCGAGAGCTATCAACTGCGCAGGAGATATTACAGTGCCTCAAGTGTACGCGCAAACACAGAGGCACTCACTCTTCCTAATCTACTCGAGGAAGGCCGTGGTTGTGCCCGTGTCCCAAACACTGTATCCTAGCAGTGTCAGGGACACGAGGACAATGAGTAAACCAACAATTTTGTGTTTTTTGTTAACCCAGGACCTGCGGCGTGGAAGTGAGGTCCACACGGTCGTCAATATAGAACGTAATTATAAAACATATTTCAAAATGTGACACGTATTTACTTGTTTAAGCAGGGAATATTTGTTAAAGATTCTTGTATTTTTATAATACTTGCGATACATGTATAGTTGACAAGTTCCTCTAAAATATGATAATTATAATAAACACTTTAAATAATAATTCTTTAATTAAAAAAATATTAAACGCATAAAATAAGGTTTCTTGTCTTTTATTACTAGAAAAGAAAAGCAAAATATTTCGCTGTTGAAATTTCTAAAACATAATTAGACTAAGACTGAAATTTACAGTTGTTTTTATCCCAAGTAAAATAAACAGAACAGAATTCCTCAAAGGACTTTTAGTTTCTCTTTTATATTTTTGTTTACTCTATAACGTTACTAAAACGTTTTTTTTTTACATTTTAGATAGCATAATTGACTACAAACATATTCCTATTTAGCGATCCACGTCGCCGCCATTTTGGTAACGAGTCACAGAGTCCATATTGCGTTCCCACAATAAGTATACCGACAGCATTGCATATTATGGTGTTATTCTGCATGAATAAAGGTGTCCCTACAATACTTTATGCGCCTCTTACGACACCTCGGTCGGTAAGATATAGGTGACCATTAAATTAAACTAATTTTACGGATTTTATCGCGTTTATTTTTGTTATTTATAACCCGACGTTTCGAGTGCTTTACAGCACCCATGGTCACGGGGGGACTGAGGTGACAGATGTCCTGATGTCATAGTCACCTCAGTCCCCCCGTGACCATGGGTGCTGTAAAGCACTCGAAACGTCGGGTTATAAATAACAAAAATAAACGCGATAAAATCCGTAAAATTAGTTTCATTTAAATGTGTAGTGTTCGCGTAAATATAAGAAATCATTATAGGTGACCACTCTGCCGGTACCTATCGGAAGTTGACATTGTCGTTAAAAATAATAAAAGTAATATTTTTGAAGAATACTAGCAATGATATTATTTCTAACATTCCAGTTAATCACTCCCAATAAGCTAAAAGCTTATGCTAGGAGATAGTTCATGACAATAGTTTAATGGCTTATGGTAGGATTCCTATGCCGTCTAGGTAGGTACCACCCCAGGGCCAATTATTCCGCCGTGAAGCAGTAGTGTGCAAACATTACTGTGTTTCGGTTTGAAGGGCACTGAGAGCTAGAGTAATCACTGGGCATATGAGACTTAAGAACTGATGTGTCAAGGTGACAGGCGCAGTTTGGTGTCACACAGTAATTTTCTTGGTGACACCGCATTTGTTATGTGCAGACGTTACACTTGTCCATCAGGTGAACGTTTTACTCGTTCCGTGATTTTTATGGAAAAAAAAAATGGCGGCTCCAATCTGCGAGCTCTTGTTTCGCGTTCCCTAACCTAAACCATTGGGCTATTGACGCTTTCTTTTTACGATGTTTTTTATATTGTTTGTGGCCATAATGTGGAGATTTATTTTAGGCAAACCACAGCAAACACAATGGTAAACCACGTTGCGGCCATATTATTTATTTATTTATTTACACTTTATTGTTTCCCCTTAAAGGATACAATGGGCGGACTTAATGCCAGTTGGCATTCTCTGCCAGTCAACCCAAGGCGTAGCGAAACAATGTGGCAGGTGTAAAACTTAAAAAAACTAAAAATTACAATTTAAAGACTACTGATAAATATGATAAATATTAAATACAATATAAAAATACTCAAAAATACATATAAATAAATACATATCAATATATAATTATGATAAATAAACAATAATACATAAATATGTACATAAATATAAACTAACATACATACACACATACATATACATAAATGTACGTGGTGGTTCGACATAAATTTGAAAAAAAAACAGTCCACAAACAATTTTAAATAAAAATATTAGTACGTGTCGAAAAATTCTTACTCTCCATTGTGTTCTGATGAGCTAGTACAGTGACCGCATTGCATATTCTGCACATATAGAGGTCGTCCGTACAGTCCCTTAGCTGTCTCTTCCAACACCTCGGCAGGAAATAGGTTGGGGATGTAACGCTCGCACCGACTGAAATTTCAACCCGAGCTACGTAGGCAGTAGTAGTCTGATACTCGGCTCGTTAAAATAATACTACCACTCCATCTCATCCAATGGAGCTCGTAAAAGACGAGTTAGGAATTAAACTGCACTGTGCACCCAACAGCGCATGGTGGCGATGGGCTCACCACCTATCACACCAAGTGCATTATATTGTTTTGGTGAAACGTGGATTGTGGCAGTCACCTGTCTTTGCAGTGAGTGCCCAGTCTCTGACTATCCTTTATGGGATACAGTCGTGATCTTATGTATGTATACATACATAAGATTTTGCTTGCACGAAATAAGATTCGCCATGATGAAATCCATTGTTTTACGGAATTAATATATCAGAAAGCTACGTATTTTGTTTTCCAAATTTTAATACTATTTTATAAATTATATATATATGTATATATATATATATATATAAATTCAGTACACCTAACACACATACAGTATATATAATATAACATATATACAGTAATATTATAATTATTTATGTATTACATTCTAATTTTTTTTTTGTTTAAACGACATCGGAGTGCAACTGGGGTTGACACTGAAAAACAGTGCTGTGACGGAATTCGCTTCCGCCGCAGTGTATGCTGAGTTGTCAACCTCGTTTGCTAGGAGTACGGCGTACAATTACCATACTTTTATTTTAGGTATTAATGGTGTTTTGGCTTTTTTTTTGTATATTTTTGTACTTATATATTTTTATATTATGTATTACTTTTGTGTACGTCCGTTTCTAGCAAATAAATTCTTTTCTTTCTTTCTTTCTTTCTTTGTTAATTTTTTTAAAATGTTATTGTGACTTAGAAGGATTGAGGATTCTTTCGCCTGTTTCTTCTCCGCCAGAGGAACCTCATCACGAAACGGTCGTAGGTTGAAAAAAATTGACAAACGAAATTTATATTCCTTACGTTGATTTGATTTGGTTTCAAGCCACGCCGTCGTCGTACAAGTTACAACAAAGTTAAACAATATTTCAAAACATGAAAAATAACAATCCAAAGTATCGGTTTCAAAATGTTCAAGTGGTATTTCAGAGGAATCCATTGATTTCCATCTATGTTTGTGTGCAAAGGACTATTTTGTTGAAGTGGAGTGGGCGATTAGCTCCCAGCGAAGGGATTTAACAAAGAACTTCCGGGTAATTCTGAACTTCCACGGCTGTGTTTTCTGCCGGAAGTCTGACTTCTACTTACATAATAAACTTCGAACTATGGTTTAGATGTTTTGATAACATTTCTTTTCGAACATCAAAATTTTAAAGTTCTCATTTAAGTATCGTACTATTATAATTAAAGATAAATAAATATCTTTAAGAGTTTCGGTTTGTGTGAGGTGCTAGTGAATCTAACACCACATTACATCCCGTGGGTGTCGGAAAAGTCGACAGAGGGAAAATTAAAACCGGAAGATGGGCAGCAGCACCTATTTGGAACGTCTGAATAACGTGGCGACTATGGCGAAATACCCTCAAAATGAGAGCTACAAACTTTTGTGGCATTTATAGGCTAGATCTATGTTCAGCAGTGGACTAGTGATAGGCTGAAATGATGATGATGATAAATTTTTTTAACCTACCACTTTTTTGTAATGAGATTCCTCTGACGGAGAAGAAACAGGCGAAAGAATCCTCGCAGATATCCTCTTTTTTATCTTAATCAAACGTATAAAAAATTGTAAACAAAAGTCTAAAAGAAAACCAAAGCATTTACGTTTAGTGATCAGAGTACCAGACTGCCTTCGTGGCACGGGTTGGAATTCCAGTCGGTGCCAGCATTAAATCCCCAACCTCTTTCCTGCCGCTGTGTCGTAAGAGGCAGCCAAGGTATGGTACGGACAGTCTATATTTGCGCAGAATAATACCAGAATATGCAATGCTGTTACTGTACTGCTAGTGGGAACGCAATGGGGAGTAAAAATTTTTTGACTCGTACAAATATGGCGGCAACGTAGTTTGCCATCTGTCACGTCTGGGAGCCCTCGGGGGAAAAGTGGGGTATGGGTGTGGTCGGAAAAAACGGAACTCAGAAATGACAGGAGTCATGTTCTCAGCAGTGGGACATTTATAGGCTGAAACTTTACTTTTTTATATGTATTAATACTTCCGAAACAGTAACTAAACTATTAAGTGAATAGGGAGTCTAAAGATTGTTAATACTTCCGCTGCAAAGGAAAACTAGACTCGGGAGAGTCTTTACTTAATATAATACTGCTTCATTATATCTGACACATTAATAATGTGAACAACGTTCAATTTTAATTATATAAAACATTTAGAAACAAGTATCTCAGACATCAAAGTCATACATGCATACAATCGAGACATCAGTTCTTAAGTCTCATATGCCCACTGATTACGCTAGCTCACAGTGCCCTTCAAACCGAAACACAATGTTTGCACACTACTGCTTCACGGCAGAATAACTGACCCTGGGGTGGTACCTACCTAGACGGATTCCTGCATAGGAATCCTACCACCAGTAACATATTGGTCAATGACCATTGTCCAGGAATTTTCACTATAGCATTATTAATATTTTTATTATTATTATTATTCGTTCACTATTCTATTATACGCTATTGCCAACGTAGTTAAAAGTAACATATTTGTATATTTTTTTTCATTATATATCGTTATTTTAGAATTTTCTCCTTATTACTACTCTTACATTTTTTTATACAGTATACACTTTTATGTTATAGGTCTGATACATTTAAAATATCTTTCGTGTTTTATGTTTTTCTGTTATCATATAATATGTATTTAAATTATAAGTGACAGCTGCTCGTAGGTTCTACATTTAGTGGTGCCAACAGAATACCAGCGCTGCAGCAATTTAGCTGAAGCATTTTCGTTGCTGCAATCCAAAGTAAATTTTAATATTTTTTATTGTTTATTTTTATGCTGTTGTATTGACCGTAGCAACGAATAAAGTTATTTTCTTTCTTTCTTTCTTCCCATAATCGAGTTCTCCCACTGCCACGCAAGAAAGCGCGACAATGGGAGGACTTAATGCCTTGTGACATTCTCTGCCAGTCAGACCTGACCGTTGTTGAGAAAAATATGGTAGGTGCTATCTACTAAAAAACTTATAATGAAGAAAAGTAAGTTCATTTGCTAAGATCTGCATGTAAAATATAAAAATGGTGTATATTACCTAGTTTTTTGAAGAGCACCGCCCGCCGCTGGCTGGCTGAGGTTCTCGACTTCAGTGGTGTATATTATCTAGTCCTTCATTATAATGGATTTCCGCAAAGTAACACCTGATTCTATTAACTAACTTAACTTATGTTAATGTAAATACCACTAATATATGAATGACATATAATATAATTATTAAAATATAATACTAATAAAATAAATAATATTCACAATAAGATATAAATATAATATTATCTGTGATGTTATTTATATTCAATTTAATTTCAATATCCCTAGTAAACAGCTGATGCCTACGACTGCGTCAGCGTGGATATAGTTTTTTTTTTAATATCCCGTGGAAACTATTCTATTTTCCTAGATAAAAAGTATCCCATAAAAGTCTCCAGGTTACAAGTCATACCTGTGCTAAATTTCGTCAAGATCGGTTCAGCGGTTGAACCGTGAAAACGCAACAAACAGAGAGAGTGGCTTTCTCATTTATAATATTAGTATGGATTAACTTGCATACACAGCGCTCTGCGATCGATTTCGCATCGTAACTATGCTGAAGAGACAGGAAGCGGTTTCATTCACGTGAATGTTACGTGAGCCCATTTGAACGACAATGACAATGACAAAGCATTTGCTCAAAATATCTGTGGAGAATTAGACAAAAACTATTTCCTCGGTTAGACTATGATTCAAAATATAAATTACCTTCAAAATAACAATATCATTGATTGCGCACTATATCTACACTTCTTGTAGATAATGGTTATAGTTAATAGAATCAGGCGTTACTTTGCGTTAAACCATTATAGTAACGTGGAGAAAGTTAATTTGCGTAGAGTAAATATCATTTGATAATGTTTTCATTTTTTTAAATATATACATAAACAGTATGGATCACACATACACAAACATCACAAATAGAAGGCCACTGGATTACAGCAACGAAAAAGCAACCGACTCGGCATATTGCTTCGGCAACAATGTTACTGCAGCGCTGATATTCTGACGGAGCAGGAAAAAAAAAGTTATAATTGATAGATTATCAAAACAGCGCAAGCGATTACTGGTCATAGCATATGTTTGTTATAATTGATGATGATGATGTTCTCCTAGCCGATTTCGACCACGGCGACAACTTCCGACTAGGTACTGTCGAGAGCCATCAACTGCGCAGGAGATATTATAGTGCCACAAGTGTTCGCGCAAACACCGAGGCACTCACTCGTCCCAACCAACCCGCGCCCGATGTAACGCTAATGCGATAAGATCGGAGGTAAGCTAGGTGTCAGAAACACGGGGACAATCACAACACAACCAGACCCGAAAACCAACAATTTATGTTTTAGCACAAATGATGGCTCCGGCTGGGATTCGAACCCAGGACCCGCGGCTTATAAGTCAGGTACTCTGACCACTGAGCCACGCGGTCGTCCTAATTCCTTAAAATAAGAACTAACATTAACTACTTATAATAGAAATAATTAAAGTTTAATATGTGTAGGTTCAAATAGGATGTTTTCCGTCCGCGTCAGATAACCGTCTGATGTTACGGGTCCATAACCCAAGAGTAAAAAGGGTCTCGCCTTTTTGCCAGCGATAACGTGTTACTGAGGTCAGTTATTTTATTTCCTCGTATAAGAAGGAAAGCGAAGTTTAATATTGGAAAGCTTAATCTTATTTGTTAGAGCACTATAGTTTATACGTCAACACTGTTTCTCATATTTGACAAAGAAATTAACTGGTTTTAGTTTTTTTAGCCGATTGGTGTCCGGCAGAGTAGAACAGCACCTGCCTCTTTCCTTTTATTTTATTATATAAAGTGATGAAACGAGCAAAACGTTCACTTGATGGTAAGTGCAACGTCCGCTCATAACAAATGCTGTGTCACCCAGAACATTTCAGTGTGACACCACACTGTGCCCATCACCCTGAGACGTCGGTTCTTATGTCTCATATGCCCTGTGATTACGCTAGCTCACAGTGCCCTTCAAAGCGAAACACAGTAATGTTTACAACCAAACATACAAAAAATCAAATCTTTTCTCTTTATAATATTAGTTTAGATACACAAGTTTTGTATGTGCAATTGATAAATTTAAAGCTCATTTAAATGAAACTAATTTTTACGGATTTTATCGCGTTTAATGTTTTACTATTTATAACCCGACGTTTCGGGCGCTTTACAGCTCCCATGGTCACGGGGGGACTGAGGTGACAGTTGTCCCGATGTCATAGTTAACCCGGAGTACCTTCAGCTTTTAATTATTATTTTTAGTCCGATCTACGCAGAAAGAGCTTACTGTGTCTTGAAGCCTTGCAGTGGTATGCTTGGTTTTTGATTTAATTTTATTAATAATAGGATCCCAAGCCGGTGGTAATACCCAACTATCTTCCCTATTGAAATTAGGATGTTTTTTAATTTCAATAGCCTCGCGAATCATCCTTGGTAGGAATCGGTGTTCTTTTGCAAGGATTTGTGGTCTATCAAATCTGATGTATCTGATGTAATGGTTGGGATCCTATTATTAATAAAATTAAATCAATTAATAAAAGTAAAACATTAAACGCGATAAAATCCGTAAAAATTAGTTTCATTTAAATGAGTGGTGTTCGCGTAAATATAAGAAATCATTAAATTTAAAGCTGCTTAACCATCATCATCATTTCAGCCTATCACTAGACCACTGCTGAACATGGGCATCCCCTGCAGATTGCCACAAAAGTTTGTAGCTCTCATTTAGGGGGGATTTTGCCATATTTACCACGCTTGGCAGGCGGGTTGTTCGTGCAGATTAACACCATAATATGTAGTGCTATCACTATACTGCTCGTGGTATCGCAAAGGAGTCTTTTTTTGTCTTGTACCAAAATAGCCGCTACGTGGTTTGCCGCCCGTCACGTCTCGTTTCCCGCGGGGGCGAATAGTGGGTTTATGTGTTGCCACTGCCTACCCCTTGTATAGGAAACGGGCGTGACTATATGTATGTAAGTAATATGGTCATACATGCGCAATGGTGCTGTTATGTGTTATCTATCTATTTGGCGCGGCTCTAATTCTAATCATTTTTATGCTAAAATACTGCTTTTTGTTGATTTCTAAGTATTGTAGTGAAAGTTACTTTAGCAGAATCATTAAGTGGGATAATGGACACTTAACGCCATACGTGCGGGCCTACACGTTCCCCTATGGCAATATTTTGAATATATTGCAATTGTGCCGACATGATACGTAATTTTATTGTATAAGTCATTGTGTTGTATGTAATTGTTTGGAAAGATTGATACATTAATATAATACGTGGTCAGCGCATGTTAGCTTTAAGAACAGAATAGAATAAATTTTTATTCAATATAGATTATTTACATAATACTTATTGAAAGATATTATTTTTTCTTTTTTTAAACTACACTGGTTCGCAAAAATGCCTCTGTCCTGGGAAGAACCAGTAAGAAACCCAGCGGGCTTTTTTTAAAGTCATTTTTAAAATAATGTACAATAACAGCAGTATTACAAAGATGTAGAAATGGCTTGGCGGCGATCACCTCATTCCCAGGGGTTATCATCATCTATGTATTATTTAATATTATAATAACTCTTTTTATGAAGTCTTTGTTTAATATAAAATTTAAACTTTTTGATTGAAAGAATTTTAGCACTTTCTGGGATTTTGTTGTAAAAACGTATACATTGCCCCATAAAAGAGTTACTGCCTCTGTGAAGTCGGGTAACTGGCATAATTAATTTGTGCTTGTTCCTGGTATTAATAAGGTAAGTAAGGGTTCTCCATAACTTCAAGACGGTCAGTCATCGTTGACTTGCCCTAGTTAAATATTTAGATACATCCAAATAAAACTTTTTTTTACTAATATTAGAAAGAAAGATAGAAGAAAAACTTTATTCAATACTACAACACAACATACATTAAAAGTTCAATAGTTAAAAAACAATTAGCTATGATATATTATATATTAGGATTCCTATTCTGGATTTTGATTAGGTACCAAACAGTCTGTAATTTTACCGCCAAGCAATGGTGTGCTAACACCACTGTATATCGCTTGGAATGATACCGATGCAAGTGTATCCGATGATATGATGATACCCGCAACAGAACTAAAGTAACCGACATAGCCCTAAGGATTAGCTAGATGAAGTAGCAATAGGACGGACATATAGCGCGTAGAACATCGGTTGGGGAAGAAAGGCCCTCCACTAGAGCGACGACCTGCACGGTTTTGCGGGAAGTCGTTGGATTCAGGTGGCTCAGGACCGTGTTTTGTGGCAATCTGTAGGCCTTACCTGGTCTATGTTCAACAGTGGTTTTTGGTCAGTTCTGGTTAGTTGTAAAGATGGGCTGAAATTATGATGATTTTTTACTTACCTTCTTTAGACTAATGATATCCACTGTTTATATAAATAAAACTTAAAACATAAATTATTTAAGTTCCGTTATTGTGTCGTATTATTGTGAGTGCACTGATGCAGCCGTCCGAATTGCCTCGGAGTGCGGGCCGGACTGAAAACCAGTGTCGGGATCAGAGCAATTTAAGTCTCTGCATCTCCATTTTTACTGAGTCCTGTCCATTTCACGGTCTTATGCTGCTACACAGACTCATTTTATATTTTTTTTAATATTATTTTATGTTCTGTGTAATTCCATTTCTTTCTTGTTTTGTTTTGTATCTATTGTGATTAGACCGTGAATAAATGTGTTTGTGTCTTTCTTTCTTTCTATGAATACTGATGCAAGTGTAATTACAAGATTGATGAAAATTTCTTCGTTTTTTAGAAGCAATGTCTCATGGTGACGAGTACAGTGCAGTTCTACACAAAACCATTCCAATTGAAAGTTGTGGTTGACAACGTAACTATCTTTTTTTAACATACATACATACATAGAGTCACGCCTCTTTCCCATAGGGGTAGGCAGAAACCTCATCTTTCCACTTGCTATGATCCTAACACAAATCTTTAGCTTTCTCTACTTTCATTAGTGTTTTCATACAAGCTCGCGGTTGCGGGTACTTTTGACGTGACCTTTCCTTAAAACGATTTCGATCTGATACGTAACACGTTCGCCTACGTCGACCCTTACCGGCTTGCCCATTCACACTCGCCTCATAAATCTTCATCATCTCATGTTTTTTTAACGGTTGGCCTACACTAGGATTTCTCCTGTATCGTGGGTGCATTTTACAGACATACATTTAACCCCCCTTAAACCAATAATTCGTGTTTTGCCACAAATGCTGGCTCCGGCTGGGATTCGAAACCAATCTTACAAGTCAGGCACACTAACTACTAGACCGCGCGATCGTCGATACACTTTAGATACATTGTTTTTGTGTATGTCCTCTTCTGATTACTGGGCTTGTTGTTCTTGTTCACCGCTGTGTTCACTCTGTTTCAGCTATTTTTTATGGTTTTTACTCTTTTCTTCATCCTGCTTTCTGAGTTTCGGTAGCCGCAAAACTATCAACTGCTTGAGTATTTTAGTGTTAGTGATGATAGGGTAGTATAGTGATAGTGATACAGTATAGTGATGCATATTTTCAATAATCATCTTTTAATTTTGTATGGTGCAGCTCTATAAAAGAATAATACCACTTCATCTCATCCAATGGATCTCGTAAAAGGCGAGTAAGGAATTCAACTGCACTGTGCACCCAACAGCGCATGATGACGATGGGCTCACCACCTATCACACCAAGTGCATTATATTGTTTTGGTGAAACGTGGATTGTGGCAGTCATCTGTTTTTGAGGTGAGTGCCCAGTCTCTGACTATCCCTTATTTAATCAAGAACAGAATACCCAATAGAGTGTTTGCCCTTTTTTAAGCTTAATACAAGATCTATGAATAAATAAAACCTTTGTTACGTTAGATACTAGAACTTCTTTTAGATAATATATGAAAGTAATAGTGAGATGGGACCTTCTCGATAAGCGATGGAAGTGAGACGACGAGATTGTTTCATATCTTTTAATATGAAAGCACTAACTGTATTAAAAAAAACACCGGAATTAACTAAGCGTATTTATTGGATAAAGTGACGAAACGAGCTATACGTTGACCTGATGCTAAGTGCAACGTCGGCCCATGATAAATGCTTTGTCACCTAGAACATTTCTGTCTAGACACCACACTGCGTCCGTTACCCTGAGGCATCAGTTCTTTCGTCTCATATGCCCAGTGATTACACTAGTTCTCAGTGCCCTTCAGACCGAAACACAGTAATGTTTGCACACTACTGCATCACCGCAGAATATCCTGCGGTAATGGATTTAAAGGCTCTGTGTGACCGTGGAAAATTGATTGCATAATTATCTACGCATAATTAACGCTTTGATAATATGGGTAAAAGATTAATCGCCGTAGCGGGAATTTATTGCCTAATCTGTCGGAAAATGCTTTTATCTCATTTTGCCAACGTTCCGCTGAAGTAACATTGCTATCAATGGGTTACACTTGCAGTTAAAAGGCAAATTTAATTCAAAATCAATCGACGCTTAACGAACGTAGAGAAATTCTTCACACGAGTAACCTGAAGGTATCGTCGTGGTCAAAATCGGCTCGAAGGGCAACGGATTTAAAATTACTTTCATGTCGAAGTTTGTAATCTATTTAACGGTTCAATTTGCTCAAAGCCAAACTAATGGATGATGAAATATACATGTGTTGATGTCCTCCTGGCCGATTCGACGCGACAACTTCCAAGTACTGACGGAAGATACAACTGCGTAGGAAATGTTATAGTGCCACAAGTGTTCACGCAAACACAGATGCGATAAGATCGGAGGTAGGCTAAGATGCAGTGTCAGAGACACGGAGCAGGGCGGTTCTTACCGCCTAGAGTTACCGACACACAAGTCGACAGTCCGAACGGAAGCCCGGTGATGAGGTCGTACGGTTATTAGACGACTTAAAATTATTTGGAGATATTCGAAATCGCGCAAGCACGCAGCAAACGCGACAGTCCGAATTTCGAGGTTTCTGTAGGATTATTATTTATGAATTTATGTTTGGGTCAAACCAAACCTGGAACGCGGACCTCTACCCCGTGAGCACAGTATCCGATGAAGCTGTAAAAGCCAAAAAGGCTAACAGCAATTTACATCACCGAAATTATAAAGAGATACGGGGATTACAACGTAACCAGACCAAACCAACCAGAGAAAACCAACATTTGAACAGCTCCGGCTGGAGCCCAGTACCCGCAGCGCAGAATTTAGGTACTCTGACCATTAGGCTTCGCGGTCGTCAATAGTCGGTCGTATGTTGCATACAAGAAGTAGTTTATTTTTATTTATTATTTGTAGCTCAGGGGCTAGGCGCTCGCTTTAAATTTCATAGTGCGAGAGTGATCTGGGTTCGATTCCCGGTGCCGGCACCACTAAAATTGTTCTAAAATTTTAAGTGCGTTGCTCGGCGGTTGAGGAAGTCATCGGGAGAAAACCTGCATGTCTGAGAAATAAAACTTATTTCGAAGACATGTGTATTCCGCCAACCCGCATTGGAGCAGCGTGGCGGATTCTTCCTAGCTCCAAAACTCTCTCGGAAATGAGAGGAGGCCTGTGCTCAGCAGTGGGACATTTATAGGCTGTTACTTTACTTTTTTATTGTAGAAAGTGACGAGACGAGCAGAACGTTCACCTGATGGTAAGTGCAATGTCTGCCCATAGCAAATGCTGTATCACCCAGAAAAATTCTGTGTGGCACTACACTGCGTCCGTCACCCAGAGACATCAGTTCTTAAGTGTCACATGTCCAGTGATTACGCTAGCTCACATAGTCCTTCAGACCGATACACAATAATGTTTGCACATTACTGCTTCACGGCAGAATAACTGGCACTGCGGTGGTACCGTACATAGACGGATTCCTGCATAGGAGTCCTACCATCAGTAAACTAGTATTAAGTGTTTTTCTATGTTCAATGTACGATTTTGTCTGTCAACACACCGATGGTGGTGGGAAAATCCTAGTGTGAAGCATATTTAAATAAACAGAAAAAAACGATCAAGAAATAAGGTTTCTTTTATACACTTTGAAACACGTACTAATATTTTTATTATAATAACCCCCTTTATAATTTAAATATAAATATTCACTTATTATGAGACGATTATTAAGAATGTTATTTACAAATTCTTCTTATGATACAACACATTCGTGATTGGTTATCATTTCTCTTACTTAAACTTTTGCGTCACACAACTATACAAATAAATAAAACTGAAGTGTCTGTTTGTTAGAACAAAATAACAGCTTTATAAATCAATGCTTATGAAAGTATCATCATCATCATCATCATTTCAACCTATATCTAGTCCACAGCGGAACACAGGCCTCCTCCATAGATTAATACCAAAGTTTGTAGCTCTCGTTTTGAGGGGAATTTTGACATAGTTGCCACGCTTGGCAGGCGGGTTGGGAACCGCAGTTTATCTATTCTGATGTTCCAGGAAGATGCTGCTGCCCATCTTCTGGTTTTAAATTTCCCTCTGTCCACTTTCACGACACCCACGGGATGAGATGGGGTGGTAGATTCTCTTAAGCCGCTACTTATAAGAAAAAACAATTTAAAAAAATAATCTGTCTGTCTGTTTGTTCCGGATAATCTCCGAAACGTATGTACCGATTTAGACGGGACTTTCACTGACAAATTTTGACAAATAGCAGATATAGCAGGTAACTTAGGCTTCTTCAATTTTAGAAAAATAATTAGGGTTCCGCGCAATCATTAAAACCCTGAAATCCGATTTAATTAGGGAAGTATATATGTATATCATCGATCGGGGTCGGCTTTTTACGCGAGAGAAACCGCGGAGCACAGCTAGTTGTTAACAAAATCAAGCACCACTTTGCGAAAATCCATTATAATAAAGGAAAGAAAGTTAATTTGCTAAGGTCCGCATGCAAAATTTAAAATGGTGTATTACCTAGTTTTTGAAGAGCACCGCCCGCTCTCCCTCAATGATATAGTCACAATATACAAGATATAGAATTTACAACAAACGACTACTTTACACACCATTTTATATTTTGCATGCGGATCTTAGCAAATATTTTTTACAATTCGGGTTATATTTGTCTGCGATGGATATAAAAAAAGTTAAGTTTCAGCCTATAAATGTCCCACTGCTGAGCACAGGCCTCCTCTCATTTCTGAGTGGGTTTTGGAGCTAGGAAGAATCCGCCACGCTGCTCTAATGCGGGTTGGCGGACTTCACATGTCTTCGAAACATTTTTTATTCCTCAGACATGCAGGTTTCCTCACGATGTTTTCCTTCGCCGCCGAGCACGTGGTAAATCAGCACTTAAAATTGCAATTAACAATTTTAGTGGTGCCGGCACCGAGAATCGAACCCTGGTCACTCGCGTACTATGAGATTTTAAGTGAGCGCCTAGCCCCTGAGCTAATCATTGAATATTTACTTAACTTGTTTAATGAAGTGAGTTCTTCCAGTTCAGTAACTTATGTAAGCTTGAGTAGAGGTCGATTGAAATCGGACTTGATTCATGTGTCCGAAAACTAACATGCGAAACAGTTTTGGAATAGAGTGAAAGATTTCCTTCTTTTTTTTTTATTGTACAATGTGACGAAACGAGCAAAACGTTCACCTGATGGTAAGTGCTACGTCAGCCCATAACAAATGCTGTGTCACCCAGAATATTTCTGTGCGACACCACACTGCGCCCGTCACCCTGAGACATCAGTTCTTAAGTCTCAAATGCCCAGTGATTACGCTAGCTCACAGTGCCCTTCAAACCGAAACACAGTAATGCTTCCACACTACTGTTTCACGGCAGAATAACTGGCCCCGGGGTGGTACCTACCTAGACGGATTCCTGCATAGGAATCCTACCACCAGAAAACCTTCCTTCGGTCTACTGATCGATTTATTCGTGTTCTACTTACTGTCCATTGGTGCCTTCTTTCGTTAAAATTAACGTTCCAATATCCACTTGAATGGACAAAAGATGCGAAAATTCACGTACTTTTCCTCCAAACACCAATCTTTCTTGCACGTGGTACGTGTTAGCTGACGAACGAAAGGTCTCATCATCTTCATTTCAGCCTGTCACTAGTCCACTGCCGAACATAGGCCTACCCCACAGATTGGCAGACGCTGGCCACGCGTGGCAGAGGGGTTGGCAACCGCAGTTTATATATTCCGATGTTCCAGAAAAGAGAAAAAAGAAAGATGCTGATGCTCATCTCCTGGTTTTCATTTTCCCTCTGTCGACTTATACGACACCCACGGGATGAGATGGGGTGGTAGCATGCACAGGCGAAGCTGCCAGTATATCATCGTGACTACTACTGCAGCGGGTACGCTTCTCCCACTCTGGAAGGATTTGTAATCGACTAGTATGGTACGCGAATTGCTGAATAGCAGTACCACGTAACATATTCTCGCGTTGCATCTATTTCTTTCTTAAAAAAAAACAATGCCCCACATTAGGATTTCGCCTGTCTGGTGGGTGCGTTTTACAGATATAAATTCCACGTAGGACACAAGACAGACAAAGACACCCAGACTCGGAACAACTATCTGTAGGCCATACAAATATTTGTCCCGTGCCGGAATCGAACCCGCGACCCGTGGCGCAGAAGCCAAGGGCGTAGCCACTGCGCTAACCGAGCCGTTACAAATGCCGGTCTCTGGATAATTTATGTACATCATATTTAAGATGGTTTTCGCAATCTATGCGGGCTAATTGTTTTTTTAGTAAAACTACGTTTACGGATTTTATTGCGTTTAATTTTTAAACTATTTATAACCCGAAGTTTCGAGTACTTTACAGCACCCATGGTCACGGGGCTACTGAGGTGACAGATGTCCCGACGTCATAGTACTCGAAACGTTAAAAACTTATTGTTGGGTACTTTACGTTCTCGATAGTGTCGCCGACAGCGTATTCAGGTACAGAATGTTTTCTCTTCCTGGACTAACACTGTTGCCGGCGTTCCACAAGGTAGCGTGTTGTCTCCTCTCAAGTTTGCAATTTTCCACGTCTTCTTCTTACCACTTGTACGCTAACGATCACCAGATTTATATCCAATCTTCTATGGAAAACCTATCTGTAGCAATTGAAAGCACTAACGCTGATTTGACTTTTATTGCGAATTGGAGTAAAGCATATGGCTTAACCGTGTGGTGGCGGCTTAAGAGAATCTCCTACCCCTCGTGTGTCGTAAAAGTCGACAGGGTGAAAATGAAAACCAGAATATGGGCAGCAGGATCTTCCTGGAACATCTGAATAAATAAACTGCCGTTGCCAACCCGCCAAGCATGGCAACTATGGTAAAATCCCCCGAAATGACGGCTACAATATTTTGTGGCAATCTATGGGGGAGGCCTATGTTCAGCAGTGGACTAGTGATAGGCTGAAATAATGATGATGATTATGAACCAATGAATGAGCTTCATACGCGAAAATGAAGCTCATTCATTGGTTAATGGGATGAAATGAAACCGATCACGAAACCAACCAGAGTTACACAGTAGAGACCCCCATGTCAGCGAGGTACTATGCCGTATTTTACTGGTGGTAGGATTCCTATGCAGGAATCCGTCTAGGTAGGTACCACCCCGGGGCCAGTTATTCTGCCGTGAAACAGTAGTGTGGAAGCATTACTGTGTTTCGGTTTGAAGGGCACTGTGAGCTAGCGTAATCACTGGGCATATGAGACTTAAGACCTTACGTCTCAGGGTGAGGGGCACAGTGTGGTGTTACACAGAAATTTCCTTACACAGAAACTGGGTAATATTGCATTTGTTATGGGCAGGCGTTGCACTTACTTATCCAATAAAAAAAAAAAAAAAAAATGTGGTCGACTTATTTTAGGCGTGTGAAACCGCGCGGCACGCCTAGTGTGAACATAAATTTCCGTCTAAAACTTTATTCCTACATATAACGGCGTTAATTAAGTGCCGCCATGTACGGTCCCTGTTCCACTAACTTCATTTGTTTCAGGTAATAAGGGTTAGAGTCCCCTATTAATTCATTATTTGGTTTAAAGTGAACGTTTCTGGCACCTGCTATAAGTGAGAATTTATGTACACAAATTATTCAGCCAGTTATACATCAAATTGTTTATACAAACAATTAAAATTAAAATGTCTGTTTATAATAACAAAATAACAGCTTTTTAGTCAATGCTTACGAAAGTATATACGGTACTTATATGAAAATTATTTTTTTAAATTTTTTGTCAGTCTGTCTGTTTGTCTGTTCCGGCTAATCTCCGAAACGGCTGGACCGATTTTGGAGCTTTCATTGACAGATAGCTGATACCATAGCGGGTAATTTAGCTGTTTTAGAAAAAGCTAGTATTTTAAATATATTTAAACGGAGTATGCATGAACCAGTAGAAAGCAGTAGTTATGAGTAACAGAACGAGACATGGGGTTCAGGTAGGGAGGCTATAATCATGAAAAATTGCAATTAACAATTTTAATCGTACCGGCACCGGGAACCGAACCCAGGTCACTCGCTTACTATGAAATCCAAATCCCCCAAAATGAAGAGCTTAGAGGTTACGTGTTTTGTGGCAATCTATGGAGAGGCCTATGATCAGCAGTGGACTAGTGATAGGTTGAAATGATGATATGACGCTAAGCGTTTCAAATCGTGATCGCAGTACTGGTACTGTTTACGTAACGGGTTATCATCATCATTGACGCTACTTTAGCTAGCACATTGTACCACCAGAGGCCGCCAGAATTTCTTAGCATAGAATTAAACAGAATCATTTTTATTTTTTAAAAAAAAATTTATTACTCTAACTGACGAAACGAGCAAAACGTTCAGCTTATGGTAAGTGCAACGTCTGTCCATAACAGATGCTGTGTCACCTAGAACATTTATTTGTGACACCACACTGCGCCTGTCCCCTGAGACATCAGTTCCTAAGTCTCATGTGCCCAGTGATTACATTAGCACTCAGAGCCCTTCAGACCGAAACACAGTAACGTTTGCATTACTAGTGCTTCACAGCAGAATAATTGGCCCTGTGAAGTCCGCCAACCCATTTTTCACAGCTCCAAAAACCCCCTCGAAAATTAGGGGAAGCCTGAGTTCAGCGGAGAGACATTTATAGGCTTTTCTTTACTTTTTTGCACTAGTTCGCAAAAAAAGCCCACGTCCTGGAAAGAACCGGCAAGAATCCCAGCGGGCTGGATGTTTTAGTAATTATATTTATTAAATCACACGAATAAAGAATCCACTCAATTTCAGTGTTTTTAAACTTTAAACTTATCTAATTTAAAAACATAGTTTCACTGCAGTTTGGTAATAAAATGTTTGAACTACTTAACTAACTTAATAACTTGATTTCACTAAAGTTTTAAAAATGTTACTTTTTAATTTTTTTTCACTATCTTAATCATTTAAACGAGATTTGCTTCAACTAAGCTGGTTAAAGAAATACTTTGAGCGCTGAGGGCGCTTAGCCGCAACCTTTATTTTTGGATGACTGGCGCAAGGGCCCCCGCGACGGGATCTTGGCTTGGACCGTCATCCTCTTCGCGAGAGTAACTGACTCCAGGGTGCCCAAGGGGGCCGGCCTCGGCTCGGTCAGTTACTTTAATCGGGAGGGCGATATTACTAGTACTACTATTGATATTATCTCGATTATTATTAACTAATTTTACCACCAATTCGGAATGTGTATCCGCTGAAGAAGTAATGGCGCAAGAAACTCCAGCGACGCTTCTGTTACTAACACTATTGCTAGGGGAAAACGGGCCTGCGCGGGAAGCGGCGGTATCTCGAATAAGTTTGTCTGATATGCTCTCGCCGACGGCGGGGCGGTATGATGGTGATTTTGTTGTGTGTGACGTGCTGAGTAGAGCAGCTGGGCCCTAGTGGACGCGTTGTCAGGGTCGTTGAGGACGTGCCTCGGTCTCCTTTTTCCGCGAGTCGAGTTTTTGTATACTGTGTAATATACTGTAGGATATTTTATTTCATTGTTCGCTCTTGATCCGAGTTCAATTACCGGTGCCGTCACCGCTAAAATATTCTATTATGATTTTGTACTGGATAAAATGGCGACGTTAACCTGGTGGTAAGTGTAACGTCTGCCCATAACAAACGCTGTGAACCCAGAACATTTCTGTATGACACCACAATGCGGCCGTCACCCTGACACATCAGTTCTTAAGTCTCATATGCCCAGTGATTACGCTCGGTCTCAGTGGCCTGCAAACCTAAATTACGCACTAATGTTTTGCGCTTTGCGGCAGAATAACTGGCCCTGGGGTGGTACTTATATATACTTAAATATAAAATGTTAGGTGGCATGGGAATCCTACCACCAGTAAAATATATCAATCTCGTACTCAGCGGTGAAGAAAAACATCGCGAGGAAATCTCCTTGCCTGAGGAATAAAATAATTCGACGACAGAAGAAGTCCGCAAGCAGCTTCAAAGCTCTCTAAAATAAGTAATGGGATGTCATCCAAGCCGATTTTCGCCGACGGAGACATCTTCCAAGTAATGTCGGAGCTTATAAACAGCGCAGGAGATATCATTGTGCCACAAGTGCTCGTGATGAAGTGAACAGGTGTCCGATTTAACGCTCATGCGATAAGATCGTAGATAGTCTAGGATATAGTGTCAGAGACACAGGCACAATCACGTAACAACCAGATCCGAAATAACAATATCTGTTTTTGCTGGTATTCCAATCCAAGGCCCGTTGCGCAGTTGCCAGGTACTCTGTCCACTAGGCCACGCGTTTCTATATTTACACAGCCAATATAAAAACTCCGTGAACGAAATACGAGCAAAATGCGACGGAGACAGATAATTGGCGCCAATATGTTGTGGCGTACGTGATCCAATTCACGGTACGCAAGGGCTTAGCGATGACATAAATAGCGTGACGTCCCGCCAGCTTTCACTTTTGACGTCATGCGTGTGGATGTGACCCGGAAATTAAAAGATTTTTGTTTTATTCTAGTGGGTGAACGTTTTGCTCTTCTCGTTTTACCGTGAAGCAGTAGTTGTCTAAGTACTCGCGTACTATGTTCCGGTAGTGAGTCGGGCAGCCGTCATTTTGAAACACGATTGCCCGGTCATCTTCAAAAATCGGCAGGTCGCTCATTAATTCCGGCAGGTCATTCATTAAAAATTCGAGGTAATTTTGCCCATTCAGTGTACCTGGGAGATAATGGGGTCCTATGAGGTCTCTGGTAATGACACCTGCCCATACGTTGACCGAAAACTTATGTTGGTGTGAGGTCACTCTAGTCGCGCGAGGATTTTGCGATTCCCATCTGTGGAGATTATGTTGGTTAAAGATCCCCTCTCCCGTGAATTTAGATTCTTCCGTCCAGAGAATGGTCTTCAGGAATTCGTCGTTGTCTACGTCTGCATGTAGAAGAAAACGGCAGAACTGCAATCGCCGCTCTTGAACCCCTTCTACTAAACCTGAAACCAAAACAAACCCGTTAGAGAACATGAGATGGGCAAATTGTACGGTAATTATTATTATTGTAGGGTTCGATACACCACTAAACAGTCATAATAATAAAAAAATAACTATCCACTATTCAAGAGAATTCGAGCTAAGCCTATTGTCCAGTAAACAGATACAAACATTTGTAATTTCGTCATGTTTATGCAAGGTTCGTATTTTAAATGAGCACTCAGGAGCTCTAATATTGTGACTTGTGAGATATTCTAGGTCATTGTCTCTCTCGTTTGAAAAGTCGTAAGAGTGAAAGTGATCAAAATAATCTTAAGCGTCAGAATTTAGAACACAGTTTAGAGTTAATGTCATAAATTAAATTTACCTTGCACCGGAGTGTATTGAACGTCTGCATTGAACACTGACCAAACTTTCCATGTCGAAACTCCCAAGTCACGGGTCACTTTTCTAATACTGGTGGTGGGATCCGCATCGAACTCTTGTATTATACGTTCTACAACATCAAAATGTGTAGGGTGCCGGTTTCCCGCAATCGAAAGTATTTGAAAATGTGCTGTGATGTGGTACACGTCTGTTGGGATACGACTCTCTGTACATTCTTTGTGCTGCACGCGAGTTCCCATCAGCTCGGCCGTAGGCAAAAACCATATCAGCGTATTCTTCGTTAATAAGCTCCTTCATCTTGGCACAGAAAGATTCCACACAGCAACAGCAACAAAATTATTAAAAAATAAGTTTTAATGAAATCATTAAAACAAGAAACTCGGCTTCGTTTTCTCTCGTTAGGTTGTTGCTTAATCTAATTAATGGTCGTCCCACCGTGCGTTTCACTCGAAAATATCTTTTATCTCCAACAGTTTATGGTTCTACGACCTTAACAGCCGACCCATTACCACTTGAGTTTTTTGCAAGTGCAACACATGAACGATAACCGGTACTATGCAGGTGACTTGGGCGAGAGACATGGCCTTCGTCTATATATTGGAGTCATTGAGTTATTTGATTGATTTGAGAATAGTAGAAAAATCGAACGTGAGTGATGTATTCGCCATTGATGTTAATACAAGACAATTTTTACCAACATGTTTTACATTTTTCTGCATCGAAATTGGCTTCGTGTTCCAGTTAGTACTCGGCAGAATATATATATTATTACTATGTATATAGTAATAGTATATATTATATATATATAGTCCATCTGGCACTGCTGAAAAGACTCTAAAGGTAAGAGAGTAAATAAGCCACCAAATTAAAACATGACAAAAACAGTGAGGCATGAACTTAGCTTAATAGATGATTACTGGCCACGACCGTAGATAGTAATTAATATTAAATTAATAAAATAAAAAGCAATCTTAATATCAAACATTGATGTAATAGTCGATATTTCTACGTAGAAAGCAAAGATTAAATACGATCCATATTCCTTTTATCATCCTTGCAAAGTATTCTCCAAATACGACGCTCGTCCCGTTGGAAAAACTTGAGCTTCAGTGTTTTTTGTTTTTGTATTTAATCTATTTCTTAGTCTGGAAACCAATCCAACTCACACTAAGCATTATGTTGCAGTTATGCCACTGATGCCACTGCAGCATAATAGTCCTTTTTGTGGCTGTAGTCCTATTTTATTTACATTATGTTATTAATGTACATTTATTGTCGAATGTTCATCCACTTCGAATTAGAGCAATCAATAAATTATTTATTTCTTTCTTCTAGCAAGTGTTGAATAAATGTAAATAACATTTGATAGTGTTATTCCCAAAATCATACATTTCTTATTTTCTGTCATCAACTCGAGTCTTCCAATATACAGATCAGTCTTCACGAAATATTTTAAATCTCAGATTTATGAAAAGAGTCTCCAATGTGAGACGCACCTAAATAAATTTTCATCTAAAATAAAAGCTCGATTAACATAATTTATCTCGTGAATAGCAGCTCTGTTTTGAAATAATAATCATTGGGCTGTCTCAAAATAAAAGCTTTTTCCTTTTATTTTGAGTTGAGTGACAGACTCTTTTGCAATAATAGATCCATCACCAAATGAATGGATATTGCCACATTCTAATTGCGAAATGTGACTTAGATTTCAAAAAACTTGTCAATTTGTCATTATAAGATAAAGCGAATTATAAAATAGATCATTATAAAGGCAGTAAATATGTGTTAAAATAACTTTTGCAATAACCTCTAGCTGCCAAATGTTGTTGTAATAATTTAATTAATGTAATTTACAAATGACATTATGAATTATGGCACTGAAAATAAAACCAGAGTTTCTTGCTGGTTATTCTCTTAAGTAATTTTTTTTTCGAACTGGTGTAAATTTTGTTCATAAGAACTTTAAACCAGATGTGTCGTGTGTCGTTTCAGCCTATCACAAGTCCACTGCTGAACATAGGCCTCCCCCATAGACAGCCACAAAAGTTTGTAGCCCTCATATTCAACCGCAGTTTATTTATTCAGATGTTCGAGGAAGATGCTGGAAAATGTCCATCTCCTGGTTTTAATATCCCTCTGTCGACTTTTACGACACCGACGGGACGGGGTAGATTCTCTTAGGCCGCTACCACACGGCAAAGAAGAGTGTATAAACATGAATATTATAATATAGAAATTTTGAATATCAGTCAAAATAAAAAAAACGTTTTTTTAGGAGAAAGAGAGACTTTTTTTACTTTACTTTTAGGAGAAACAGAGACACAACGAACAAAACGTTAACCCGTAAATGCATCGTCTGCCTATAACAAATATTGTGTCACACCACATTGCGCCTGTCGCTCTGGGACATCAGTCCTTAAGTCGCATATGAGGAAGGTCTATGTCTAACATCTGATGATGATGATGATGTCCAGTAATTACAATAGCTCTCGGTGCCCTTCAGACCGTATAGACTCACAGTACAGTCGCACACTGCTGCTTAACGACAGAAATAGTCTTAGGGTTGTTCGGTGGTCACTCTACAGCTCGGCTGCACATGTAGTGAAAAGTAGTTACACGCGCTTGCTTTCCCGCCTACACTGTCTAACCCTTCTTACATCTAGAGTACCTCGTCCCGCCACCGCCTGTCTCTCCGCGAGACTTCGCCCACCCTAATCCACCGATATGGAGCGCCACACACGGCGGCAGCCTAAAATCGCGACCACAATGGGCACGTAATACTCCGGATTAGACAGTTATCCGAAGAGCCAAGAGGGACATCGACGGAGACCAGATAGTAGTCCGGATTCGAGGTCAAGACTGCAGGCATCGAGAACATATATCGTCTTTGAAGTATACACAAACCACGGACCGTGGCACAATGGACTGTTGTAGTTTGTACCCCGGGTAGAAGAGATGAGAGGTTTCCGCCGGAGAGGATATCTGCGTCTCGATAAGAAAAAACAAGACCGGCTTCGGCATCTCTATGTAGATGGTAGTGGATGGCGTCAAGATTGGAATGAAGTCCTCTGATATTGCAGGTTTGTTTGTTGGTCCGTTTGCGAAGAGCAGCGAGCGTTCATAGCAGAACTTTCTCTAATTTCATTAGAGTTTTCATACAAGCGGTCGTCGGTTGCGGTACTTTTGACGTGGCCTTTCTTTAAATCGATCAAAATCGCCTCATAATCTGTCATCAATCTTCTTCAAACCGTCTAAGCAACCACGCCACAATTCCCTTGACACGCTGTTCCTAACGTAGTAACTAAAAATGAACACTGAAAATTCAAAATTTGAGAAGTATAGCTTCTCGAAATTTTCATTTCCACAGCATTAATCTTACTTTCATGCTTTTTTTAACAAATCCAACAATCACTGCCATACATAATTGTGGTGATCAATACTCCGCTATGCATAGCTAGTCTTGCCTTTTCAGATATTTAATAATTACTATAGAACTATGTTTCATTATTTTATTTTTAGTCTTATTAAGTATAACTCCGTTTCAAGTAGCTAACGAATTAATCTTTTTCTATCGTCAAAAGCGAAAAGAAAGTAATTTAAATATAAATACTGTTTTATTTCTTGCTTAACAAATTTCAGGTCGTTATACGTCTTGCAACACACGCGCCAAGTAATAAATTGCCTTACACACGTTGCAGTCACTGTCTCATACAATATGTTTCTTAGAATAAGTAGCCATTGTTATATGTTAACTTTAAAAAAGGAAGTAAAAAAAAGGAAGGTGGTGTGTAAGCAGTTTGATTGTTTTTCATTGGGAATTTCTAAAACTTTACATCGCGTTTGGTAGAATGTCTTTGCAAAGAGAATCAGAAAATTTTCTGTTAGCTAATTAATGGGCATAATACCGAACATAAATGATCGCTGCCATTCTGTTTCTGAATACTAATTTCCCATTGTTTTGTTATTATTCTAAAAGGACATTGAAATATGAGTTTTTTTCGCCTGTTTCTTCTCCGTAGTTAATGAAATCAGGTGTTAATTTGCGGAAATCCATTATAATGAAGGAGAGAAAGTTATTTTGCTAAGATCCGTAAACAAAATATAAAATGGTGTGTATTACCTAGTTTTGAAGAGCTACGCCCGCCCTCCCACTGTAGCGTGCATGCCATTAGGTAATGGCTCGTTTTGAGGTGAAACACTTGTTGTGATCTCGACTTCAGTTGTGTATATTGCCTAGTGGTAGTGTTTTAATGGTGGAGAGTATCTGGTGGCGGTTCCTGGAGCCGGTGTTAGTTTGACGTGTGCTCTTCAAAAACTAGGTAATATACACCATTTTATATTTTGCATGCGGATCTTAGCTAATTAACTTCCTTTCCTCTATTATAATGGATTTCCGCAAAGTAAAGCCTGATTCCATTAACTATATTAAAGAAAAGGTATTCGGAAAATATTACATACCAGCGACCGGCCCCGTCTTCGCACGGGTGCAATTACCTAATGAAGGAAATGAAAAGTTCGCAAAAACATATTAAACACTGAAAACATGTGACAGCAAAACTATAAACTGAACGTCACTTACTTAAGTTACACTAAAAATGCCATCTAAATATCAGATTTCCTAAAATTTTCTTTAACAAAAACTTTTCCTGACTATTACGAAAACAACAAAAAAAAGTAATGATCTTTCATACAAGCGGTAATTGATTTTTATTTATATACGGATAGATAGGTAGGTACATAAATTAGTACTTTATTTGGACAAATTGAACAACCACAATTCCTTACGCTAACATTTTTTATACGTTAATTTACCAAAATAATGTTTTATTTATGAGAACATAAGCCATGAAATATAGCCAATATTTGATGTCGTGGTAGCAAAACAAAACGCCCGCTCTCGACCGCTTTGCAAAGAGGGCCGCGCACCTCGATGATGCCCAAGTTGCATGAAGCCGGGCGGCACCGCGGCATTCGATACCTTGACTTACGTCATAGCAAGTTTCTTACGGATCTCAGTTTTTTTTTTAATTAAACACAACTCATGTTAGTCGGTGATAATGTAGTTTATATAGATGAAAGAATTTTAAAATTCTTTTACTGGTGGTAGGATTCCTATGCAGGACTCCGTCTAGGTAGGTACCACCCCAGGGCCAGTTACTCTGCCGTGAAGCAGTAGTGTGCAAACATTACTGTTTCGGTTTGAAGGGCACTGTGAGCTAACGTAATCACTGGGCATATGAGACTTAAGAACCTGTCTCAGGGTGATGGGCACAGTGTGGTGTCACACAGAGGTTTTCTGGGTGACACGGCATTTGTTGTGGGCGGACGTTGCACTTACCATCAGGTGAACGTTTTGCTCGTTTCATCACTTTATGCAATAAAAAAAAATCGGTTTATTAGTTTTTGAGTTTATCCATTACATCCAAACATACAAAAATCAAATCTTTCCTCTTTATAATATTAGTTTAGATAGATAGAATAGTATATAAAATGTCAAATAAGCAATCTCGAAGAAACCTCGATAGTTGGTTGTCTAAGATCCCGTCAGGGAATAGTTATCACGTCGGATTAAAAAGGTCAGCATCCTTACCATTAATATCCGGAACGGTGACCTTATCTAAGATACTGAGATCGCAATCGGGTTTTACTTTATTCGAAAGTATCGCATAAACTATTGTTAGAAAAGTAATAGAAACAGTAAAAAGTAAAGTAAAGTTTCAGCCTATAAATGTCCCACTACTGAGCACAGGCCTCCTCTCATTTCTGAGAGGGTTTTAGAGCTAGGAAGAATCCGCCACGCTGCTCCAATGCGGGTTGGCGGACTTCACATGTCTTCGAAATATTTTTTATTCTTCAGACATGCAAGTTTCCTCACGATGTTTTCCTCCACCATTAACAATTTTATGATGCCGGCAGCGGGAATCCAACCCAGGTCACTCGCGTACTATGAAATATAAAGCGAGCGCCTAGCCGCTGAGCTACCACGGCTCATAGAAACAGTGCTTACAACTAAACCAAGTTACAATATTTTTTATGTAGTTCCGATATATACTATAGCTTAGTATACAGAGATTGGAAAATAATAAAAAAATAAGGTAACTGTGTGTCCCGATTTGCGCGGGACGTCTCGATTTGACACGTTTACAGGTGGAAGGATACCTATGCAGGAATCCGGGTCTAGGTTCCGCCGTGACGAAGTAGTGTGCAAGCATTAGTGTTTGGGTTTGAAGGGCACTGAGAGCTACCTTAATCTAATTTTTAAATGTATCGAATTTCTTCATTAGTTTCACTCATTTTGATAGAAAGAAAAACAAATGAAAAACAATATTTTAGTAATTTATTTGAAATGTTTGATAAATAATGCTTTTTTGAAATGTAATCTTTTAAATGTCATCAAAACCAGCCAGATACAAATAGTACACCCAGAGACATTTTATTACAAGTTTATACATATTATATGCGAAAATACTTTTTCCTCGACCTATTATATATTTACTGGTGGTAGGATTCCTACGCAGGAATCCATTTAGGTACCACACCAGGGCCAGTTATTCCAGCCAGTCCAGCCAGTTATTCTGTCGTGAAGCAGTAGTGTGCAAACATTTCGGTTTGATTGAACAGTTTCGGTTTGAAGGGCACTGTGAGCTAGCGTAATCACTGGGCATATGCCTGTCACGTCTCAGGGTGATGGACTCAGTGTGGTGTCACACAGAAATTTTCTTGGTGACACAGCATTGGTTATGAACAGACGTTGCACTTAGTATCAGGTGAACGTTTTGCTCGTTTTATCACCATATCCAATGTCTTAACGTATTATATTCGTTTTAGTACGTGCCTTAAATAAAAGGTTGTTTTTAAAAAGGTCATTTTATTTATTTCACATTGCAATATCTTAAGTAGCACGAAAACATTATTAAAATTATTAGTTAAGCTCATTACTCAATCAGACTGCCTATACAAACTTGTAACTTAAGTCAATCTCGTTTTCTAATATAATCATTAAGTTCGTAGTTTCTAAAGAACAAGATAAAATAAAAACCTTTTAACGCCGTTTCGTGGCTTTGTTATTTTATATAATTTTAAGAAATACAGTTAATAGAATCAGGCTTTACTTTGCGGAAATCCATTATAGTAAAGGAAAGAAAGTTAATTTGCTAAGATCCGCATGCATAATGTAAAACGACTGTTGTGGAAGGGCGGGCGGTGCTCTTCGAAACTAGGTAATACACACCATTTTACATTTTACATGCGGATCTTAGCAAATTAACTTTCTTTCCTTTACTTTAAGAAATACACCTTTTCTGACATAAACAAACCAATTTATCATCGTCATCATCATCATTTCAGCTTATCACTAGTCCACTGCTGAACGTAGACATTTCCCATGAATTGCTACAAAATTTGTAGCTCTCATTCTGCCGGGATTTTGCTACAGTTGCCACACTTGGCTAGCGGATTGTCAACCGCAGTTTATTTATTCAGATATTCCAGGGGAATGATGCTGCCATCGCTTCGTTTTAATTTTCCCTCTGTCAAAGACACCCACAGGATGAAATCTGGTGGTAGATTCTCTGAAGCCGCTACCACACGGCCAATTTATACAATTTAAAAAAAAGTGATAGTAAACTGAAGATGTTACGTTATTTTATTTGATTCGTTTGGAGATCCAGAATATAACTAAAACAACAAATGACATCATCTCACTGCATTTGCGATAAAACCAAATCTATATTCATGAATTCATTATAAGACATGAAGTCCCGTAAACATTTTACCGAGTTTAAGAAGAAATGAAGGAACAAAAAGTTAAAAGAAAAGGGTATTGATATGAAGATCATTGATAGAAAGTCGAGTTAAATAAACATTTGCTTACAAATAAACTCTTAGGTATAAATAATATCTTGACTTATATTTTCTTTGTTTAGAGAAACGCTCCACCAGAGTTTATACATTTGCTTATTCATGCATGCATAATTATATGAGACAGTAGATACTACGATCCGTATAACAGGATTCATAATAACATAACATCATTGTACTCGTAGATATACAAGCCAATTCAAGTTGATATTTTTTTATTTACGTCATCGATAAAGACAATTATCTATGAAAGATTCTATGTCTGTAAATCGTAACAGACTATTACAAGGGTTACCGAGATATCGTTACTATGTAAGAAAATACATTGATTTGCAATTCATCAATTATGAGGGTAGAAAATATTTTCCTCTCAAAGGATTGTTTTTTCTTTCTTCCGTCTGTCTTTATTGCTGCACCTCATCAAAATTCCTTTTGTTACGCTTTACCGACGTACAAATATCAATATAAGAACAAATAGAACATTAATTACTTTAACTCACATTTGCACGAGCTAGGTAGGTACCACCCCAAGGCCAGTTATTCTGCCGTGAAGCAGCAGTGTGCAACATTACTGTGTTTCGGTTTGAAGGGCACTGTGAGCTAGCGTAATCACTGGTCATATAAGACTTAAGAACTTATGTCTCAAGGTGACACAGGACACGGTGACACCACGTCACATAGAAATTTTCTGGGTGACACAGCATCAGTTATGGGTAGACGTTGCACTCACTACCAGGTGGACGTTTTGCTCGTTTCATCACTTCAATCACAAAAAAAAATCACTTTCACAAATGTTTCACATTACATCGACGTCCATTAACTAGCGGGCACACCACTGAAATGACACGAAATTTATTCTGGTGGGGGAGCCAGACGAAATCTCGTGACACAGCCGGGTGTCCTATAAAGTACTTTTAAACAGTACAATAATTCCGTAAGAGGGTATTAAATTCATTACATTTGTTTTATAGTTACACAGTATCCTAACACTATAATAACATATTGAGCACTAGCTTCCTCTCATTTCTGAGAGGGAAAGTACGCCACGGCTCGGCAGTACGCGCACGCGGACTTCACAAGTCGAAATATTTGTTATTTATCGGACATACCGGTTTCCTCTCGATGTTTTTCTTCACTGCCGATAACGTGGTCAATCAGAATTAAAAGCAAGCAATCAACTATTGTATTTTAGTTGAGCTGGCGGTAAGTTGAGGTGGATTCAACCCAGTTCACGTGTGTACTGTGAAATTAATAAATTTTTTTTTACTTAAATAGATGCGAAAGGCATGAATATAGTTATATATGAATATATGAATATAGTCGCCGATCGCGTGGCTTTGTGGTAAGGATATCCTGCGTCCGCAGTATTTGTTCGACATAAAAATTATTGGCTTTCGGCTCTGGATGTATCGTGATTCTCCCAATGTCTTTGACATTTTATCCGATCAATTCTCCGAACTTCTCCATCGGAATCGTGAAGGTATGGAAAAAAGATACGAATGCTTTGACATTTGGTCTACCCATGTAAGTTACTATAAACAATCCTACGTAGGTACGGCTTAAGAGAATCTAACACCCCGTCTCATCCCGTGCCTGTCGTAAAAGTCAATTACGACATTAACGACGTAAAAGACAATTAACAGCATACACATACATAACCGAACGCATAAATTTTAATTTCGCCCCCGTTAAAACCAAGCTCAAACAACCCTTCAAGTAACTCTCAGCAATCCCTATGTAATGTATATTCGTTCCATTGACTTAACAAGTGCTAAGCTAATTATGTTATAATGCATTGCGTTGTGATTATGGCGTATTATATAAATAAACCTGCCAACTTCCTCTCACGGGGGCGTCGAAAAATCCACCGAAGGAAATGGCAGTTGTTGCGGTTCGCCGTAACGCCGTTTGGAAAAATAAGTGTGTTTCACACCAAAGAGAAGAGAGTAAGAATCTGATATGACTTATTCAGTATTGATTTATCCTTTTCGGTGGCTAGGGAGCCGCTGCATTATCCCAGTTTCTTTTTTAGATTAACAGTCACTTCTTCGCCGGGTTGAAAAGTGGCAGAGCGCTGGGGGCGTTTAGTCGGAACCTTTATTTATGGATGACCAGCGCCAGCGCCCCCGAGAGGGGACCTCGGCTTGGAGTAACTGCCTCGGTTCGGTCAATTACTTCAATCGGGAGGGCAATTATAGTGTATCGATGGAAATCAAGAGCCGAAGTATCAGCGGGAAGGCCACTTTAGATATTGGGTTATGGTAGGAAACCCGAAATCGATGTGAAGGTCTATATTACGCAGAAACCACGGTGCTCCCATGAGAGTTCCATGACATGCGTCCAATGGTAATTGATTTCGTAGTACCTTAAATCGGTGTATTTTACGAGGGTAGCTATGCAGTCTTTGTGAAGCGTAATTTTATTACGTCGGGACGTTTTCTTTTTGTTTAGTAGCTGATGTAATCGGCCGAGGATGAAAGCCGCTCGGTTCATAACTGGGTAGATGTGTGGACCGACGGTGAGTCTTGTATCTAGTAGGACGCCTAAGTATTTGTCTTTTCCCAGGGCATTGGACGATCAAATAACTCTATGGTAGGGACATTTGGCTTTATACGCCGCGAGAAGTACATTGCAACACCACAAGTGGGTTGACCTGGATTCTCCATTTCCGAATAGAATATATATTATTTCCGAATTGAATATTGAATCGATGGAAACAAATTATTTACTACCAAGCTCGGGAAAGTAAATAAAGAAAACTCTAATAACAATAAAGAGAACGCGAAGGAACGACAACTGCTCGTACGATACGAAAACTTTTATGGTTTAGGTACCAGTCATAACACAATCTTGCTGTATATTCTGCAAAGAAAGTACCGCGATGAACTAGGATTGGGGAACAGTCCCTATATGAATTAGGCAACGTTAAAAATATATTTTATGTGCCTTTGTCTATTGTTAACGCAATATTACATTATAGTTTTTAAAATACTTTTTTTTTTTATTGTATAAAGTGACGAAACGAGCAACACGTTCACCTGATGGTAAGTGCAACGTCCGCCCACAACAAATGCTGTGTCACCCAGAATATTTCTGTGTGACGCCACACTGCGCCCGGCACGTTGAGACATCAGTTCTTAAGTCTCAAATGCCCAGTTATTACGCTAGCTCACAGTGCCCTTCAAACCGAAACGCAGTAATGCTTGCACACTACTGCTTCACGGCAGAATAACTGGCACTGGGGTGGTACCTACCCAGACGGATTCCTGCATAGGAATCCTACCACCAGTATAGTCCATTGAAAACCAAATAGTTTAATGCCGGTCCTTCTCCGAAGAGACATTACTTTAAAACTTTTTTTACCGAGAGTAGGGAACAATATCATCCGCCAAAACGTAATTCATTCAATGAATTACTGAGAATTCATTCCTTTGAGATAAATCTACATAACATTAAAGGAAAATATTCTTAGAATAGAGAAATCAAATAGTAGGTATGACATATTAAAAAAATATTTTTAAGCGTTTTTTTAACAGTTTAGAGGTTCGTTTGAGGCAAAGACTATGCGATTGACTTCTGCGCGGGTCGCGGGTTCGATTGCCTGACGTAAGTTGATGCAGATAGTTCCTCCAAGTTGAGGTGTTTATGGGAATGCAATTTATGTGCGTAAAACGCATCCACGATATGGAATGACTTCAAGTGCGCCGCAACTTTGTAATATAAAAAGAAAGCAATTCGACAAAAAGAATTGATAAACTCATTTATCTTGTAATACGTTAAATTAGTGTTTCATTTTAAAATTAGTTTATTTCATTTTCAAGTAAATAAAAACATTTTTTACAAACTTTTATTTAACTTGTAATGTATGTGAAGTTCAAATCTTGGAAGCCAAATTTGAAGTACTTTCCCATGTCCAATTGAGCGAAATTTTCGCATACCCAGCTTCGGTGGCGATGAATTACTATGGTACCATAGAGCTGGTATGATGATGGAGCCGGAAGTTGGTCTTAGGAACTCCTCAACTACGCCAGATAGCTTCATCGTATTTGGACTCGTTGGATTTGTTTAGACAAGTACCTAAAGCCCAACATTTGAAGGCCACTGGTGGACATTTGCCTACTTTGCTACAAACAAAATCATGTAACAAAAACATAATTATAAAAATAATTTTATATGAGAAATTGACAAGACGAGCAAACCGTTCACCTGATGGTAAGTGCAACTTCCGCCCACAGCAATGCTGTGTCACATAGAATATTTCTGTGTATCACCACGCTGTGCCCGTCCCACTGATATTATTTTTGATGTTCTAGAGAAGAAGTTTTAAGGTTAAGATGCTACTGTTACTACTTTTTGCAGCTACGAATAAAAATGTTCTATGTTCTATGCTTGTCGGTGAAGGAAAACACCGTGAGGAAACCTGCATGTTCGAGAAAAAATAATATATCGAGATAAAGGAAAGACAGTTAATTTGCTAAGATCCGCATGCAATCGCATCCATTTTTTTTCTTCTTCCATTTTCTATCTATTGTGATTAGACCGTGAATAAATGTGTTTCTTTCTTTCTTTCTTTCTTTCTTTCAAATTATAAAATGGTCTCGACTGGTGTATATTGTAGTGTTGTAGAGTATCTGGTGGCGGTTACCGGTGGCGGTGTTAGTTTGCTCGTACACACTACGGGCGGTGCTCGTTAATACTGGGTAATATACACCATTTTATATTTTGCATGCGAATCTTAGTAAATTAACTTTCATTTCCTTCATTATAATGGATTATTGTAGTAATGCCTTTCTATTGACTACTTCTAGGGCATGCAAAGTCATAAGAAAAGCGCGACAGACTCTCCCCGGCTCCTAAACCCTCTCAGAAAAGAGAGGAGGCCTGTGCTCATCAGAGGGAAATTCGTAGGCGTAACTTTACTTTCTTTTACTTTAATGTCTGTTCCTGGTTGAATTTGACTACAGCGACAACTCCGAATATTTCCGCTAATTGCGCAAAAGATATTATAGTGCCACGAGTGTATGCGCAACCACAGAGGCACTCACTCGTCCCAACCTACCCGCGGTGTAACGCTGATGCGATAAGATCGGAGGTAGACTAGGACGCAGTGTCAGAGACACTAGGATAATCACAACACAATCAGACCCCAAGCTGGTGTTTTAGCACAAATGTTGGATCCGGCTGCGATTGGCACCCAGGACCTGCGGCGTATAAGTCAGGTATTCCGACCACTAGGCCACGCGGTGTTTAAGAATATTCATCGACAGTAAAGGAAAGTGAAAATAACTCACTTCTCGCACATCACAATTTAACATTATATTTTGTCTTATAGGTCTACTAGCGGTCCCGACAGACGCTGTCCTGTCCGAACGTTGGCTTGCCTGCTGTTAACAGATTCAGCAAACGATTTTGCAGAATTATCGATAAACTATATACTGAGTGACTTTTGTCATTTTCCTACAACTCTATCGCAGCGCCACCTATCGGGTCCAATTCTGAATCTAAACGAACCAGGGAACCACTCAAGCACACACAAAAAAATTCATCAACATCGGTCCAGAGGAGGAGCTCAGTGACAAATTATTTTTGCCAGGAATGCAAGATACAAAACATTTTGTTTCAGTCCCATAGGATAAAGTTACGACCGTTACCTTTGTTCGGCCTCGAGCTGAAATGTTTGTGATGTTTGACATGGTCGTTTTTTTCATAAAATTTGCATTGTTTCGACTAAAATATAAGTTTTGAATAAATATAAGTTTAACTTAAAAACTTTTGTTAGACATATTAAAACATGACGAACGAATTCCGTCGGAACTTATCAACTGCGCAGGAGATATTATAGTGCCGCAGTTATTTTTTATTCCTCAGACATGCAGACATGTTTCCTCACGATGTTTTCCTTCACCGCCGAGCACGTCGTAAATCAGCACTTAATATTGCAATTAACGATGTTAGTGGTGCCTGCATCGGGAATCGAACCCACGTCACCCGCGTACTATGAAATTTAAAGCGACAGTCTAGCCCCTGAGCTACCACGGCTCAGGGGCTAGACTATCGAATTTAATACTTACGGCAATTTAATACAATGCGCTAATGATTTACTGGTGGTAGGATTCCTATGCAGGATTCCGTCTAGGTAGGTACCACCCCAGGGCCAGTTATTCTGCCGTGAAGCAGTACTGTGCAAACATTACTGTGTTTCGGTAGGAAGGGCATTGAGAGCTAGCGTAATCACTGGGCATTTGGGACTTAATAACTGATGTCTCAGGGTGACGGGCGCAGTGTGGTGTCACACAGTAATTTTGTGGGTGACACAGCATTTTTGATGGGCAGACGTTACACTTACCATCAGGTGAACGTTTTGCTCGTCCCATCACTTTAGTGAAATAAAAAAAAAAATACTACTTCTTGCTAAGGACTCCGTAACATGTCCACCTCAGCTTCATACAAACTGTGGGATATTTGGCTTGGCTAGACCAGGAAAATACCACGCTATCGCATAATACCAGTGTGAAGTACGAGCATAGTACTGTTATGTTCCGTACATTGAGATTTTACATGTATCGTGGGTGCATTTTGCATATAGGCAAGAAAACAAGTTTATTTGTAGCCAGAACGGCACTAACAAGTCACGACTGGCAGTACATAAATGAGTACTGGTCGCCAAACTTATGTATGGTAGCGAATTTTGGGTTTGGCAGGAGAAGCATGAAAGTAAAATTAAAGTTAAAAGTTAAAAAAAAATTAAACTAAAAAATTCAAAACGTACTAACATTATTACAATTTTACGAATATTTTAATTTATGCATTAGTATGAATTTCATATAACCGTTATACTGAACTGTACCACAGTTTTTATTTATTACAAGAAAAATTCAAATGCAGTAATTTAGGTATTTAAAGTTCTCGTCACGTCCCACGCGTAATTTTGATCTCACTGATCTTGACAGTTTTATTTCTAAGTTTCAGGCGTTTTTATTTTTAGTTTAATTACATAAATACGGACGACAAGCGAGCGTACCGTCTACACAATAGTATATGCCACACAGAAATGTTCTAGACACAGCATTTGTTATGGGCAGACGTTGCACTTACCATCAGGTGACCGTTATGCTCGTCTCGTCACTTCCACCTATATTTTTTATTGATAATGATGCCTTTATGTCTGCGCGTATACGTACAGCTCCAAATCTCTCATCTCATACATCATAAAACATTAATCTAGAATTATAACAAGTCCTTATCGTCGTTGCGCACTGACATGACACATATGACAAAGTTTACACAACAACGTAAGGTTATAAAATATGATATTAATTATTGAATACGGGAATTACATTGAAGATTGTAAAACATTTGATTAAACATATACAACAAAATGATAATAATGTGAAACTAAAGAATTGACGGTTGAATAAATAATAATAAATTAAATTAATTGAAGGTTTTGCTCGTTTCGCCACTTAATACAAAAAAATATATAATAAGAATGAGATTAGATGATGTAATGTAATAATTATATTTTTTCATTCTTTGGTTAGCACCTGCCTTCTACTTTTCACCGTAACAAGGGTTGAATGGTAGAGAATGCCACTAGGCATTAAGTCCGCCCATTGAGGCCGTTAGCTTAAGCTGTCAGCAACAAAGAATAAGTAAATTAAATATTTCCCATCACTGCCAGGCAATTTGTAAATCGGCACTTAGCTGATCTCCACAACAATGTTAATGTCAGCATTATTAGTGTCATACCATATTATTGTAGAGACCATGAAATTTAAAGCTATAGGCCTATCTGAAGTATTTAGAACCAGAACTTCCATTAAAATTAATATAAACTATAATTAGTACAGTGGTTCAACGTTAACAATTTGCTTTTGAAGGGCAATAAAACAAAATGAATCAAATGAATTAAACTGCACTGTGCACCCAACAGCGCATGATGGCGATGGGCTCACCACCTATCACACGTGCATTATATTGTTTTGGTGAAACGTGGATTGTGGCAGTCATCTGTTTTTGCAGTGAGTGCCCAGTCTCTGACTACCCCTTATGGGAAACAGGTCGTGATCTTATGTATGTAAAACAAAATGTATTAAACTCATAAAACCAAATGTTAAAGGATTAGATGTAAATATGCTTGTGAATTGGAAAGAGTTGAGCCATGTGGATACTACTGACACACAAAACTTTGTCGTCGTCGTTTCAGCTTATCACAAGTCCACTACTGAACATAGGCCACCCCCAAAGATAGCCACAAAAGTTTGTAGCTCTCATATTGGAGGGATTTTGCCATAGTTGCCACGGTTGGCAGGCGGGTTGGCAACCGCAGTTTATTTATTCAGATTATTCTTCCTAGTTGTTTTCGCCCTATATCGATTTTGCCCTTCCTATCTAAAGTTTTGGAAGCCTGTGTTCATAAGCAACTTTCCTTGTTCATACATAAACATAACCTACTGAGTCCTTATCAGTCTGAGTTTCGCCCTGGTCACAGCACCACAACTGCTTTACTGAAAATTACTGATGACATTCGTGAAGGAATGGAAAATAAGAAAATTACAGCGATGGTGCTTGTGGACTTTTCTAATGCTTTTAACACAGTCGACCATTATATCCTCCTAGCTATTTTAGCCCACTTAGGTTTCGCTCCCTCGGTCTTGGAATGGTTTTCTTCCTATCTTCGCGGGCGTCAACAGTCTGTCCACGTGGAGCAAAATACCACTCAGTGGACCGATCTCAGTTCTGGCGTGCTGCAAGGCGGAATACTATCTCCCATAATCTTTTCAGTTTTTATTAACTCCATCACCTGTAGTATAGATTGTTCGTACCATCTGTATGCAGACGACCTCCAGCTTTATGTACAATCAAGCGTTGACGGTCTCCAGGACGCGATTGCTAATTTAAATACTAATCTCAAAACTGTCTACGAATGGTCGTCGCATTTTGAAGTTTCTGTCAATCCTACGAAATGCCAAGCAATTCTTGTTGGTAGCTCAAGAATGTTAGCCAAGATTGATTTCGATGCTTTACCTTCCGTCCATTATAATCATAATGTTATGCCGTTCACCAGCTCAGTAAAGAATCTTGGACTACATATTGATAACAATATGAACTGGGGAAGACATATTACAGAAATCAGCCGTAAGGTCTCTACCAAATTGCGATTGCTGTATCGTTTAAAAATTTTTCTACCTTTTAAAACCAAGCTCTTGCTGGTGCAAACACTTATACTGCCAATATTTGATTATGCAGATGTGTGCTACTCGGACTTGAACAGTGATCTTCTTAACAAGCTAGAGCGCCTTTTCAACAACTGCATCAGATATATTTTTTGGTCTTCGACAGTATGACCATATTTCTCATTATCGCTCTCGTCTTAATTGGCTCACTATCAGACAAAGGCGTAATTCTAGAATTTTGCTTGTTCTCTTCTCTATTTTAAATGATCCTACTACTCCTTCTTATTTTAAGGACAAATTTCAGTATCTTTCTTTAACCCATGATAGGGTTCTAGGTTCCTCATCTAACCTTAAGATTAGTATTCCACAACACTTCACTGATTTCTTTGGTAATTCTTTTATTGTAAAGGCTACACTTCTCTGGAACTCCTTACCCAAAGACGTAAGAAGGTTATCGCAAAAGGTATCCTTCAAAAGAGTGGTACGTGAATATTTATTAAAAACTCCTATTTTAAAATGAGATCGACAAAATTCCATCGTTGATAGTAAGTATATGTATGTATTCATATGTATATATGTTTATACGAGTATGTGTACGTGTGTATATATTTATATATATGTTTGTATGTGTATATGTATGTATGTATGTATCTGGGTATATATAACAAAATGTATAGTAGGTAATAAACATGTTATATACCTATATTTAATATGTTTATGATGCTTCTAAAGCACCTATCACATTGTTTCGCCATGCACGTGGTTGACTGGAAGAGAATGCCAAAAGGCATTAGGTCCGCCATTTGTAATACTTTTTCATAAAGTTGAATACACTAAAGAGTAAATAAATAAATAAATAAAAAATAAAAACCTGATTCTATTAGCTATATTAAATATGCTTCATTTTCAACATTGGTTTAGAAAAACCATTCATGATACAAAAACGTATTACTAAATGCAGCTAATCAAGCAAGTAGATGGTGTGGCGATGGGCTCTCCAGTATCTCCCATTGTCGCCGACATTTTCATGGAAGACTTTGAGGAGAAAGCCCTCCGTACTTCTCCTGTAAATCCAAGATTCTACAAGCGGTATGTAGATGATACTTTCACAATTTTACCATCGCATAAAGTAACTGCATTTCTAGACCACCTTAACTCCCTAAACTCTAAAATTCAATTTACAATGGAGTTAGAGGCAAATAACTCTTTAGCTTTTCTGGATGTGTTAGTAATTCGGAATCCTAATAACACCTTGTGTCACACTGTGTATAGAAAAAAGACCCATACAAATAGGTATTTAAATGGTGAATCTCACCACCATCCTTCACAGTTAGCTACCGTGGGTAAATCTTTGTTTCAGAGAGCACAAGGGATCTGTGACAGTAAACACCTGGCCGCCGAGCTTCAGCATGTCAAGCAAGTTTTGCAAGACAACAAGCTTCGGGTTCCGCGCCTTCGTCGCAGTGACCGAGTGAAGCCGGCCACAGTCGAGCGTGTACCTGCTGTTCTTCCATATGTCAGAGGAGTCACGGACAAGATTGGCTATATCTTGAAGCGAGCTTCTATAAGAACATTTTTCAAGCCGCCGAAGAAGATAAGTCAGTTTTTACCATCTGTCAAGTGTAAAATCCCTCTACAAGATGCAGGAGTATACAAGCTGGATTGTGAATGTGGTCTCTCTTACATAGGGCAAACTAAAAGATCCATTAAAACCCGCGTTAAAGAACACATAGCTGATGTGAAGCATCGACGCTCTAGGAAGTCTGCAGTCTGTGACCATGTTCTGGATCATCCCAACCATTACATCAGATTTGATAGACCACAAATCCTTGCAAAAGAACACCGATTCCTACCAAGGATGATTCGCGAGGCTATTGAAATTAAAAAACATCCTAATTTCAATAGGGAAGATGGTTGGGTATTACCACCGGCTTGGGATCCTATTATTAATAAAATTAAATCAAAAACCAAGCATACCACTGCAAGGCTTCAAGACACAGTAAGCTCTTTCTGCGTAGATCGGACTACAAATAATAATTAAAAGCTGAAGGTACTCCGGGTTAACTATGACATCGGGACAACTGTCACCTCAGTCCCCCCGTGACCATGGGTGCTGTAAAGCGTCCGAAACGTCGGGTAAAAATAGTTTAAAAAATTAAACGCGATAAAATCCGTAAAAAAGTAGTTTTATTTAAAATATTTTTTCTCTTTATGCACTTTTGAAACTACTCATAATCTGAATAAGTAAACAGTAATATCAAAAATCAGATCTGAATATAGCCTTCAAAAGCATTGATAAAGTTCCAAGCGTATAAGTTTCGTACGAAATATTTGAATTGTTATTGTCTTTGAAATTTGCTCGAAAGTTAAAAGGTTAAAATTGTTATTCACCCGCTGTCCTTTTCTGGAAAGTTAAAAGGGTAAAATGTTGGTTATTCTCCCGCAGAAGTGAAATCGCCAACCAATTCATGCTTTGAAAACAACGGAAATGGATCTCATTTAAAGTTTTCATTTCGAATCCTTATTATATTTTTTAAAAAACCTTTAAGTCGAAGTTGTTTAATGTTATGCCTACAGTAATAAGAAGTATCACGAAGCTTACATCAGAATAAGCAATGTCGTTATGTAACAACTTGGCTAGCTCTATAATTTTATTCCAGTATATTCATTACGTCGCACTTTGTCGCTCGCGTGGCCCAGTGACCAGTGACTTGCTGAGTCGTCGGTTCTGGGGGTTTACTACGAAATACGAAGTTTCTGCTGACGATTCGCACTGTTCCTTCTACTTGGTATCTCTGTAATCAAGGAAGGCATTAAAGGAAGTTTCGTTTTTAACTGAAGACGAATCAGAATACTTTTACTTAAAAAAATAAGAACTACGTATAATGATTTCTTATATTTACGCGAACACTACACATTTAAATGAAACTAAGTTTACGGATTTTATCGCGTTTAATTTTTACTTTTTTACTATTTATAACCCGACGTTTCGAGTGCTTTACAGCACCCATGGTCACGGGAGGACTGAGGTGACAGATGTCCTGATGTCATAGTTAACCTGGGGTACCTTCAGCTTTTAATTATTATTTTTGGGTCCGATCTACGCAGAAAGAGCTAACTGTGTCTTGAAGTCTTGCAGTGGTATGCTTGGTTTTTGATTTAATTTTATTTATTATTGGATCCCAAGCTGGTGGTAATACCCAACCATCTTCCCTATTGAAATTAGGATGTTTTTTGATTTCAATAGCCTCGCGAATCATCCTTGGTAGGAATCGGTGTTCTTTTGCAAGGATCTGTGGTTTATCAAATCTGATGTAATGGTTGGGATGATCCAGAACATGGTCACAGACTGCAGACTTCCTAGAACGACGATGCTTCACGTCAGCTATGTGTTCTTTTACGCGGGTTTTAATTGATCTTTTTGTTTGGCCTATGTAAGAGAGACCACATTCACAATCTAGCTTGTATACTCCTGCGTCCTGTAGAGGGATGTTACACTTGACAGATGGTAAAAACTGACTTATCTTCTTCGGCGGCTTGAAGAATGTTTTTATGGAAGCCCGCTTCAAGATATAGCCAATCTTGTCCGTGACTCCTCTGACATAAGGTAGAACAGCAGGCACACGCTCGACTGTGGCCGGTTTCACTCGGTCACTGCGACGTAGGCGCGGAACCCGAAGCTTGTTGTCGTGCAAAACTTGCTTGACATGTTGAAGCTCGGCGGCCAGGTGTTTCCTGTCACAGATTCCTCGTGCTCTCTGAAACAAGGATTTACCCACGGTAGCTAACTGTGATGGATGATGGTGAGATTCACCGTTTAAATATCTGTTAGTATGGGTCTTTTTTCTATACACAGTGTGACACAAGGTGTTATTAGGATTTCGAATTACTAATACATCTAGAAAAGCTAAAGAGTTATTTGCCTCTAACTCCATTGTAAATTGAATTTTAGAGTTTAGGGAGTTAAGGTGGTTTAGAAATGCATTTACTTTATCTGATGGTAAAATTGTGAAAGTATCATCTACATACCGCTTGTAGAATCTTGGATTTACTGGAGAAGTACGGAGGGCTCTCTCCTCAAAGTCTTCCATGAAGATGTCGGCGACAATGGGAGATACTGGGGAGCCCATCGCCACACCATCTACTTGCTTGTAGTAGTGTTCCTTCCACAATAGATAGCCAGATGTAAGGCAATGTCTTAGTAGTTCTGCATATTCCGCTGGCATGTTGTTCTCAGCTAGCTTCCTAGATACAATTGAGATGCAGTCATCTACTGGTAGGCATGTGAATAGAGACTGGACATCAAAACTGACCATAGTTTCATTGTCAGTCAGGTGTAGGTCTTTAATCTCACTGACAAAATGGTATGAATCCTTTGTGTGTGCTCTAGTGTGTCCTCTGAGTGGTGAGAGTACTTTAGCCACATGCTGAGCCAATCTGTAGGTTGGTGAATCGATCTGGCTCACTATTGGACGTAGTGGAGCATTTGGTTTGTGTATCTTTGGTAACCCATACAACTTCGGTGATTTGGCACAAGATGGTATTATCGAACTAACGTCCAGATTCAATTTTTCGGAGTGTTTCTTAATAAGATCGCTAGTCGTTTTAAGCGTATTAGTAGTTGGGTCTGATTTGACCTTTTTATATGTACTTTCGTCCGACAAAAGTTCTTGTATTTTAAAATTGTAATCCGACGTATCCATGACTACCGTAGCATTACCTTTATCTGCGCGAAGGATCGTGAGTTCAGGTCTGTTCCGTAGGTTGTTCAACGCCTTTAATTCGTCTTTAGGAAGATTTAGTTTCGGCACCGAACTTCGACGTAACATAGACGAAATGTCTTGACGTATGGCCTCCAAATCTTCTTTATTGATATTGTTTTTAAACAGACAATCCTCGACACTACAGATAATTTCCTCGTACGGTATTCTTCGCGGTGTTACTGCGAAATTCATGCCCTTCGATAATACTTTTAATGTAGATTCATCCAGTGTTTGTTTTGACAGATTATAGACCGCGCGTAATCTATGATCATTGTCCGTAGTCAACGGTCGCGTTCCGTTCATGCGTTGAGATTGATGTTTGACATTTAATTTGGTCGTTAATTTTTGATATTTTTCTATGTGTTTATTTTTGCAATCATTATATCTAGCTGTTTCACGCTTATTTAATGTTTCAATGCAATTATTAAAATCAAATGTCGTTAAAACTGTTTTTAAAACACTGGATAAATTGTCTATGGACGTATTTATGACATGTAGATCGGTACGTTTTTGCTGAATACCCGTTCTTAACAACTTTTTACTTGCCTGTTTTAAGATCTTAGCGCTTCCTCGAATGTCCTTTTTAGCTGATATTTTGACACACGTAGGAATGAGATCATGGTCTCTGCATCTCTTCAAGAAATTCAAAGATGTTATGAATCTTGCGCGCTTGGTCTTGAGATCTTCTAACCGGCGTATTTTATTTGCGATTTCCAGTCCGTACTGGTTCACATAATGATTTCTTATATTTACGCGAACACTACACATTTAAATGAAACTAAGTTTACGGATTTTATCGCGTTTAATTTTTACTTTTTTACTATTTATAACCCGACGTTTCGAGTGCTTTACAGCACCCATGGTCACGGGAGGACTGAGGTGACAGATGTCCTGATGTCATAGTTAACCTGGGGTACCTTCAGCTTTTAATTATTATTTTTGGGTCCGATCTACGCAGAAAGAGCTAACTGTGTCTTGAAGTCTTGCAGTGGTATGCTTGGTTTTTGATTTAATTTTATTTATTATTGGATCCCAAGCTGGTGGTAATACCCAACCATCTTCCCTATTGAAATTAGGATGTTTTTTGATTTCAATAGCCTCGCGAATCATCCTTGGTAGGAATCGGTGTTCTTTTGCAAGGATCTGTGGTTTATCAAATCTGATGTAATGGTTGGGATGATCCAGAACATGGTCACAGACTGCAGACTTCCTAGAACGACGATGCTTCACGTCAGCTATGTGTTCTTTTACGCGGGTTTTAATTGATCTTTTTGTTTGGCCTATGTAAGAGAGACCACATTCACAATCTAGCTTGTATACTCCTGCGTCCTGTAGAGGGATGTTACACTTGACAGATGGTAAAAACTGACTTATCTTCTTCGGCGGCTTGAAGAATGTTTTTATGGAAGCCCGCTTCAAGATATAGCCAATCTTGTCCGTGACTCCTCTGACATAAGGTAGAACAGCAGGCACACGCTCGACTGTGGCCGGTTTCACTCGGTCACTGCGACGTAGGCGCGGAACCCGAAGCTTGTTGTCGTGCAAAACTTGCTTGACATGTTGAAGCTCGGCGGCCAGGTGTTTCCTGTCACAGATTCCTCGTGCTCTCTGAAACAAGGATTTACCCACGGTAGCTAACTGTGATGGATGATGGTGAGATTCACCGTTTAAATATCTGTTAGTATGGGTCTTTTTTCTATACACAGTGTGACACAAGGTGTTATTAGGATTTCGAATTACTAATACATCTAGAAAAGCTAAAGAGTTATTTGCCTCTAACTCCATTGTAAATTGAATTTTAGAGTTTAGGGAGTTAAGGTGGTTTAGAAATGCATTTACTTTATCTGATGGTAAAATTGTGAAAGTATCATCTACATACCGCTTGTAGAATCTTGGATTTACTGGAGAAGTACGGAGGGCTCTCTCCTCAAAGTCTTCCATGAAGATGTCGGCGACAATGGGAGATACTGGGGAGCCCATCGCCACACCATCTACTTGCTTGTAGTAGTGTTCCTTCCACAATAGATAGCCAGATGTAAGGCAATGTCTTAGTAGTTCTGCATATTCCGCTGGCATGTTGTTCTCAGCTAGCTTCCTAGATACAATTGAGATGCAGTCATCTACTGGTAGGCATGTGAATAGAGACTGGACATCAAAACTGACCATAGTTTCATTGTCAGTCAGGTGTAGGTCTTTAATCTCACTGACAAAATGGTATGAATCCTTTGTGTGTGCTCTAGTGTGTCCTCTGAGTGGTGAGAGTACTTTAGCCACATGCTGAGCCAATCTGTAGGTTGGTGAATCGATCTGGCTCACTATTGGACGTAGTGGAGCATTTGGTTTGTGTATCTTTGGTAACCCATACAACTTCGGTGATTTGGCACAAGATGGTATTATCGAACTAACGTCCAGATTCAATTTTTCGGAGTGTTTCTTAATAAGAACGCTAGTCGTTTTAAGCGTATTAGTAGTTGGGTCTGATTTGACCTTTTTATATGTACTTTCGTCCGACAAAAGTTCTTGTATTTTAAAATTGTAATCCGACGTATCCATGACTACCGTAGCATTACCTTTATCTGCGCGAAGGATCGTGAGTTCAGGTCTGTTCCGTAGGTTGTTCAACGCCTTTAATTCGTCTTTAGGAAGATTTAGTTTCGGCACCGAACTTCGACGTAACATAGACGAAATGTCTTGACGTATGGCCTCCAAATCTTCTTTATTGATATTGTTTTTAAACAGTTCGATAATACTTTTAATGTAGATTCATCCAGTGTTTGTTTTGACAGATTATAGACCGCGCGTAATCTATGATCATTGTCCGTAGTCAACGGTCGCGTTCCGTTCATGCGTTGAGATTGATGTTTGACATTTAATTTGGTCGTTAATTTTTGATATTTTTCTATGTGTTTATTTTTGCAATCATTATATCTAGCTGTTTCACGCTTATTTAATGTTTCAATGCAATTATTAAAATCAAATGTCGTTAAAACTGTTTTTAAAACACTGGATAAATTGTCTATGGACGTATTTATGACATGTAGATCGGTACGTTTTTGCTGAATACCCGTTCTTAACAACTTTTTACTTGCCTGTTTTAAGATCTTAGCGCTTCCTCGAATGTCCTTTTTAGCTGATATTTTGACACACGTAGGAATGAGATCATGGTCTCTGCATCTCTTCAAGAAATTCAAAGATGTTATGAATCTTGCGCGCTTGGTCTTGAGATCTTCTAACCGGCGTATTTTATTTGCGATTTCCAGTCCGTACTGGTTCACATAATGATTTCTTATATTTACGCGAACACTACACATTTAAATGAAACTAAGTTTACGGATTTTATTGCGTTTAATATAAATATTATAAATAGTAAAAAAGTAAAAATTAAACGCGATAAAATCCGTAAACTTAGTTTCATTTAAATGTGTAGTGTTCGCGTAAATATAAGAAATCATTATGTGAACCAGTACGGACTGGAAATCGCAAATAAAATACGCCGGTTAGAAGATCTCAAGACCAAGCGCGCAAGATTCATAACATCTTTGAATTTCTTGAAGAGATGCAGAGACCATGATCTCATTCCTACGTGTGTCAAAATATCAGCTAAAAAGGACATTCGAGGAAGCGCTAAGATCTTAAAACAGGCAAGTAAAAAGTTGTTAAGAACGGGTATTCAGCAAAAACGTACCGATCTACATGTCATAAATACGTCCATAGACAATTTATCCAGTGTTTTAAAAACAGTTTTAACGACATTTGATTTTAATAATTGCATTGAAACATTAAATAAGCGTGAAACAGCTAGATATAATGATTGCAAAAATAAACACATAGAAAAATATCAAAAATTAACGACCAAATTAAATGTCAAACATCAATCTCAACGCATGAACGGAACGCGACCGTTGACTACGGACAATGATCATAGATTACGCGCGGTCTATAATCTGTCAAAACAAACACTGGATGAATCTACATTAAAAGTATTATCGAACTGTTTAAAAACAATATCAATAAAGAAGATTTGGAGGCCATACGTCAAGACATTTCGTCTATGTTACGTCGAAGTTCGGTGCCGAAACTAAATCTTCCTAAAGACGAATTAAAGGCGTTGAACAACCTACGGAACAGACCTGAACTCACGATCCTTCGCGCAGATAAAGGTAATGCTACGGTAGTCATGGATACGTCGGATTACAATTTTAAAATACAAGAACTTTTGTCGGACGAAAGTACATATAAAAAGGTCAAATCAGACCCAACTACTAATACGCTTAAAACGACTAGCGATCTTATTAAGAAACACTCCGAAAAATTGAATCTGGACGTTAGTTCGATAATACCATCTTGTGCCAAATCACCGAAGTTGTATGGGTTACCAAAGATACACAAACCAAATGCTCCACTACGTCCAATAGTGAGCCAGATCGATTCACCAACCTACAGATTGGCTCAGCATGTGGCTAAAGTACTCTCACCACTCAGAGGACACACTAGAGCACACACAAAGGATTCATACCATTTTGTCAGTGAGATTAAAGACCTACACCTGACTGACAATGAAACTATGGTCAGTTTTGATGTCCAGTCTCTATTCACATGCCTACCAGTAGATGACTGCATCTCAATTGTATCTAGGAAGCTAGCTGAGAACAACATGCCAGCGGAATATGCAGAACTACTAAGACATTGCCTTACATCTGGCTATCTATTGTGGAAGGAACACTACTACAAGCAAGTAGATGGTGTGGCGATGGGCTCCCCAGTATCTCCCATTGTCGCCGACATCTTCATGGAAGACTTTGAGGAGAGAGCCCTCCGTACTTCTCCAGTAAATCCAAGATTCTACAAGCGGTATGTAGATGATACTTTCACAATTTTACCATCAGATAAAGTAAATGCATTTCTAAACCACCTTAACTCCCTAAACTCTAAAATTCAATTTACAATGGAGTTAGAGGCAAATAACTCTTTAGCTTTTCTAGATGTATTAGTAATTCGAAATCCTAATAACACCTTGTGTCACACTGTGTATAGAAAAAAGACCCATACTAACAGATATTTAAACGGTGAATCTCACCATCATCCATCACAGTTAGCTACCGTGGGTAAATCCTTGTTTCAGAGAGCACGAGGAATCTGTGACAGGAAACACCTGGCCGCCGAGCTTCAACATGTCAAGCAAGTTTTGCACGACAACAAGCTTCGGGTTCCGCGCCTACGTCGCAGTGACCGAGTGAAACCGGCCACAGTCGAGCGTGTGCCTGCTGTTCTACCTTATGTCAGAGGAGTCACGGACAAGATTGGCTATATCTTGAAGCGGGCTTCCATAAAAACATTCTTCAAGCCGCCGAAGAAGATAAGTCAGTTTTTACCATCTGTCAAGTGTAACATCCCTCTACAGGACGCAGGAGTATACAAGCTAGATTGTGAATGTGGTCTCTCTTACATAGGCCAAACAAAAAGATCAATTAAAACCCGCGTAAAAGAACACATAGCTGACGTGAAGCATCGTCGTTCTAGGAAGTCTGCAGTCTGTGACCATGTTCTGGATCATCCCAACCATTACATCAGATTTGATAAACCACAGATCCTTGCAAAAGAACACCGATTCCTACCAAGGATGATTCGCGAGGCTATTGAAATCAAAAAACATCCTAATTTCAATAGGGAAGATGGTTGGGTATTACCACCAGCTTGGGATCCAATAATAAATAAAATTAAATCAAAAACCAAGCATACCACTGCAAGACTTCAAGACACAGTTAGCTCTTTCTGCGTAGATCGGACCCAAAAATAATAATTAAAAGCTGAAGGTACCCCAGGTTAACTATGACATCAGGATATCTGTCACCTCAGTCCTCCCGTGACCATGGGTGCTGTAAAGCACTCGAAACGTCGGGTTATAAATAGTAAAAAAGTAAAAATTAAACGCGATAAAATCCGTAAACTTAGTTTCATTTAAATCTAATTTACTACCAATTCGGAATGCGTTTCCGCTGGAGAAGAAATCGCGATTAAAACGATGCTCGCCACAAAGCTAACGAGCAAGTGGCTCACCTTATGAAAAGTGATCGCGGATTGCTGTTGAGGAAGGCCCAGGTTCTCGGAAGTGCCTAAGTCATATCGGTGCCCTGACCGCAGCAGATTCCACAAAATGGTCGTGCGTGTTCCTTAAAAGCACACAATGTTGGTGTGCCAACCATCAATATGGTATTTTGAGTTATGTCGCAATGTACGAAATCGAAACATAATTGTTTATATAATGATTTCTTATATTTACGCGAACACTACACATTTAAATGAAACTAATTTTACGGATTTTATCGCGTAAATCCTTGTTTCAGAGAGCACGAGAAACCTGTGACAGGAAACACCTGGCCGCCGAGCTTCAACATGTCAAGCAAGTTTTGCACGACAACTAGCTTCGGGTTCCGCGCCAACGTCGCAGTGACCGAGTGAAACCGGCCACAGTCGAGCGTGTACCTGCTGTTCTACCTTATGTCAGAGGAGTCACGGACAAGATTGGCTATATCTTGAAGCGGGCTTCTATAAAAACATTATTTAAGCCGCCGAAGAAGATAAGTCAGTTTTTACCATCTGTCAAGTGTAACATCCCTTTACAAGACGTAGGAGTATACAAGCTAGATTGGGAATGTGGTCTCTCTTACATAGGCCAAACAAAGAGATCGAAAAGAGAAACCCGCGTAAAAGAACACATAGCTGACGTGAAACATCGTCGTTCTAGGAAGTCTGCAGTCTGTGACCATATTCTGGATCATTCCAACCATTACATCAGGTTTGATAAACCACAGATCCTTGCAAAAGAACATCGATTACTACCAAGGATGATTCGCGAGGCTATTGAAATCAAAAAACATCCTAATTTCAATAGAGGAGATGGTTGGGTATTACCACCAGCTTGGATTCCAATAATAAATAAAATTAAATCAAAAACCAAGCATACCACTGCAAGACTTCAAGACACAGTAAGCTCTTTCTGCGTAGATCGGACCAAAAATAATTATTAAAAGCTGAAGGTACCCCGGTTAACTATGACATCAGGACATCTGTCACCTCAGTCCTCCCGTGACCATGGGTGCTGTAAAGCACTCGAAACGTCGGGTTATAAATAGTAAAAAAATTAAACGCGATAAAATCCGTAAAATTAGTTTCATTTTCAGTAGTTCACAAACATAAAATAATTGTTTATGTTTGTGAACTGCTGCAAAAAGTGAAATGCTTTTTTTGGAAACCCGCAAGATTTCTTACTACTGCCTTCTTAGGATTGCGAAATTGATCTTTCGGAGCAGTTCCAAAGAATACGCATAATAGTTAATGGGATCAGGCATTACTTACTACTTTCATTATAATAAAGGAAAGAAAGTTGATTTGCTAAGATCCGCATGCCAAATTTGAAACGGTGTGTATTACCTAGTTTTTGAAGAGCACCGCCCGCCCTCCCTCAACAGCGGGAACCGCCACCAGACACTCTCTACTACTACCACACTACTACTATACACAATACACACCACTGAAGTCGAGAACACGACACGTGTTTCATAAATCAATATATTTAGTATATACTACTATATATACTGTGGTGGGAGGATACCTATGCAGGAATCCGTCTAGGTAGTGTAACGATATACTATCTCTAATTACGTATTTTTACGTTTTAGAAAGATTTAAGAAAATATTAAAAATTATAAAAAAAAAAAAAAAAAAAAATGGTGGTCCAAAAAGGTTGGGAAAATATATATGAGGACCAATCCCAATAGTGAAATTTCATTATTTCCAATTTAATTTTTTCTTGGCATAATATTACATAGATCAGTGCCTAAAAATTACTTTAAAACATATAAAATATATCCAAGAGACCTTATCTCTCGAAGTACTATAGAAGTTAATTAAAAATATTACAATATAAAATTAACTTCATTTGTATGGAAAATACTCTATATAGTTATTCATAATAAGGAAGTGTTCATGTAATGCCAATTATAAAACCTATCTTAAAATTAGAAGGGGTTCGTGTAATGTCAATTACAAAACCAATCTTAAAATTAGAAGGTGTTCGCGTATTGCTAATACCATACTATTAAGTCCGAGACGCGAGTACCGTGCGGAGGGGCATACCAACAGCTCAACATAGGTGTGTGTGAGGTCGAGCATGACTCTCTATAGTATCAAGTTGCATAGTGCTAATGTTCCATACAAAGATCCTATGTAAGTAAAGTATATGATAAAATGGTCTATCATTGAAGGTCTCTTGTAAGATATGATATTATAAAAATGAGTTGGAACTTAAAATTATTAAGATAGAGAATTCATTAGACTTTCATACAATCACATAAGAGAGGGTGTGGCTTTTAGCATTTCGGTGCTGGAGCTTACTCTTTCGCCCCATGTCTTAGAGCTTTAGTTCTATGATACATGGTTCATACACCGGCGTCTTAGTGGCTTACTACTATGACACGTTCGTAAATTTTTTAGTTAAACAACTTTTGCCAAAGTCGATAATTATCATATAGGGGTGTTGTGAGGAGGCACCATCTATGTGATAGTCACAATAATACTTACTGCTATTGTGGTATTGTGTTTTTAGTGACGGTTATATGAATGAGTTGCATCTGATTCAATACAACTTATGATTCGGGTTGACGGAGGTTTTTTGCAGAAGTGTAGATGTTTGCTAAGACCGTATAGAGGCCCTTGTGTTGGCGTATGTCTGAGCGATGGTCGTATTGATGCTTGTTGCATTTGTGACAATGCGTCCTAGTGACAGTTGCTTAGATGTCGTTAATGTAATGGTTGCGTCTTGCACTTGGTATGACTCACATTTTCTTTAGATTTGTCCAAGTCGGGTCTCTCTATAACGAGACTGCAGACTGTCTGCCCTCCATATGTTGAATAACAACAATATTAAATAAAGCTCTCAGTAAATTCCCACAAATGAATGATAACTGGAAACTTGGTGGTGGGTGAGACAAACTTGATCGAAATACAAAATACTCAACGTCAATTACACAAACCCATTTGACGAATAAAATAGAATGCTGATTGCCTGATGGCTGAATGATAATTATAAATGATAAATAATGGCAAAATACATCATTACAATGGTTGGTGGAGCTAATGCGTCTACTTCATGCGGATGGTAGCTGGCGGGAGGAGACTCTCAAGGCTGCAGCCGAAAGCTGCACAACGTGGGACCCCATACCCTTGAAGTGAGCAGTGGACTCACGACGTGCTCTGCGGCAAATTGCCGTGCTGACCTTGTATTGGATGTTGATGCCACACACTCGACATTCATCTGCAGTTGCAGCGGTCTGGCGAAGTGATGGCGCGTACGGAAGGCTTTACTAGTTTATTGGGCCGAGTGCTCATAACTGCTCGACGTGTGCCAAATCCATGCGACGTACATTCACGGAGACTGGACTAGCTGTATACTTGTATGATGTAAACACGCATTGACATGCGAGACTTCGGTCTAAGTTTGTGCTTACGCACTAGCAAGAGGCCAAGCCCTCTTTTTGCTGGTTCGCCAGTGTTGCTGTGGACTACGGTCCTTGTTCCCGACTTCTTGTCCTGTGTCGGGGGGAGCGCATGGATTGGAAGGCGCTCACCGCACACGGCGGGAGTTGGAGCCGTGTGCCTTCCCCACATTTTTTTTAAATAAAAATGTTGGGGGAGCGATAGCTTGTAGTGGGTTATTAATAATTTAAAGTTAATCTTATACAGGTGCGGAATACAAATCTCTTTGCAATAGATATTAAACATTGTGAACCCTTTACAAGAGTATAGGGAATAATAATTAATTAGTATTAGTACACTGTCTTGGACTTGCAGCTTCTCTAGTGAATAAACATTTTTCCATGATACACCTAAAAGAACAAGTTACTAAAAATAAACACAACGTAGATAAAAGGGTCCTACCTATGACGATCACAATTAATTAACATATATCATTCAAATGGCCTAGAATGAAATAACCTTTAGAAATGATCTTGAAAAAGATTAAGTCTATTTTCTGGTCACGTAATTAATTTTATCAACGTGAAAGTTGAATAGTTACAATTTGGTGCCGTGGCCAGGATGACATTAAATATTTAAATGATAATATCAGAGTGGGCTTTATGCCTACAATTTGTTGTTCGTGAAGTGGAGAGGTGTCTTGGAGGATGTTGTTTGCTGGGGGTGGCTGACGGTCTGGGGGTGGTACTGAACGTTAAAATTGTAATTTTCTTTGAAGGTCTGCATAGAAAATAAACCCATTACAAGTAAAAGTGAAAGAACTTATTAAATCTCAAAGGTGAGAGGCAATTAGTGAAAAGTGATTTAAGTGAACAGTTTTAAATATTATAAAAGTTATCAAAGATGGTAAAAACAAGGAAAATTACCAAAAAACTTGCTAGTTCAAAAGCAAAAGATGAAGTCAAGAAATTACAGAAAATTATTATAAAAGTGGTGAAAGATTTTGGAAGTAAAATAAAGAGTTTGGAAAATAAGATTACAAATCAAACAAGCGAATCTGAAAATAAAATCAATCAAAATGAGGTGTTAGGGGCGAGCACCTCAAATATAAGTGATCCTAGACAAAATATTGTCTATAACATAAGTAACATTTCAATTGAAAAACCGAAGTTTGGAGGAAAGGAAAATATTCATCCTGTCACATTTTTGGAAGATCTCACCAATTATTTAAAGAAGGTTCCATCAAAAGGTCTAGAAATTTCAATAGCACAAGAATGTCTCATAGGCGAGGCTAAATACTGGGCTCGAATTAATAGTACACATTGGCAAACTTTAGAAGATTTTAAAACAGACTTTTTAAAAGTATTTTGGGGTGAGGAAGAGCAAAGTAAAGTAAGACGATTCTTAGTTCAGAATAAGTGGAGCAAGTATACACATCCCACAATGGTCAGTTATTTTCTGTTTGTTATAGAAAAAGCTCATAACCTATCCTTTCCATTACCTGAAAAACTATTAGTTACTGATGTTATAAGACATTATCCTAAAAATATACAACAACTATGGAGGATAGCAAAGATAGAGTCTATAGTAGAGACTATTGAATTTTTGAGAAATTTAGATGATATTGAAAAGCAAGATGAAGGCCGAGAACCTTACACTTATGAAAAGAAGCGTAAGCCTAGTTATGACCAAAAGCATAAAGATATACAGAAATCTTACAAGTCATGGCGTAAACCAGAAGAGGAAAGGAAGAAAGGCACTGAAATAAATGAGATTCAACAAATTAATGAAGGACCTCGTGGTTCGGAACCTAGTTCAAATTTAGTGCAGCAAAGGTCGGATTAGTTCTCGGTTCGGCTTATGACTGTGTAAAAGGGAACAAAGCTTTAAACATTTTATTAAAGTCAGGGTGGCGTCCTGGACAAACAATTGGTAAAAATGATAGAGGCTTGAGAAAGCCTATTTCTTTAAAGTATCAGTTTGATAAAAGAGGATTAGGGTATAGTGACAGTATAAATAATTTAATAAAATTAATAAAAGCCAAGTCAAACTTGCCAATGACTGAGTTATTCTTGCAAACTGTCTTTGAGGAAGGCGAAGACAGTTTTAATAGGGACTTTGTGGGGAATATGAGATCCGAAATTAAAGTATCGATTTTTGATAAGGAAATAGATGCGCTCCTCGATACTGGAAGTGATATTACATGTATCTCTGAGTATTTATACTTACAAATTAAAAATAAAACTAACAAGTTATCAATAATGCCAGTGAAGGCAATGCAAATTAAAGGTGCTGTAGGGCAACGCAGTACAAAAATACAACAAATGATCAATTTGCCTATAAAAATTGGTGAAGCAGTTTTTGAAACGCAAACTTTGATTATTAGCAATTTAATAAGGCCATTAATATTAGGGTTTGATTGGCTAAAGAAAAACAAAATTTTAATTGATTTGCGAAACCATAACATTGGTATTGAATTTAAAGTAAAGGATAGGTGCTGTTTCATACCATTCAAAGGGGATAATAATTGCATTCTGTATAATAATTGTATACAACAGAATAACTCTGACTTTCTTCAAAATATAAATTTAGGAACCGCATTGGTGGAGTCCGAAAGACTAAAGCTTGAAAATGTTTTAATTAAGCATAAAAATGTGTTTTCTAATAGACTTGGCAGAGCAATCTGTTATGAACACAAAATAGAGATGATTGATGACGAACCTATAGTAACTCGATCATATCCAATACCTTATGCATATAGATCGAAAATGGAAGACAAACTCAACGAGATGGAAGCCGCTGGAATCATTAGTAGGTGTTCGACACCATACAGCAGCCCATTAACATTCACCTTAAAGAAAGACGGCTCTATCAGAGTTTTGTTAGATGCGAGAAATATAAATAAGAAAATGGTCGCAGAAACAGAGAAGCCTCCTATACAATTAGACGTTTTAAATTCATTTCACGGGGCTAATTACATAACTACCATTGATTTAAATAATGCATATTTTCAAATTCCAATTAACAAAAATGGTAGAAAGTATACAGGGTTTACATTCAACGGGAAGTCATATGTTTATAATGTTTTGCCACAAGGATTAAAAACTTCAGTGGGAAGTTTTAGTAGAGCAATGAATTATATATTGGGTCCCGAAGTTCAAGACTTTTGTGTAAATTACCTTGATGATTTGGCAATAATAACAACAGACTCATTAGATAAGCATTTGGAGCACATTGATATTGTTTTGAATAAGTTAAATAAAGCGGGACTAACATGTAATTTACAGAAATGTGAGTTCATTTGTAAACAAATTAGAATGTTGGGATTCATTATTTCAACAAAAGGAATTTCAACAGATCCCGATAAGATTCGAGCGATACAAGAATTTCCTATACCAAGAAAGATTAAACAGTTGAGGGCCTTTTTGGGTCTTTGTAATTTTTATAGACGATTCATACCAAACTATAGTACAATTATAATACCATTATGTGAATTACTCAAAAAAGGACACAAGTTCCATTGGAGTGAAAATGAGCAAAAGTCATTTAATAATGTAAAACAGCAATTTATTAATACAATACAATTGCATCATCCACAATTTAACAAGCCATATTATTTACAAACCGATTGTTCAGGTGTGGGTATGGCCGGAGTGTTATATCAAATCGATAACAACAGTGAAATGAAAATATTGGGTTATCACAGTAGAGCATTAAAAGGCTCTGAGTTAAATTGGACTGTTACTGAGCAAGAATTTTATGCTGTTATAAGTTCATTAAAGAAATTTGAAACATACTTAAGAGGCAATAAGGTAATAATATTGACTGATCATAAGGCACTTTCATTTATAAATAATATGAAACTCTGTAATGGTAGAGTCACTCGATGGATCTTGTATATTGAACAGTTCGATTACGAAGTACGACATATCTCGGGAAAGAATAATATAGTTGCAGATGTTCTTTCACGATACCCTCCTGATGGTGATTTGATACAGGAAAATAAAAATAATAGTTTAGAAATAGCATATACAGAAAGTGAGCCAAATACTCAGTTACTGGAAAAATTAAGATCATTATGTAATTATCAGAATCAAGATGTAGAGTCATTGGCAATAATACAAAAATTAAAAACATTACATAGTACAGAAATCGATAAAAATGAAACATTAAAACGGTTCATTTTAAGAGATGATATTTTATATTATAAAACTGATTTGAGAGAGGTGATCTTTTTACCTAAAGTTCTAAGACAGGACATAATTAATCAAGTCCACATCGAAATGGGTCATCAAGGAGCATACAAAGTAATTAAATATGTGAGAGATCGATTCTTTTGGAAAGGTTTAACTAGAGATATTAAAAAGCAAATAAGAGTATGCCATTTATGCCAGTTATCAAAGAAAAGCAATATAACTTATGTCGGACCATGCAAGTCCATCATTACAGAGAGTATTGGAGATATAGTTATGGCCGATTTATACGGACCATTGGCATCCGGAACCTTTGGATATACATTTATTTTTGTTATTCAGGATGCATTTAGTAAGTTCGTGAGATTATATCCTTTAAAGCAGTCAACAGCTAAATCAGTAGTTACAAAAGTAAAACGTTATGCTGAAATAATCAAACCTAAAGCAATATTAACCGATAATGGGAAACAGTTTATAAGCAATCATTGGAAAGAATCGATGAGAGAATTAAATATAAAGCCCATTTATACCACAGTTCGGAATCCTAGGCCAAACACCACTGAGCGAGTCAATAAAGAGCTTGGAAGGTTATTTAGAACTCTCTGTCATGCTCAACATAAAGATTGGGCAATTATTTTGCCAAAAATAGAAGAGTTATATAACAATTCACATCACGATAGCACAGGCTTTACACCCTGTGAAATTCTTTATGGCGAACCAAATGAGATGTCATTTGATAGAGTCATTTCAACATCTAAAAGTAAATATAACATAGAGCAGATTCGACAACAAGTTAAGGAAAATTTGGTAGAGTCGAGTCGTGTTCGAAACATGAAATTTGACAAACGAAACAGATTAATAAAATATCATATTGGTGATTTAGTAAAGATTCGTAGATCAACAAGATCTGATGCGGGAAACAAAGTTATGAGCAAGTTTGACTTGGTTTATGAAGGCCCTTATATAATAGCGGCTGTACCATTTGACAATGTATATACCTTGGCAGATCCTCAAACAAATAAAATAAGAGGAATTTTTAATGCTATACATTTATTGAGATATTTTAAATAACAATATGTGACGACTACATCTTGTGTACGCCTTTAAAATATGAGACTTAATGGTTATTGTTATAAAATAATGCAAGTTGCAGTGCATTAACATAAGAATGTAAAGAAGAAATATTATTTTAACATAATATAAATGTTAATTTTATACATATTATTGTCTGTTATTGTCTATTATTATTTTGAAATAAATAAATGGGGTTCGGGATAGGGCGGAATGGCTCAATCACATTTATTACCGAATGACATTCAACAGAAAGAAATATATATATCATTGTACTCAGTACATGAAAAATAAGTGCATTTCATAATGTTATATGACAAAGAATTTCATTAATTATCAGTTAAGAAAGTAAATAGAGTGATCAAATTTCACGAAATTCTTTCAAATAATGTTACAAAAATCTTTTAGAATAGAAATTGAAAAGTTCATTACTTAGAACAATGATTTTTTTTTATTTGATAAAGTGACGAAACGAGCAAAACGTTCACCTGGCGGAAAGTGAATCGTCTGCCCATAACAAATGCTGCGTCACCCACAATATTTCTGTGCGACACCGCACTGCCCGCACTCTGAGACATCAGTTCTTAAGTCTCATATGCCCAGTGTTTGCACACTCCTGCTTTACGGCAGAATAACTGGCCCTGGGGTGGACTAACCTACCTAGAACAACGTGTATAGGAATCCTACCACTGGTAGGTATGATTTTATACTTCCCTTTTTTTCCTAAACTTTAGTTTATTGCTTTTATCAGCGAATGCCTTCATTATACATTCAAAGCACAGGGCTGTATATTTATTTATGTTTTTTTTTTACAACCCCCTCTAGTCCTTTCTTTATGTATTAATTACAACAATTCCGATTACAATGGTTATCTGGAAGAAATGCTAAAGAAAAAGCTATTGTACATATTTTTACACTTTTTTTATTTTGAGCATATTCCTGTATTTGGTTTACAATAAATAATATATTGATTGGTTTCAGCATTTTGTTTATTTATTTTTCAAAACAGCATGCAAATGCTTTTGAAAGTACATACGGTACATTGCGTACTTTAGTTTTTATCTGTCTGTCTGTTTGTTTGTTCCGGCTAATCTCCGAAACAGCTGGACCGATTTCGACGAGACTCACTGATGGTTAGCTGATATATTAAAGCGGGTAACTTAGGTTGCTACCATTTTAGAAAAATAATTAGGGTTCCGCGCAAAAAAATGAAAACCCCTAAATCCGATTCCAATAGAGAAATATATATGTACATCATCGATCGGGGTAAGCTTTTTTACGCAGGTGATACAGCGGGGCACGGCTAGTGTATGGATTAATCATTTAATGTCATTAAAAATTACAGTATTTGTTTCTTTACTTAAAACTTTATTGTTTACCTCAATGTTAAGGCAACAAAGGGCGGACTTAATGTCTGTCGACATTCTCTGCCAGTCGAATACAAATAAATACAAAAATCTTTATTTTAATACAAATTCTGTGAAAAATATTATTTCGAAATCCCTGCCTGTTAAAGTTTTCACTGTGTTGCAGCAGGGTAGTCAACAAAAAAAGTCAAGTTCATGGCGAGGTGCAAAAGTAGTGGCAGGTGCAATAAGTATCATTGATAGGTGAAAAAGCTGCTCTCGCTGCGTATCACGGTTATGTTGTATCCGTCATGCGATATGTGTAACACTATGGGGTAACTCAACTAATATAAACAAATTTAAATGAAACTAATTTTACGGATGTTATCGCGTTTTATTTTATTATTTATATTCCGACGTTTCGAGTGCTTTACAGCACCCATGGTCACGGGCGGACTGAGGTGACAGATGTCTCGATCTCATAGTTAACCCGGAGTACCTTCAGCTTTAATTATTATTCCTTGTCCGATCTACGCAGAAAGAGCTTACTGTGTCTTGAAGTCTTGCAGTGGTATGCTTGGTTTTTGATTTAATTTTATTAATTATAGGATCCCAAGCTGGTGGTAATACCCAACCATCTTCTCTATTAAAATTAGGATGTTTTTTGATTTCAATAGCCTCGCGAATCATCCTTGGTAGGAATCGGTGTTCTTTTGCGAGGATTTGTGGTTTATCAAATCTGATGTAATTTATAAATCTGATGTCTAACACAAAAAATGTGTTAGAGCGTTATCTGGTATTAAAACATTTGAATCGTGTAGACCATTTTTTATAAAATACAGACTTCTGACTCTCACAGGTCTGTATATTTTGGAAGTCGGATATTTTGTCAAAACACATCCAGAACTTTTTGAGACAGTTGAAATTAATTCGCGACTAAGACCAAGAGACCCAACACGTTTAATAATACCAACATGCAAGGGTGCCATATATAAAGATAATTGTTATTTAATGTCAATAAAAATTTACAATAAGTTACCACAGGACATAAAAACATTAAACGTGAAATATTTTAAAAACACGCTCCGAAAATGGTTAATAGGAAAATGTTTTATGACATAAAAGAATTTTTAGGTTAATGTAAATATGATTTTTATACGATACCACCAAAATTTGACATTTTCACGATTATTTGTTGACCTGAGTTAAGTTTGGGCGATGAAAAATTATGTTTTTAAAAAGTATAATATTTATTAAACAAGTATGTTACAATGTTAAAGCTAAGTCAAGACTGATAAATGAATTATACAATTAAAATAATGAAGAAATGAAACAATGGATATGCATACTGCTGATGCTACGTGAATAACACGGGATACGCGGAACGTCGATGCGCCGTCTGCACGGCGCCGTAGCGATACATGTGTTATACCGCGGTAACTCCTCCCTCCTTAAGATGAAAGTGCAATTTGCAACTTTCAGTAGCGTCCTCGCTACTTTCAGTCCTTTTTTTCGTTCTTCCTGACTTCCATTTGTATATCTTCCAAACAGCTAATGTAATTCCGATGGCGTACAGGAATAGGGTCGTCCAACTTGGAGTAGCCATAATAGTGGACCAGTTGAGATGATCTTCCTCATTTATGGTTTCAGCTTTATTAATCAGTTCATGTATGCTGTCCAGAGATATGTCTTGTAGTTTGAGATCATATCTAACGGATTCTTGAGGTATGTCTTGTCCTTTAGGTACCGGGATCACTTCGTTGACAAATACAGTTTTGAAATGGGTTTGAAGAGTTGTATTCATTAGATGAATTCGGCAGTTGTCTGTCAGAGTAACTAGATGAACTCCTGTTATTCTTTTATATTCGGTTCTAGTTCCGCATTGTGTTCTTAATACTTCTTCTTTTGTGGTAATTACTAACCAGGTATTTTCATTTATTTTTTGAATTTTACCTCTATTTAAATCCATTCGGGCATACGCGCACTTGGCTTCTTGGTGACGGATCAACGAGGTGATGCAATCATCTGAAGTATCTACTGTTCTTGTTGTAAGGGATTTGCACAGCTGCACTTCATCGTTGATGCGACGACAGTTTTCATCTACTAGGCTAGCTAGCTTCCAAGTACTAGGTATTTGGATTTTGGGATAATTGTAAGGTTATTTTTATCTGGGATGGAGTACAGGTGGATCAGATCATACATATTGGGATCGACCGAAGGGATTTCTAGAATAAATGTAAGTGAGTGTTCTGTGCTATATGCTTTAACATTAATCGATCGTTCTAACGTATGTATGTTATTAACACTTATATCTGCCACGGGTTTAATTGAAAATATTTTTTGTAAGTTTCTCATTTCTACAATTAAATTTTGAGGGCTTATAATACTAGGGTGCATTACACCTAACTGAGAGAAGGACATAGCATCTTCCAATATCATTAATTTATCTAATAATAATTGCAAACTAAAATCTATTTGAACATACATATCTAAGAAATTTAACTGAGTCATAACGGTGTTAGATACACTAGATGCATTTTGTAAAGCTCTTACTAATTTCTTTTGATTTTCATTAATTTTATTAAGTTGACTACTAAATTCTGTGATAGTACTCTCTGCTAATATGAGCGATTGCCTTTGTAGAGTTCTAGTTTTACTAACGTGATTTCTTAGGTCATTAATTTCGCTTTCAAATTTCATTGCATCCTGACTATCCAGATTTCCCGTAATGGCTTTAACTACCGTACCTAATCCGTTAATAAGACCTCGCTTAGTTCTAATTCTAGGAGTTATAAATGTTAATTTCCTACTTATTATATCTAGGGTATGGCTAATTTGGTCTCTATATGCCTTATGTAATTCGTTAGATGCTGCTTGTGTTTCAGCTGTTATAACACCAGCATATAATGCCATAAGCTTAGTTGCTGTAAGGTGTACATCTGTTAAGTTATATACACAGGCTATGCTAAAGGAGTCGATTTGTATTTTAATCTGTCCTTGCCTTAATAGGAGGATACCGTTCGTGTTATCTACGGGCTTTATATTTACATCGGCTGTTGTGTAGAGCAGGAAGGTTCCTGTGACGACGGCCCTGCAACAAGATGAGGTCTCCGTAGTAATTTATAATGAACTCTAATAGACTTAGAGTTAGGGTGATTACCTATAATTTCAGCGACATTGTTCGGGTGTAAGTGAATTATTTTGTATGGTCCTTTAAATACAGGCTTGGTTTTGTCGTTGCGTGCTGTCTTGGCTACTTGCTTAAATACTACTTCACCTACCTTAAAACTTATACTCTCAGCATCCTGGTTGCGTTTTGCTATTACCTGTTCCTTATTTTTAGACGTATGTGCTGACACACACTCCTGTACCGCTTCTGCGTTCATGCGATGTTTAAGGACATAATCTTGGTAAAATTCCTTTGTATAAGATAGCTCTAAGGGGTTTCGTGAAGCTGTATGACCGAAAAGTAGTTCATGTGGAGTATATTCTGTTGCTGAATGAACAGCATTATTATAAGCTATAACCGAATATCTCATGAGAGTTTGTATGGGGTCATCCTTATTTGTCATTCTTTGTATACGAATAATTTCTGCTATTGTCGAGTGAAATCGTTCAATTGGAGAGTTGGAGTTAGGATTGTACGGTGTTGTAAAGTGTATGTTAATACCATGGGAGGCGCATATTTCCTTTATTACATCGTTATCAAACTTACTATCTGAATCAGTGGTAATCTTATGAGGTAAACCTAGTATTGAGAAGAATTGTAATAGTGAGTCTGCTATGTGTACACTACTACACGCTGATAACGGTATGGCTTGAGCGTATTTTGAAAAATTGTCTATTATGGTTAGGAAGGTTGCTCCTCCTGTAGAATATAAATCCATGAAAAGTTGTTGCATGGGTTTTGTAGGTGTCTCGGTAAGAGCTAGGGGTGGTCTTAAGGGGTTACGTTCGTATTTGGCCTTGAGGCAAGTTTCACATTGGTTTATGTATGTCTGTATTGTGAGTAGCATATTAGGCCAGTGATAGTTTTTATGTAGTTGTTTATAAGTTTCCTGTATACCACGGTGTATAGTTTTACCCTCGTGATACTTCTTTATTAACTCTTGTTGTTCGGTTTTATTTTCTACTAATGTTACACGTAACGTACATTTTAATAATTTTGGACCTCTCTCATTGAAAACGGTAGTGTAGACTCTAGCAAATGCATGATATAATTCTTCGTTATGGAAGTAACAATGGAAAACTCGATCGGCTATTGTATGTTCTTTTAAGAATCGAATAATTTCTTGTTCCGTGTTGTTTATCGGAATAAAAACGTCTTTAATAACGCATCGAGAGTTGGTGGACCTATTATCGACTCTGTATGTAGTTCCAGGTGTAGATCTTATGTGAAACTGTTTCAATTGTCTATCTATTGCCTCGGCTACAATGGGTATTCCGCGATTCTCATTATCAGGTTGAGTGTGATTGGTAGATATTAGTTGTTCCCGATCTATCGTAACCACGCTCATGCTATCGGACTCCACGTCTGTCTGCGAGATTGGGACACTATTGCTTACATTATGGTTATTTACTTGTTCCTCAGCTTCCCTACGTGCATTATCAAATATTCTGCCTATTAATTGGTCGTCTTCATTATCGTCTAAGTTTACAGCTAAAGACTCTATACTATTATGGAATATTTTGACCCTTGATAACGCATCTGCGTTGGTATTCTGTCTACCCTTCTTGTATACGACTTTATAATCATACTCTGCTAATTTTAAACGCCATCTAGTTAACTTTGAATTTGGATCCTTTAATGACATTAACCAGGTAAGTGGACGATGGTCGGTGTAAATAGTGAATTTACGGCCATAAAGATAAGGTCGAAAATATTTGATAGCCCATATAGTGGCGAGTAACTCCTTTTCGATGGTAGAATATCTAGATTCTGTATCTGAGAGGGTTCTAGATGCGTACGCAACTGGTTTATCGGATCCTACGGTCCCTTGTGATAAAACAGCGCCTAATGCGACGTCTGAAGCATCAGTCGTAAGGATAAAAGGCTGATCAAAGTCTGGGTATTGGAGAATTGGGGCGTTCGTTAATATCTGCCTACATTTATCGAAGGATTCTACAAACTCCGGGGTATGAACAACTTTATTACCCTTTTTTAAGCAGATGGTCATTGGTTTTGTAAGTTTGGCAAAATCTTTGATAAATTTACGATAATAGCCTACTAGACCTAAGAAGGCTTTAACGTCCTTTTGTGACTGTGGGAGGGGGAAATCTAAAACTGCCTTAATTTTATCTTTATTTGGTTTAAGTCCTTGGTCCGTTAATTCATGTCCCAAGAACTTAACATGTTTTTGAAGAAATTCTGATTTGTCTAATTGAATCTTTAAGTTATGTAGCCTAAACCGTTCAAAGACTTGTCTTAGTTTATCTACATGGTCTTGTAACGATGTAGAGATGATGATGACGTCGTCTAGATAGGTATACACATTATCTATGCCTCTTAATATGTGGTCCATGAGTCTTTGGAACGTGCTTGGGGCATTTTTTAATCCGAAGGGCATCCTAAGAAACTCATAGTGCCCTTTTTCGGTCGAGAATGCTGTTTTCTCAATGTCATTCGGGTGCATCTCTACTTGATGGTACCCGCTTGCAAGATCGAGTGTGGAAAAGTATTGTGCTCTGCCTAACCGGTCTAAAATGTCATGTATATTGGGGAGAGGGTATTTATCTTCTACAATACGATCATTAAGTCTCCTATAGTCAATAACTAAACGCCATTTGACCTTACCGGAAGCATCTGGTTTTTTTGGAACTATATGAACAGGGCAGGACCAAGGAGAAATACTGTCCCTTATGATTCCTTGCTTCAACAGTTTGTCTACCTGGTTGCCTATTTCTTTACGCTGCTGAGGGGCTTGTCTATAACTCCTAACGAAAATAGGTTTATCATCGGTAAGCCTAAGTTCGTGCTTAACAGCGTGAGTAAACGTTAATGGAATGTTTTCTGAATAGAATAGGTCTCTATATTGAAAGCATATTTTATTAATTTCCCGCTTTTCCTCTTCGTTCATATGTTGTGTCCTAATTTTCTTTACGTTCTCCTGTAACTCTGCGTCAATGTTGGTGTGTACGTTGAGATTGTTAAGTCTGCATCTGTGATTGTTTTGTACAGTATTTGCAAATGGTTCTAAGTTAATATGGGTCTTATTAGATATAACTTTCTGATCATCTGTGTAATTTACTACGCTAGTTTTAAAAATACCGTTCTTTACAGAGACTATTGCGGCTGGTGACTCTAAGCCGTTCGACCAACAATAATCGTCGTGAAGATATTGTCCATCTATATAATTAGTCTTTACCGTAATTAACTTTTCGCATCTTGGTTCTATTTTAATTTTTCTAATGGGATAATCTAAGTATATAGGTATACTCGCTGTTGCTGTATGTAATATTTTATTCTTTAAATCTATATTACTTGACAACGTTTTTAATAAATCTAAACCTATAAGTCCTTTATACTTAGGGTCAAAATCGAATAACAGGAATTTATGTGTGATATCGCTATTAAAGGCTGGTGGTAAAGCAGTTTTGACTTCGAAAGGTTCGCGTTCTACACAATACTCGAGAAATGTACCAAAGATTACGTCTGGTGAAATCATTGACCGTGATGCCCCAGTATCAATAAGAAACTTACCTTTGTATTCGGGCAGCTGGATGTAGGGTAAGTGGTCTTTGTCGTGATGGTTGAGCTTGACTATCCTTGGTCGTCTAGCTCGCTGTCCGCGATAAAATTCTGATTGTTACTTACCGCTGTGTCATCTTGATTCTGATAGTCGTCGTAATATTCGGTGGCGTTGAAGTTTTGTTGCTCTCCTTCGCTAAAGTATTCCTCGTTGGGGGTATAGAATAATTCCTCGGACACAAACTGTGGTTTTTGAGGTTTACCTACCGATCTCATGGTGACATCAGATACTTTCTGAGGAGGATTAACTTGTTGTTGTGGAATATTCGGCTGAGTTCTAAAATTACCAGAATTTCTAAAATTACCTGTGTTGTTGGAGCGGTTCTTCCATGGTAACATAGATTGCACCCACTGCTGGCGTTGTTCTGGGTTTAGATTATTTTGTTGTGGTACGAAGTTTGGTGTTATCAGATGTTGTAAGGGTTGGTTAGTATATGGCCTAAACGGGTGGCCTTGTGAACTAGGTTTATGAACTTCAATTTTATTCTTCGGTTGTGGCGTAGATGGAAAGTTGCTACTGTAATTCCTACTATATGCTAGTCTAGCTTCCTCCTGCCTAGCAGCTACTATTGCTAATTCTAGCGTTACTGGTTTTGCTATCCTTACACCTATCGATACATTAAAATCTAATTGGTTCGTGTATTGTTCTATAACCATGTTCTCATAATAACTTTTGTCTGAATGTTTGCCTACGGTATATAAGGTATCTAACATTTCCCTTAATCGTTTTCCAAAGCTATCCGCATCTTCAGATTTGAGGCGACGCATGCGCGTAAGCTCCTGCATCACTTGAATCTCGTTTCTGGGTTCGCCTAGCCGTCTTGTTAACGCATTTTTGACACTAGCCCATGAAGTTAGATTTTCCTCGTATGCAATGGCGTCTATTGCTGGGCCGCTTAACCTACTTTTAACTAAAGATAGAACTAAAGGATGATGCCTAGCTGGCTCTTCCACTAAATTTAAAATATTATCTACTTCTCTAATATAGTAATTCAACGTCTTTGGATTGCCGTCGTATCTCGGCATTAAATCCGTAATGAATTTAAAGTTATCGCAATCTTTAAAAGCCATTTTGTGTTACTAATATATAACGATACTAGTTTATATAAGTAGACACAAGTGTTAATAAAAAAGAGAAAAAAAATTGGTACGAAAGCCAAACGCGATTTTAGCCTATGGACGAACGCACAAACACACACAATAATATGTATATATAAATAACGACAGGAAATATAGCATAGGAAACTTGGAAGTCAATGAGCACTTACCACAGCGTCTTCTGCATCTCCCACCGGGTCTTGACGAGCAACAGGATTCCTTAGCTCCGGAAGTCCCGCGAATATCGCCCGAAGGTTCTCTATTATATAGATCGCGAATTAACGATTAATACCGTTCACCTCGAGAAGAAGAGTTCTATTCTTTCTCGGAAGTGCCGCGATCCTACCGACAGCGCCAGTTAAGTTTGGGCGATGAAAAATTATGTTTTTAAAAAGTATAATATTTATTAAACAAGTATGTTACAATGTTAAAGCTAAGTCAAGACTGATAAATGAATTATACAATTAAAATAATGAAGAAATGAAACAATGGATATGCATACTGCTGATGCTACGTGAATAACACGGGATACGCGGAACGTCGATGCGCCGTCTGCACGGCGCCGTAGCGATACATGTGTTATACCGCGGTAACTCCTGTTACTACTATTTCCTCTGGCATATTATATTAATTAAAATTGATAAACACTTACATGCCAATAATGGCGAAATGTTGATACTATTTGAACTTAATGTACCATATTTCATGTGAATGCAAATAAATAAAATAGGAATCCATCTAGGTAGGTACCACCGTAGGGCCGTTACTTATTCTACCGTAATGCAGTATTGTCGAAACATGACTGTGTTTCGGTTTGAAGGGCACTAAGAGCTAGAGTAATCACCGGGCGTATGAGACTTGAGAACTTATGTCACAGGGTGATGAACGCAGTGTGGCGTCACACAGAAATATTCTGGGTGACACAGCATTTGTTGTGGGCGGACGTTTCATTTACCATCAGGTGAACGTTTTGCTCGTTTCGTCACTTTATACAATAAAAAAAAAACTATGAAAGGTGAGAGGCCTGTGCTCAGCAAATTTACATGAAATAATAATGTTATTGTTTGTGTAACAAATTTCGCATATAACATATATTTTGGTTACCAAACCGATAAATTCGAAGAAAAAAACCCCACCCTCTACGAGGGATTAGGTCAGTGAAGGCCATAAAGTTTCACATCAACTGCGAAGCTGTGATCGTAAATATTGGTTCTTTGTGAGAACAAAGCGATATTAATGTCGTTTATCTTTCTAGCATGTAGTTCAAGTTGGATAATACAACATTTATGTCGTGGTATTTTTGTCAATAAAATTATATGGGTGTGTGATGTTTAGATATTTATTTGAAAGGATCAGTGGACATGAGGGACTCACGTCTCTTGAAATTACTAGTGGTAGGATTTCTATGCAGGAATCAGTCTAGGTAGGTACCACTCCAGGGCAAGTTATTCTGCCGTGAAGCAGTAGTGTGCAAACATTATTGTGTTTCGGTTTAAAGGGCACTGTGAGCTAGCGTAATCACTGGGCATATGAGACTTAAGAACTGATGTCTCAGGGTGACGCGCGCAGTGTGGTGTCACAGAAATGTTCTGCTTGACACACAATTTGTTATGGGCAGATGTTGCACTTATTATCAGGTGACCGTTTTTTTTTTTTTTTTTTTTTTGTATAATGTGACGAAACGAGCAAAAAGTTCACCTGATGGTAAGTGCAACGTCCGCCCACAGCAAATGCTGTGTCACCCAGAATATTTCTGTGTGACACCACACTGCGCTCGTCACCCTGAGACATCAGTTCTTAAGTCTCAAATGCCCAGTGATTACGCTAGCTCACAGTGCCCTTCAAACCGAAACACAGTAATGCTTGCACACTACTGCTTCACGGCAGAATAACTTGCCCTGGAGTGGTACCTACCTAGACTGATTCCTGCATAGAAATCCTACCACTAGTAATTTCAAGAGACGTGAGTCCCTCATGTCCACTGATCCTTTCAAATAAATATCTAAACATCACACACCCATATAATTTTATTGACAAAAATACCACGACATAAATGTTGTATTATCCAACTTGAAATACATGCTAGAAAGATAAACGACATTAATATCGCTTTGTTCTCACAAAGAACCAATATTTACGATACGATTTTGCTCGTTTCGTAACTTTATACAATAAAAAAAATAAAAAATACTGGATATGCCTGGTGAAGTTGTTAAATGTGTTCAAAATAAAAGTTTTTTGAATATATACTCGCAATTAATAATAAGTATTAGTGTGGGATACGGAATCGACGGAACGAGCATAACGTTCACCTGATGGAAAGTGCAACGTCTGCCCATAACAAATGCTGCGTCACCTAGAACAGTTCTGTGTGGCACCACATTGCGCCCGTCACCTTGAGACATCAGTTCTTAAGTCTCATATGCCCAGTGATTAAGTGTAATGGTTTGTCTAAAGGGCACTGAGAGCTAGTGAGCTCGCTAGCTCTCAGTGCCCTTCAAACCGAAACAAAGTAATGTTTGCACACTACTTCTTCACGGCAGAATAACTGGCCCTGGGGTAGTACCTACCTAGACGGATTCCTGCATAGGAATCCTACCACCTCCAAAATACACTCGCAATTCATATTAGTACTGTTTGTCTTTGTCCATTATCAATAACACACCAGTAAATACGGACCTCTGTATGGTCCGAAGTAAATGTACCAAAAAACACAACTTCAGTTATAGGCACCACATTGTCCGAGCGTCACCGATCGTCACCCGGAGATATTAGTTCTTAATCTGTATGGCCAGTAATTACACTAGCTAACAGTCACCTTCAGACCGATACTCTGTAATGTTTGCACACTACTGCTTCACGGTAGAATAACTGATATCTACACAGGAATCCTACCACCACACATATTGCCATGCCTTCTAATTTTTTAGTCGTAATTAGCATACTATGCAATGCTGTCACTCTACTGCTCGTGGGAACACGTAAGAATTGTTTCGCTCGTACCATAATGGCGGCGACGTGGTGCGACACCCGTCACTGTTTCCTGCGGCGCTAAAAGTGGGCTACTGGTGTGGTCCCTGCCTACCCCTTCTATGGGAAAAGGCGGGACTCTATGTAGGTATGTGTGTAATTATAAATATAATATTGTAATAGTTCTTAGTATAAAATAGGTAAATTGTGTAAAAACTACACACAAAAACATGAAACTACAAAATATGAATATTAATTTCTGCCTAAATCTTTAGACGCATATCTGAAGGTGTTGTTAGTTAACATGCCTCTGTACTTGTTTGCTGTGTTGCTAACTTCATTAGTTACAGGCAACGATGACTAGAATTCCCATTTAATTCGTTATGCAGCTTATTGAAGGAATTTTTGGCACAAATACTTCTTTAAGTTGAGGTTTTTTTTTATTATTTGATAAAAGTGACAGAACGACCAAAACGCTCACCTGATGGTAAGTGCGACGTCTGCCCACAACAAATGCTGTGTCACCCAGAAAAGTGTGACACCACAATGCGCCCATCACCCTGAGACATCAGTTCGTAATTCTCATATGGTCAGTGAATACGCTAGCTCTTAGTGCCCTTCAAACCGAAACACAGTCGTGCAAACATGACTGTGTTTCGGTTTCGGTCTCATATGCCCAGTGATTACGCTAGCTCTCAGTGCCCTTCAAACCGAAACACAGTAATGTTTGCACACTACTGCTTCACGGCTGAATAACTGGCCCTGGGGTGGTACCTACCTAAATGGATTATAGTCGACCATAATAAAAAAAATTAGGCGCGCTCTGTGCCTTGTTATCTCTATGCACTGTTAGTGATTAAGAAATAAAACTGGGAACAAAAAGGTAAAGAAGGTCGACACAACACGATCGACTGTGGCTGCTGTCACTCGGTCACTGCGACGTATGATCGGAACCCGAAGCTTGACATGCTGAAGCTCGGCGGCCGGGTGTTTCCTGTTACAAATTCCTCGTGCGCTCTGAATATGCTATACATAAACCGCAAATCCTTTCAACAGAACACCGATCCCTACCAAGGGTGATTCGCGAGGCCATTGAAATAAAAAAAAAAACATCCTAATTGCAATAGAGAATATGGTAGGGCATTACCACCGGCTTGGGATCCTATAATTAATAAAATTAAATAATAAACCAAGCATACCGCTGCAAGACTTCATAAAACAGTTAGCTCTTTCTACGTAGATCGGACCAAAAATAATAATTAAAAGCTGAAGGTTACCCCGGGTTAACTATGACATCAGGACATCTGCCAACTCAGTCCTCCCGTGACCATGGTGCTGTAAAGCATTTGAAACGGGTTATAAATAGTTCAAAATTAAACGCGATAAAATTTGTAAAAAGTAGTTTTAGTAAGTGTAATGTATTAATTAAGTGTAATATGTAGTATTCGCGTGAATATAAGAAATCATTATTTTTTAATGATCTTATTTTTAAAAGTACTCAAATACCAATCAAATAATTCCATATTTTTACATTCTATATTATAAGTGTTGATACGAGTACAATGAGTAAAGGTAAGGTTACAGCTTGTAAATGTCCCACTGCTGAGTACAGGCCTCCTATAATTTCCGAGAGGGTTTCTGGAGCTGGGAAGAATCCGCCACGCTACTCCAATGCGGGTTGGCAGACTTCACATGTCGTCGAAATATTTCTATTCCTCGGGCACGCAGGTTTCCTTCTTCTTTTATAACTGTTTCATATTATTTGTTATTGATCCTGTGGTTATTTCTGTGTGGTTTAAAAATCTGCCTTTTTTGTGTGAGTTCTTTGAATGAACATCCCTTTTTCTTTCTCTCTTATATTTAGGGTTGTTGATATGAACCCGTTACCATTTCCGCGGAAAAGCATGATGATTCTCAAACAATTGACGATATTTCAGCTTACCATATGCCAAATATATTATGTGCCAAATATTATATATGTTATATATAATACTTATGCCAAAGCGCATGGTGGCGATGGGCTCACCACCTATCACACCAAGTGCATTATATTGTTTTGGTGAAACGTGGATTGTGGCAGTCATCTGTTTTTGCAGTGCGTGCCCAGTCTCTGACTACCCCTAATGGGATACAGTCGTGATCTTATGTATGTATGTATGTATGCAAAAGCGCAACTCTGTCTATCGCCAGGTTGCAGAGTCAGCATAACAGAGGATTGAGAATCATTGTTAGCTAGCTTAGAGTCAGTCCGGTTCCAACATCCAAGACGAGGCTGCTTAAGGACTCAATATCCAACTTAAAACTCAGTGTATTATTTCTAGTTATTTATAAAACCCTTTTTAAAAAAGACTAAATCCGAGACCCGTACAACAGAACGCAAGCATGAGCGAGGCACAACCAATGAAGTGTGAGAGAGATTAAATGGTAAGATGACATGACCAAAAAGAAACCCATATCATCCCGTGGGTGTCGTAAAAGCCGAGAGAGGGAAAATGACAACCGGGAGATGGGCAGCAGCATCTTCCTGGAACATCTGAATAAATAACAGTTCCCAACCCGCCTTCCAAGCGTGGCAACTATGGCAAAATCCCCTCAAAATGAGAGCTACAAACTTTTGTGGCAATCTATGGGGGAGGCCTATGTTCAGCAGTGGAATAATGATATGCTGAAATGATGATGATGATAATGATGATACAAAGTTCATTACTTTTGTGAAATTCTATAATTGTAGAAAGCTTTAATAATTATATTTTTAGTTTTAGTTCGGAGTCAGTGATCGGAACCGAATGAACGCCTAGGGAGGCTGCATGAATAAGATGTGTGAAAGGGATAGAGACGAAGAAGAGAGATGGCGAAGGATCCATAATATACAACTATAATTAAGCTCCTCGTGTAACAGCAAATTACACAGATAACAGTCATACATTTATAGCCTATATAGTAAGTTCATAACATTTTCAGTAAACTTGGCTCCGTTAAGATAAGCAATGAGGATCGTGTCAATGATAACCCCCAAAGTTACTAAACGCGTCGTGAAACAAACCGGACCCTGTTAATCCCCGGGGAACTCGTGCCCATGTTTCATTAGGTACGCTCGAGATGTATCAAAAGTTGTAACGAATATAATTGTGATTATTAACATGGCCGTGGTAGCTCAGGGGTTAGGCGCTCGCTTTAAATTTCATAGTACGCGGGTGACCTAGGTTCGTTACCCGATGCCGGCTCCACTAAAATTGTAAATCGCAATTTTAAGTGCTGATTTACCACGTGCTCGGCGGTGAAGGAAAACATCGTGAGGAATCCTGCATGTCTGAGAAATAAAAAATGTTTCGAAGACATGTGCAGTTCGCCATCCCGTATTGAAGCAGCGCGGCGGATTCTTCCTAACTCCAAAACCCTCTCAGAAATGAGAGGAGGCCTGTGCTCAGCAGTGGGACATTGATAGGCTGAAACTTTACTTTACTTTACTTTACTTTATTAACAACATTACGTTCCATCATAATATCCTTTGCAACGTGGTTGCCTGGTAGAGATCGCCATCCCGTATTGAAGCAGCGTGGCGGATTCTTCCTAACTCCAAAACCCTCTCAGAAATGAGAGGAGGCCTGTGCTCAGCAGTGGGACATTGATAGGCTGAAACTTTACTTTACTTTACTTAACTTTATTAACAACATTACGTTCCATCATATCCTTTGCAACGTGGTTGCCTGTTAGAGATCGCTTGTAAGCGATAAGGCCGCCAATTGTACCTTAATTTGTTAGCATTTTTGTTTTTTTTTTTTTTTTTTTTTTTTTTTTTTTTTTATTTAAATCTTTATTGCTTCCTTTAAAATAAAAGGATATAAAGGGCGGACTTAATGCCTTTAGGCATTTTCTTCCAGTCAACCCATTTTTCCGTTCACTATTTTGTATTTACAAAATAGTGAACGGAAAAATACTATAAAGTATATTTCATTCATTCATTCATACGTGATGAAAAGCAATGCGTTGCTGTTTTGTGGCGATTTTTGTATCAGAACAAATTTTCTAATATAGGAAAAAGCCTTTAAATTATGCCCCGAAACATATAAAAAACTATCATCGACAAAATAAAGCGTCAATAGCCTAATGGTTAAGGAAACGGAATGCGAGCATAAGGTCGCAGCTTAGAGCCGCCATTAAACTATTGTCATGAACTGTCTCCTAGCGTATGCTTTTAGCTTATTTGGAGTGGTTAACTGAAATGTTAGAAATAATATATTTTTTTGATAATAGTGACGGAACGAGCAAAACGTTCATCTGATGGTAAGTGCAACGACTGCCCATAACAATTGCTGTGTCACCCAGAATATTTCTGTGTGACACCACACTGCGCCCGTCACCTTGAGACATTAGTTTTTAAGTCTCAAATGCCCAGTGATTACGCTAGCTCACAGTGCCCTTCAAACTGAAACTCGGCAGAATAACTGGCACTGGAGTGGTACCTACCTAGACGGATTCCTGTATAAGAATCCTACCACCAGTAAAGAATCCTACCATCCTACCTACTTCCTTCATTTATTAACAAAAGGAATATTTCTACAAAATAACTTTCTTCTTTTTCTTTTTTTTAAACGAATGCCCGAATTTTTAATCGACGTAGGATTTCTCCTGTATCGTGGGTGTGTTTTAAAGACATACATTTCATATGCAAAACACGACCAGACCAGAAAAGCAACAAATTCACCCAGAAATTGTAGTATTATAACCCATTGCTACTCGTAGTATTCTTTAAAAACATTACATTAATTATTTTTATTTTTAAGGACAGTGACAACTTCCGATAGGTGTTCGGCAGAGTGGGTTATCACCTATATCCTTCTTTTCCTACCGAGGTGTCGTAAGAGGCGCTCAGGTATACAGGGATAGCCTTTATTCGTGCATAATAACACCATACTATGCAATACTGTCTGTATACTTCTCGTGGGAATGCAATAGGGACTCGTGACTCGTACCAAAATGGCGGCAACGTGTCGCAAAATATGTTATGTTTGTAGTCAAATATGCTATCGGAATATATCAAATAATTGTTTTACTAACGTTATAGAGTAAACAAAAATATAAAAGACAAAATAGACTTTTATTTTGTCTTTTATATTTTTGTTTACTTTTGAGGAATTCTGTTTTGTTTATTTTATTTGGGATAAAAACAACTGTACATTTCAGTCTTACTCTAATTATGTTTTGGAAAATTCAACAGCGAAATATTTTGTTTTTATTTTTTATAAATAAAAGTCAAGAAACCTTATTTTATTTGTTTTATACTTTTTTATTTAAAGGATTATTATTTAATGTGTGAATTGAACTAAATAATTGGCGAGTTTAGAATTATCATATTTCAGAGGAACAAGTCAACTATACACGCAAGTATTTTATAAATATAAGAAAAATTTACAAATATACACCATCTAGAAAAGAAAATACGTGTTACATTATTAAATATATTTTATAATTACGTTCTATATTGAGTTCCCGTGTCCCTGACACTGCTAGGTACCAGTGTCAGGGACGCGGGCACAATCACGGCCTACCTCGAGTAGATTGGGAAGAGTAAGTGACTGTGTTTGCGTGTATACTTGAGGCACTGTAATATCTCCTGCACAGTTTATAGCTCTCCATAATATTCGAAAGTCGTCGCCGTGGTCGAAAATCGGCCACACAATAGAAAAGAATAGAATAGAATGATTACGTTACAGTTTTTTTTTATAGGACAGGGGGCAAACGAGCAAGTGGCTCACCTGATGGTAAGTGATCACCACCGCCCATGGACATCCGCAATACCAGAGGAATCGCGGGTACGTTGCCGGCCTTTGAGGAAGGAATAGGCTCTTTTCTTGAAGGTCCCTTAGTCTTGTCGGTCCAGAGAAACCGCCAGCGGCAGCAGATTCCATAAAGTGGTCGTGCGTCGCAGAAAATTCCGCGAAAAACGCACTGTGGTGGAATGCCAACCATCCAGGTGGTGACGATGGTATTTTGTGTTCTACCGCAAGGTGCGATGGTGAAAACCAGCGGCAGGAATTATTCCAAAAAATTCCTCTGAACACTCACCGTTGTGAATCCTGTAAAAAATGCAAAGACATGCAACATCTCTTTGCATCAACATATTTCTTCCGCAACGGCGATCGTTTCTACGAGCTACATGTCCGGCCTATTGCCATTTCGCCTTTGTAATCCATAATGCTATGTCGGTTACTGCAGATCATCGTTACGGATTTTACCTCGCAAAGGAACTACCAGCATAGCATAGGCCGGGCGCTCGAATATATATATATATAAAGTTCTAACTAAAAAACCGCATTCATAAAATTCGTTCCCATCTCATCCCGTGGGTGTCGTAAAAGTCAACACAGGGAAAATTAAAATCAGAATATGCATCTTCCTGGAACATCAGAATAAATAAACTGCGGTGGACAACCCGCCTCCAGCGTGGCAAGCGTGGCAACTAAGGCAAATTTCCCTCAAAATTTAAGCTACAAACTTTTGTAGTAATCTATGGGAGAGGCCTATGTGCAGAAGTGGACTAGTGACAGGCTGAAATGATGATGACGAGATAAGTTTCGTTTGGCAAAACAACGATCATTTACGAGTAATATATATACGTAATTGTGCTCTGTACGTAAACTGTATGAACGAGAGAGAGCACACGTAAAATGCGCTTCATTTACATCGCTACGGGATGATATAATCCAAGTTCATATACGTGCTCAAAAATCGTGTCACGTCCAAGATTTCGTAACAAGTCGGGTAGGATACCCAAAGATAGCTACGAAGGACAAGTCTACAAATAACATTCGCAGTTTTGCTACATTATAATATATACAAATGAATAAAATCGATGTGCCTGTTTGTAATAGCACAATAACAGCTTTCTACTCTTTACTAAAGTAAAGTATAATATCAGCCTATCAATGTCCCACTGCTGAGCACAGGCCTCCTCTCATTTCTAAGAGGGTTTTGGAGCTAGGAAGAATCCGCCACGCCGCTCCAATGCGGGTTGGCGGACTGCACATGTCTTCGAAATATTTTTTATTTCTCAGACATGCAGGTTTCCTCACGATGTTTTCCTTCACCGCCGAGCACGTGGTAAATTAGCACTTAAAATTGCAATTAACAATTTTAGTGGTGCCGGCACCGGGAATCGAGCCCAGGTCACTGGCATACTATGAAATTTAAAGCAAGCGCCCTGCCCCTGAGCTGCCACGGCTCATTCTATTCTTTTTCTACTCTTTATTCTTATATTTTGTATGTGCGGTGCTTATAAGAGAAAAACAATTCATCAATTTGTCGTGATTTGTCGCTTTGTTTCGGCTGATCTCCGAAACGGCTGAACCGATTTCCACGAGACTTTCACTGACAGATAGCTGATATTTTAACGTGTAACTTAGGCTACCTTAATTTTCGTAAAAATAATTAGGGTTCCGAGCGAAATAATTAAAACCCCAAAATCCGATTCAAATAGGGAAGTATATCCGTGTGTTATCGATCGGGCTCGGCTTTATCATGCGGGTAAACCGCTGGGTACAGCTGGTTTAATACACTATTCTCATAAACAGATGAATCCGTTTTTCTAATTAAATAATAATAATTTATTTATTTATTTAAATCTTTATTGCTTCCTTTACGATAAAAGGATACAAAGGGCGGACTTAATGCCTTTAGGCGTTTTCTCCCAGTCAACCCATGGAGTGGTGAGATTTTGATTAGTACACCTAACAAAGTGCAACAAAGGAAAACAAAGAATAAAAGAAAGGAAGAGCAAAAAAAACCTGAATAACTCATAAATAAGTATAATATAAATATAGTTATATAAATAAATATATATTAAACACAAACATATACATATTTACAGTATACACACATAGAATACATATAAAAAAACGTAAAATAAAATAAATATCAATAAATGCACACTTGTAACGGTGACAAACTACTAACTAAATAATACTATATAAATAATTATTATGTAGTGTAGCTGTGGTAGCTCAGGGGCCTGGTGCTCGCCTTTAATTTCATAGTACGCGAGTAACCCGGGTTCCATCCCCGGTGCCAGCACCTCTAAAATTGTTCTACAATTTTAAGTGCTGGTTTACCACATGCTAAGCGGTGAAGGGAAACATCGTGAGGAAACTTGCATGTCCGAGGAATAGAAATATTTCGAGGACATGTGAAGTCCGCCAACCCGCATTGGAGCAGCGTGGCGGATTCTTCCTAACTCCTAAACCCTCTCAGAAATGATAGGAGGCCTGTGCTCAGCAGTGGGACATTTATAGGCTGAAACTTTACTTTTTTTACTTTTATGTAGTGTTAAATGTTATCTTTTGTTCTTAGATGTGTGATATTAACGCTAGATTTACGGGCGTCCGTCAAACGAGTCGGGACGTGTATATTACGAATAGTTAAACAATATCTAGATGTATTTAAAAATAGGTGTTTCAGATAAAACTACTAGATATATATTTTCGCTGCATAGCATCGTTAAAAAACAATATATAATCGCTATAGAATAATCCTTATTTGTTCAGAATTTAAAGCATAAAATTGACAATCCGTCAAATTGACGGGTTTCGTAAATTCGAAAAAAAATATTACAAGCCCAAGCCAAGATATCATTAACACTAGTTAATGATATCGGGCTTGTAATAATTTTTTAATTAAAAATTTTTACGAAAATTTTGTTGCTTGAGCAGGAATCCGTCTACGCAGGTACCATCCCAGGGCCAGTTATTCTGCCGTGAAGCAGTAGTGTGCAAACATTATTGTGTTTCGGTCTGAAGGGCACTGTGAGCTAGCGTAATCACTAGGCATATGAGACTTAAGAACTCATGTCCCTGGGTGATGGGCATAGTGTGGTGTCACACAGAAACTTTCTGGGTGACATTTCTTATGGGCAGACGTTGCACTTACCATCAGATGAACGTTTTGCTCGTTTCATCACTTTATCCAATAAAAAAAAAACTTTAATGTAAATATAATTTGCAGTGCCCTATAATAATATAACTGGGTTTCATAATGTGACAATTGTTAGTATTACATACTTTGAATCATGAATGCAACAAAGGTTTTGAATTTGAATTTGCAGGAATGAAACCAGTGTAACTTACTTTTTAAAAGAAAAAGTAAAAGATGCATCATCGATTTATGTTTGATGGATATTAAATAAAAAAAAAAAAAAAATAAGCATTTAATTAACCCACTCAAACTGCAACCAGTTCGGCCACAAATGGACTACTGTTCTCATCTCTGGTCGAGGGCACCCCAGTGCCAGCTCTTTCCATTTGACCGCATCCAGCGAAGAGCAGCTCTAATCGTCGACGGCCAGGTTCTTTCCGATCTGCTTTATCCACTGGCCTTGCGAAGAGACGTTGCGTCTCTTTGCGTTTTTTATCGTATGTACTTTGGGGAGTGCTCCGAGGAATTGTTCGGAATCATACCAGCTGCTGAATTTCACCATCCTATATCGCAGCTAAGCACCAAATTCCATCCACATCACCTCGATGGTTGGCATTCCACCACTGTGCGCTTTTCAAGGAATTTTCTTCTCCGCACGAGCACTTTGTGGAACCTGCTGCCGATGCGATTTTTCCGAACCGCTACGACTTAGGGACCTTCAAGAAAAGAGCCTATTACTTTCTCAGAGGCCGGGAACGCACCTGCGACTCTCCTGGTGTTGCGGATGTTCATGGGCGGCGATCACTTAACAGCAGGTGAGCCGCTTGCCCGTTTGCCCTCTCTTCTATAAAAAACCGCATTTACTGTGAGGCTGTTAATTTTAACGGTTTATAAAACTTTAATAATACCTTTTTCGTTTATATCTATAACAAGAACTCGTTAGATATTAATAAAAATACTTTAATAATTTCTGTGGTTTAAAAATTGTAAGGCTCAATATTTTTTATACCACTGCATCCAAATATACAACAATAAAACGAGTAAAGAATATTGTTTATGGGAGAAAGTGTCGTGGCGAGCAAAGCATTCACCTGGTGGTAAGAGCAACGGCTGCCCATAACAAATGCTGTGTTACCCAGATCACGACGTGGCAGTGTGGTACAACACTGCGCTTTTCCCTCCGAGATGTCTCGGTTGTTGTTCTCAAATCTCATATGTCCAGTGATTTGGTAAAACGTGGATTGTGGCAGTCATTTGTTTTTGCAGTGTGTGCCCAGTCTCTGACTACCCCTTATGGGATACAGTCGTGATCTTATGTATGTATGTATGTTACACTTGCTCTCAGTGCCCTTCAGACCGAACCATAATAATGTTTGCACACTACTGCTTCACTCCAAGCAAGATATATGTGGAATGTCTGTGTATATTTCACATATATCTTGCGTAATTACTGGGCATATGACATTTAAGAACTCATATCTGAGGGTGAAGGACGCAGTGTGGTGTCACACTGTTCTAAGTGACACAGCATTTGTTATGGGCAGACGTTGCACTTACCATCAGGTGAACGTTTTGCTCGTTTCGTCACTTTATCAAATAACAAAAAAAATATTAAAATTAGGACAGTCATATAAAGACTCGATCGGTTCTTACTATTTCAGCTTCCACATACGGAAGTTTTTGGCTTTGATTCTTTGCAAATTTCTGTAATCCTGTGACTTATAAATGAAAAGATATCCATTATTAAAGCAATTGTTCAATTGGAACGATTATTATTTATACTGAGAGCGAAATTTAACATTACTGTAACGTAATCATGTCCTCCTGGTCGATTTTCGACCGCGACGACTACTTTAGAATATTATCGAGAGCTATCAACTGCGCAGGAGATATTACAGTGCCTCAAGTGTACGCGCAAACACAGAGGCACTCACTCTTCCTAATCTACTCGAGGAAGGCCGTGGTTGTGCCCGTGTCCCAAACACTGTATCCTAGCAGTGTCAGGGACACGAGGACAATGAGTAAACCAACAATTTTGTGTTTTTTGTTAACCCAGGACCTGCGGCGTGGAAGTGAGGTCCACACGGTCGTCAATATAGAACGTAATTATAAAACATATTTCAAAATGTGACACGTATTTACTTGTTTAAGCAGGGAATATTTGTTAAAGATTCTTGTATTTTTATAATACTTGCGATACATGTATAGTTGACAAGTTCCTCTAAAATATGATAATTATAATAAACACTTTAAATAATAATTCTTTAATTAAAAAAATATTAAACGCATAAAATAAGGTTTCTTGTCTTTTATTACTAGAAAAGAAAAGCAAAATATTTCGCTGTTGAAATTTCTAAAACATAATTAGACTAAGACTGAAATTTACAGTTGTTTTTATCCCAAGTAAAATAAACAGAACAGAATTCCTCAAAGGACTTTTAGTTTCTCTTTTATATTTTTGTTTACTCTATAACGTTACTAAAACGTTTTTTTTTTACATTTTAGATAGCATAATTGACTACAAACATATTCCTATTTAGCGATCCACGTCGCCGCCATTTTGGTAACGAGTCACAGAGTCCATATTGCGTTCCCACAATAAGTATACCGACAGCATTGCATATTATGGTGTTATTCTGCATGAATAAAGGTGTCCCTACAATACTTTATGCGCCTCTTACGACACCTCGGTCGGTAAGATATAGGTGACCATTAAATTAAACTAATTTTACGGATTTTATCGCGTTTATTTTTGTTATTTATAACCCGACGTTTCGAGTGCTTTACAGCACCCATGGTCACGGGGGGACTGAGGTGACAGATGTCCTGATGTCATAGTCACCTCAGTCCCCCCGTGACCATGGGTGCTGTAAAGCACTCGAAACGTCGGGTTATAAATAACAAAAATAAACGCGATAAAATCCGTAAAATTAGTTTCATTTAAATGTGTAGTGTTCGCGTAAATATAAGAAATCATTATAGGTGACCACTCTGCCGGTACCTATCGGAAGTTGACATTGTCGTTAAAAATAATAAAAGTAATATTTTTGAAGAATACTAGCAATGATATTATTTCTAACATTCCAGTTAATCACTCCCAATAAGCTAAAAGCTTATGCTAGGAGATAGTTCATGACAATAGTTTAATGGCTTATGGTAGGATTCCTATGCCGTCTAGGTAGGTACCACCCCAGGGCCAATTATTCCGCCGTGAAGCAGTAGTGTGCAAACATTACTGTGTTTCGGTTTGAAGGGCACTGAGAGCTAGAGTAATCACTGGGCATATGAGACTTAAGAACTGATGTGTCAAGGTGACAGGCGCAGTTTGGTGTCACACAGTAATTTTCTTGGTGACACCGCATTTGTTATGTGCAGACGTTACACTTGTCATCAGGTGAACGTTTTACTCGTTCCGTGATTTTTATGGAAAAAAAAAATGGCGGCTCCAATCTGCGAGCTCTTGTTTCGCGTTCCCTAACCTAAACCATTGGACTATTGACGCTTTCTTTTTACGATGTTTTTTATATTGTTTGTGGCCATAATGTGGAGATTTATTTTAGGCAAACCACAGCAAACACAATGGTAAACCACGTTGCGGCCATATTATTTATTTATTTATTTATTTACACTTTATTGTTTCCCCTTAAAGGATACAATGGGCGGACTTAATGCCAGTTGGCATTCTCTGCCAGTCAACCCAAGGCGTAGCGAAACAATGTGGCAGGTGTAAAACTTAAAAAAACTAAAAATTACAATTTAAAGACTACTGATAAATATGATAAATATTAAATACAATATAAAAATACTCAAAAATACATATAAATAAATACATATCAATATATAATTATGATAAATAAACAATAATACATAAATATGTACATAAATATAAACTAACATACATACACACATACATATACATAAATGTACGTGGTGGTTCGACATAAATTTGAAAAAAAAACAGTCCACAAACAATTTTAAATAAAAATATTAGTACGTGTCGAAAAATTCTTACTCTCCATTGTGTTCTGATGAGCTAGTACAGTGACCGCATTGCATATTCTGCACATATAGAGGTCGTCCGTACAGTCCCTTAGCTGTCTCTTCCAACACCTCGGCAGGAAATAGGTTGGGGATGTAACGCTCGCACCGACTGAAATTTCAACCCGAGCTACGTAGGCAGTAGTAGTCTGGTACTCGGCTCGTTAAAATAATACTACCACTCCATCTCATCCAATGGATCTCGTAAACGACGAGTTAGGAATTAAACTGCACTGTGCACCCAACAGCGCATGGTGGCGATGGGCTCACCACCTATCACACCAAGTGCATTATATTGTTTTGGTGAAACGTGGATTGTGGCAGTCATCTGTCTTTGCAGTGAGTGCCCAGTCTCTGACTATCCCTTATGGGATACAGTCGTGATCTTATGTATGTATGTATCTTGTATCTTACATACATACATAAGATTTTGCTTGCACGAAATAAGATTCGCCATGATGAAATCCATTGTTTTACGGAATTAATATATCAGAAAGCTACGTATTTTGTTTTCCAAATTTTAATACTATTTTATAAATTATATATATATGTATATATATAAATTCAGTACACATAACATACAGTATATATAATATACTATATATACAGTAATTTATTATTTATATATTACATTCTAATTTTTTTTTTTTGTTTAAACGACATCGGAGTGCAACTGGGGTTGACACTGAAAAACAGTGCTGTGACGGAATTCGCTTCCGCCGCAGTGTATGCTGAGTTGTCAACCTCGTTTGCTAGGAGTACGGCGTACAATTACCATACTTTTATTTTAGGTATTAATGGTGTTTTGGCTTTTTTTTGTATATTTTTGTACTTATATATTTTTATATTATGTATTACTTTTGTGTACGTCCGTTTCTAGCAAATAAATTCTTTTTCTTTCTTTCTTTCTTTCTTTGTTAATTTTTTAAAATGTTATTGTGACTTAGAAGGATTGAGGATTCTTTCGCCTGTTTCTTCTCCGCCAGAGGAACCTCATCACGAAACGGTCGTAGGTTGAAAAAAATTGACAAACGAAATTTATATTCCTTACGTTGATTTGATTTGATTTCAAGCCACGCCGTCGTCGTACAAGTTACAACAAAGTTAAACAATATTTCAAAACATGAAAAATAACAATCCAAAGTATCGGTTTCAAAATGTTCAAGTGGTATTTCAGAGGAATCCATTGATTTCCATCTATGTTTGTGTGCAAAGGACTATTTTGTTGAAGTGGAGTGGGCGATTAGCTCCCAGCGAAGGGATTTAACAAAGAACTTCCGGGTAATTCTGAACTTCCACGGCTGTGTTTTCTGCCGGAAGTCTGACTTCTACTTACATAATAAACTTCGAACTATGGTTTAGATGTTTTGATAACATTTCTTTTCGAACATCAAAATTTTAAAGTTCTCTTTTAAGTATCGTACAATTATAATTAAAGATAAATAAATATCTTTAAGAGTTTCGGTTTGTGTGAGGTGCTAGTGAATCTAACACCACATCACATCCCGTGGGTGTCGGAAAAGTCGACAGAGGGAAAATTAAAACCGGAAGATGGGCAGCAGCACCTATTTGGAACGTCTGAATAACGTGGCGACTATGGCGAAATACCCTCAAAATGAGAGCTACAAACTTTTGTGGCATTTATAGGCTAGGTCTATGTTCAGCAGTGGACTAGTGATAGGCTGAAATGATGATGATGATAAATTTTTTTAACCTACCACTTTTTTGTAATGAGATTCCTCTGACGGAGAAGAAACAGGCGAAAGAATCCTCGCAGATATCCTCTTTTTTATCTTAATCAAACGTATAAAAAATTGTAAAGAAAAGTCTAAAAGAAAACCAAAGCATTTACGTTTAGTGATCAGAGTACCAGACTGCCTTCGTGGCACGGGTTGGAATTCCAGTCGGTGCCAGCATTAAATCCCCAACCTCTTTCCTGCCGCGGTGTCGTAAGAGGCAGCCAAGGTATGGTACGGACAGTCTATATTTGTGCAGAATAATACCAGAATATGCAATGCTGTTACTGTACTGCTAGTGGGAACGCAATGGGGAGTAAAAATTTTTTGACTCGTACAAATATGGCGGCAACGTAGTTTGCCATCTGTCACGTCTGGGAGCCCTCGGGGGAAAAGTGGGGTATGGGTGTGGTCGGAAAAAACGGAACTCAGAAATGACAGGAGTCATGTTCTCAGCAGTGGGACATTTATAGGCTGAAACTTTACTTTTTTATATGTATTAATACTTCCGAAACAGTAACTAAACTATTAAGTGAATAGGGAGTCTGAAGATTGTTAATACTTCCGCTGCAAAGGAAAACTAGACTCGGGAGAGTCTTTACTTAATATAATACTGCTTCATTATATCTGACACATTAATAATGTGAACAACGTTCAATTTTAATTATATAAAACATTTAGAAACAAGTATCTCAGACATCAAAGTCATACATGCATACAATCACGCCTTTTTGCCATATAAGGAGTACACAGGGACCACATCCGTAGCCCACTCTTCGCCACGTGACGGGCTACAGGTGTGGCCTCCGCCTACCCCTCATAGGAAGTCTAATACCTCTACCGTATATTTAATTTTGTTATTGTATGAAATTTGATTGACTGATTTCCATAAAATCAAGAACTAGTACCATATATACATATCCCAATCAATAATTCTTGAACTTAGGTGGTAGGGTCTCTATGCAGGAATCCGTCTAGGTAGGTGACACCCCAGGCCAGTTATTCTGCCGTGAAGCAGTAGAGTGCAAACACTACTGTGTATCGGTCTGAAGGAGTGTAATCACTGCGCATATGAGACTTAAAAACGGATGTCTCATGGTGACAGGCGCAGTGCGGTGCCACACAGAAATATTCTGGGTGATACAGCATTTGTTATGAGCAGACGTTGCACTTACCATAAGGTGAACGTTTTGCTCGTCTCGTCACTTTATCTAATAAAAAAAAACTCCTATTTATATTTTTATTTAAATTTAGTCTATGAAATAGTGACTTGAGTAAGGCGTAATTTTGTTTCTATACATTTGTTTCAGTGTTTCAGAAGGTTCTGAGTCGACATTAATCCACATTAATGTAAAATGAAATCTAAGTGGTTTACATAAAAATGGACATGGTAGCGCAGGGGCTTTCCTTTAATTTTTGATAGTACGCGATCTTCGGTGTCTGTACCCTGCATCACGGAAAAAATGTATAAATATTTTTTTGTATACATTCTTTTTGCATGTATACAAAAATAACACCTCATACTATAATCATAATAACAATGTGTTGACTGTATAATGAAATTCTTGAGAAAGACAGACATATTGATATATTTGCTTATAATCACAGGCCTTTGAGATTGTATAAAAAAGATAATACTCGTATAGGTTATGTAAACTTGAGTGGTTAATAAATATATAAGAAAATCTTTAAAAGATGTTTACGCGACGTAAGTTGTGTATACATCTTAATTGGATTGTAATACAGTGTAAAACTAAGCTTACTCATTGTTACAGCATAACTCAGTTTTATTGTAATATGCTTGTGTACGTAATAAATAAATAAATAAATAAAAATAAATAAAAAGAAATTAAAAAAGAAATGTATTGCAATTTCTAGACTGTTAGTAACAGTTTTAAGTGCAGATTTACCATGCGCTCAGCTGCGAAGGAAAACATCTGAGGGAAACCGGCATGTTTGAGAAATAAAAAAAAGAGTTGGCTATATGTGAAGTGTAGACGACCCTCAATAGAACTTCGTGGTGGGCTCTTTCCTGCTCAAAAAACCTTACAATTGCCAGAGGAGGCCTGTGTTCTAGGCTGTAAATTTACTTAAAGAAATACATACTATCACCTCTCTTTTCCATCGGGGTAGGCAGAGGCCACACCACTTGCTACGATCCTAACACACATTCTACTTTCATTAGATTTATTGGCTTCTTCTACTTTATGATTTCTTATATTTACGCGAACACTACACATTTAAATGAAACTAAGTTTACGGATTTTATCGCGTTTATTTTTTTTTACTATTTATAACCCGACGCTTCGAGTGCTTTACAGCACCCATGGTCACGGGAGGACTGAGGTGACGGATGTCCTGATGTCATAGTTAACCTGGGGTACCTTCAGCTTTTAATTATTATTTTTTTTTGGGTCCGATCTACGCAGAAGGAGCTTGTGTCTTGAAGTCTTGCAGTGGTATGCTTGGTTTTTGATTTAATTTTATTTATTATTGGATCCCAAGCTGGTGGTAATACCCAACCATCTTCTCTATTGAAATTAGGATGTTTTTTGATTTCAATAGCCTCGCGAATCATCCTTGGTAGGAATCGGTGTTCTTTTGCAAGGATCTGTGGTTTATCAAATTTGATGTAATGGTTGGGATGATCCAGAACATGGTCACAGATTGCAGACTTCTATCGTCGTTCTAGGAAAAAATTAAACGCGATAAAATCCGTAAACTTAGTTTCATTTTTATACTTTTATAAGCGTTTTCATACAACCTCGTCGGACGTTTCCTTTCCTTAAAATGTTTTCGAATTGATCGTGATATGTTCGCATACATCGACTCTTACCGGCTTACCCATTCACACACGCCTGTGTTCAGCTATGGCTGTTTCGTCAATCTTTCATCCATCCTCTACGTGTCCAAAACCATCCCGTTTTCTGTCTTTGTCACTGCGTCTACCACACCGCAACTTTCCCTCATCAGGCTGTTTTACTTGATAAGGATTATTTACATATTTAAGCTTTCAGGCACAGAGTGGTAGAAACACATGGCGAACTAAGTTCCTAAAGGCATTTAAAATAAACTAATTTTACGGATTTTATCGCGTTTAATTTTATTATTTATAACCCGACGTTTCGAGGGCTTTACAGCACCCATGGTCACGGGAGGACTGAGGTGACAGATGTCCCGATGTCATAGTTAACCCGGAGTACCTTCAGCTTTTAATTATTATTATTGGTCCGATCTACGCAGAAAGAGCTAACTGTTTTATGAAGTCTTGCAGCGGTATGCTTGGTTTATTATTTAATTTTATTAATTATAGGATCCCAAGCCGGTGGTAATGCCCTACCATCTTCTCTATTGCAATTAGGATGTTTTTTTTTGATTTCAGTGGCCTCGCGAATCACCCTTGGTAAGGATCGGTGTTCTGTTGCAAGGATTTGCGGTTTATGTATAGCATATTCAGAGGGCACGAGGAATCTGTAACAGGAAACACCCGGCCGCCGAGCTTCAGCATGTCAAGCTTCGGGTTCCGATCATACGTCGCAGTGACCGAGTGACAGCAGCCACAGTCGATCGTGTACCTTCTTTACCTTTTTGTTCCCAGTTTTATTTCTTAATAACTAACAGTGCATAGAGATAACAGTAAGTTCCTAAAGGCATTTAAAATAAACTAATTTTACGGATTTTATCGCGTTTAATTTTATTATTTATAACCCGACGTTTCGAGTGCTTTACAGCACCCATGGTCACGGGAGGACTGAGGTGACAGATGTCCCGATGTCATAGTTAACCCGGAGTACCTTCAGCTTTTAATTATTATTATTGGTCCGATCTACGCAGAAAGAGCTTACTGTACAATATGTAAATGTGTAGTGTTCGCGTTAAATTTAAGAAATCATTCCTAAAGGCATTCTCTCCCTGTCAACCTTTAGGCTAAGCAGAGATGATGTCCCCGATTTATTTTTGCATTATTTTTTGTATAAAAGTAAAGTAAAGTTTCAGCCTATAAATGTCCCACTACTGAGCACAGGCCTCCTCTCATTTCTGAGAGGGTTTTGGAGCTAGGAAGAATCCGCCACGCTGCTCCAATGCGGGTTGGCGGACTTCACATATCTTCGAAATATTTTTTATTCCTCAGACATGCAGGTTTCCTCACGATGTTTTCCTTCACCGCCGAGCACGTGGTAAAACAGCACTTAAAATTACAATTAACAATTTTAGTGGTGCCGGCACCGGGAATCGAACCCAGGTCACTCGCGTACTATGAAATTTAAAGCGAGCGCCTAGCCCCTGTCTTTATATATATACGTATATATCTGTTTGTCTATATGTATATGTATATATATGTTTGTTTCTATTTACATATATGTAAATTTTATTAGGTATTTATATACATAATTATTATAATATTGTTTTATTTTATATTTTTCGTCTTATATTGTTACACCCTCTTCAAAATCTCATCACTCCATGGGTTGACTGGGAGAAAATGCCTAAAGGCATTAAGTCCGCCTTTTGTATCCTTTCTTTGTAAGGGAAACAATAAAGATTAATAAAAAAAAACTGAAAAAAACAATTAATATTAACTCAGAATATTATGATGCCATTAAATGGTGAAATTTACTGGTGGTAGGATTCCTATGCAGGAATCCGTCTAGGTAGGTACCACCCCAGGGCCAGTTATTCTGCCGTGAAGTAGTAGAATGCAAACATTACTGTGTTTCGGTTTGAAGGGCACTGAGAGCTAGCGTAATCACTGGGCATATGAGACTTAAGAACTGATGTCTCAGGGTGACGGGCGCATTGTGGTGTCACACTGTTCTGGGTGAAATAGCATTTGCTATGGGCAGACGTTGCACTTACCATCAGGTGAACGCTTTGCTCGTTCCGTCACTTTTATTAAATAAAAAAAAATGAGCCACGAGTAACAAGAAAAAGAATCAATAATACATTTTATTTAGAATTTAATATGTGCAGCGTAAAAAAATTGTTCGATTATAAAACGCAATATTTAACGAAGTTGTTAGCAAAGACCAGCGCGAACGTTACAGAGCTAAATTGAACCACGGAGATATGTATCAATATTATCTCACAAATTTCCTTTGGAACTGATTGCTAATCCGTTTATTAAAGAAAATACAGTGCTGCGCTTATGGAATACTGATATATTGTGTAACGCTCGTGTTTTTAAAGTACAGATGTAGTCAGTACGGTAATACGAGTAAGTATTTACTGGTGATAGGATTCCTGTGCAAGATCCGCCTAGGTACGACAACAAGAGAAACATTACTAGGCATATCAGGTGCAGTGTAATGCCACACAGAAATATTCAGGGTGACACAGTATTTGTATACAGGGCACACGTTGCATTTACCATCAGGTGAACGTTTTGCTCGTCTCGTTACATTCTGCAATAAAAAAATCGAAATAATTCTATATAGCTTGTTTTCATTTGCTTTAGAACTGGCTATTTTTAATTAGGGCGCTTACTTTAATGGTGGCAGGATTCCTATGCAGGAATCCGTCTAGATAGGTACCGCCCCAGGGATAGTTAATCTGTAGTAGTATGCAAACATTACTGTGTTTCGGTTTGAAGGGCACTGTGAGCTAGCGTAACCACTGAACATATGAGTCTTAAGAGCTCATGTCTCATGGTGATGGGCACAGTGTGGTGTCACACAGAAATTTTCTGGGTGACACAGCAATTGTTATGGACAGACGTAGCAATTACCATCAGGTGAACGTTTTGCTCGATTCATCACTATATACAATATAAAAAAAAAAAGTTTATTTAAATCGATAGTTTACACTCTATGTATATAACGCGATTTTTTTAATAGCAACACTTATAAATAACAGTGTTACCAACACCGTTGATCCCGAGTTAACATTATAGTTGAGAAGAAGCCCACATTTACAATTACACTGTCTAACGATTGTGTGTACTAAACGATACAGTTACATAAAATCACTATACTCATTTGTTATTTCGTACTCATTCTCCTTTAAGTACTGACAGTAATCCTTTTTTTTTAACTTACCTATGTTATGGGTGGAAATATCAATATTATTAAATATATTATTGTTACAATTCATCAACATATAAACGGGGATCTTTAACTTGCGTTTGTTCGGCATCTCTTAGCAGCAAATGTAGGGTTGGCACGCTCGTTACGGCACACTGTTCTAATGTACGTTATCATAGAGGGTTGATAACATACATACAAATAACACAATATTGATTTAGAATGTAATTTTATTTTTCCTTAACTACGTTGACCTTAAAAGGACCTTTTTAACCATATTATGTGACAGGTCATATTGGTTATCAAAATGTACGTCCGTCTGGTTGCTTTTTTGTCCATTTATATGGCTAAAATATCTCCCCTGGCAACACCTTATGCTACGTCAAAGTAATTCTATCCCTCTTAGCTGTACGCTTACAGCGCTTCTATTGCTATACTCCATCTACGGATAAGCTATATTGCACGTCTAATGGCGCGAAGCAGCGTGAGATTGTGCTTTATACCCGACATGTCAATGACAAGCGATTCGGCGTCTTCAAATGCGGCTATCATAATCATATTGGACTTATATGCTTATTAGAATAGAATCATATCAAGAAAACACTTTAATTAATTCATTAAAATTATTTTGAAAAATCATCTAATATTGCTACTTTGAAAAAAAAAACAGTTTAAAAAAATTTGACGTGGTCATCTGGATATTTTTATGGATGTATACCAGTGTTCAAAACAGTTGTATTTCTAGAGTAAAATGAAGAAGTCCATATAAAGACAGTGTTTTTTTCCCCATTCTAATAAATGTAATGACAAGAAACGAGAACGTGGGAAAGTTGACCCGGGACAGCAACTTTATAACATGATCCAAAAATATATATACATACAATGGATATTTCTTTTAATATCCGGCTCAGTCTTTGGGTTGAAGTCATAATAAAGTACGCCCTTAATCTTTTTATACCCTCCGCAAAGTTTTCTCCGCGTCAGTTGTTCGACTTGTTGGAGAAACTTACACGTGACACGTGATAATTGAACGTGTGATCGAAGCTTCTTATTCCTTCAGTTTGCGCGTTCAAAATGCTTTATTTGACAAAATATTGATGATTGATGAACAGATTAAAATAATTAATAATTTTGAGAACATGTCCACGTGTTTTGGTTCGAGTATGTTTTTTTTTATTAGATATAGTGCCCAAACGAGCAAAACGTTCAATTGATGATAAGTGCAAAGTCTGCCCATAACAAATGCTGTGTCACCCGGAAACTTTCTGTGTGACACTTCACTGCGCCCGTCATCCTGAGACATCAGTTCTTAAGTCTCATATGCCCAGTGGTTACGCTAGCTCTCAGTGCCCTTCAAACCGAAACACAGTAATGTTTGCACACTACTGCTTCACGGCAGATTAACTGGCCCTGGGGTGGTACCTACCTAGACGGATTCCTGTATCAATATAAGGAATCCTACTACCAGTAATGTATTTTAATTATCTCTACGACAGACAGCCGCCCAGTAAATAACATTTGATAATGCCGCGTTTTGAGGTGAATACGTGTCGTTGTCTCGACGTCAGTAGTGTATTATGCCTAGTGGTAGTGTTGTAGTGGTTTAGAGTTCAGGTGGCGGTGCTAGTTTGCTTGCTCTTTAAAAAAAAGGCCAATACACACCTCTTGCACGTCTCATGGCGCGAAGCAGCGTGGGATAGTGCTTTATACCCAACACGACAAGGACAAGCATCCGGCGGTTTTCAAATGCCTCTATCACAATTATATTACACTTATATGCTTATTTGAAAAGACTCATATCCAGAAAACACTGTAATAATTTCATTAAAATTATTTTAAAAATCATCTAAAATTGCTACTTTTAAACAGTTTATAAAAAGTTAGACGTTTACGTCCGGCTTTTTCAGGGATGTGGTCACGATAACTCCCGAAAAAATTGTCGCATCTCCTGGTTTCCTACTTCAAATCAAAAGTCTAAAAAGTCATTAAGAAAAATAATATTTTCTTATTGTTTTCACCTTTGCTGTTGAAATATTTGAACCTCAATACGATTTTCTTTTCTTAAGAGTTAAATGAGCGTCATGAGACTGGCACTTTTGAATTTCCCAAACTTTTTTGTTGTTAATTGTACGCGAATTTTAACTTTCTTTCTTTCCTTATTATAATGGATTTCCGCAAGGTAACGCCTCATTCTACTAACCTGTTTTATTTGTTAATCATATATTTGGATTTATTTATCTGTTAATTAACGTCTTCTTAACACGTAATTGACGTGGTAGCTCAGGGGACGGGTGCTCGCGTTTAATTTATAATACGCGAGTAATCTGGGTTCGATCCCCGGTGCCAGCACCTCTGAAATTGTTCTACAATTTTAAGTGCTGATTTACCGCGAGCTCAGCGGTAAAGGAAAACATCGTAAGGAAACCTACATATCCGAGGAATAGAAATATTTCGTGGACATGTGAAGTCCGCCAACCCGCACTGGAGCAGCGTGGCGGACTATTACCCGCTCCAAAACCCTCTCAGAAATGAGAGGCCTGTGCTTAGCAGTGGGGTATTTATAGGTTGTAACTTTAACTTTTTACACATGTAATTATCTCTTGCAGTGAATCTTTAGTTCATGTTGTGTACATTTTGTCTTATACATTTATTACATACAGCCTTTTTCCCATTGGGGTAGGCTTTCCACTTGCTACGATCCTGACACACATCTTTCGCTTCTTCCACTTTCATTACCGTTTTCATACACGCTCGTCGCTCAATGGTCCTATATCCAACCGACTGTACTTTATTAACTTTTTTTATCGAATTTAATGTATTTGTAATGCATATACATTTTAGCTTTCCCTTCACGTATTATGCACTCAATAGTTTATTTATAACTTAAAAAATATTCCCGTGATATTTCCAGTAAATTTTAACAAGAAACTCAGAATATTTAGAAATTTGCAGTCTGAATAGAAACGTTAAAGAAATATTATCGAAACGTCGAAATCAAAGTTCAAAGTAAACCCTGCCATTGAATAATATATTTTCTTGAAACCTCTCCTTAAAGTTTAATGTTGCTTTCGGAAGGTTTGATAAATTTGTTAGAAGAACAATTTCTAACAAAATATTGAAATTATTTGATCTCTAGAACTTTCCTTAACAGATTAAAAATTCAATTGAAACTGGTTAAATGTCTAAATATTTTCGGTTCATTTGAAAACGAAATAGAATAAATCATAACCATTTCCCGTGAATTGTTCTTTGCAGTCTCTTTCACTGTAGGAGACTTTGTTTTAATCGCGATGCTAGGAGACGAATTGGTGGTCAGAGTGACAGAGTAATTTCACCTTAAACAACATTCTCTTCAACGTTGTAGGTAATTTTGTGTCTGGCATAAATCAATTGTTCACCTGATGGTAAGTGCAACGTCCGCCCACAACAAATGCTGTGTCACTCAGAATATTTCTGTGTGACACCACACTGAGCCCGTCACCCTGGGACATCAGTTCTTAAGTCTCAAATGCCCAGTGATTACGCTAGCTCACAGTGCCCTTCAAACCAAAACACAGTAATGCCTGCACACTACTGCTTCACGGCAGAATAACTGGCCCTGGGGTGGTACCTACCTAGACGGATTCCTGTATAGAAATCCTACCACCAGTTATTTGTCTGTCAAAATCACAAACTGCTTATCTAATTGTTTACTTATCTTTTGAACTTCTAATGTATGTTGTGTTGTAGTATTGAATAAAGTTTTTTCTTTCTTTATTTCTTTCTTATTTGTAAGCAATAACTCCACAAATACTTTGTTCTAAATAAATTCATAATAATGCGTCTTTTTTCCAACCATTAATGTTTTGCTGTACATAAAGCACACTATTGTGAGAAGTGAAGATCTCTTGGGTTACAGTTTCCCTTTTTAGCTAAATTACCGAGAATACGCGGAGTACATGTTCCCTAAACAGTTTAGATGTACTTTAAAATGTAAGTTGTATGAATCTTATACTCGTATATAATGAAGTACGGATCTGAACTTTAGTAAAAAAGACGTTGAATTTTAGACATGGACACAGTGCGTGTTCGTACCCCGCTGAGTCCGAAAATGATGATGATGTCCTAAAGGTGAATTTTCGAACAGTGCGACAGCTTCGAATACTGTTGCTAGCTATCAACTTGTAGTGTCACCCGCGACACATTTATATTATATGTGGTATCATAACTGAAGGAGCCTAATTAAAGACGTCAAACAAGTAACATCTCTCTCATTAACACCACACATTATTACAAACTATATATAAGAGTATATTTTTTTTATTGGATAAAGTGACGAAACGAGCAAAACGTTCACCTCATGGTAAGTGCAACGTCTGCCCATAACAAATGGGCATGTCATGTCACCCAGAACCTTTCTGTATGACACCACACTGCGTCCGTCACCCTCAGACATCAGTTCTTAAGTCTCATATGCCAGGTGATTACGCTAGCTCTCAGTGCCCTTCAAACCGGAACACAGTAATGTTTGCACACTACTGCTTCACGGCAGAATAACTGGCTCCGGGGTGGTACCTACCTAGACGGATTCCTGCATAGGAATCCTACCACCAGTAAACAAACTATATAAGAGTATATTATAAAATGCGCAAGATGTATCCGTCTCTGTACGTACCACCACAGTGCCAGTTATTCTACCGTACAAACATGACTGCGTTTCGAACTTAAAGTCACTGTTAGTGAGTATAAGTAATACGGTAAGTGGCGAGCGCAGTGTGGTGCCATAAACAAATACTCTTGATGACACATAGTTAATCAGGTGAACGGTTTTCTCGTCTGTCTTCATGTCAGACTCTTAATCAATAAGGTCAGAGACAGGTTTACAGTGGAAGCTTTCGCTCACATGATGACGTTCTCCTAGCCGATTTCGACCACGGCGACAACTTCCGAATACTGTCGAGAGCCATCGACTGCGCAGGAGATATTATAGTGCCACAAGTGTAGGCGCAAACACAGAGGCACTCACTCGTCACAACCTACCCGCGCCCGATGTAACGCTGATGCGATAAGATCGGAGGTAGGTTGGGATGCAGTGTCAGAAACACGGGGACAAAAACAACGCAACCAGATCCGAAAACCAAAAATTTGTGTTTTAGCACAAATGTTGGCTCCGGCTGGGATTCGAACTCAGGACACGCGGCGTATTAGTCAGGTACTCTGGCCACGCGGTCGTCACTTTCGCTTACATATCATATGAATAATAAAAAATCACTCAAAAAGAAAAAAAACAATAATTATTGTAATAAATAATCACTGACCTTGGTAAGGGATCCAACGTAGCTCATAATGCTACTAAACAAACAAACGCACACTAATAATTTGTTAATCAAATAATCGGAGCGTGTAATATTTCCTGCAAAATGTTCGCAGAAAGCAAACGATTTTAATCCAGAAGCTGCGTTTATGTACACAGGTTCTGTTTGTTCTTATAATTCATATAATAGCTGAAAGGACAGCGAAGCTTCGTTTATAGTGCATAATAAGCACTCACCAAAGGGGTTTCAGACAATATTTCGAAGTGGATTAAAAAAAATGTTATCAGAATTAAATGAAAAAAGTTTGGAAAATACAAAAGTGCACGTCTTATGACGCTCATTTAACTCTTAAGAAAAAAAGTCGTATTGAGGTTCAAATATTTCGAGTCATTTCCATTTCAGATGAAGAATATAAGATAAAAATATTTTTCTTAACAACTACAATAGAATTTTGATATTGAATAGGAAATCAGTAGATAAAATTCCTAAAACGATAAATGAAACCGGTCCCGATACGTAAACTTTTTCGGGAGTTATTGTGACCACATCTCTAAAAAAATCCGGATGTCCACGTCAATTTTTTTTTATTTTTTTCTCAAAGCAGGAATATTAGACCCCTAGAATATTAGAGACAACAGAGCAAGGATCTCACATACGAGATAAAATAAAGGACAAGGGTTGAGCTGTTCTTAAAATCTCTCAAGTTCTTAAAATAAAACCAAGTATGCGATAAGCTTTCGATACTATAAAATTTGTATGTCCATTGAACGCCAAATTACTGCCTATCATCAATCCTAAGTCTTTAATTACATTAACACGAGCCAGTGTAACATCGTCAAGATGATAATTGAATTTAATCGGGTTTGGGCTTCGGGAGAAGGATATTAAGTACCATTTTTTAATAATAACATCCATATAATTATAATTGCAACAAGTAATAAACTTATAGAGATCACTTTGTAGTTCTCTACACTCTGAAATGTTGTATTCATGTCATCTGCGTATAATAAGAAATTGGATTGATTAAATATCGTAATTATATCATTAATAAATATATTAAATAGTAGGGGAGCAAGATGAGAACTCTGCGGTAAGCTGTATATATATAAATTCATGCAGCATTCTTTGCTGAGTGGAGTCCATTTCGACTTCACAATACAGCGTCACTTTTTTGTTTCTAGTGTTTTACAGATCTTGTTTGTTTCTTTTTATTATTGTACTGGATTTTTTTTATTTGCATTTTCTGTGTGGTTCATGTATTGTGTACGTCGAATAAAGTTTATGTTTATGTCTAAATAAGGTAAAGTAAGGTAACAGGAAGAAAAGAAGAACATAACCATTTAATAGTGACTGCCTGGCTCCGCTCTCTAAAGTACGATGTAATCCACCGAAGAAGATCTCCGTGAATAGCAGTCCTTACGCACGAGGATAAAATTCCTTGCCTTATGGAATGCCTTAGAATAATCCGTATATATTGCATCCATTTTAGATCCACCGTCCATAGAAGTAACAACTAAATGTACGAATTCACACAAATTACTTTCCGTTGACTTTCGAGTAACAAAACCGTGTTGTTGATTAATGATGATGGCTCTAAGAGATGGATAGATGTTATCGCAAATTATTTACCAACTTTTAGGTTTGGGTCTATAGTTGGCGATATAATGTTTGTTTCCGCTCCTGTCTTTAAGTATAAGTCGAAAAGGATATATAAGGGTAGAGCAAGGTTTTTTATACAGTTCCTGAAAAAGACTGTGGCAGACCATCAGGACCAAATCCTTTCCTAATATCTAGGTTATTATGATATTTTTCGACAGTTTCAATTGTGATATAAACAGGGCTGGTGAGTAAGGATGCTGATGTGGTGTGTGGCGTCATTATGTTGAAGTCACCATTAGAAACAGATATAGAGTCCAAATCTTCTTCAAAAACGGAATGACTCAAAATATGTGCGAAGAATAAAATTGAAAAGGTACATCTTATTTATTATGCATAATTTGTTATAGACCATAAGTTAAGTACTTATAAGTACCTACATGATACCTATTTCGGACTTTAAGCTGAATGTGATAATTACTTCATGGAAAAAAAGAAAAAATATAGCTAGCTGCTATAATAAAAAAATGCTTTAATAATAAATTAACTTTTGGTTTTGTTGGAATTCATGATTTTATAACGGTATGTTAGTTACTTACCTACGAATACCCATTTTCCAAGTAGTACCTTCTACTTACCTACCTAGTACCTAGGTACCTTAAATATTAAACATGAAACCAGATATCTTCATTCACTAATAAATATTCAGGTAATGATTTCTTATATTTACGCGAACACTACTCATTTAAATGAAACTAATTTTACGGATTTTATCGCGTTTAATGTTTTACTATTTATAACCCGACGTTTCGGGCGCTTTACAGCTCCCATGGTCACGGGTGGACTGAGGTGACAGTTGTCCCGATGTCATAGTTAACCCGGAGTACCTTCAGCTTTTAATTATTATTTTTAGTCCGATCTACGCAGAAAGCTAACTGTGTCTTGAAGCCTTGCATTGGTATGCTTGGTTTTTGATTTAATTTTATTAATAATAGGATCCCAAGCCGGTGGTAATACACAACCATCTTCCCTATTGAAATTAGTTTGGTTCACCTCAGTCCCCCCGTGACCATCGGAGCTGTAAAGCGCCCGAAACGTCGGGTTATAAATAGTAAAACATTAAACGCGATAAAATCCGTAAAATTAGTTTCATTTAAATAAATATTCAGGTAGTTCATTTTCAGTAAAATAATATATCTACAACGACATATTGAATCAACGCTTCATGTAGCTGTTATCAACTTCTTTCTGGAAATTTGATGCTTCGGCACGCTATAAAACAGCTTTTCCGGTGTTTTACATTGGAATTAAAACACTGAGGCACAATACAGTATTTATTATTAATTTATAGATGCTCATTTGCAAAATTTTACAAATGCGAGAGTGATCAGTCAACAAATAGCCCACCCCGCCCGGCCGGCGACAGGACTGGTGACGTCATCCCGCGATCGAGTGCCGAGTATTTTTAAATATATTTTTAACGAAAATGCGCTCTGTAATCTTAATTTTCTAAGCCATTTTATACATAGAAAAAGTGTAAAAACTCAGTTATTTTTGTAATTATTTCTTTATTACTTTGGCATTTGTAGAAAAAAATGTTGGTCATCTCCATTGTCGTCGTGGTCGACAATCGGCCAAGAGAACATCACTACAAACAATAGAAAGAAGCAATAGAAGAAAAATGTGCATTGTTATTACGAAGAAAGCAAACATCTGACTCAGCTAAATTTCCATGTATTTCCAGCGTTAAAATCTGCTCAACGAAACCTAGCAACTTTACATAAAGCTATTAGAAATGATAAAGATTCACCGTTCGCAGCAAAATTGAACTATCGAGATATGTATCATTATTACATCGCAAATTTCCTTTGGAGCTGATTGCTAATCCGTTAGGGTAAGAAATACCGACCGTTATGCTTTGGAATACTGATTGGATTTTGTAATAATCGTGTTTATAAAGACTAATGGACAGAAATTGAATTCAGAGATGCATTTAAAACGATTAGATTAAATAAAAATATAACTGAAATTAGGGAAAATAATTCCTTTTTCGAGCCTATTTTTATTTTATGATTTTATTGTGTAACGAAACAAACAAAAGATTTTTTGATGGCAAGTACAATGTCTACCCGTAACAAATACTGTGTCACGCAGTACATTTCTGTGAGACGCTACACTGCGCTAGTTACCCTGAGATATCAGTTCTTAAGTCTCATATGCCCAGTGATTATGCTAACTGCCAGTGCCCTTCAAACCGAAACATAATAACACTACTGCTTCACGGCAAAATGACTGGCGCTGTGGTGGTTACCTACTTAGACGAATTCCTGCATAGAAATCCTACCAACAGTAAATTAACCTAATTGATAATTAAATTTCTACAAGAGCAATGAGAGAGAAACGACGGTAATTTACAGAGATCCGCAAAAGCCTTGTTAAAGTGTTTTACATAGTTGTTGAAAACCAAGTGATGACTGCCACATGCGTCGTGTGTTGTTGGTTGAGGCTGGTCTGCTGGAGCTTACAGTGTACTTATATATTAATTAAATTAGTCCTATCTATAACTTGAACACGGAGCGTGCTTTGATTTTCCTTGAGACTATTCTTTGTAAATAATATTATAATTTATATTATTTTTGACGAAGATAAAAAAAGGACTTACAAAAAAGAGAATATCTTCGGAGTTTCTTTCGCCTGTTTCTTTTCGGTCAGAGGAAACTCATTATGAAACGGCGGTAGATTGTAAAGAAATGACGTTTGACAAACGAAATTTATATTTATTACGTCACAAAATAAAGAATTTTCACAAAATTTTCATTTTATTCCATAAGTTATTATAACTACCACATTAATATATATACAATAAAACCGCCATATAGGAAAAGAAGAAGAAGATATACATACAAAAATGTCGACAGAACGATTCATAAGAAATAATAAAAGTGAAGTAAGAACCTACAAACGTCTCTGCTGAGCATAGCCCCCCTGGAGGGAAAGTACTGGTGGTGGTTACTGGTGGTAATATTTCTATGCAGTAATCCGTCTAGGTAGGTACCACCCCAGGGCCAGTTATTCTGCCGTGAAGCAGTAGTGTGCAAATATTAATGTGTTTCGGTTTGAAGGGCACGAGAGCTAGCGTAATCACTCGGCATATGAGACTTATGAACTGATGTCTCTGGGTGACGAGCGCAGTGTGGTGTCACACAGAAATGTTCTGGATGACACAACATTTGTTATGGGTAGACGTTGCACTTACTATCAGGTGAACGTTTTGCCCGTTTCGTCACTTGATTAAATAAAAAAATATGTAAAAATGTGACACAACATGAACTAAAGATTCACTGCAAGAGATAATTACATGTGTAAAAAGTTAAAGTTACAACCTATAAATACCCCACTGCTAAGCACAGGCCTCTCATTTCTGAGAGGGTTTTGGAGCGGGTAATAGTCCGCCACGCTGCTCCAATGCGGGTTGGCGGACTTCACATGTCCTCGAAATATTTCTATTCCTCGGATACGTAGGTTTCCTCACGATGTTTTCCTTCACCGCTGAGCACGTGGTATATCAGCACTTAAAATTTTAGAACAATTTTAGAGGTGCTGGCAACGGGAATCGAACCCAGGTTACTCGCGTACTATGAAATTAAAAGCGAGTACCCGGCCCCTGTGCTACCACGGTAGCACCGTGTGATCGAGATGCTGGCACCGGGGATCGTATTAATTCATAATCGCAACGAATCTAACGGTAAAGTTTCTCTGCTCTTGCCCACTTGTCATATTTGTTACAGACACCTTCCGTTTAAGTAGACCGCGTATAGGCAAACTACATACATACAGTCACGCCTTTTTCCCATGAAAGGTAATAGGGCATAGGCCACACCCATAGCCCACTTTTTACCACCGTAGGAAACGAGGCGTGACGGATGGCGAACCACGTGAAACATTTTAGTACGAGTATAAAATTACTCTCCGTTGTGTTCTTACGAGCAGAATACTAACAGCGTTGCATATGTTGTAAGTTTACACGAATAAATACTTTGCGATACCTTAGTCGCCTCTTACGACACCTCGGTAGGAAAGAGGTAGGTGCATTCTACTAGCCGGACACCTCGGTATTGATAAGAAAAAGGGTTTACCCTTCCAATTTGTTTGGTAAACATTTCTACTTAATTCCGTACAGACTTAATGGATCAAACGTCAGCCACTGAATTGAAAACCTCCTCTAATCTAATCGATCACTCGTCATATCGGATTAGGGAAACTGTGAACGAAGGAGGTTAACGAATTTAGTTCAAGCTGTAAACAGGCTGTACATAGGCCTCCCCCATAGATTGCTACAAAAGTTTGTAGATCTAATTTTGGGGGAAATTTTGCCATAGTTCCCACGCTTGGCAGGAGGGTTGGCTACCGCAGTTTATTTATTCTGATGTTCAAGGAAGATGGTGCTACCCATCTTGCAGAATGCTCTTCAAAAACTAGGTAATACACACCATTTTTAAATTTTGCATGCGGATCTTAGCAAATTAACTTTCTTTCCTTTAATTAAAGAAGAGTTACCGAAGTGGAGTAACGTGTTTGTGGTAACTTAGAAAACACTGATGCTAATATTTGCATATTTGCTTTATAATAAATGAGGGCAACCGGAATTATTAATAAAATCTTTTTGAAGTGAAACTTCTTTGGCGCGATGAGAGTAAAATATCAAGGTCGAATTTGAGTTTAGCGTTTACGTGCAACGTTTCTGTTATTTTTAATTAATACTTGTCGATTCATTAACTGATTCGTTGCCTGGTAGAGAATGCCACTAGGCATTAAGTCTATTGTAGCCCTAAGCTTATGGTGTCAGCGATGAACTATAAATAAATAAATAAAATAACAAAATTATGGGGTAAAACAAACCTTTATTAAAGCTCAACAAAAACAATATGCTACTTACTACATACATAGTATAATACACAAGGAAGAGTATCTTTACAGTGTATTCGACTAAAAGGCGTAAGATAAAAGAGTGCGTATACATTTCTAAAATCAACCTCACATTAATAATATGTACGTAAACGACAAATGTATTTGTATAGCGCCGGAGTACTCCAAGGCTCCGCAGTTCCATGGGGCACCGATTGTAGACGGTTCAAGTGGCGCGTCGTATACGCTACGTGGCGTATTATGTGAGATCGTGACTGGAATTTAACGGGGCTAATGTGTTACGTAGAGTAAATTCTCGATACGTATGAATAAATGAAATTATACTAACATTCGTCATCATCATCGTTTCAGCCTATCACTAGTCCACTGCTGAACTTAGGCCTCCCACATAGATTGCGACAAAAGTTTGTAGCTCTCGATTTGGTGGGATTTTGCCAAAGTTGCTACGCTTGGCTTGCGGTTGGCAACTGCAGTTTATTTATTTCGATGTTCCGGTAATATTCTGCTGCCCATATCCTGGCTTTAATTTTCCCTCTGTCGACTTTAACGACACCCACGGGATGAGATGCGGTGGTAAATTCTCAAAAAACTCCACCACACGGCATTTATTATCGTTTAAAAAATTTTTTTTTTTATTGGATAAAGTGACGCGACGAGCAAAACGTTCACTTGATGGTAAGTGCAACGTATGCCCATAACAGATGTTATGTCATCCAGAATATTTCTGTGTCACAGTGCTCCCGTCACCCTGAGACATTATTTCTCAAGTCTCATATGCGCAGTGATTACACCAGCTTTTTTCTCTTCCAAACAAACTGCGGGACTAAATGGAATACTTGATTTTCAACAACACACGGCAAGTGTACAGGAAAGTACAAAAAATAACATCAAAGTAATATGTATGTAAGTATGTATGTTCCGTAACACAGAAATTTACAATAGAGAATATTATCCGAAATTTACATCTCGACATATTCCCAAAGTTAATGTAATTGTGTTTTTCGCCGAGACGTCGCTTGAATATTTTTTCGGTACTGGGTTAAAGTTATTAAGCTCCCAATATTCTATATCGAATATTTGTATATCGCTTTTGAAATTTTTTGACGACCGCGTGGCCTAGTGGTTGGAGTACCTGACTTCTACGCCGCGGGTCCTGGGTTTGAATCCCAGCCGGAGCCAAAATTTGTGCAAAACACAAATTGTTGCTTTTCGGGTCTGGTCGTGTTTTGCATATGAAATTATGTCTTTAAAACACACCCACGATACAGGAGAAATCCTACGTTGATTAAAAATTAGGGGAATCGTTTTAAAAAAAGAATAAAGTTATTTTGTAGAAATATTCCTTTTGTTAATAAATGAAGGAGGTAGGTAGGATGGTAGGATTCTTTACTGGTGGTAGGATTATTATGCAGGAATTCGTCTAGGTAGGTACCACCCCAGTGCCAGTTATTCTGCCGTGTTTCGGTTTGAAGGGGAACGGTGAGCTAGCGTAATCACTGGGCATATGAGACTTAAGAACCTGTGTCCCAGGGTGATGGCACAGGCACAGTGTGGTGTCACACAGAAATTTTCTAGGTGAAATAAAAAAAAAAAAAAAAATAAAAAAAAATAATAAAAAAAAAATATGGAGAAATTAAATTATTTAGGCATGTATTTAAACATTTAAAATAAGGAAAGTAACAACCTATAAATATCCCACTGCTGAGCACCGGCCTCCTCTCGTTTATGAGAGGGTTTTGGAGCCAGGAAGAGTCCGCCACGCGGCTCCAATGCGGATTGGTGGACTAAGCATGACCTCGAAATATTTTTTATTCTTAAGACATAATTGCTTTTTCCAAAGGAGACGGAAGTTTCCTTACCAAAGTAAATTATTTTAGAAGAACAAAATACAATTTGCATAAACTTTGTGTATGTTAGACAAGACGAAACGAGCAAAACGTTCACCAGATGTTAAGTGCAACATCTGCCCATAAAAATGCTTTGTCACCCAGAAAATTTCTGTGACACCACAACGCGCCCGTCACCCTGAGACATCAGCTCTTAAGTCTCATATGCCCAGTGAGTACGCTAGCCCTTAAAACCGAAACACAGTAATGTTTGCACACTACTGATTCACGACAGGATAACTGGCCCGGCGGTGTACCTATCTAGATGGAGTCCTGCATAGGAATCCTACCACCAGTAAAACCGGTTGGTGCCACCCAAATTAAACTGAAAGACCTGTACAGCACTGCACTACTCTCGTCATCTTGAAATGTCAGTTATTTAGTCTTATAAGCCCATTGATTTCACTGGTTAGTACTGTTATGCGGGAAAACAGTTGGCACTGTTGTGGTACCTACGTATAAGAGCTCGGACGGACGGTAGTAGAATAGCGCCCACATCTTTTCTAGTTAATAGAATCAGGCGTTACTTTGCAGAAGTCCATTATAATGAAGGAAAGTAAGTTAATTTGCTAAGATCCGCATGCAAAATATAAAAATGGAGTATATTACCTGGTTTTTTGAAGAGCACCGCCCGCCCTCCCTCAGTACCGTGCACAAGCAAACTAACACCGCCACCAGGAACCGCCACCAGATACCCTCCACCAACCACTACAATAATACCACTAGATAATATACACCACTGAAGTCGAGAACACGACACGTGTTTCGCCCTAAAACGACATTCATCGGCATTATCGAGTGTCATAGACTCTTCGGCGGCCGTCTTTGGTAGAGTCTATGACCCTTGTTGTCAGTTTGCTTGTGCACGCTACTGAGGAAGGGCGGAAGGTGCTCTTCAAAAATCTAGGTAATACACACCATTTTTATATTTTGCATGCGGATCTTAGCACATTAACTTACTTTCCTTCATCACATCTTTTCTGCCGAGGTGTCGTAAGACGCGACTGAGGTATTGTACGGACAGCCCTTATTTGTGCAAAATAATACCATAATATTTAAATGAAACTGATCTGTGGATCTATGACAGTAAACACCTGGCCGCCGAGCTTCAGCATGTCAAGCAAGTTTTGCAAGACAACAAGTTTCGGGTTCCGCGCTTTCGTCGCAGTGACCGAGTGAAGCCGGCCACAGTCGATCGTGTACCTGCAGTCCTACCATATGTCAGAGGAGTCACGGACAAGATTGGCTATATCTTGAAACGGGCTTCCATAAGAACATTTTTCAAGACGCCGAAGAAGATAAGTCAGTTTTTACCATCTGTCAAGTGTAACATCCCTCTACAAGATGCAGGAGTATACAAGCTGGATTGTGAATGTGGTCTCTCTTACATAGGGCAAACAAAAAGATCAGTTAAAACCCGCATAAAAGAACATATAGCTGATGTGAAGCATCGTCGCTCCAGGAAGCCTGCAGTCTGTGACCATGTTCTGGATCATCCCAACCATTACATCAGATTTGATAAACCACAAATCCTTGCAAAAGAACATCGATTTCTACCAAGGATGATTCGCGAGGCTATTGAAATTAAAAAACATCCTAATTTTAATAGAGAAGATGGTTGGGTATTACCACCAGCTTGGGATCCTATAATTAATAAAATTAAATCAAAAACCAAGCATACCACTGCAAGACTTCAAGACACAGTAAGCTCTTTCTGCATCGATCGGACCAATAATAATAATTAAAAGCTGAAGGTACTCCGGGTTAACTATGACATCGGGACATCTGTCACCTCAGTCCCCCCGTGACCATGGGTGCTGTAAAGCACTCGAAACGTCGGGTTATAAATAATAAAATTAAACGCGATAAAATCCGTAAAATTAGTTTCATTTAAATGTGTAGTGTTCGCGTAAATATAAGAAATCATTATGTGAATACCATAATATGCAATGCTGTTACTATACTGCTCGTGGGAACGCAATTGAGAGTTGGAAACAATTTGTGTTTTTTTGAACAAATAATTGCTCCGGACGGGACTCGAACCCGCGGCGCAGAAGTCAGACACTGCAACCACTAGGCCACGCGGTCGTCAAGTGTTTGTGAGTTAGTTTAATAATTGTTATATGAGTTTCTATATTAATACGTGTATATAGGTAATGCGTAACGAAATTAAATAAGTCATTTTCATGCTAATTGAAACTATCCTTCGAGATGTAGATACTCGTATTTCCTACCCTCATAATTGATGTACTGCAAATCAGTGTATTTTCTTACATAGTGACGATATCTCAGTAACCCTTATAAAATATATTTTTTTAATTATTATTTTTTTTCAAGTGCATTATATTGTTTTGGTGAAACGTGGATTGTGGCAGTCATCTGCTTTTGTAGTGAGTGCCTTGTCTCTCACTACCCCTTATGGGATACAGTCGTGATCTTGTGTATAAAATAATTTCTATGTCAAAAGCGAAATGGCAAAATGGCGCCACTGTTTAAGTTACTAGAAGTATCAGACGAAAAGTAACTTAGATATTCTGAGTATCTAACTTAGCATACTCAGAATTTTGTCACAAATTATTGATAAGTTAGCATTGAAACCAAATTCTTTTCCAAAAAACCACTTAAGTATATGGCTTGGCGCCAAAACATGAATATGTTACGAAAACCAATGGAGATACGACTGTAATGAAACATAACTTAAGAGAAATGAATTGTATTAAAAAGAAATTTACCATAAGTATAAATTTTGTACAGTCAATGTCACTATTCGATACTTCGATGGAGCTTAATGCGATACTGAGATTACATATACATATTGTATATAGTATTCAAATTGTGTAAGTAAGTTATGGGCAGACGTTGCACTTACCATCTGGTGAACGTTTTGCTCGTTTCATCACTTAATCCAAAAAAAAAAATTAGGATGTATTAAATGATTTAGGCATGTATTTAAACATATGAAAAAGTTAAAGTATCAGCCTATGAATGTTCCACTGCTGAGCACAGGCCTCCTCCCATTTCTGAGAGGGTTTTGGAGCTAGGAAGAATCCGCCACGCTGCTCCAATGCGGGTTAGTGAACTGCACACGTCTTCGAAATATTTTTTATTTCTCAAATATGCAGGTTTCACGATGTTTTCCTTCACCGCCGAGCACGTGGTAAATCAGCACTTAAAATTGCAATTAACAATGTTAGTGGTGACCGGGAATCGAACCCAGATCACTAGCGTACTATGAAATTTAAAGCGAGCGCCTAGCCCCTGAGCTACCACGGCTCTAATATTTATCTAGTAAAAGTCAATACTGGATAAAGAATTTTGCCAAGTTAAGAGGATAAACGCCACGCTCAGGCAGGCTGTCGGTTGCGAGATCTAACTAACAGCTCCTTACGAGTTCCTTTCCTTCATAGATCTTTGTATTGTAGTTACGCCATTAATGAGATAGTTGTTCTGCTATTTGTCATCAGGAAAAATTATTACGTTCACAAACAGAGTCTATATGGTGGTAGGATTCCTATGCAGGAGTCTATCTAGGTAGATACCACCCCAGGGCCAGTTATTCTGCCGTGAAGCAGTAGTGTGCAAACATAACTGTGTTTCGGTTTGAAGGGACTGTGACTTAAGAGACTTAAGAACCTTTGTCTCAGGGTGATAGGCACAGTGTAGTGTCACACAGAAATTTTCTGGGTCACACAGCATTTGTTATGGGCAGACGTTGAACTTAGTATCAGGTGAACGTTTTGCTCGTTTCATCACTTTATGATATAAAAAAAATATATATAGGACAAATGATTACATTTACAAAAAGAGCCATGAATATGCAACGTCCAGCTCCTCCTGGCAAATCAACCAAACAATAACAGATAATAAAATCTCCTGAACATTGTGCTTTTGTACAAAAACCTTTTATGTTGATTTTAACGAATAACATTGCCGAGATGAGTAAGACATAAATTAAGTATTTTTATAACAAAGAAATACGACTGCAAAATAAATTACTCGTTCCGACATCCGTCGACAATGAACTGAAATTTAGAAATGAAAAGCTGGATTCTTAATTTTTCGACGTAAGTAATATACATTTCGTTTCTGAAACGTTACATTCTACAATCTACCACCATCTAGCAATAAGGTCCCTCTGACGGACGAAAACAGTCACAAAAAAGTCCTTACTTTCTGTCTTTTTTTACCTTCATCAATTACATTTTTTTAAGTAAAGATTCAGGAAGACTTTTTTTTTTATTTAACCCACATATATACATTTTACCCATTACCCTACCATATATATTTTACACCCAGAAAATTTCTGTGTGACACCACACTGTGCTCATCACCCTGAGACATAAGTTCTTAAGTCTCATATGCCCAGTGATTACGCTAGCTCACAGTGCCCTTCAAACCGAAACAAAGTAATTTATACAAACCACTGCTTCACGGCAGAATAACTGACCTTGGGGTGGTACCTACCTAGAAGGATTCCTGCATAGAAATCTTACCAACAGTACAAGATACAAAAGTTTTTAGTTTTCACAGTAATAATAAATTATATTGCAGGGGCTTTCATTAGTTTTACCATTGCAGTTTAATTTTGAATGGACTCAAAATCAATACTGACATTCGAATTGCAAGCACTTTACATTTCCAACATATTCTAAAAGTAAACAGACCTTAAGCATCGCTAGTTATACCTGTACTTTACAGATGAGATGCGGCATGTTTGGCGCTAAATCACGAACATGTTTGTTTGCCGGTACATCCTCTCGAATGCTATTTGCCTAACGCAAATAGTAAAATGTCTTCGAAATTAACATCTAACAGCATGTTTACGATAGCTGATCTCGCGGACCAACTTCTAAAGTCATAAGAATATTATTCATAACATTAATGTAGTATATTATGTTAGTATAGTATGTTGGATATTTAATAAAAAAAGACAAGTCCATTCCATCCATTGAATATGCCAGAATTTTTTATTATCATTTTAAAACCTAGCATTCTCGTCCCCCATATCGTTAGTGCCTTGTACAGATAAGTTTCACATTTTTTAATAGATAAAGTGAAGTGACGAACAAAACGTTCACTTTTTTGTGTGTGGAACATCTCCCCGTAACAAACGCTGTATCACTCAGATCACTTCTGAGGGGTATCACACTGCGCCCGTCATTTTGAGATATCAGTTAAGTCTCATACGCCCAATGATTACTCTAGCGTCCACCCATAGCAATGCTGTGTCACCCAGACTATTTCTGTGGTGCACAACACCGCGCCCATCCCACTGAAACGTCAGGTCTTAAGTCTCACATGGCCAGTGATTACGCTATCTCTCAGTGCTCTTCAGACCGAAACACAGTAATGTTTGCACACTACTGCTTCACGGCAGAATAACTGGGGTGGCACCTACTTAGACGTATTCCTGCGTAGGAATCCTAGTAATAGACAACACAACCAGACCTGATGATGATATGTAATCCAGCTGAGATTCGAGCCCAGGACCCGCGGCGTAGAAGTCAGTCATTGTTGGAAATAACAATATAAGTTAAGCCATGCCAAAATTATCCAGACCGGTGACGGCAGCAGCGTTTAAGGTGCAAAATGTACTGTGGTTGCAAATCTGCCTGCCAAGCGTAGATATTACAGCAAATCTCTTTGGGCCAACTTGAGAAAGTCCAATGTCCTCTTTCCCTCTGTCTGTTATTCTTGATGAAATTCGGCACGGATATAGCTTGCATCCTGGAGACGGACATACGATAATCGGAAAATCTAAGAGTCCTTACGGTTTTTTAAAAGAACCAAAATCCACGCCGACATTATTCTGGGCTTCGGCGTGTGGCGGCTTAATAGAATCTACCAGCCCATCTCATCCCCTGAGTGTCGTAAAAGTCGACCGAGGGAAAATAAAAACCAGGAGATGGGAAACATCTGAATAAATAAACTGTGGTTGCCAACCAAGCGTGGTAACTATAGCGAAATCCCTCCAAAATGAGAGCTACTAACTTTTGTGGCAATCTATGGGGGAGGCGTAAGTTCAGCAGTGGACTAGTGATAGGCTGAAACGACCACGAAGAACGACAGCAAGTAATAAGTAAAATAAAAAAGATTACTAATTAATAATCTCATATGCCCAGTGATTACGCTACCTCACAGTGCCCTTCAAACCGATACACAGTTATGCTTGCACACTACTGCTTCACGGCAGAATAACTGGCCCTGGGGTGGTACCTACCTTCCTGTATAGGAATCCTACCACCAGTAATCTAAATTTATTAATCTTTATTGTTTCTTCTCAACTATAATGTTAACTCGGGATCAACGGTGTTGGTAACACTGTTATTTATAAGTATTGCTATTAAAAAACCCACCACACAGTATGGTGTCACCCAGAAAATTTCTGTGTGACACCATACTGTGCCCATAACCATGAGACAAAAGTTCTTAAGTCTCATATGCCCAGTGATTACGCTACCTCACAGTGCCCTTCAAACCGAAACACAGTTATGCTTGCACACTACTGCTTCACGGCAGAATAACTGGCCCTGGGGTTGTAACTACCTAGACGGATTCCTGCATAGAAATGCTACCACCAGTAAACTTTTTATCCTGGAACCTATATTCACGCGGACGAAGTCGCGAGCATCAGCTAGTTTTTTTAAATAAACAGTCACACTAGAAGAACTTACTTGCCAAGTTGTGAGAAACTCTACTCTACTCTACTCTACTCTTGTCTTTCGGAAATTTCGTGCAACTTGTATAGAATTGTCTACCGTCTGGTATTCGAGGTCGTCTGTGAACATTGAATCGTTACGTGCATACGAACTTCGTACACATTAAATTTATATTTGTTTTCTCGGCTGGAACATGAGCGTAGCGGCACGGAATCCAACAATGGAAAAATAAACATGTTACGCTACATGAGCGGGGTAGAAGTTTCAATTTTCTTTCAAGTTGTTCTTCAAACAGTACGAAGCTTAGTTTCTTCTTACTCGTTTCGTAATAATATTTTTTATTTGAGTAAATATATGTATTTTATTAGTAGCTGCTGTAATTACTAGCTGATGCCCGGGATTACGTCCGTGTGATAGTTTTTGAAATATCCCGTGGGAACTTTTTGATTTTTCGGGATAAAAAGTATCCTTTAACCGTCTTAAGGATGTAAGCTATCTCTGTGCCGAATTTCGTCACGATCGGTGTATGGGTTGAGCCGAGAAAATGCAAAACAGACAGAGGGACAGAGAGAGTTACTTTTGCATTTATAATGTTAGTACGGATTTGACAACCAGCTGATGCCCGAGATTTCGTCCGCGTGGATCTTCCAAATATCCCGTGGAAACTATTTATTTTCTAGGATAAAAAGTCTCCATTGTCCGTCTCCAGGATGTACGCTATCTCTGTGGCGAATTTCGTCAAGATCGGTTCAGCGGTTAAACCTTGAAAAGGTAAAAAACAGACAGAGGAACAGAGAGAGTTACTTTCGCTTTTATAATATTAATATGGATGAGTACATATTCATTTAGAGATTAGAGATTGACGTGGACATCCATACTGTCCATACAAATATTATAAATGCGAGAGTAACTTTCCATGTCCCTTTGTCTGTTTATTACTTTTTCCCGGCTCACCCGTTGAACCCGTCTTGAAGAAATTCGGCATAAAGATAACTTTTTAGGGCTTAGAGAAAGAGAGAGAGAAGAAAGATAGATAGAGAGAGACAGAAGTGGAGAGAGAGAGAGAGAGAAGAGGAGAGAGAGAGAGAGAGAGAGAGAGAAGAGAGAAAGATTAAAGCTATTTTTTAAAACGGTATTTTTAAAAATCTACGGGGACGTAGTCGCGGGCTTCAGCTACTAGTTAATAAGTTCAGTGCCGTCACGACGAATACGTTATAATACCTTAATACAGAGTTAAGACGATTGAATGAGACGACCGCGTGGGCGGCAAGCAATTGTTAAAACGTATTTAGTGCACGTAACGTAAAAGGAACAGCCTATAAATGTCTCACTGCCGAGCACAGGCCTCCTCATTTTCTGAGAGGGTTTTGGAGCCGGGAAGAGTCCGGCACGCTGCTCAATGCTTCACGTTCTCGAAATGCTTTTATTCCCCAGACATGCAGGCTTCCTCACGATGTTTTTCTTCACTGCTGAGCACGTGGTAAATCGGCAATTAAAATTGCAGAACAATTTTAGAGGTGCCGGCGCAGGGGACCGCACTCAGTACACTCGCGTACTAAAAAAATTAAGGTGAGCGCCCGGCATCGGAGCTACTACGGCTCTTGCAATCTCTATTATTATAGTATAATTTTTTGTTACGTATAATAAATTATAAATTACGTTAAATAATAATGTGTTGCGGTTAAAAGGATGTTAGTGAAAATTGAGGTGGTAGCGATATTTTTTAACATTTTAAATATAATTGATAGGTGTCCGAAATCCGATAGGTGTCCGGCAGAGTAGAATAGCACCTGCCTCTTTCCTACCGATTTGTCGTAAGAGGCGACTAAGGTATTGTACGGGCAGCCTTTATTAGTTTAGAATATCATCATATGCTGTCACTATACTGCTCGTAGGAACGCAATGGGGAGTAAGATATTTTTTGACTCGTACCAAAATGACGGCGACGCGGTTCGCCACCTGTCCTCTCTTGTTTTCCGCGAGGGCAAAAAGTGGGCTATGTGAGTGGCAGAGGAGGCAGCTCCTCCTTTATGGGAGAGTGTGTGTGTGTGTGCGTGCGTGCGTGCGATGCGTGCGTGCATGCGTGCGTGCGTGGGTGCGTGCGTGCGTGTTGAGTGCGTGCCGCGTACGTGGGTGCGTGCGTGCGTGCGTGCGTGTGTGTGTGTGTGTGTATGTCGGTGTGTGTCGATAAATGGAAAAATCTTTATTGATCGTTTACAACCATAATTTACAAAACACGCCAAAATCAATGACATCCACTGATTACAGAGTCGGTGTGTGCAACGATCAAAAGGTAGTAAGTATTCAGTTACGGTAGCGCTCAGCTACCACTAAAGAGTGTGCGTCATGACTATTTTTAAACTATTTTTTTTCATCCCTTGTTAGTCTATTACTACTAACTCCATAGCTCATTTCAGGTTATGGTTGCACCATTCTAATTAAAATTATATCATTGGATACTCGTGGCTGTTCGGGCAGGGTTCCTTGGGTTTGGATGTATGTTTCACGGAGTGATGTAATCCTTGCTCTCCACTGGCCTTTTCAATAACGGGCACTTCATATTTATATCAAAAATAAAGTGGGTAGACGGCGGTGTTCGCGAGCGAGTGCGTCTTTGTAGCTGCTCTCAGAAAATAATATATCTTCAAAGTTGTTTACGCATTGAAAACCCTCTGATTGACGTTACACCGTGCTGTTGTGATTTCTGAAGAGAAGTACCAGGAGATAGAATTCGCCTTTGGGATGTGCAGTGTCTGAGCCTTGGTATCATTGTCTTTAACAGCCACGAGTTGATTCAGTATTATTGAAAAGTTTTTAGCACGGAAATTATAACTTTCCTAATATTTGCATACTTTACTCAAACGTTTGGCTACAGAACGAGAGAAGAAATTCTATTTGATAAAGTGACGAGACGAAAACGTTCACCTCTGCGCTGTTACTCAGAATATTTCTGTGTAGCACCACACTGCGCCCATCGCCCTGAGATATAAGTTCTTAAGTCTCATATGCCCGGTGATTAAGCTAGCTCTCAGTGCCCTTCAAACCGAAACACAGTGATGTTTGCACTACTGCTTCATGGCAGAATAACTGGCCCTGGTATGGTACCTACCTATACGGATACCTGCATACGAATCCTACCAACAGTACAAGTTACAAAAGTATTTAGTTTTCACAGTAATAATAAATTATATTGTAGTGGCTTTCATTAGTTTTACCATTGCAGTTTAATTTTGAATGGACTCAAAATCAATACTCACATTCGACTCGCAAGCACTTTACATTTCCAACATATTCTAAAAGTAAACAGACCTTTAGCATCGCCAGTTATACCTGTACTTTACAGATGAGATGCGGCATGTTTGGCGCTAAGTCACGAACATGTTTGTTTGCCGGTACAACCCCTCGAATGCTATTTGCCTAACGCAAATAGTAAAATGTCTTCGAAATTAACCACCAGTGTACATATTTACGTGCTGTATTTTTTATAGAAAGTGGCGACCCGTGCAAAACTTTCACCTGATGGTAAGTGCAACGTCTGCTTATAACAAATGCTGCGTCACCTAGAAAAGTCTCCGGAGACATTAGTTCATAAGTTTCATATGCCCGTAAATACATATATGGGCGGATTCCTGCATACGAATCGTAGCAAATATCTAGTAATATTTAGCGAGTGACTAAGATATTTTTGTTAAACTGTAAGATAACATTGTGGTTAAAACTCAGCCAGGTGGCCAACTCCGTCAAATTGACGACATTTTTCTTTTCTTTAAATAATTTAATATCTATACCTAATAAAACCTCCTGTGGTAGCGGCTTAAGAGAATCTACCACCCCATCTCATCCCGTGGGTGTCGTAAAAGTCGACAGAGGGAAAATTAAAACCAGAAGATGCGCAGCAGCATCTTCCTGGAACATCAGAATAAATGAAAGCCCACAACAAATGCTGTGTCACCCAGAATATTTCTGTGTGACACCACACTGCGCCCGTCACCCTGAGACATCAGTTCTTAAGTCGTAAATTCCCAGTGATTACGCTAGCTCTCAGTGCCCTTCAAACCGAAACACAGTAATGTTGGCACACTACTGCTTCACGGCAGAATAACTGGCCCTGGGGTGGTACCTACCTAGACGGATTCCTGCATAGGAATCCTACCACCAGTTTGTATTGTCACAATCTTAATATCAAAGTTATAAGAAAAAGTCCTTTATAAGTGAATTCGATTAAGTCTACTTTCAAATTATTCGAAGTGGTATTACGCAAATCTAAAACTTTGTCTAGTACCAATTACCTTATTAATTGGAAATTTCGTAGCTTGAAAATTCTAATAGATAAAATTTACAAAATCAATTTCGTTTGAAGTTTAATTTATTTCTTGTTATGCTTAAGCAGTGGTAGCTCAGGGGCCGGGTGCTCGCCTGTAATTTTCATAGTACGCGAGTAACCTGGGTTCGATCCCCGGTGCCAGCACCTCTAAAATTGTTCTAAAATTTTAAGTGCTGATTTACCACGTGCTCAGTAGCTCAGGTGAAGCAAAACATCGTGAGAAAACCTTGCATATCCGAGGAATAGAAATATTACGAAGACATGCGAAGTCCGCCAACCAGCATTGGAGCATCGTGGCGGACTATTCTCCGCTCCAAACCCCTCTCAGAAATGACAGGAGGCCTGTGCTCAGCAGTGGGACATTTATAGGCTGATATAGCGTAGACAGATTCAATACAGCTAGCACGAGTATACCATGTTTTAAAGTTTCTTAGCCGAAACTTTCGTTTCAGCTTAATTTTATTTGTAATTGGTTGATTTGTGTAAAATTACCACAAAATCTTTATGAGATTAAGTGTGAAAACGAGCATATTGGTGTAGGATTCCCGTGCAGGAATCCGTCTAGGTACCACCGCAGTGCCAGATTTTCTGCTGTCAAACGGCAGTGTGATCCGGTCTGAAGGGCACAGATAGCTAGTGTAATTACTGGGCATTTGAGACTTAAGAGCTGAAGTCTCAGGTGGACGGACGCAAAAAATGTTCTGAAAAGGCAGCATTTGTTACGGACAAACGTATCACTTACCAGCAGGGGAACGTTTTGCTCGTTTCGCTAATTTCTCCTTTAAAAAAAATCATCGTGCGCTGACACTATAATACATCTTGTCGTGTCGCCTGGTCAAAGTCAGCCGAAGTACTGATGTTTGACTATATGGACCAGGATATTTAGTCGCTTTTGCATGTACGAGTATAATGTTAGTGGATGGATATGAAACTCGTTACGTGCAACATATAGTATTTAATATTTGGTAATCGGTGTTAAATGTGCATAACCTTATTTTGTATTAATCGTAAGATGTGTTAACAACATTTGTACATTTTTTTTTTTTAAAAACGAAACGCCCACAGTTGGATTTTCTCCTGTATCGTGGGTGCGTGTTACAAACATACATTTCACATGCACAACGCAACCAGACCCGAAAAGCAACAATTTGTGTTTTTTTGCACAAATGTTGCCCCCGGCTGGGAATCGACCCCAGGACCGGTGGCGCAGAAGTCGGGTACGCTAACCACTACGCAACGCGGTCGACTTGTTTGTATACCTTAATAAAATAAAATAAAATATTGATAATTCCTGTATTATCAATGCCTTTAGACATATTTGATAGATGTCCGGCTGAATAGAATAGCACCTACCCCTTTCCTATCGATGTATCGTAAGAGGTGGCTAAGGTATTGTACAGACAGTCTTTATTCGTACAGAATAATACCTTAATATGCAATGCTGTCAGTATACTGCTCCTGGGAAGGTAATGGTGAGTAAGAATTTTATGAATCTTATCAAAATGGCGACGACGAGGTTCGCCACTAGTAACCTCTCGTTTCGCGCGGGGGCAAATAAACCCTTTATATATATCTATATATTTTAAATACTACAAAATCCCAACAAGTGCTAAAAGTCTTTCAATCAAAAAGTTTAAATTTTATATTAAACAAAGACTTCATAAAAAGGGTTATTATAATATTAAAGAATACATAGATGATGATAATCCCTGGGAATGAGGTGATCGCCGCCAAGCCATTTCTACATCTTTATAATACTGCTGTTATTGTACATTATTTTAAAAATGACTGAAAAAAAATCCCGCTGGGTTTCTTACTGGTTCTTCCCAGGACAGAGGCATTTTGCGAACCAGTGTACTTTAAAAAAAAGAAAAAAAAATGACTTTCAATAAGTATTATGTAAATAATCTATATTGAATAAAAATGTATTCTATTCTATTCTAAAAATAATACTTAATAAAAATTACTAATATTCCTGCTAACCACTCCAACTGAGCGTAAAAGCTTGTGCTAGGAGATGGTTCACGACAATAGTCGAATGGCGGGCTCGATCCTGCGACATCATGTTTCGCTGTCCGTACCCTAAACCATTAGCCTAAGCGGGCTACGATTGCGGTTTCTGCCTACCTGCATGTTCAAACACTAGGGTAGTGCTAGAACTGGCAGCGAATCTATTCACATACATCAGCAAGTGATTAATTTCATGCCTACTCAAACAAAACCGGAAAATTGTTTCATTGTAGTTTGTATTGAACAAACAACAGCAACAAATCATACAATAGGTCCGTTACACAGTGTAATGACGCGGAACGATTTCAAAATGACTTTTGTGCAATGCAATGCAATTGTCACTAGTGCTTGGATTACTTTTATCAGTGATAGGACAACGTTGTTGTTTGTTAGATATACTAGCCGTCGAACATAAATGGATCGGCTCTGTCGGTGATGCTATACTGCGATTTTTCATCGTTGTAGTGAATGTCTTGCGATGTTTTAGCATGACCTTAGTTAAATCAGTAATAAACAAGTGTCTGGACTCACAAGACGTCTTGTTACTTGTGGTAGGATTTATATGCAAGAAACCGTCTAGGTAGGTGAATAAACATTACTGCGTTTCGGTTTGAAGGGCACAGAGAGCTACGTAATCACTGGGCATATGAGAGTTAAGAACTGATGTTTCGGGGTGACGAGCGCAGTCACAGAGAAGTGTTCTGGGTGAAGCATTTGTTATGGGCAGACGTTGCCCTTACCATCAGATGAAAGTTTCGCTCGTTACGTCACTTTATTAAATTTAAAAAAAATCACCTATGACAGCCCCAGCCAGGATGTATTCGGAGCGCGAAGGGACCGGATTTTTTAAATAAAAGTTAAGGACTGTTACCCAATTCCACTTATCTCAGTCCTGGAGGACTGGGAAAATACGTAGGATCATAATAATAATAATAAATAATGCTAAATAATAGGCCTACTTTTGATTAAGTTACCACATGGTGTTAGGTTGTGATACTCGTATGTACCAAGATGGTTGACACGTTGGCCTAGAAGAAACCTAATGACCGCAGACACAGATTGGAAAAAGCTTAAAATATCATATCATATTGTCACGTCTTCAACATGTCGACATGGGAATTGGAGCTGCAGTAATTATGAAACATATTTCTACTAAAAACATGAGCTTTTATCCTACGTAGTTCTTTTAAATGAAACTAAGTTTACGGATTTTATCGCGTTTAATTTATTACTATTTATAACCCGACGTTTCGAGTGCTTTACAGCAGAATGTTTCAGAGAGCACGAGGAATCTGTGACAGGAAACACCTGGCCGCCGAGCTTCAACATGTCAAGCAAGTTTTGCACGACAACAAGCTTCGGGTTTCGCGCCTACGTCGCAGTGACCGAGTTAAACCGGCCACAGTCGAGCGTGTGCCTGCTGTTCTATCTTATGTCAGAGGAGTCACGGACAAGATTGGCTATATCTTGAAGCGGGCTTCTATAAAAACATTCTTCAAGCCGCCAAAGAAGATAAGTCAGTTTTTACCATCTGTCAAGTGTAACATCCCTCTACAGGACGCAGGAGTATACAAGCTAGATTGTGAATGTGGTCTCTCTTACATAGGCCAAACAAAAAGATCGATTAAAACCCGCGTAAAAGAACACATAGCTGACGTGAAGCATCGTCGTTCTAGGAAGTCTGCAGTCTGTGACCATGTTCTGGATCATCCCAACCATTACATCAGATTTGATAAACCACAGATCCTTGCAAAAGAACACCGATTCCTACCAAGGATGATTCGCGAGGCTATTGAAATCAAAAAACATCCTAATTTCAATAGAGAAGATGGTTGGGTATTACCACCAGCTTAGGATCCAATTATAAATAAAATTAAATCAAAAACCAAGCATACTACTGCAAGACTTCAAGACACAGTTAGCTCTTTCTGCGTAGATCGGACCCAAAAATAATAATTAAAAGCTGAAGGTACCCCAGGTTAACTATGACATCAGGACATCTGTCACCTCAGTCCTCCCGTGACCATGGGTGCTGTAAAGCACTCGAAACGTCGGGTTATAAATAGTAATAAATTAAACTCGATAAAATCCATAAACTTAGTTTCATTTAAATGTGTAGTGTTTGCGTAAATATAAGAAATCATTATACGTAGTTCTTATTTTTTTGAGTAAAAGTATTCTGATTCGTCTTCCATTAAAAACGAAACTTCCTTTAATGCCTTCCTTGATTATAGAGATACCAAGTAGAAGGAACCGTGCGATCCGTCAGCAGAAACTTCGTATTTCGTAGTAAACCCCCAGAACCGACGACTCAGCAAGTCACTGGTCACTGGGCCACGCGAGCGACAAAGTGCGACGTAATGAATATACTGGAATAAAATTATAGAGCTAGCCAAGTTGTTACATAACGACATTGCTTATTCTGATGTAAGCTTCGTGCATACTTCTTATTACTGTAGGCATAACATTAAACAACTTCGACTTAAAGGTTTTTTAAAAAATATAATAAGGATTCGAAATGAAAACTTTAAATGAGATCCATTTCCGTTGTTTTCAAAGCATGAATTGGCTGGCGATTTCACTTCTGCGGGAGAATAACCAACATTTTACCCTTTTAACTTTCCAGAAAAGGACAGCGGGTGAATAACAATTTTAACCTTTTAACTTTCGAGCAAATTTCAAAGACAATAACAATTCAAATATTTCGTACGAAACTTATACGCTTGGAACTTTATCAATGCTTTTGAAGGCTATATTCAGATCTGATTTTTGATATTACTGTTTACTTATTCAGATTATGAGTAGTTTCAAAAGTGCATAAAGAGAAAAAATATTTTAGCTGCATTTAGTAATACTGTTTTTGTATCATGAATGGTTTTTCTAAACCAATGTTGAAAATGAAGCATATTTAATATAGCTAATAGAATCAGGTTTTTATTTTTTATTTATTTATTTATTTACTCTTTAGTGTATTCAACTTTATGAAAAAGGATTACAAATGGCGGACCTAATGCCTTTTGGTATTCTCTTCCAGTCAACCACGTGCATGGCGAAACAATGTGATAGGTGCTTTAGAAGCATCATAAACATATTAAATATAGGTATATAACATGTTTATTACCTACTATACATTTTGTTATATATACCCAGATACATACATACATACATATACACATACAAACATATATATAAATATATACACACGTACACATACTCGTATAAACATATATACATATGAATACATGCATATACTTACTATCAACGATGGAATTTTGTCGATCTCATTTTAAAATAGGTGTTTTTAATAAATATTCACGTACCACTCTTTTGAAGGATACCTTTTGCGATAACCTTCTTACGTCTTTGGGTAAGAAGTTCCAGAGAAGTGTAGCCTTTACAATAAAAGAATTACCAAAGAAATCAGTGAAGTGTTGTGGAATACTAATCTTAAGGTTAGATGAAGAACCTAGAACCCTATCATGGGTTAAAGAAAGATACTGAAATTTGTCCTTAAAATAAGAAGGAGTAGTAGGATCATTTAATATAGAGAAGAGAACAAGCAAAATTCTAGAATTACGCCCTTGTCTGATAGTGAGCCAATTAAGACGAGAGCGATAATGAGAAATATGGTCATACTTTCGAAGACCAAAAAATATATCTGATGCAGTTGTTGAAAAGGCGCTCTAGCTTGTTAAGAAGATCACTGTTCAAGTCCGAGTAGCACACATCTGCATAATCAAATATTGGCAGTATAAGTGTTTGCACCAGCAAGAGCTTGGTTTTAAAAGGTAGAAAAATTTTTACACGATACAGCAATCGCAATTTGGTAGAGACCTTACGGCTGATTTCTGTAATATGTCTTCCCCAGTTCATATTGTTATCAATATGTAGTCCAAGATTCTTTACTGAGCTGGTGAACGGTATAACATTATGATTATAATGGACGGAAAGTAAAGCATCGAAATCAATCTTGGCTAACATTCTTGAGCTACCAACAAGAATTGCTTGGCATTTCGTAGGATTGACAGAAACTCCAAAACGCGACGACCATTCGTAGACAGTTTTGAGATTAGTATTTAAATTAGCAATCGCGTCCTGGAGACTGTCAACGCTTGATTGTACATAAAGCTGGAGGTCGTCTGCATACAGATGGTACGAACAATCTTTACTACAGGTGATGGAGTTAATAAAAACTGAAAAGATTTTGGGAGGTAGTATTCCGCCTTGCGGTACGCCAAAACTGAGATCGGTCCACTGAGTGCTATTTTGCTCCACGTGGACAGACTGTTGACGCCCGCGAAGATAGGAAGAAAACCATTCCAAGACCGAGGGAGCGAAACCTAACCTGAGTGGAACCTAAGTCCTAGCTATTTAGGAGGATATAATGGTCGACTGTGTTTAAAGCATTAGAAAAGTCCACAAGCACCATCGCTGTAATTTTCTTATTTTCCATTCCTTCACGAATGTCATCAGTAATTTTCAGTAAAGCAGTTGTGGTGCTGTGACCAGGGCGAAACTCAGACTGATAAGGACTCAGTAGGTTATGTTTATGTATGAACAAGGAAAGTTGCTTATGAACACAGGCTTCCAAAACTTTAGATAGGAAGGGCAAAATCGATATAGGGCGAAAATAACTAGAAAGAATATGATTAGGTACCTTGGGAAGGGGACGTACATAGGCTTTTTTCCAAAGAGTGGGATACTGACCTGAGTCAAGAGAATAATTGACAATGTGAGTGACTGCAGGGAGAATATACTCTTATATTAACTATCAGGACCCTGCTGACCTCATCGCAACCCACGGCTTTGGATTTGATTGCCAGGATAGTCTTTTTAATCTCATCCTGATTTACAGGAGAGAAATGAAAAACAGGAATGTGAAGAGGTTGGGTTGAAGCTATGTCAGCTAAAGTTTTAATACGAATTGTATTGTCCATTGCAGAAGCAGAAGCAAAATGAAGGTTAATATCTTCGTGAGAAAGAGAAGGACCCCAATCAATAGTTGGTGACTTACCAGCACCAATAGAAGTTAGAAATTTCCACACATCCGCTGGCGAAGAATTAATTATATTGTTATGGATATATCGGCGTTTAGCAGTACGTATCATCTGATTGCACCTATTCCTGGCTCTCTTAATAGATAATCAGTTCTCCTCGGTACGTGCTTTCTTATAACGCAAGAAAGCCCGATCACGCCTACTCGTCGCCCTCCGTACATCTTCAGACATCCAGGGATCCAATGTTTTCAAGAGCCTCTTCTAAATTGGCGAAATAAACTACGGAAGGAGGACAATACACTACTCCAAGAATCATCCTTATACCCTTGACAACAAGCTCTAAAAACAAAAACTCTGCAGAGGCAGAGTAGGCAGAAGGAGATGCGGATATAATTTTGTAAGCGATTGAATTATGTAAATATATGGCAACGCCGCCTCCTCCTTTATCAATGCGGTCGTTCCTAATAAGTACATAACCATGAAGCGGAAACAACGTTGAGTGTAAAGATGGCTTCAGCCAACTCTCAGAGACTAAAATCGCGTGTAAAAAGCTAGAAGAAAACGTTGCTTCGAGATCCGAAAAGTGAGCTGGAATACTTTGGGCGTTGATATGGCATACGTTCAATAGTTTATCACTCGGCAAAAAAGTATTTAACAAAAGTTTATTTAAGGAAGGTACGCTGCTATTTATCTGATCATCGCATGAAACGAATGAAAGCTCTGAATCACCTGAATAAAAAGATTCTGCATCGGACATAATAAATAAAAAATAATATATAATTATACCAACTAAACTAATGATAATATAATTAATGAATAAAAAAAAGAAATAAGAAATAAATTACAGAAAATAACAATCATACATCTCCATCCCTCCAGTTGACTATTTGCGTAAATCCATTATAATGGCGGAAAGGAAGTGAATTTTCTAAGATCCGCATGCAAAGTATAAAATGGTGTGTATGTCTTAGATTTGAATAGTACAGCCCGCCCCTCCTAAGTTCCTTTCCTTCACATTTGTTTGTTTGATAATTTCTGATTTGCCTATCTCGAGTTACCAGTTATAATGATGATGATATCCTAGATTTCTTGGGCGTTGTTAACCATGGTGATATCTTCAGGTTAATAATCAGAAGTAATCATCAGTAATTGCTGATTTTCGTTCGTACGTGACCTTCTCGGTGGGTAAGAAAAATCATCATGAAATGAAATCATTTTTTTGATTACATTTGATACCGTCAAACTTGACTGTAGCAGCATGACGCACTTTTCTCGGCAAAAATAAAGTAGGTCTATGCCTGACAATGGCTTTGACAGTCTTTTTTAGGTATTATCACAGACACTTAACTCGTCTTCAACTTACAACAATATCGATTATAATGTGATAAGATCGTATGAAGATAAAGCACTTTTTTTTAATGGAAGTAATTTATGAGACGAGCAAATCATAGAGTCAAATGTGTATTGCCTAATGCCTACTACATTGTAGTGGTAGAGGGTATCTAGTGGCGGCTCCTGGTGGCGGTACTAGTTTGCTTGTGTACACTATCATATAGAGGGAGGGCGGGCGGTAATACTCAACATTTTACAATTTGCATGCAGATCTTAGCAAATTAACTTTATTTCCTATATTATAATGGATTTCCGCAAAGTACCACCTGATTCTATTAACCATAGGTAGGTTAGGACGAGTGAGTGCCTCAGTTTGCGTGTATACTTGTGCCACTGTAACTATATAGATAGAACTCGGGAGTTGTCGCAATGGTGAAAAATCTGCCAGGAGCATATCTCACTTTTATAATAATTTCTGTTTTTAAATTTAAACTCCGAATAGCAAGCTTGTGACTTGAAGAGTCCACCAACTTTTTAACAGTGAACCAAATAGTTTTTATATAAAAATAATATCGAATTGTCTTCCTATTTAGTTTCATGCAGATCCCAGATATCTGCATTGCATTCAAGATGACTCCTTACAGAAGCATTATACAACTCTGAGAAAGCTTTAATATTTGTTAAACCGTGGGATTCCGGAGTATAAATCCAAAGTTTCGAAAGCTCTTTTTAGCAACATTAGTTATGTGATCATGAAAATTAAGCTCGGATGTAAACTTTACTGTATCTTTAACTTGTGTAACTCTTTCGAGTGCCACATCATCAATCGCACAGTCATTGCGTTCAAGATTGTGTGCTCGAGTGAAATCGATTGTTGGACATATTTACAAATGCTAGAAGGGCAAGAACATAAGTTAAAATCACCTATTACTATTGTTACATGCAACACAAAGTTGTTCTATTATTTTTAATCATAACATATTTTCATTTTTGCTACTGCTTGGCGGTATGTAAACAATGCAACAGAAAAATAATAATCTATCGCATATACCTTCGCCCAGTTCAAACGTATAATCCCTTGTCTTCTTCATGTTTATTCTTATTTATTTCAATCTCATCTTCTGGTTTGAATGACTTGTTATTCCCCGCTTCTTTTACCTATAAATTTTGTATGCACTCTCCATCATAACCGACGATAGGAACGACATATTTGGTTGATTCTTTTTTGTTTTGTTCGTATGCTCCCGGGATGGATGTAATTCAAATAAATGTTTCAAATTCAAAAAAGAAATATCTGGAGAATAGAATAGAATAAATTTTTATTCAATATAGATTATTTACATAATACTTATTGAAAGTAATTTTCTTTTCTTTTTTAAACTACACTGGTTCGCAAAAAATGCTTCAGTCCTGGTGGAAGGATTCCTATGCAGGAATTGTGAAGCATTAAGCCGTGAAGCAGTAGTGTTCAAACATTTTTGTGTTTCGGTTTGAAGAGCACTGAGAGCTACCGTAATCACTGGGCATATGAGACTTAAGAACCTATGTCTCAGAGTGATGGGCACAGTGTGGTGTCACACAAACATTTTCTGGGTAACACAGCATTTGTTATGGCCAGACGTTGCACTTACCATCAGGTGAACATTTTGCTCGTTTCATTTTTTTCAGTCATTTTTAAGATAATTTACAATAATTTACAAATATTATAAAGATGTGGAAATAGCTTGGCGGCGATCACCTCATTCCCAAGGGTTATAGTCATCTATGTATTCTTTAACATTATAATAACCCTTTTTATGAAGTCTTTGTTTAATAAAAAACTTGAACTTTTTGATTGAAAGACTTTGTGCACTTTCTGGGATTTTGTTGTAAAAACGTATACATTGCAAAGAGTTACTGAACCTGTGAAGTTGGCATTATTTATTTGTGCTTGTTCCTGGTATTTACATTATGATCACTTTTTTAGTGAACTGGTTTATGTTCTTATGTACATACAAAACGTTTTCAAATATATATTGAGAGGCCAAGGTTAAGATATTAATTTCTTTAAATGTATCTATAAGAGACACTTTAGAGCCAAGATTATAAATAGCTCTTATGGCCCTCTTTTGCGAAACAAAAATAGCTTCTGCATCAGTCGCATTTCCCCATAGCAAAATACCATAAGACATTATGCTATGAAAATAACTAAAATAATCTAATCTTGCAGTTTCAACATTAGTCAAATTCCTTATTTTTTCAGCATAGCATAAGCTGTAGAGCAAGGTCTACTTGCTGGTTTAGATTTATGGGGCCCATTGAAGTTTTGTGTAACCAGAAGATGGGCAGCAGCATCTTCCTGGAACATCTGAATAAATAAACTGCGGTTGCCAACCCGCCTGCCAAGCGTGGCAACTATGGCAAAATCCCTCCAATATGAGAGCTACAAACTTTTGTGGCTATCTTTGGCGGAGGCCTATGTTCAGTAGTGGACTTGTGATAGGCTGAAACGACGACGACGAAGTTTTGTGTGACAGTAGTATCCACAAGGCTCAACTCTTTCCAATTCACAAGCATGTTTACATCTAATCCTTTAACATTTGGTTTTATGAGTTTAATACATTTTGTTTTACATACATAAGATCACGACCCGTTTCCCATAAGGGGTAGTCAGAGACTGTGCACTCACTGCAAAAACAGATGACTGCCACAATCCACGTTTCACCAAAACAATATAATGCACGTGTGATAGGTGGTGAGCCCATCGCCATCATGCGCTGTTGGGTGCACAGTGCAGTTTAATTCATTTGATTCATTTTGTTTTATTGCCCTTCAAAAGAAAATTGTTAACGTTGAACCACTGTACTAATTTTAGTTTATATTAATTTTAATGGAAGTTCTGGTTCTATATACTTCAGATAGGCCTATAGCTTTAAATTTCATGGTGTCTACAATAATATGGTATGACACTAATAATGCTGATATTAAAATTGTTGTGGAGATCAGCTAAGTGCCGATTTACAAATTGCCTGGCAGTGAAGGGAAATATTTAATTTACTTATTCTTTGTTGCTGACAGCTTAAGCTAACGGCCACAATGGACGGACTTAATGCCTAGTGGCATTCTCTACCATTCAACCCTTGTTACGGTGAAAAGTAGAAGGCAGGTGCTAACCAAAGAATGAAAAAATATAATTATTACATTACATCATCTAATCTCAATCTTATTATATATTTTTTTGTATTAAGTGACGGAACGAGCAAAACCTTCAATTAATTTAATTTATTATTATTTATTCAACCGTCAATTCTTTAGTTTCACATTATTATCATTTTGTTGTATATGTTTAATCAAATGTTTTACAATCTTCTATCATATTTTATACCCTTACGTTGTTGTGTAAACTTTGTCATATGTGTCATGTCAGTGCTGTTATGAGTCTTTATTAAAAGACCTTTTTAAAAAATAAACTTTTATTTTACACTTAATTACAATTTAGTAAAAAGGATTAAGATATATAATAGATGATTTCAAGTTGGTCTGACTTGGACCGTGTCTGGATCTGAACTGAACTTAAGTCTAATTAATCTAATGAAGTACGGAATGATGACATAGCCCCTTTGAAGGGAAGGTAGGGTGTGTCAGCTATATGTATTACAGTTAATATATATAACACCTCCCCCCTATGAGAGTAAACTTCGGGGTAAAAACGAAGTTTACTAATACGTTTCTAAACAATATTTTAAGGTATTTAAATTTAAAACAATAGAAAGAAATAATTTGAATTAAGGCAAAATAAAATAATACAAATAAACAAAGGATAAAATTTGAAATTACAGAACAACACAATTAGCTTATCAAATAATCAATTAAAAAATAAAAGAAATTAATAATAATTACAAATTAACTCTTATACGCGGGAGTGGAATATCATCGGTGGTATTTTCCACTTCTGTTTCGACATTACAATTTGATTCTTTAACATTGTATTTTCTAATGTTTTGTAAGAAACTTCCAATTTTACAGTAATTATATAATATTATGAAAGTAACAAGACTTAAAACTATTACGATTACAAAAACAGATGTACTATAATAGTTACCGTATTTCACAATATGTGGATCATTTATAATTTTGTCAAGATTACTGACCAGTTTTTTATTTATTTCATTATTTGACTTCAACGATACTAAGTCTATGTTACTTATATTCGTGGGCAGTAACCTTGATCTGACATTTTCAATTTTATTACTATTACAACAAGAATCTTTTATAATATTAAATTGGGGTTGCACAATATTAAAACGTATTTTTGTATATAATTTAGGAATGAATTTAATATCATTATTATAGCCTACACAAGTTATTGGCAAGGTTAGTATTCCAGTGCCAACAATATTTGTTTCATACAGATTCGAATTTATGCAATCTATTGATAGTTTAGTTAATTCGGATTGTACGAAAATCCAAGAATTATTATACAATATTTGCCAAATATTTACTTTTCCGTATATAAATTTATATTCACATGTTTTGGGAATGTTGTTTATTACTTTTGTTATCAAATCTGTTTCGCAACTGGGATTATTGGTTACAGACTGAGTGTTTATTGATTCGCAGATATAATAGTTTTTTGAAATTGTTTTACAGTAATTAAAGTTGTCTAATTTGCAGTATAATAATTTATCTTTTGTTATTCCCAAATAATTAGAGTTTGGTATTATTGTGGCGTATGAGATAGCATTGTTTATGTCATGAACAATCGGCAACGGGATGCTATAGTATATGTTAAATAGTTCGGAACTCACAAGTGGAACTTTTATGACAAAGACAATATTATTTCTTGAAAAGTAGCAAATTATTGAAGAAACATTCATTAATACGTTTATATGATCCAATTCTAATGATATGGGGAGTTCTCTGGAACTAGGTAAATAATGATGGTTTGAAGTAAGCTCGTCATATAGTTGCTTTGGAGTGATAATTGAAGGATGAAGAATGTTGTTTTTGCTAAACATTATTGAATTTAATAAATCTTCTAGTTTGAATGATAAATTTAGAATGGCACCCTCCAGAATGTTCAAGATGAAATTTAATCTAGTTTTTAAAGTTACTTCGTCAGTTAAGCTGTTTAATTCTTTTGATAGTTTATCGACAGCTTCATTTAGTAAGGCTTCATTTATATTAATTTTTTGTATGGTGCTATTGAAATGTTCGATGACAGAGTTAGTGATTAAAATGTTTTCTTTGACTAATGAGGCTAGACTCTTTTGGTTACTTTGTAAAGTGGTAATAGCGTTATTGTATATTTCTGCATCATTCTCGTCTAGTGTACCGAATATATGTTTGAAAACAGTGCCTACTGCACTGAACCAAGCAGAACGTTTATTAAGGTGATGATTCGAAATGAGATGAGACAAAGCCATATAATCTCTTTTAATATCTTCAAAACGAGCGGATAAGGGCTCTATCATGTTTTGGCAATCTGCTGTATTAACTATGTTACTTTGTTTACAAAGATATTTACATGTTACTATTATGCTTTCTAAATTATCAATATGAGGCATAATGAATGAGACGTCAATTGGTATTACAATACTTAAGTGGCTATTAATTATCTTTAAAGATCCAACGGGATCAAAGTATAAGCCAGGAACTTCCGGTTATTTGTTGAATGTAATCTCCTTGAGTTTGGGAAGCGACGCTGTGGAATTATAAAAATTAATTTAATTTCCTAAAATATACGTAATTTATTTAATATATCGTTATTCTACTTAGGTCTATATAATGGGTTTGTTAGACGAAATGAGCCTTTCAGGGTGAATCGCTACTCCGTCTGGCCAATTTTATTTCGTCGTAATGGTGAACAACGTGGCGGCGATTAATTAATAAAGTAAGTGTATTTCTTCCATTTATTTTAATTACTTTAAATGGACCTTTCCATATAGGAGATAGAGCTTTTCGTAAACGTAGGTGATTTCTTAAGTATACGTAATCTCCTACGTGATAGGTGATAGGACGAGTTTTAGAGTCGTAGTATAGTTTTGAGGCTTGTTTCGATTTTCCTATACTTAAGAGAGCTTTTTCACGACTATGTTTGAGACGATGTTGCAGCATTTGGACGTACTCAGGATAAGTAGTATCCAAATTCGATTCATAGACTGAATTTGGGATGTATGGTTTGTGGCCGAAAAGTAGTTCGTATGGGCTATAGTTTGTAGTGGAGTGTACAGTGGTATTATAGGTTAAGATTGCAGTGTACACGAATTTAGGCCAATTGTCCTGATTCTGATTTGTGTAAGATTTTAGGTATTCTTTCAAGGTCGAGTGGCTTCTTTCGAGTGCACCCTGCGTTTGGGGATGGTAAGGAGAGGACCATAGCTGTTTGATCTTCAGGAAGTCACATGTTTTCTTAAACAAGTCGGCGGTAAAGTTAGTCCCTTGGTCGGTGAGTATACTTTTTGGTATTCCAAATAATGATATAAAGTGGATTAGGCATTCGCTTGTTTCTTCTGCGGTAGTACTACGGATGGGATATGCTAAAGAGTATTTTGTTAGATCGTCTTGTAAGGTAAGTATGAATTTTAATTTTGCATGTCCAGATTCTGGTAGTGGTCCTACAATATCTAAGGATATGCGTTGGAATGGAGTTGTAGATGTCGAAGTTATCTGCATAGGTGCACGATTTACTTTACGAAGAGCTTTGTTGGTTTGGCAAGAGGTACAGTTTTTAATATAATTTTCAATATCACCCCTCATGTTTTTCCAACAATATTGTTCTCGTACTCTATTAAACATTCTAGCGATTCCTAAATGTCCTGCTACGGGAATATCGTGATTTTCCTTTAATATTTTTGGAATTTCGCTTAATGTTGGATATATTATGTTATTGTGATATATGTGTACATCTATATTCGTATTGTTGAATAGATGTGCAATTATATTATAGATTTTGACAAATGAATGTTTGTCAAAAGGGTTTTTAAAGTCAGTCATACTAACAGGGTTTCCCTCATGACATATTAATAGTCGGTTTCTGAGAGATTGTACTGATTTAAAAATATCGGTATATGAGGAATCGTCAAAGTGATGTACTTTAATAAATAAGAAATAGTAAGTTTTGTCATTATGTGCTATTGCTAGGTATGAGTGTAGGGTTCTTTCGACTTGTATAATGTTATGCGAATTAGGGATGTTATTAAGTATGTCGTGTACGAAAGGAATAGATTCGTCTAGGTCTAGTGATGTAGGTATAATTATAATTTTCTGTTCACATTTCAGGATGTTGTCGTTGTGTTCGACTATGACGGTGTTATAGCTGTTAGGTGATTTACAGGATTGCAAGAATTCAGAGTAAGTATCTTCCTTGTTTAGGATTTCGATAGGATCATTTGTTTCTGTATTTGGTTTTTCAGGAATAATTTCAGGACGAGGATCAACGAAATTTAAGGAAAGGTCGTTAGGATTTAGACTAGGAATTATTGAGGTATATTCGTCAGGAGAATCAATATTTTCGGGTAAGTATGAGGATAAGTCGGATTCGAGGATGTTTTCTAATAGGTTAGGGTCATTTATATTTTCTTGATTTTTATAGGTATTAGGATTCGAGGGATTGGTATGTATTGGGTTTACAGGATATCGAGAAAGTGCATCAGCAGCGGAGTTTAACCTGCCTTTACGATATACAATTTGATATTCATACTCCTCGAGCTTTAGCCTCCAGCGTTGTAACTTACTGCTGGGGTCGGTATGGTTAAAAAGCCATCTTAACGGACGATGATCAGTAATAATGTTGAATTTTCTTCCGAAAAGGTAGGGTCTGAAATACTTACAGCCGAAAACAATGGCTAACAGTTCCTTTTCGGTTGTACTGTAATTGCATTCGGCTTTATTTAAGGTTCTAGACGCAAAGGCGATTGGTTGGTCGCCTCCTATTTCACCTTGGGATAGGATAGCTGAAATTGCATAGTTAGAGGCATCGCAGGTTAGAATAAAGGATTTGGAGAAGTCTGGATAAATTAAAACAGGAGCGGTAGTTAGTTTTTCTTTCAATATTTCGAAAGCAAGCTGGTGTTCGTTACACCAATTAAAAGGAGTTCCTTTCTTTAAAAGGTCTGATAAAGGTTTGGATGTTTTCGAGCAATCGGGAATAAAACGCCGATAGTATGAGACGAGACCAAGGAAGGATTTAACATCTTTAGGACATTTTGGAGTAGGAAAATTCTGGACGGCTGTTAGTTTTTCTGGGTTTGGTTTTACTCCTTTGTCACCTATGATATGACCGAGGTAAGCTACTTCTTTGTGAAGGAACTCACACTTGTCCGATTGGAGTTTTAGGTTGCATTTTCGTAGCCTAGCAAACACATTAGACAGTTTCTGAATGTGTGAGGAAAGATCGTGTGAGTAAATGACTATGTCGTCAAGGTAAACGAAACAATGTGTACCTTGCAGACCAGAAAGGGCGGAGTTCATGAGCCTCTGGAAGGTTGCAGGGGCATTTTTGAGGCCAAACGGCATCCTCTTGAATTCAAAATGTCCTTCTGGGACACTAAAAGCAGTCTTAGATGCATCATCAGGTGACATTTGAATCTGGTGAAAGCCGGACGAAAGATCGAGAGTCGAGAAGTATTTGGATTTTCCTAATTGGTCCAGTATTTCGGTGATATTAGGGATTGGATACGTATCGCCAATTGTAATGTCATTTAGCTTGCGGTAATCTATGACTACACGCCATTTGCGTTGGCCTGACGCGTCTAATTTCTTCGGAACAATCCAAATAGGAGCGGACCAGGGAGATGTAGAAGGGGTAACGATACCTTCATCTAACATTTTATTAATTTGTTTATGTACTTCGTGTCTGTGTATTTCAGGGAATCTATAGGATTTAACGTGGATAGGATTTTGCGAGGTTGTTTTAATTTCATGTTTTAGGATTGGAGTATGTGTTAATTTTTCACTAGGGAGATGGAAAATGTCGGAGTACGCGGAACATATAGCGTAAAGTTCTGATTTTTCCTCATCGTTTAGGTGTGACACTCTTAATTGGTTTAAAACAACATTAGTTCGATCAAAACAATTGTTATTTTTTATATTGTTTATCGAATTATTCCGTTGAGAACCATTGGTTACATCATTGATAGGCATAATTTTTAAGAATAAGTTCGAATTTAATTTTACAGGCTCTTCAGAAATGTTAACCACTGTAATGTTTACGCGATTATTCTCTTTAACGCGAACAATACAATTTGCTAATAAGATAGAGTCGGATATAGTTTGATCTACGATCACCCCTTCTTTATCTTGAGGATTTTGGACAGTACTTTCGATGACGATTTCTGATCTTGCAGGTATGGTATATATAGGTTGGTTGTATTTTAATTCTAAAGAAGCTGATTTTATTTTTATAATATTATGGCGGTAGTCAACGTTGCATTCTAAATCGTTAAGAAGCCTAAAATTCCATCGTAATTTAAGTCTATGTCGTCTACTACGTGGAATTGATAAGATATTAGAGGGTTGGAGCTTGGAAAAAGTTGCAAATTAAAGTGGCCTAAAGTAGGAGTTGATAAATTACCTTTATCGATGCCTTTTAGTTGGATTATTTCGTCCTTTAAATTTGGTAAGTATTTTATGGAAGCGCGTTTTATAAGGCTAACACAAGAACCGGTATCAATTAAAAATAAAAGTGGGCGATTGGAGTTTATGTCAGGCAAATTTAGAGAAATGTGTGGTAAACAACGATGCGAGCTATTAGACGTGATTTCGTAAACAGTTTGTTTAGTAGTGCAAGAATTTGAAGGGTGAGATTTTTCACATTTATTTTGGATTTTGTTTGCGGAAGTATGCATGCTTGTTTGGGGCTGGTTACCCGTGTGGTTTTTGGATATGGTGGTATGGACGCTTGCTTGGGGCTGGTTACCCGTGTGGTCCTTGGATTTGGAAGTATGGACGCTTGCTTGGGGCTGGTTACCCGTGTGGTCCTTGGATTTGGAAGTATGGACACTTGCTTGGGGCTGGTTACCCTTGTGGTCCTTGGATATGGAAGTATGGACGCTTGCTTGGGGCTGGTTACCCTTGTGGTCCTTGGATATGGAAGTATGGACGCTTGCTTGGGGCTGGTTACCCTTGTGGTCCTTGGATATGGAAGTATGGACGCTTGCTTGGGGCTGGTTACCCGTGTGGTCCTTTAATGGATAGCGTGAACCTCCGATTCGGGGCTGGTTACCCTGTTGTGTGGTTTTGGATTCTAATTTGGATAGGGATATTTCATTAGTTATGATATTATTAGTGTTGGTTTTGTGTGCAAACGGGCCCGGACAACACCTACGCGAGCCTTTATTCAGTTTAAATTATTATTCTCCATTTCGTCCCTATTTTCATTGCAATAATAGTACTGGGCAGAGTTATTAGACGTGCAAGGTTGAGGCTCGGGAAGGTTGTAGTCATTGTCGTAGTTCACGAAATTTACTCGCACCGGTTGTGATCTCGAAAATCTTTGGTTATTACCCGTATTATTTCTATTATTAAAAGGACGCTGAGGCTGAGGTTGAGAAGGGGATTGTGGCGAATTATAACGGCTATTATTGTATTCACGTTTTCTACATACTTCTATCGTATGGCCTTGAGTCTTACAATAGCGGCAAAAGGCGGAATTTTGGTTGTATATCGGAGGTCTAGCATTGACATTGTGTATTGCTGGCCTAAAGGAATGATCAGGCGTATGACGAGGTAACACTGGAGCATGATTTGGTAGACTACGTTTATAAAGCAATTTTTGTATTTTCTCTTCCGATATCGCTGAGTTAATAGCTTCATTTAGGTGGTTAGGATTTTTACCACGGACTAGGTTAGAAATGTTAGGCTTAAGGCCCAGTAAAAATGTATGGAGAGCAAGGTCTTCCATTGAGGCTATTCGGCCTTGTAATTCTGCTTTTCTTTTATTTGATAAAGTAACTTCTGTTAATAATTTGGATAGGCATGTTTCTAAGCGTAGTGCGTATTGGTTAACAGGTTCGTTTGGTAATTGGCGACACTCTTGTAAATCGGTTAATAAGTGTGCGTAGTGTTTTCGTTCACCAAACTGTGTTTGAAGAAATTCGCTAAGTTGAGCCCATGTATCAAATTCTTTAATTGCGACGGCAGATTCAGCCTTTCCCTCTAATTGAGATAGTATGAATTTAAATAATATAGATTTTTGCGACTCACAAGCTAAACTAATCGCATTATCGCAGTTTGTTATAAATGAATTTAATTTTTCGCGACAGCCATCAAAAGGCTTAATAAACTTAAATAATACTCCAATTTGGATTGGCTCCCCCTTTTCATATTTAGTAGAAGATTCTTTGTTTGCCATTTTACAATAATAAAATAATTACGATTTCAAACTTGTTATAAAACAATACGGTGTAATAGACGGCCAACGAAGTAACTTAATACGAGTTACTGTATGGTTACTGATAAGCGCAGGTGCAATGATTGAGAAGCTCTTACTTAGAAATTAAATGAATAATATTATTCCAACAAAGAGAATTGTAATATAGAAGTAATGTTTCGATGATATTTTTTTTTTTTTTTTTCGATATACCTTATGCACTCACTGATATTTGTAATATGGTCTTGCACTATCACTGCAATCTAGATATAGTATGTTAACACTTACAGGAGCACGATGAGAACCAGCGACATCTTACAGGTATGATCTTACAGGATCGCAGCGGCAATGGTGAGCGGCAGCAGCAGTGGCAGCGGCACCAGCAGGAAGTAGTTACAGGGTATGGTAGCGGCGAGAGACGGCGAGAGATGACCAGGAACAGCGTTTCAATGGTAAGTACGACGAGCTCGTTGGATACAGCGGGAACGGTGAGTAGATGGAGTTCAGCACGGCCAAGTTTTATTCACCGAGTTCCGAGATTTGAAAATGTCACTTTCCACAGGATATAGTTTATTTTTATTTTAACGAAACCGAGACGACCGAGGATTCGAACTTGAATCCCTTAAGCTGCCACCAATTTGTTATGAGTCTTTATTAAAAGACCTTTTTAAAAAATAAACTTTTATTTTACACTTAATTACAATTTAGTAAAAAGGATTAAGATATATAATAGATGATTTCAAGTTGGTCTGACTTGGACCGTGTCTGGATCTGAACTGAACTTAAGTCTAATTAATCTAATGAAGTACGGAATGATGACATAGCCCCTTTGAAGGGAAGGTAGGGTGTGTCAGCTATATGTATTACAGTTAATATATATAACAGTGCGCAACGACGATAAGGACTTGTTATAATTCTAGATTAATGTTTTATGATGTATGAGATGAGAGATTTGGAGCTGTACGTATACGCGCAGACATAAAGGCATCATTATCAATAAAAAATATAGGTGGAAGTGACGAGACGAGCATAACGGTCACCTGATGGTAAGTGCAACGTCTGCCCATAACAAATGCTGTGTCTAGAACATTTCTGTGTGGCATATACTATTGTGTAGACGGTACGCTCGCTTGTCGTCCGTATTTATGTAATTAAACTAAAAATAAAAACGCCTGAAACTTAGAAATAAAACTGTCAAGATCAGTGAGATCAAAATTACGCGTGGGACGTGACGAGAACTTTAAATACCTAAATTACTGCATTTGAATTTTTCTTGTAATAAATAAAAACTGTGGTACAGTTCAGTATAACGGTTATATGACATTCATACTAATGCATAAATTAAAATATTCGTAAAATTGTAATAATGTTAGTACGTTTTGAATTTTTTAGTTTAATTTTTTTTTAACTTTTAACTTAAATTTTACTTTCATGCTTCTCCTGCCAAACCCAAAATTCGCTACCATACATAAGTTTGGCGACCAGTACTCATTTATGTACTGCCAGTCGTGACTTGTTAGTGCCGTTCTGGCTACAAATAAACTTGTTTTCTTGCCTATATGCAAAATGCACCCACGATACATGTAAAATGTCAATGTACGGAACATAACAGTACTATGCTCGTACTTCACACTGGTATTATGCGATAGCGTGGTATTTTCCTGGTCTAGCCAAGCCAAATATCCCACAGTTTGTATGAAGCTGAGGTGGACATGTTACGGAGTCCTTAGCAAGAAGTAGTAATTTTTTTTTTATTTCACTAAAGTGATGGAACGAGCAAAACGTTCACCTGATGGTAAGTGTAACGTCTGCCCATCAAAAATGCTGTGTCACCCACAAAATTACTGTGTGACACCACACTGCGTCCGTCACCCTGAGACATCAGTTATTAAGTCCCAAATGCCCAGTGATTACGCTAGCTCTCAATGCCCTTCCTACCGAAACACAGTAATGTTTGCACAGTACTGCTTCACGGCAGAATAACTGGCCCTGGGGTGGTACCTACCTAGACGGAATCCTGCATAGGAATCCTACCACCAGTAAATCATTAGCGCATTGTATTAAATTGCCGTAAGTATTAAATTCGATAGTCTAGCCCCTGAGCCGTGGTAGCTCAGGGGCTAGACTGTCGCTTTAAATTTCATAGTACGCGGGTGACGTGGGTTCGATTCCCGATGCAGGCACCAGTAACATCGTTAATTGCAATATTAAGTGCTGATTTACGACGTGCTCGGCGGTGAAGGAAAACATCGTGAGGAAACATGTCTGCATGTCTGAGGAATAAAAAATAACTGCGGCACTATAATATCTCCTGCGCAGTTGATAAGTTCCGACGGAATTCGTTCGTCATGTTTTAATATGTCTAACAAAAGTTTTTAAGTTAAACTTATATTTATTCAAAACTTATATTTTAGTCGAAACAATGCAATTTTTATGAAAAAAACGACCATGTCAAACATCACAAACATTTCAGCTCGAGGAGGAATTTTTTCGTGTGTGCTTGAGTGGTTCCCTGGTTCGTTTAGATTCAGAATTGGACCCGATAGGTGGCGCTGCGATAGAGTTGTAGGAAAATGACAAAAGTCACTCAGTATATAGTTTATCGATAATTCTGCAAAATCGTTTGCTGAATCTGTTAACAGCAGGCAATCCAACGTTCGGACAGGACAGCGTCTGTCGGGACCGCTAGTAGACCTATAAGACAAAATATAATGTTAAATTGTGATGTGCTCGAAGTGAGTTATTTTCACTTTCCTTTACTGTCGATGAATATGCTTATACACCGCGTGGCCTAGTGGTTGGAATACCTGACTTATACTACGCAGGTCCTGGGTGCCAATCGCAGCCGGATCCACCATTTGTGCTAAAACACAAGCTTGTTTTCGGGTCTGATTGTGTTGTGATTATCCTAGTGTCTCTGACACTGCGTCCTAGTCTACCTCCGATCTTATCGCATCAGCGTTACACCGCGGGTAGGTTGGGACGAGTGAGTGCCTCTGTGGTTGCGCATACACTCGTGGCACTATAATATCTTTTGCGCAATTAGCGGAAATATTCGGAGTTGTCGCTGTAGTCAAATTCAACCAGGAACAGACATTAAAGTAAAAGAAAGTAAAGTTACGCCTACGAATTTCCCTCTGATGAGCACAGGCCTCCTCTCTTTTCTGAGAGGGTTTAGGAGCCGGGGAGAGTCTGTCGCGCTTTTCTTATGACTTTGCATGCCCTAGAAGTAGTCAATAGAAAGGCATTACTACAATAATCCATTATAATGAAGGAAATTAAAGTTAATTTACTAAGATTCGCATGCAAAATATAAAATGGTGTATATTACCCAGTATTAACGAGCACCGCCCGTAGTGTGTACGAGGAAACTAACACCGCCACCGGTAACCGCCACCAGATACTCTACAACACTACAATATACACCAGTCGAGACCATTTTATAATTTGAAAGAAAGAAAGAAAGAAACACATTTATTCACGGTCTAATCACAATAGATATAAAATGAAAGAAGAAAAAATGGATGCGATTGCATGCGGATCTTAGCAAATTAACTGTCTTTCCTTTATCTCGATATATTATTTTTTCTCGAACATGCAGGTTTCCTCACGGTGTTTTCCTTCGCCGACAAGCATAGAACATAGAACATTTTTATTCGTAGCTGCAAAAAGTAGTAACAGTAGCATCTTAACCTTAAAACTTCTTCTCCAGAACATCAAAAATAATATCAGTGGGACGGGCACAGCGTGGTGATACACAGAAATATTCTATGTGACACAGCATTGCTGTGGGCGGAAGTTGCACTTACCATCAGGTGAACGGTTTGCTCGTCTCGTCAATTTCTCATATAAAATTATTTTTATAATTATGTTTTTGTTACATGATTTTGTTTGTAGCAAAGTAGGCAAATGTCCACCAGTGGCCTTCAAATGTTGGGCTTTAGGTACTTGTCTAAACAAATCCAACGAGTCCAAATATTATGAAGCTATCTGGCGTAGTTGAGGAGTTCCTAAGACCAACTTGCGGCTCCATCATCATACCAGCTCTATGGTACCATAGTAATTCATCGCCACCGAAGCTGGGTATGCGAAAATTTCGCTCAATTGGACATGGGAAAGTACTTCAAATTTGGCTTGCAAGATTTGAACTTCACATACATTACAAGTTAAATAAAAGTTTGTAAAAAAGTTTTTATTTACTTGAAAATGAAATAAACTAATTTTAAAATGAAACTATTTGAAACACTAATTTAACGTATTACAAGATAAATGAGTTTATCAATTCTTTTTGTCGAATTGCTTTCTTTTTATATTACAAAGTTGCGGCGCACTTGAAGTCATTCCATATCGTGGATGCGTTTTACGCACATAAATTGCATTCCCATAAACACCTCAACTTGGAGGAACTATCTGCATCAACTTACGTCAGGCAATCGAACCCGCGACCCGCGCAGAAGTCAATCGCATAGTCTTTGCCTCAAACGAACCTTTAAACTGTTAAAAAAACGCTTACAAATATTTTTTTAATATGTCATACCTACTGTTTGATTTCTCTATTCTAAGAATATTTTCCTTTAATGTTATGTAGATTTATCTCAAAGGAATGAATTCTCAGTAATTCATTGAATGAATTACGTTTTGGCGGATGATATTGTTCCCTACTCTCGGTAAAAAAAGTTTTAAAGTAATGTCTCTTCAGAGAAGGACCGGCATTAAACTATTTGGTTTTCAATGGCCTATACTGGTGGTAGAATTCCTATGTAGGAATCCGTCTATGTTGGTACCACCCCAGTGCCAGTTATTCTGCCGTGAAGCAGTAGTGTGCAAGCATTACTGCGTTTCGGTTTGAAGGGCACTGTGAGCTAGCGTAATCACTGGGCATTTGAGACTTAAGAACTGATGTCTCAAGGTGACGGGCGCAGTGTGGCGTCACACAGAAATATTCTGAGTGACACAGCATTTGTTGTGGGCGGACGTTGCACTTACCATCAGGTGAACGTGTTGCTCGTTTCGTCACTTTATACAATAAAAAAAAAAGTATTTTGAAAAACTATAATGTAATATTGCGTTAACAATAGACAATGGCACATAAAATATATTTTTAGCGTTGCCTAATTCATATAAGGACTGTTCCACAATCCTAGTTCATCGCGGTACTTTCTTTGCAGAATATACAGCAAGATTGTGTTATGACTGGTACCTAAACCATAAAAGTTTTCGTATCGTACGAGCAGTTGTCGTTCCTTCGCGTTCTCTTTATTGTTATTAGAGTTTTCTTTATTTACTTTCCCGAGCTTGGTAGTAAATAATTTGTTTCCATCGATTCAATATTCAATTCGGAAATAATATATGTCGAAGCAGAAGACCCAGGGTTATTTTTGGGGGAGCAGTACTACTGTCCCCATTAGACAAGGGTTCAGTTGTACTGTCCTTCTTTTGATCCATTGCAAAGAAACGCCTTGATACGAGTATATCACTTACAAATGATTTATTTATTCACAATATTTTACAATTAATTTAAAGTAGTTAGCGTAGTAGCCTAACAAACGCTTGCCAAATACACAACCTTCACCGGCAAGCGCTAAAAATACAAGTTCACTAGGTTGTCGTTAACACCCCTTTTTATATTACTATTGTACAGGCCAAGCAGCCAAAAATCCTCCCCACCACTCAATATCAATCTTAACATAATTCACAACACTGGTAACGCATAGAATGAAGTGTGTCTGACGATAGATTTATAAAAGTTAGCGATATAGGGCACCCCATAAATTTCGATAACCAAATGCTGGTGTGACAAAATAATTTAACGAGGTGACGAAGGAATTAAGATTACGTTGTTCAGTGGGCACTTACACAGCGAAACCTCAAGTGGCCGATACAAGCCTCTTAAACAAAAACTTTTAACTTTTAACAAAATGAAAGATTTACAAATAAATAATACTCGTGTGATAAAATAATTTAAAAGGCGACGAAGTAGTTAAGATTACGTTGGTAAGGAGCGCTTTCTCAGCGACACCTCTTAACAAAAGTGGCCAAAACAAGGCGGTTATTGTAAACTGTTAAATGATTTCAATACAAAGGAATTCTTATAGGTTAAAAATATTTAAATGGTGATGAAGGAATTGACCACGTCGGTTGATAGTGCTCTCACGGCGACACGGCCATTCTGATCGGCGGTGCGCGCTCTGCACCTGCCGTTCTTCATTGTCTTGATTGTCGTTGCCTGAAGAAAATACATTTGTTTTTTTGTAGATATTGACCACGTTTAGTGACTATATTAAGTTGAAAGTTGTAGCTTTGACTTTTATAGTTTTTTTTTGTAGATATTGACCACGTTTAGCGACCATATTAACTTTCAAAGTTGTAGCTTTGACTTTTATAGAATACTCGTTAGTTGTAGTTTGTAGGTAAATTAGGAATAAATACACATGTACTTTTGTAATGTTTAAGTGTCATTCTCACGTGACGGCAATGCTCTGTGATAGACACAAAGGCTTTGATTTGACGGAATATCAAGGATGGGATCAAGAACACCGCTCTGTGGTAGACACAAAGTCTTTGATTTGAGGGAGAACAAGGTAAAAGGAGTTTAGGACCATTGCTCCGTGGCAGGCACGAAGTCTCTTAATTTGACGGGAAATAGGAAACCGGGTTCTGGGCGGTCTTGTACGCCGTGGCCCAGCAGGATAACATGAGAGTATTAATTATTGCCTCCACGGCTTGTAGTGTTTGTTGTGATACATAGTAATACTTCATGTATTAATGTGGGCCTCCACGGCCTTTAAATGTTATAAATAATTTTTGGGATAAATTTTAGGTTTCCTGGATCGAATAAGTTGAATACTTCTCACCGTTTTTAAAAGTAGTCATCAGCTGTGATTGAAAGTCAAGGACCGCTATCGAAATAGCAGTCGCTGTAGTCCGTTGGTTGCAAGACTGCAAGTCGCCCATGACTGCAAGTCGCCCACGACTGCAAGTCGCCCAGGACTGCAAGTCGCCCTGGACTGCAAGTCGCCTGGCGGATGAGTCACCAGCCGCCTTCGTTCGGTGCAGCATCAGTGGTCCGGATATCTCCCGGCGACACGGCTACCTGTTCACCAAGCTGTGATGCTCTGCGGCTGTGCTAGCAGCTAGTCTTGAATAACTTGTTGTGGACGATTTCTTCACGATCATTATTGAATAGTCTGTAAATCTATAGAGGTACACCGAATCTATAACTAAAAAGTTTGGTTCCTAGGATTATTTTAAATTATAATGAATTCAGCTCCATGAAATCGGAATATTTTTTTTTTAATATTCAAACCTTTGATATCTTTAACTACCGCCTCGATCATCCTGCGCATCGGTCATTCTTGTAATGCCTCAAAAACACAAAACACAGTGTTGGCATTTTGTAGTGTAGGTGGAGCGACATCAGTCGTTTGATGTATTGTGCAATCAAATGCGAGTCGAAGTCTTGCCTAGCGCAGTATGCCAGTTGACGGTTTAACAATTCTTTATTACGTAAGTGCAGTTTTCTTAGTAATCTACAATCTACTAGTGCATTTTGGGAGTTCACATTACCTTTTAAGCTTCTTTGTTTGTTCTGCTTACGCCAGAGTCTATAGTATGGATCTTTAAGGCGTAGGGACTGCTAAAGTTTTAAAGTACCAATAAATAAACTTATTCGCAATTTCAGTGATGTAAGGGTACTGCGATTCCTTTTTTTTTGTTAGCTTGGTGCGATAAAACGTATTTTGTGCAAGCATCTATTGCAACTATCACATACTCCTGTTCTCGTTAAGTGAACTATAATAAAAGGATTTTTTTTCTATTGAACGCCGCTATGCTTTTATAGAACCCGAAATGTTTTTGTTAACACATAACACAGTTATCGGCAATCTGGCTATGGATGGTGTTCATTCTATCAAGCCAACATGTCTCCGTTTTCAAGTTATTTTTGTTAATAGGATGTTTAAGGCTTGAATTGTAGGTATTCGTCAACTCCATTGAAAAGCTTTCAGTTCGATAACTATTAAGTACCGATTAACTGTAACTGCAGCTTGCCGTGTTTGCTTCAAAAGTTCGTCTTCAAAACGAAATCCTTCTAATAGTGCCAAATTTATGCGCAGCGAGCTAACACAACCTTGTCCTATCCCTTTAAATCTCCGGTCATGATAATTACTGTACAAGTCTCTACATTGTGGCTAAAAGCCTGCGTGCTGTATGCGGTCACCCTTTCGGAGCTCTATTTCAAAATCATAGTTTTGTAAGGACCACCCACCATTTTTATACTCTCGGTGAAAGCTCTTGTGTATGTTTCGAAGCTTTTGTAAGAGAGGTATCTGCTATCTGCGTCATTCGTACTCGTGCTCAAGTAAGCCGTTACATGCTGTTGTCCATTGATCAGTTGGAAAAGCTCTATAGCTATGTTCATCATTAGTACCAGAGAGGAAATCAGTTATTGAATGTCTTTATTGCGCGCTTCTTCTTGTATACGAGTGCATTGCCACTTAGTACCAGTCTTAGCTAGTTCGTAAAGACGAATCATGACACGTGCAAAGTTTGGAATTAATCAAAGAAAGTAGCCAGCCATACTGTTAAATTGCCTAAACTGCTTAACGTTAGAAGATGCCGGGCACTTTAAAAAAGCGAGGCATATGTCGATACTAACGGAAAGAAAGCTTATAAGTGTTTTTTTGTAAGCTATTGAGATTATTTACATAAATACTAAATCATCCCTGAAATTTGTTCCCTGTAGTAAGCAATGTTTTTTTTTAATAAAAATTTTGCTAGAGAAAGGAGACTGGCTCTCGTGACTTATGTTATTGTTCAATAATTCACTATTCGTGTAATTAATAATTCACTGTACGCTCGACATTCTTATTTTGTTTTTAATTGCAATTCGAATTTGACAGTAGTAATTCAAGATTTGCACAACCACGAATAATCAAGTCTAAGCAAAATTAATAGTTTTCCGATTTGCGACTCATTATTAAGATCATGATCGATGTTGTCGAATAAGAGACTTTTATCCTGTAAATGCATGATTCGCAATTATAAAATAAGTTTTGCACTACGAGTGGTTACTAAGACGCTCAGACAGGCCTTTTTTTATAAATTGTTGACAATGAGAACATCGGTTGTTAGCTAATATAAAATTGTCATTCTACGTGAATACAGACACGTAATTAAAACACATGACGTGTAGTACATACGCCCCGGTAATAGTCCAGAGATCCATTCGGGAATAACGCAACGTTCTGCTCTATCATCGAATATTACCTATCTGCAGTACTATTAACACGTTTAGCAATCTGATGATTTGAGGTATTAGGAGAAGTAGTTTTCAAACGTTTATAGCTAACATGAACTTATATCTGGCTTTAAGCAAAACTTACAAGGAACCGGTAACTGTTGAGTAACTGTTGATATCTCTCGGAATATAGTTCTCCTTGACCTTATTACGATAATTATTAATGGAGTGGCTAGCTTTTTTACAAAAAATACGAAATGGGGTTATTTTACTGCCCAATCGAATGGACGATAAACGAGTGATCTTTTTAACGGTGGCTGACTAGCATTATAAGAAGTAGATTGATTTAAACGGTAGAGACGAAAAGAAAACTACAGATAAAAGTTCTGGTACTGAAGTGGCTCTAGCATGCGTAAGTTTTACTAAGGCGCTAATCAATTATTGTTCCGATCGTCGCTTCCACTGCATAGTAAATCGTTTCCATAGCATCCACTCCTTGACAAATACTCTAATACATCCCTTGGTGAGTCATGTGCTCACGAAACATGAAAGCACGTCTTGGAAATAACGGTGCACAGGATCAAAGTAGTTTACATTATTTATTTCTCATTCGTCCCATATTTTAGCTCTACATTTTGACAAACTAAAAATTTTCATTAAAGCTAAAATAAATTAATTTGGGCGTCATAGTCACTTAGTTATAATTTGCGACTGTAATCAAAATGTGGTCGCACCATTCACGTACACCCGTTACGTACACATGTTACTGTTGGGTTCATAAAATTCATAAGACGATAGGAACAATTCGGTTATCTTAATCTTTTCTTGAGGCTGTGTGATAAATCGCTCGCTAATAGAATGGATTTTTCTTACCATTTCCATAAAAAACTGTTTTGGTACACTTTCCGCAACCGAAGATGTAATAATCTCACGTGGTTCAAGTTGTTGTGGATGTCCGGCAGGATGGGATTGCGTGTGCGATCCCACTTCTGATGTCGAAGCAGAAGACCCAGGGTTATTTTTGGGGGAGCAGTACTACTGTCCCCATTAGACAAGGGTTCAGTTGTACTGTCCTTCTTTTGATCCATTGCAAAGAAACGCCTTGATACGAGTATATCACTTACAAATGATTTATTTATTCACAATATTTTACAATTAATTTAAAGTAGTTAGCGTAGTAGCTTAACAAACGCTTGCCAAATACACAACCTTCACCGGCAAGCGCTAAAAATACAAGTTCACTAGGTTGTCGTTAACACCCCTTTTTATATTACTATTGTACAGGCCAAGCAGCCAAAAATCCTCCCCACCACTCAATATCAATCTTAACATAATTCACAACACTGGTAACGCATAGAATGAAGTGTGTCTGACGATAGATTTATAAAAGTTAGCGATATAGGGCACCCCATAAATTTCGATAACCAAATGCTGGTGTGACAAAATAATTTAACGAGGTGACGAAGGAATTAAGATTACGTTGTTCAGTGGGCACTTACACAGCGAAACCTCAAGTGGCCGATACAAGCCTCTTAAACAAAAACTTTTAACTTTTAACAAAATGAAAGATTTACAAATAAATAATACTCGTGTGATAAAATAATTTAAAAGGCGACGAAGTAGTTAAGATTACGTTGGTAAGGAGCGCTTTCTCAGCGACACCTCTTAACAAAAGTGGCCAAAACAAGGCGGTTATTGTAAACTGTTAAATGATTTAAATACAAAGGAATTCTTATAGGTTAAAAATATTTAAATGGTGATGAAGGAATTGACCACGTCGGTTGAGAGTGCTCTCACGGCGACATATATATTCTATTCGGAAATGGAGAATCCAGGTCAACCCACTTGTGGTGTTGCAATGTACTTCTCGCGGCGTATAAAGCCAAATGTCCCTACCATAGAGTTATTTGATCGTCCAATGCCCTGGGAAAAGACAAATACTTAGGCGTCCTACTAGATACAAGACTCACCGTCGGTCCACACATCTACCCAGTTATGAACCGAGCGGCTTTCATCCTCGGCCGATTACATCAGCTACTAAACAAAAAGAAAACGTCCCGACGTAATAAAATTACGCTTCACAAAGACTGCATGGCTACCCTCGTAAAATCCACCGATTTAAGGTACTACGAAATCAATTACCATTGGACTCATGTCATGGAACTCTCATGGGAGCACCGTGGTTTCTGCGTAATATAGACCTTCACATCGATTTCGGGTTTCCTACCATAACCCAATATCTAAAGTGGCCTTCCCGCTGATACTTCGGCTCTTGATTTCCATCGATACACTATAATTGCCCTCCCGATTGAAGTAATTGACCGAACCGAGGCAGTTACTCCAAGCCGAGGTCCCCTCTCGGGGGCCCTGGCGCTGGTCATCCATAAATAAAGGTTCCGACTAAACGCCCCCAGCGCTCTGCCACTTTTCAACCCGGCGAAGAAGTGACTATTAATCTAAAAAAGAAACTGGGATAATGCAGCGGCTCCCTAGCCACCGAAAAGGATAAATCAATACTGAATAAGTCCTCAGATTCTTACTCTCTTCTCTTTGGTGTGAAACACACTTATTTTTCCAAACGGCGTTACGGCGAACCGCAACAACTGCCATTTCCTTCGGTGGATTTTCGACGCCCCCGTGAGAGGAAGTTGGCAGGTTTATTTATATAATACGCCATAAGTACAACGCAATGCATTATAACATAATTAGGCTAGCACTTGTTAAGTCAATGGAACGAATATACATTACATAGGGATTGCTGAGAGTTACTTGAAGGGTTGTTTGAGCTTGGTTTTAACGGGGGCGAAATTAAAATTTATGCGTTCGGTTATGTATGTGTATGCTGTTAATTATTCGTGGAATTTGTATGTTATATTTATATATCAAGGACTCGTCGTCATCATTTCAGCCTATCACCAGTCCACTGCTGAACACAAGCCTCCCCCACAGATTGGTACACGTAAGCTCTCATTTTGGGGGGATTTTACCATAGCTGCCACGCTTAGCAGGCGGGTTGGCAACCGCAGTTTATTTATTCAGATGGTCCAGAAAGATGCTGCTGCCCTTTCTGGTTTTAATATTCCCTCTGTCGACTTTTACGACAGGCACGGGATGAGACGGGGTGTTAGATTCTCTTAAGCCGTACCTACGTAGGATTGTTTATAGTAACTTACATGGGTAGACCAAATGTCAAAGCATTCGTATGTTTTTTCCGTACCTTCACGATTCCGATGGAGAAGTTCGGAGAATTGATCGGATAAAATGTCAAAGACATTGGGAGAATCACGATACATCCAGAGCCGAAAGCCAATAATTTTTATGTCGAACAAATACTGCGGACGCAGGATATCCTTACCACAAAGCCACGCGATCGGCGACTATATTCATATATTCATATATAACTATATTCATGCCTTTCGCATCTATTTAAGTAAAAAAAAATGTATTAATTTCACAGTACACACGTGAACTGGGTTGAATCCACCTCAACTTACCGCCAGCTCAACTAAAATACAATAGTTGATTGCTTGCTTTTAATTCTGATTGACCACGTTATCGGCAGTGAAGAAAAACATCGAGAGGACTCCGGTATGTCCGATAAATAACAAATATTTCGACTTGTGAAGTCCGCGTGCGCGTACTGCCGAGCCGTGGCGTACTTTCCCTCTCAGAAATGAGAGGAAGCTAGTGCTCAATATGTTATTATAGTGTTAGGATACTGTGTAACTATAAAACAAATGTAATGAATTTAATACCCTCTTACGGAACTATTGTACTGTTTAAAAGTACTTTATAGGACACCCGGCTGTGTCACGAGATTTCGTCTGGCTCCCCCACCAGAATAAATTTCGTGTCATTTCAGTGGTGTGCCCGCTAGTTAATGGACGTCGATGTAATGTGAAACATTTGTGAAAGTGATTTTTTTTATGATTGAAGTGATGAAACGAGCAAAACGTCCACCTGGTAGTGAGTGCAACGTCTACCCATAACTGATGCTGTGTCACCCAGAAAATTTCTATGTGACGTGGTGTCACCGTGTCTGTGTCACCTTGAGACATAAGTTCTTAAGTCTTATATGACCAGTGATTACGCTAGCTCACAGTGCCCTTCAAACCGAAACACAGTAATGTTTGCACACTGCTGCTTCACGGCAGAATAACTGGCCTTGGGGTGGTACCTACCTAGCTCGTGCAAATGTGAGTTAAAGTAATTAATGTTCTATTTGTTCTTATATTGATATTTGTACGTCGGTAAAGCGTAACAAAAGGAATTTTGATGAGGTGCAGCAATAAAGACAGACGGAAGAAAGAAAAAACAATCCTTTGAGAGGAAAATATTTTCTACCCTCATAATTGATGAATTGCAAATCAATGTATTTTTTACATAGTAACGATATCTCGGTAACCCTTGTCATAGTCTGTTACGATTTACAGACATAGAATCTTTCATAGATAATTGTCTTTATCGATGACGTAAATAAAAAAATATCAACTTGAATTGGCTTGTATATCTACGAGTACAATGATGTTATGTTATTATGAATCCTGTTCTACGGATCGTAGTATCTACTGTCTCATATAATTATGTATGCATGAATAAGCAAATGTATAAACTCTGGTGGAGCGTTTCTCTAAACAAAGAAAATATAAGTCAAGATATTATTTATACCTAAGAGTTTATTTGTAAGCAAATGTTTATTTAACTCGACTTTCTATCAATGATCTTCATATCAATACCCTTTTCTTTTAACTTTTTGTTCCTTCATTTCTTCTTAAACTCGGTAAAATGTTTACGGGACTTCATGTCTTATAATGAATTCATGAATATAATTTTGGTTTTATCGCAAATGCAGTGAGATGATGTCATTTGTTGTTTTAGTTATATTCTGGATCTCCAAACGAATCAAATAAAATAACGTAACATCTTCAGTTTACTATCACTTTTTTTTAAATTGTATAAATTGGCCGTGTGGTAGCGGCTTCAGAGAATCTACCACCAGATTTCATCCTGTGGGTGTCTTTGACAGAGGGAAAATTAAAACGAAGCGATGGCAGCATCATTCCCCTGGAATATCTGAATAAATAAACTGCGGTTGACAACCCGCTAGGCAAGCGTGGCAACTATAGCAAAATGCCGCCCGAATGAGAGCTACAAATTTTGTAGCAATTCATGGGGAATGTCTACGTTCAGCAGTGGACTAGTGATAAGCTGAAATGATGATGATGACGATGATAAATTGGTTTGTTTATGTCAGAAAAGGGGTATTTCTTAAAGTAAAGGAAATAATGGCGGCTTAAGAGAATCTACCACCCCATCTCATCCCGTGGGTGTCGTAAAAGTCGACAGAGGGAAAATGAAAACCAGGAGATGGGCAGCAGCATCTTGCTGGAACATCTGAATAAATAAACTGCGGTTGCCAACCCGTCTGCCAAGCGTGGCAACTATGGCAAAATCCCCCCAAAACGAGAGCTACAAACTTTTGTGGCAATCTATGGGGGAGGTCTATGTTCAGCAGTGGACTATTGATAGGCTGAAACGACGACGACGACGACGACGACGACGAAAGGAAATAAAGTTAATTTGCTAAGATCCGCATGCAAAATGTAAAATGGTGTATATTACCCAGTTTTGAAGAGCACCGCCCGCCCTTTCACAACAGCGTGCACAGGAATACCAATACCGCCACCGGGAGCCGCCACCAGATACCCTCCACCACTACAATACTACCACTGAAGTTGAGAACACGCCACGTGTTTCACCTCAAAACGAGGCATTATCAAGTGATATTGACTCTACGACAGTCGTTTTACATTATGCATGCGGATCTTAGCAAATTAACTTTCTTTCCTTTACTATAATGGATTTCCGCAAAGTAAAGCCTGATTCTATTAACTGTATTTCTTGAAATTATATAAAATAACAAAGCCACGAAACGGCGTTTAAAGGTTTTTATTTTATCTTGTTCTTTAGAAACTAATGAACTTAATGATTATATTAGAAAACGAGATTTACTTAAGTAAAAAGTTTTTATAGGCAGTCTGACTGAGTAATGAGCTTAACTAATAATTTTAATAATGTTTTCGTGTTACTTAAGATATTGAAATTTAAAATAAATAAAATGACCTTTTTAAAAACAACCTTTTATTTAAGGCACGTACTAAAACGAATATAATACGTTAAGACATTGGATATGGTGATAAAACGAGCAAAACGTTCACCTGATACTAAGTGCAACGTCTGTCCATAACCAATGCTGTGTCACCAAGAAAATTTCTGTGTGACACCACACTGTGCCCATCACCCTGAGACGTAAGTTCTTAAGTCTCATATGCCCAGTTATTACGCTAGCTCACAGTGCCCTTCAAACCGAAACACAGTAATGTTTGCACACTACTGCTTCACGACAGAATAACTGGTCCTGGTGTGGTACCTACCTAGACGGATTCCTGCGTAGGAATCCTAACACCAGTAAATATATAATAGGTCGAGGAAAAAGTATTTTCGCATATAATATCTATAAACTTGTAATAAAATGTCTCTGGGTGTACTGTTTGTATCTGGCTGGTTTTGATGACATTTAAAAGATTACATTTCAAAAAAGCATTATTTATGAAACATTTCAAATAAATTAGTAAAATATTGTTTTTCATTTGTTTTTCTTTCTATCAAAATGAGTGAATATAATGAAGAAATTCGATACATTTAAATATTTTATTACAAAAAAGGAAAAATTTGTGACGTTTATGGATCTAATGCGGTGTCAGTAACAATGATGCTGTGTGTGGTGGTATTGGAAGGGCGTTGTTCATTTTTTGTTGGTGGTTCATTCATTGTTCGCGTTTTTTGGCTCAAAAGTCCCAAAATTTCTACAGCGACGAGAGCATGTCACTGCCTTCAAGATGGCAAAACGTCATCGATCAAACATACATACATACATACATATGATCACGATTGTATCCCATAAGGGGTAGTCAGAGACTGGGCACTCACTGCAAAAACAGATGACTGCCACAATCCACGTTTCACCGAAACAATATAATGCACTTGGTGTGATAGGTGGTGAGCCCATCGCCACCATGCGCTGTTGGGTGCACAGTGCAGTTTAATTCCTTACTCGCCTTTTACGAGATCTATTAGATGAGATGGAGTGGTAGTATTCTTTTATCACGCCGCCACCACACGAACGTCATCGATCAAAATGGCAAATATATACAGTAATTAAATGAAAATAAACTTTGAAAAAAAAAAGTTTGAGTTTTCATGTAAAATGCATAGAAACTTTTCCCCAACCCAATAAATTAAGTAGACATACCTACCTACATACCTGCATAATTTCACATTAGTGTCTACTAATGTGAAGTTATAAAGGTATGGGACCGATATCTATTTTAATACGTGAAGCGAAAACTTTGTACATCTTCTCAACAATCAACTAAATACATTTCTATCATTTTCTAAATTGTCTATCTGTCTGTTAGTTTGCGAAGGCATTACGTGTAAAGTTCTAAATTTATTCATAAGACTCTGTAAGCATATATAAATCATAAGCGTATCATTCAGTAACATTTAGTCTTTGTTTTAATAAAATCAGTTAATTCTATAAAAAGTTATGAGTAATTTAAGTTTTCGAATTTGTTCAATGGTGGCGGTGAGTCAATTTAGTATATATGTCAATCTAATCTACGAAATGGTAATAAAAGATGTAAAATAATACTCTATGGTATTAAACTAATACCTGAAACACAGTTAGACAGTGCATTACAGTTAACAATAGTTAAACAGTATCACCAAAAATGTCGTTGGGCAAATGATGCAATTGCGTTCTCAGACGTTGATATTTTAGCTTAAAATATCGGCTCGTTGTACTCGATTTTTCGTGTTCGACGAACGATCGAATTCGGAATTGATTGATTGAAATGTTATTAGTTGCTTCTGTGTTATAAATGTTTTCCATTAATTATAAGTAGGTTAAAGTTTTGGTTGTGTGTAATATTAATTATTTATTTAACGTCACGTCGCGGTAGATCTTTACGCATTTTACGCCGTCGGAGTACAACGATAGTTAATTAGAACTATCTATAGATGGCGTTGTGCAAATGACGTCCTTTTCTGAATTGCTCTTAACACCGCAATTATCTACCGCTGTATGACTTACACGATTTGTAACAAATATTTGCTCCTGGCCCACGAGCACAGTTATCCAATGAATCTGTAAAAGTCAAAAAGGAAATCATGGAAATTATGTAACAAAAATTTGTAGAACTGAATATAGATGGAAAAGTTAGTGAGTTATTTTTATATAAGTGTCGACTAAACCAGACTTGGCTGAGCTCGCGAGCACAGATATCCGAATGAAATCGAGCTGTATAAGCCCCAACGACTAACAACAAAAACATCACCGAAATTATATCAAATATTGGTTGTTAAGTATTTGGATATTGAGTGCTTTACATATATCGTATCTTAAAACTCTGTATGTTGTTCATCGAATGGATGAATGTTACATTGAACTCATGGCAATTGTCAGAAACAATTGGGAATCTATCGTTAATTTTTCTTATTTTTATTTTTTTAGTAAATTAATTGTAGGGTTATTAATTATTATTATGGGTTAGTTGTTTTTATTAGTTGTAAATAATTATTTTATTCATACATACATATATAAGATCACGACTGTATCCCATAAGGGGTAGCCAGAGATGGGGCACTCACTGCAAAAACAGATGATTGCCACAATCCACGTTTCACCAAAACAATATAATGCTCTTGGTGTGATAGGCGGTGTTCCCATCGCCTTATTATTATATTACTTCTTTTATATTCTGTTGTAAATCTATAAAAATAAATAAAATCGGAGTGTCTGTCTGTGGTGTCGCAATAAAGTTATAATAATACAATATGTATGTTTATTATGAAAAAATAATAAATTGCAGGCTATCAACTCGAATTTTAAAATAAAATTTTAATAAATTAATATCAACTACGGGGTTCTTATAACTTATTTTACCGTACCTTTCAACATTTAAACTTTTCAATACATATAACTTGTGTTTCTGTATGCCGTAGAGTGTATAGAAAGGGGGCTTGCTCTTCAAAACACACCATTTTTTATTGTTTTTACCAAACTAAGAAAGAAAAGGAAGTTAATTTGCTAAGTTCCGCATGCAACATACAAAATGATGTGTATAACCTTGTTTTTGAAGAGCACCGTCCGCCCTGCCTCAGTATCGTGAACAAGCAAACTAACACCGCCACCAGACACCCTCCGCCACAACAATACTACCAGCAGGTAATATATGTGGAACATTAGGTTTACCAGTGTTCTCAAGAAAATGGGTTTCTTACAATTAAAATCTGATCATTGTATTTTCATTAAAAAATTGAATGGTGATGTTATTTTTCTTGCTGTATATGTAGATGATGGTTTGCTCGCTGGTAACTGTTTTGAGGAACTGGATAAAATTCTAAAAGAACTTAATAGTGAATTTGAAATGTGTGTTTGTGACAGTGTCAGTAATTATATCGGTATAGATGTTAATATTACAGATAATGGGATTAAAATAGCTCAGGCTAGCTACATTAACAAATTAATTCCGTAAAAATAACTTGAAGAAGTAACATGTCAAGTTATCTGACATAACTTTTTATTTTACATAAATATTATAATGATTAGGTTTCATGGAAAATAAATTCAAAATGTTTAAGTTAAAATAAATAGTTTTCTAATCAATCCCTAAGTGTCTTTTTGGTTTTAAAGTGACCCCATTAGCCACATCTACCATTCGAGAGGTTATGGGCCCAGCACGCTTCCACTGCGCCACTCTGCTATTATTAACCACCCCCTTACACTAGCACTACCTACACTAAAAGGTTTAGAATTAAAATACCTAAAAGTCTTAATAACGTCTACCACAAGACAATAAAACCAATCACTTTAAATAAAAAAAACCTAGTCACTTAAGTCATTTCCTACCTACACCATCACATCACTAAAACTTGATTACGAAGCTGCAAATATTTAACGTTGGTTAGATTCTTCGTTAGTATATCAGCCAACTGTTTATTCGTTGGACAGTATTCAACTTTAAATAACCGTTCATCAAGCTTTTCTTTCAGAAAGTGGTAACGAACATCAATATGTTTACTTCTCCTATTTAAAACTCCTTTCTTCATTAAAGCAATAGCAGATTGATTATCGACCATCAAAGTTGTTTGAGGTACAACGTGTAACAATTCCTTCAAGAGATTTTGTATATATAATAATTCTTTACAGCAATCAGCAGCAGCAATATACTCGGCCTCAGTACTAGAGAGCGCAACGATAGGTTGTTTCCTAGATGCCCATGCAATCGGACCTCCTTCAAAACAAATCAAGTACCCAGTGGTACTTCTCCGAGTATCTAAGTCTCCTGCAAAGTCCGCATCACAGAAGGCCACAAGATTACTACGAGTATCTCCCCTAACATACTCAATACCCAAACCAGATGTACCTTTTATGTATTTTAGAATAGATTTAATACTAGACTTATCATTTTCATTGGGATTATTTTGGTGTCTACTACAATAGGCCACATGAAAAGCGATGTCAGGACGAGATTTATTAGCTACATACAGTAAAGAACCTACTGCCTCCCTATACTCCTCCATTAAAGAGTCATCATTTATAATAGGATGTTCACCAGTAAATATAGAGGGCGTAATCGTTGTCGTTACATCATCATCATCATCATCATCATTTCAGCTTATCTTAGTCCACTGTTGAACATAGGCCTCCCCCATAAATTGCCACAAAGCACGGTCCTGAGCCACTTGCATCCATCGACTTCCCGCAAAATCGCGCAGGTCGTCGCTCCATCTAGTGGGGGGGCGCCCTACACTGCGTTTGCCGGTACGAGGTTGCCACTCTAGAACCTTTCTTCCCCATCGGTTATCGGTTCTACGGGCTATATGGCCGGCCCATTGTCACTTCAGCTTGCTAATCCTTAGGGCTATGTCGGTTACTTTAGTTCTGCTGCGGATATCATCGTTACGGATTTTATCACGCAGAGAAACTCCAAGCATAGCTCTTTCCATAGCTCGCTGAGCGACTCTAAGCTTCCTCAAGCGGCCCGCAGTGAAGGACCACGTCTCGGTTCCGTATGTCATCACTGGCAACACGCACTGGTTGTAAACTTTGCTTTTGAGACATTGAGATATACTCGACGAGAAGATGTGACGTAGTTTCCCGAACGCTGCCCAGCCGAGTTGGATCCGTCGATTGACCTCGTGGTCGAAGTTGGACCTACCTAGTCGGACAATCTGTCCTAGGTATGCATATTCATCAACAACTTCGAGCGTAGTGTTCCCAACAACAATCGGTATAGGTGTGACATGGACGTTAGACATGATCTTCGTCTTGTCCATGTTCATCTTAAGACCTACCTGTTGGGAGACACTATTGAGGTCATTGAGCATAGTGCCAAGCTCCTCCAGCGATTCTGCCATTATGACTATGTCGTCGGCAAATCGAAGGTGAGTGATGTATTCGCCATTGATGTTAATGCCGTATCCTTTCCAGTTCAGTAGCTTGAAGACATCTTCCAATGCAGCGGTGAAGAGTTTCGGGGATATAACATCACCCTGTCTTACACCTTTCTGCAATTGGATCGGTTTCGTACTCTGGTTCTGTACTCGGATAGCCATCGTAGCCTTATTGTACAAACACTGCAGCAATTCGATATACCGACAGTCAATTCGGCACCGCTGAAGTGACTGTAGCACTGCCCAAGTTTCGACGGAATCAAAGGCTTTTTCATAGTCCACATACGCCAGACATAGCGGGAGATTGTACTCTTCGGTCTTTTGTACAATCTGTCGAAGGGTATGTATGTGGTCTATGGTACTAAAGCCTTTTCGGAATCCGGCTTGTTCGGGAGGCTGGAAGTCGTCAAGTCTGCTTGCGAGACGATTCGTAATGACTCTCAAAATCAGCACATAGACGCGGTTCAGAAGCGATATCGGTCTATAGTTCTTCAAGAGGGCTTTATCACTCTTCTTGAAGAACAGGACAACCACGCTTCTGCTCCACGCTTCCGGAGTAGCGCCGCCGTGGATGACGGAATTAAAGAGCCTCTGGAGGACTAAAAGTACCGGTTTTCCACCCGCTTTCAGAAGCTCCGCTGTAATTTCGTCCTCACCGGGCGCTTTGCCATTCTTGAGCTGTTTGAGAGCCATACTAATCTCGCTCAGACTGACGTCCGGGATATCGTCGGAATAGTGTCGGACGAGTTTGGCTCTTGGGTCGTAACTCACACTTGTATGTGGCTCCAACGACGATGTGTACAGCTGCCCATAGAATCTCTCGATCTCACTCATAATCTCTGGTCCAGCGGAAATGACGCTACCGCTCTCGGTCCTCAACTTTATCAGTTGGCTCTTCCCGGCAGACAGATCCCTGGCAAAGACCTTGGAGCCTTGATTTCGCTCTATCGCTTCTTCAATACGAAGTGTATTGAAGTTGCGTAGGTCTCGCCGCATACATTGGGAGATCTGTCTGTTAAGTTGCCGATATGCTGACGCGTCAGTTGAGGACTGTAGCTTCATTTCACGCCTGGCCTCCATGAGACTGAGAGTGTGATCGGAGAGCTTCTGGATCTTCTTTTTGCGGCGGGTCTTGCAAAACTTTGCCCCCACCGCCTGGACAATTTCCACGAGCCTCTCATTTAAATCGTCCACTGTAACGCAATCATATAGGCACTGAAAGCGATTATGCAATTCGAGCTGGTAGCTCTCGAGATTTTGGATAAGGGCACGTGATGGACGGAGTGTAGACTTCACCAGACGAGACCTCTCCAGCTTACGTTCAAGTTCAATGTGCCTCTTACCATTCGGTGATCACTGCCGGTTTTCACCCTAGCGATCACAGAGACATCATTGAACAGCTGTCGTTTGGTCGTCATGATGAAGTCGATCTCATTTTTAGTGGAACCGTCCGGGCTCATCCAGGTCCACTTTCTGTGGGGCCGCTTTTGGAAAAAGGAGTTCATCATAAAGAGTCCCTCCTTCTCCATAAAGTCGGCCAGCTGTTGGCCCCTTTGGTTCCGGTGCCCTATTCCAAATTGCCCCACTACCAGCTCATCGTCTTTCTTCATGCCCAGCTTTGCGTTATAATCTCCCATCAACACCGTGTAGTGAGTTTTGGAGGAATGTATGGCTTTTGAGATATCCTCATACATTACCTCCACCTCATCATCAGGGTGTGCCGAGGTAGGTGCGTATACCTGTATGACCTTCAGCGAATACCGTTTGGTTATTCTGAGTATAAGGTACGCAACCCTAGTCGACACACTCCCGATCTTGACAACGTTGTTAATGAGAGACTTGTGGACGATAAACCCGACTCCTCCTTGGGACAGATGGTCGCCCTCCCGGTGGTAGAACAAGTTACCGGATTTGAGGATTATCGTGTCCTCCCCCTGTCTTCGGACTTCAGATAACCCTATAACATCCCATCGTAATTTGTTCACCTCTTCTTCCAACTCCAGGATCCTCTCGTCGGTCCTCAGCGTGGGTGCGTTGTATGTTGCCAGGTCCAGTCGTCGTGGGTGGTAGCAAGATCTCCTCCTCCGGAGATTCTTCGCACCCCCTGCTCCGCCGTTACCATGACTGCTACCGTAGCCAGGACTAGCGGGGCCGCCGGAGACTAGGGGCCGTTCCTTTGTAGCTCTCATTGGTGGGGATTTTGCCATAGTTGCCACGCTTGGTGGGGATTTTGCCATAGTTGCCACGTTTGGCAGGCGGGTTGGCAACTGCAGTTTGTTTGTTTTGGTGTTCCAGGAAGACGCTCCTGCCCATCTCCTGGTTTTAAATTTCCCTCTGTCGACTTTTACGACACCCACGGGACGAGATGGGGTGGTAGATTCAATTCTATGGAAAGAGCTATGCTCGGAGTTTCTCTGCGTGATAAAATCCGTAACGATGATATCCGCAGCAGAACTAAAGTAACCGACATAGCCCTAAGGATTAGCAAGCTGAAGTGGCAATGGGCCGGCCATATAGCCCGTAGAACCGATAACCGATGGGGAAGAAAGGTTCTAGAGTGGCAACCTCGTACCGGCAAACGCAGACGACCTGCGCGATTTTGCGGGAAGTTTAAATAAATAAATAAAAAAAAGTCGATGGATGCAGATGGCTCAGGACCGTGCTTTGTGGCAATCTATGGGGGAGGCCTATGTTCAACAGTGGACTAAGATAGGCTGAAATGATGATGATGATGATGATGCCACGCTTGGCAGGCGGGTTGGCAACCGCAGTTTGTTTGTTTTGGTGTTCCAGGAAGACGCTGCTGCCCATCTACTGGTTTTAAATTTCCCTCTGTCGACTTTTACGACGCCCACGGGACGAGATGGGGTGGTAGATTCTCTTATGCCGCTACCACACGCTAATTAATAATTTTTTTTTATTATTAATTAATTAAATTTAAATTGTGTTGATTGGTAATGTCAGATTATACATACTCTTTTGATGTCAAATATGATCCGTTTGGTTTATGTAGTTTGAATTATTTTAAATTTGGAATGTCAATCTTATTTGTTTAGATTGAATTTGTCATATTTTCTTAATTCCGTGAAAATCACTAGAAGAAGTAACTTATGTATTTTCTATAAATTTTATAATGATTAGGTTTCATCAAAAGTAAATTCAAAAATGTTTCAGTTAAAATGAATAGTTTTCTAATCAGTCCATAAGTGTCAAGATAGTGTAAAGAAACATTTGAAAAAGAAACAGTTGAAGAAGAAGTAACAATTGCCGGTGTTGAAAATTAAGAGTACAGAAACAAAATAAGTAGTTTTTGAAGAAACAATTGAAGTAAGAAGTAAGAAACAATTGAAGATGGTGGAAGCGGCTTAGGCAGAGGTTCAGTAAACGCCGGAAGGGGATATGGAAACAGCGGTGGATCTGGTGGCTCAGGCAGTTATGGAGGTGGTTCCGGTTTTGGAAGTGGCAGCGGTGGCGGTGCAGGAGCAGGCAATGGTAATGGAGGTCATGCAAACAGTGAAAGCGGATCTGGTGGAATCGGTGAAGGCTTTGGAGGAAACGGTGGCAGAGGATACGGTGATAGAAGAATAGAGGAGACAGAAGTTGTTGAAGGTTGTTGATGTTTTTAATGATGCTGATGAGGTGGATGAAGAGGAAACAGAAATTGTTGGAGGTTGTTGATCTTTTTAATGATGCTGATGAGGTGGATGAAGAGGAGACAGAAGCTGTTGGAGGTTGTTGATGTTTTTAATGATGCTGATGAGGCGGATGAAGAGGAGACAGAAGTTGTTGGAGGTAGTTGATGTTTTTAATGATGCTGATGAATCGGATTAAGAGGAAGCGGAGGTTGTTGCAGATAGTGTGGGTCCAAGGAGGAATCCACCGAGAGATGGGTCTTTGAGAGATTTTGATGATTTTTTGGATGCAAGTGAGGATAGAATAGAGGAGGTTGTTGATGTTTTTCATGATGCTGATGAAGCGGATGTAGTGGAAGAGAAGGTTTCTTTGGAGAGGAATGCCACATGTGAGTTGGTTAATGAAGGGGAAGCTGAAGGGAGAAAGCTTTTAACAAGCTAGTGGGTCTTTGCTAAGAAGTCGGATGGAAGATATAAAGCTAGATTAGTAGTCAGAGGTTTTCAACAGAAATAAGTGGACTATGAGGAAACCTATAGTCCTGTGGTGAACAGTACTTCGCTTAGAATTATTTTATCGATAGCAGCTCAGAAGAATTTAAAATTAAGACAATTTTGAAATTGAAATTAAGACAAACGGAATTTTTTAAAGAAACTTTTTACAGAATCTTTGATATCTCCACTTCCTTTATAGTGTATTGGTTTTCTTGTATTTTTGTGGTTTTAGTTATTATGAATAGTTTTGGTTTTTGTTGAGAGAGAGTGTATTGTTGTTGTTTTATGATTGGTGGTTTGTTTGTTGATATTTTCTAAATTGTTTGGGTTTTCTGTACTTGTCTGGTGTTATGATGTATATCTGAGATTAAGGGGGTGTGTTGATTGGTAATCTCAGATTATACATACTCTTTTGATGTCAACTATGATCCGTTTGGTTTATGTAGTTTGAATTATTTTAAATTTGGAATGTCAATCTTATTTGTTTAGATTGAATTTGTCATATTTTATTAATTCCGTGAAAATCACTAGAAGAAGTAACTTATGTACTCGTATTTTCTATAAATTTTATAATGATTAGGTTTCATCAAAAGTAAATTCAAAAATGTTTCAGTTAAAATAAATAGTTTTCTAATCAGTCCATAAGTGTATTTTTGGTTTTAAAGTGACCCATTAGCCACATCTACCATTCAAGACTAAACACCACTGAAGTCGAGACCACGACACTTTTTCGCCCCAAAACGAGGCCTTATCAAGTATCATAGACTCTACGACAGACGGCCTCCAAGACTCGCCAGTTAATTTGTATTAACTATCTTACCAAATTTGTCATTTACAATTTTTACATGTTTCTTAGACATGCAGATTTTCTCACGGTGCTTTTCTGTACCACTCAGCGAGCCCCAAACGAGTATTTCAAATTGAAATTAATTGTTTCAGGGACGGCGACATCGGAGATCGGCATGCAATAGATTATTTATTATTCAACATCGTCATTTCAGTTCATCACAAGACCACTGCTGAATATTGCCCACTCCCCTCACTTCCATTGACTGCCTCAAAATATAGCTCAGAGCCTCCGGTATCCATCGACCACTTGCTGAACCGCTCTATCTAGTGGAGGGCCGCCCATCACGGCGTTTGCCACTCAAAAGCCTTTCTTCCCCGGCGGTTATCAGTTCTACGAGCTATATGGATGTCACTAGCAGCTTTTTTTATTGGATAAAGTTACGAAACGATAAAAACGTTCACCTGATGGTAAGTGCAACGTTTGCCTATAACAAATGGTCACCTAGAAGATTTCTGTGTGACACAACACTGCGCCCATCACCCTGAGACATCAGTTCTTAAGTCTCATATGTTTGTGTGTGTTGTAAGTGATTAAACATAGCTCTCAGTGCCCTTCAAACCCAAACACTAATGCTTGCACACTACTGCGTCACGGCGGAACCTAGACCCGGATTCCTACATAGGTATCCTTCCAGCAATAAACGTGTCAAATCGAGACGTCCCGCGCAAATCGGGACACACAGTTACCTTATTTTTTTATTATTTTTCAATCTCTGTATACTAAGCTATAGTATATATCGGAACTACATAAAAAAGATTGTAACTTGGTTTAGTTGTAAGCACTGTTTCTGTGAGCCGTGGTAGCTCAGCGGCTAGGCGCTCGCTTTAAATTTCATAGTACGCGAGTGACCTGGGTTCGATTCCCGGTGCCGGCACCACTAAAATTGTTAATGGTGGAGGAAAACATCGTGAGGAAACTTGCATGTCTGAGGAATAAAAAATATTTCGAAGACATGTGAAGTCCGCCAACCCGCATTGGAGCAGCGTGGCGGATTCTTCCTAGCTCTAAAACCCTCTCAGAAATGAGAGGAGGCCTGTGCTCAGTAGTGGGACATTTATAGGCTGAAACTTTACTTTACTTTTTACTGTTTCTATTACTTTTCTAACAATAGTTTATGCGATACTTTCGAATAAAGTAAAACCCGATTGCGATCTCAGTATCTTAGATAAGGTCACCGTTCCGGATATTAATGGTAAGGATGCTGACCTTTTTAATCCGACGTGATAACTATTCCCTGACGGGATCTTAGACAACCAACTATCGAGGTTTCTTCGAGATTGCTTATTTGACATTTTATATACTATTCTATCTATCTAAACTAATATTATAAAGAGGAAATATTTGATTTTTGTATGTTTGGTTGTAATGAATAAACTCAAAAACTACTAAACCGATTTTTTTTATTGCATAAAGTGATGAAACCAGCAAAACGTTCACCTGATGGTAAGTGCAACGTCCGCCCACAACAAATGCCGTGTCACCCAGAAAACCTCTGTGTGACACCACACTGTGCCCATCACCCTGAGACAGGTTCTTAAGTCTCATATGCCCAGTGATTACGTTAGCTCACAGTGCCCTTCAAACCGAAACAGTAATGTTTGCACACTACTGCTTCACGGCAGAGTAACTGGCCCTGGGGTGGTACCTACCTAGACGGATTCCTGCATGGGAATCCTACCACCAGCAAAAGAATTTTAAAATTCTTTCATCTATATAAACTACATTATCACCGACTAACATGAGCTGTATTTGATTAAAAAAAAAACTGAGATCCCTAAGAAAATTGCTATGACGTAAGTCAAGGTATCGAATGCCGCGGTGCCGCCCGGCCTCATGCAACTTGGGCATCATCGAGGTGCGCGGCCCTCTGTGGAAAATGGACGAGAGCGGTAGTTTTATTTTGCTACCACGACATCAAATATTGGCTTTATTTCATGGCTTATGTTCTCATAAATAAAACATTATTTTGGTAAATTAACGTATAAAAAATGTTAGCGTAAGGAATTGTGGTTGTTCAATTTGTCCAAATAAAGTACTAATTTATGTACCTACCTATCTATCCGTATATAAATAAAAATCAATTACCGCTTGTATGAAAGATCATTACTTTTTTTTGTTGTTTTCGTAATAGTCAGGAAAAGTTTTTAATAAAAACATTTTTAGGAAATCTGATATTTAGATGGTATTTTTAGTGTAATTTAAGTAAGTGACGTTCAGTTTATAGTTTTGCTGTCACATGTTTTCAGTGCTTAATATGTTTTTGCGAAGCGCACTTTTCATTTCCTTCATTAGGTAATTGCACCCGTGCGAAGACGGGGCCGGTCGCTGGTATGTAATATTTTCCGAATACCTTTTCTTTAATATAGTTAATGGAATCAGGCTTTACTTTGCGGAAATCCATTATAATAGAGGAAAGGAAGTTAATTAGCTAAGATCCGCATGCAAAATTTAAATGGTGTATATTACCTAGTTTTTGAAGAGCACACGTCAAACTAACACCGCCTCCAGGAACCGCCACCAGATACTCTCCACCATTAAAACACTACCACTAGGCAATATACACAACTGAAGTCGAGATCACAACAAGTGTTTCACCTCAAAACGAGCCATTATCTAATGGCATGCACGCTACAGTGGGAGGGCGGGCGTAGCTCTTCAAAACTAGGTAATACACACCATTTTATATTTTGCTTACGGATCTTAGCAAAATAACTTTCTCTCCATTATAATGGATTTCCGCAAATTAACACCTGATTCCCTTAACTATGGAGAAGAAACAGGCGAAAAAAACTCATATTTCAATGTCCTTTTAGAATAATAACAAAACAATGGGAAATTAGTATTCAGAAACAGAATGGCAGCGATCATTTATGTTCGGTATTATGCCCATTAATTAGCTAACAGAAAATTTTCTGATTCTCTTTGCAAAGACATTCTACCAAACGCGATGTAAAGTTTTAGAAATTCCCAATGATAAACTATCCAACTGCTTACACACCAATAGCACACGTATTTTCCTTTTTTAAAGTTATCACATAACAAAGGCTACTTATTCTAAGAAACATATTGTATGAGACAGTGACTGCAACGTGTGTAAGGCAATTTATTACTTTGCGCATGTGTTGCAAGACGTATAACGACCTGAAATTTGTTAAGCAAGAAATAAAACAGTATTTATATTTAAATTACTTTCTTTTCGCTTTTGACGTTAGAAAAAGATTTATTCGTTACCTGCTTGAAACGGAGTTATACTTAATAAGACTAAAAATAAAATAATGAAACATAGTTCTATAGTAATTATTAAATATCTGAAAAGGCAAGACTAGCTATGCATAGAGTAGTATTGATCACCACAATTGTGTATGGCAGTGATTGTTGGATTTGTTACAAAAAGCATGAAAGTAAGAATAATGCTGTGGAAATGAAAATTTCGAGAAGCTATACTTCTCAAATTTTGAATTTTCAGTTTTTGTTCATTTTTAGTTACTTTAATGGACAACGTGGGGAGCAGCTTGTCAAGGGAATTGTGGCGTGGTTGCTTAGACTGTTTGAAGAAGATTGATGACAGATTATGAGGCGATTGTGATCGTTTTAAAGAAAGGCCACGTTAAAAGTACCGCAACCGACGACCGCTTGTATGAAAACTCTAATGAAATTAGAGAAAGTTCTGCTATGAACGCTCTTGGCAAACGGACCAACAAACAAACCTGCAATATCAGAGGACTTCATTTCAATCTTGACGCCATCCACTACCACCACGGTGGCGGGACGAGGTTCTCTAGATGTAAGAAGGGTTAGATAGTGTAGGCGGGAAAGCAAGCGCCAAGCGTGCGCAAGACCACCGAACAACTCTAAGAGTAATTCTGTCGTTAAGCAGCAGTGTGCAACTGTACTGTGAATCTATACAGTGTTTCGGTCTGAAGGGCACCGAGAGCTATTGTAATACATAACTGGACATCATCATCATCATCAGATTTAAATGAAACTGAGTTTACGGATTTTATCGCGTTTAATTTTTTACTTTTTATAACCCGACGTTTCGAGTGCTTTATAGCACCCATGGTCACGGGAGGACTGAGGTGACAGATGTCCTGATGTCATAGTTAACCTGGGGTACCTTCAGCTTTTAATTATTATTTTTGGTCCGATCTACGCAAAAAGAGCTAACTGTGTCTTGAAGTCTTGCAGTGGTATGCTTGGTTTTTGATTTAATTTTATTTATTATTGGATCCCAAGCTGGTGGTAATACCCAACCATCTTCTCTATTGAAATTAGGATGTTTTTGATTTCAATAGCCTCGCGAATCATCCTTGGCAGGAATCGGTGTTCTTTTGCGAGGATCTGTTATTTATCAAATCTGATGTAATGGTTGGGATGATCCAGAACATGACCATGAAGCACATGGTCACAGACTGCAGACTTCCTAGAACGACGATGCTTCACGTCAGCTATGTGTTCTTTTACGCGGGTTTTTATCGATCTTTTTGTTTGGCATATGTAAGAGAAACCACATTCACAATCTAGCTTGTATACTCCTGCGTCCTGTAGAGGGATGTTACACTTGACAGATGGTAAAAACTGACTTATCTTCTTCGGCGGCTTGAAGAATGTTTTTATGGAAGCCCGCTTCAAGATACGAGTATAACCAATGTTGTCCGTGACTCCTCTGACATAAGGTAAAACAGCAGGTACACGCTCGACTGTGGCCGGCTTCACTCGGTCACTGCGACGTAGGCGCGGAACCCGAAGCTTGTTGTCGTGCAAAACTTGCTTGACATGTTGAAGCTCGGCGGCCAGGTGTTTCCTGTCACAGATTCCTCGTGCTCTCTGAAACAAGGATTTACCCACGGTAGCTAACTGTGATGGATGATGGTGAGATTCACCGTTTAAATATCTGTTAGTATGGGTCTTTTTTCTATACACAGTGTGACACAAGGTGTTATTAGGATTTCGAATTACTAAAACATCTAGAAAAGCTAAAGAGTTATTTGTCTCTAACTCCATTGTAAATTGAATTTTAAAGTTTAGGGAATTAAGATGGTCTAGAAATGCAGTTACTTTATCCGATGGTAAAATTGTGAAAGTATCATCTACATACCGCTTGTAGAATCTTGGATTTACTGGAGAAGTACGGAGGGCTCTCTCCTCAAAGTCTTCCATGAAGATGTCGGCGACAATGGGAGATACTGGGGAGCCCATCGCCACACCATCTACTTGCTTGTAGTACTGTTCCTTCCACAATAGATAGCCAGATGTAAGGCAATGTCCTAATAGTTCTGCATATTCCGCTGGCATGTTGTTCTCAGCTAGCTTCCTAGATACAATTGAGATGCAGTCGTCTACTGGTATGCATGTGAATAGAGACTGGACATCAAAACTGACCATAGTTTCATTGTCAGTCAGGTGTAGGTCTTTAATCTCACTGACAATATGGTATGAATCCTTTGTGTGTGCTCTAGTGTGTCCTCTGAGTGGTGAGAGTACTTTAGCCACATGCTGAGCCAATCTGTAGGTTGGCGTATCGATCTGGCTCACTATTGGACGTAGTGGAGCATTTGGTTTGTGTATCTTTGGTAACCCATACAACTTCGGTGATTTGGCACAAGATGGTACTCGTATTATCGAACTAACGTCCAGATTCAATTTTTCGGAGTGTTTCTTAATAAGATCGCTAGTCGTTTTAAGCGTATTAGTAGTTGGGTCTGATTTGACCTTTTTATATGTACTTTTGTCCGACAAAAGTTCTTGTATTTTAAAATTGTAATCTGACGTATCCATGACTACCGTAGCATTACCTTTATCTGCGCGGAGGATCGTGAGTTCAGGTCTGTTCCGTAGGTTGTCCAACGCCTTTAATTCGTCTTTAGGAAGACTTAGTTTCGGCACCGAACTTCGACGTAACATAGACGAAATGTCTTGACGTATGGCCTCCAAATCTTCTTTATTGATATTGTTTTTAAACAGACAATCCTCGACACTACAGATAATTTCCTCGTACGGTATTCTTCGCGGTGTTACTGCGAAATTCATGCCTTTCGATAATACTTTTAATGTAGATTCATCCAGTGTTTGTTTTGACAGATTATAGACCGCGCGTAATCTATGATAATTGTACGTAGTCAACGGTCGCGTTCCGTTCATGCATTGAGATTGATGTTTTACATTTAATTTGGTCGTTAATTTTTGATATTTTTCTATGTGTTTATTGTTTCACGCTTATTTAATGTTTCAATGCACTTATTAAAATCAAATGTCGTTAAAACTGTTTTTAATTAATAATTTAAATAGTAAAAAATTAAACGCGATAAAATCCGTAAACTTAGTTTCATTTAAATGTGTAGTGTTCGCGTATATATAAGAAATCATTATCATCATCAGATGTTAGACATAGACCTTCCTCATATGCGACTTAAGAACTGATGTCCCAGAGCGTGTGACACAATATTTGTTATAGGCAGACGATACATTTACGGGTTAACGTTTTGTTCGATGTGTCTCTATTTCTCCTAAAAGTAAAATAAAAAAAGTATCTCTTTCTCCTAAAAAAACGTTTTTTTTTATTTTGACTGATATTCAAAATTTCTATATTATAATATTCATGTTTATACACTCTTCTTTGCCGTGTGGTAGCGGCCTAAGAGAATCTACCCCGTCCCGTCGGTGTCGTAAAAGTCGACAGAGGGAAATTAAAACCAGGAGATGGACATTTTCCAGCATCTTCCTGGAACATCTGAATAAATAAACTGCGGTTGAATATGAGAGCTTCAAACTTATGTGGCTGTCTATGGGGGAGGCCTATGTTCAGCAGTGGACTTGTGATAGGCTGAAACGACACACGGCACATCTTGTTTAAAGTTCTTGTGAACAAAATTTACACCAGTTCGAAAAAAAAATTACTTAGGGGAATAACCAGCAAGAAACTCTGGTTTTATTTTCAGTGCCATAAATCATAATGTCATTTGTAAATTACATTAATTAAATTATTACAACAACATTTGGCAGCTAGAGGTTATTGCAAAAGTTATTTTAACACATATGTACTGCCTTTATAATGATCTATTTTATAATTCGCTTTATCTTATAATGACAAATTGACAAGTTTTTTGAAATCTAAGTCACATTTTCGCATTTCGCAATTAGAATGTGGTGACAATATCCATTCATTTGGTGATGGATTTATTATTGCAAAAGAGTCTGTCACTCAACTCAAAATAAAAGGAAAAAGCTTTTATTTTGAGACAGCCCAATGATTATTATTTCAAAACAGAGCTGCTATTCACGAGATAAATTATGTTAATCGAGCTTTTATTTTAGATGAAAATTTATTTAGGTGCGTCTCACATTGGAGACTCTTTTCATATATCTGAGATTTAAAATATTTCGTGAAGACTGTTCTGTTTATTGGAAGACTCGAGTTGATGACAGAAAATAAGAAATGTATGATTTTGGGAATAACACTATCAAATGTTATTTACATTTATTCAACACTTGCTAGAAGAAAGAAATAAATAATTTATTGATTGCTCTAATTCGAAGTGGATGAACATTCGACAATAAATGTACATTAATAACATAATGTCAATAAAATAGGACTACAGCCACAAAAAGGACTATTATGCTGCAGTGGCATCAGTGGCATAACTGCAACATAATGCTTAGTGTGAGTTGGATTGGTTTCCAGACTAAGAAATAGATTAAATACAAAAACAAAAAACACTGAAGCTCAAGTTTTTCCAACGGGACGAGCGTTGTATTTGGAGAATACTTTGCAAGGATGATAAAAGGAATATGGATCGTATTTAATCTTTGCTTTCTACGTAGAAATATCGACTATTACATCAATGTTTGATATTAAGATTGCTTTTTATTTTATTAATTTAATATTAATTACTATCTACGGTCGTGGCCAGTAATCATCTATTAAGCTAAGTTCATGCCTCACTGTTTTTGTCATGTTTTAATTTGGTGGCTTATTTACTCTCTTACCTTTAGAGTCTTTTCAGCAGTGCCAGATGGACTATATATATATAATATATACTATTACTATATACATAGTAATAATATATATATTCTGCCGAGTACTAACTGGAACACGAAGCCAATTTCGATGCAGAAAAATGTAAAACATGTTGGTAAAAATTGTCTTGTATTAACATCAATGGCGAATACATCACTCACGTTCGATTTTTCTACTATTCTCAAATCAATCAAATAACTCAATGACTCCAATATATAGACGAAGGCCATGTCTCTCGCCCAAGTCACCTGCATAGTACCGGTTATCGTTCATGTGTTGCACTTGCAAAAAACTCAAGTGGTAATGGGTCGGCTGTTAAGGTCGTAGAACCATAAACTGTTGGAGATAAAAGATATTTTCGAGTGAAACGCACGGTGGGACGACCATTAATTAGATTAAGCAACAACCTATCGAGAGAAAACGAAGCCGAGTTTCTTGTTTTAATGATTTTATTAAAACTTATTTTTTAATAATTTTGTTGCTGTTGCTGTGTGGAATCTTTCTGTGCCAAGATGAAGGAGCTTATTAACGAAGAATACGCTGATATGGTTTTTGCCTACGGCCGAGCTGATGGGAACTCGCGTGCAGCACAAAGAATGTACAGAGAGTCGTATCCCAACAGACGTGTACCACATCACAGCACATTTTCAAATACTTTCGATTGCGGGAAACCGGCACCCTACACATTTTAGGGAACCACGACTCAATGCTATACAGCATAGAGATGTTGTAGAAAGTATTCTACAAGAGTTCGATGCGGATCCCACTATCAGTATTAGAAAAGTGACCAGTGACTTGGGAGTTTCGACATGGAAAGTTTGGTCAGTGTTCAATGCAGACGTTCAATACACTCCGGTGCAAGGTAAATTTAATTTATGACATTAACTCTAAACTGTGTTCTAAATTCTGACGCATAAGATTATTTTGATCACTTTCACTCTTACGACTTTTCAAACGAGAGAGACAATGACCTAGATAATATCTCACGAGTCACAATATTAGAGCTCCTGAGTGCTCATTTAAAATACGAACCTTGCATAAACATGACGAAATTACAAATGTTTGTATCTGTTTACTGGACAATAGGCTTAGCCCGAATTCTCTTAAATAGTGGATAGTTAATTTTTTATTATTATGACTGTTTAGTGGTGTATCGAACCCTACAATAATAATAATTGCCGTACAATTTGCCCATCTCATGTTCTCTAACGGGTTTGTTTTGGTTTCAGGTTTAGTAGAAGGGGACCAAGAGCGGCGTTTGCAGTTCTGCCGTTTTCTTCTACATGCAGACGTAGACAACGACGAATTCCTGAAGACCATTCTCTGGACGGAAGAATCTAAATTCACGGGAGAGGGGATCTTTAACCAACATAATCTCCACAGATGGGAATCGCAAAATCCTCGCGCGACTAGAGTGACCTCACACCAACATAAGTTTTTGGTCAACGTATGGGCAGGTGTCATTAGCAGAGACCTCATAGGACCCCATTATCTCCCAGGTACACTGAATGGGCAAAATTACCTCGAATTTTTAATGAATGACCTGCCGGAATTAATGAGCGACCTGCCGATTTTTGAAGATGACCGGGAAATCGTATTTCAAAATGACGGCTGCCCGACTCACTACCGGAACATAGTACGCGAGTACCTAGACAACGTTTTCCCCAATTCAGACCAAAACATAGTAATGTTTGCACACTACTGCTTGACGGTAAAACGAGAAGAGCAAAACGTTCACCCACTAGAATAAAAAAAAAATCTTTTAATTTCCGGGTCACATCCACACGCATGACGTCAAAAGTGAAAGCTGGCGGAACGTCACGCTATTTATGTCATCGCTAAGCCCTTGCGTACCGTGAATTGGATCACGTACGCCACAACATATTGGCGCCAATTATCTGTCTCCGTCGCATTTTGCTCGTATTTCGTTCACGGAGTTTTTATATTGGCTGTGTAAATATAGAAACGCGTGGCCTAGTGGGTACAGAGTACCTGGCAACTGCGCAACGGGCCTTGGATTGGAATACCAGCAAAAACAGATATTATTATTTCGGATCTGGTTGTTACGTGATTGTGCCTGAGTCTCTGACACTATATCCTAGACTATCTACGATCATATCGCATGAGCGTTAAATCGGACACCTATTCACTTCATCACGAGCACTTGTGGCACAATGATATCTCCTGCGCTGTTTATAAGCTCCGACATTACTTGGAAGATGTCTCCGTCCGGCTTGGATGACATCCCATTACTTATTTTAGAGAGCTTTGAAGCTGCTTGCGGACTTCATCTGTCGTCGAATTATTTTATTCCTCAGGCAAGGAGATTTCCTCGCGATGTTTTTCTTCACCGCTGAGTACGAGATTGATATATTTTACTGGTGGTAGGATTCCCATGCCACCTAACATTTTATATTTAAGTATATATAAGTACCACCCCAGGGCCAGTTATTCTGCCGCAAAGCACAAAACATTAGTGCGTAATTTAGGTTTGCATGCCACTGAGACCGAGCGTAATCACTGGGCATATGAGACTTAAGAACTGATGTGTCAGGGTGACGGCCGCATTGTGGTGTCATACAGAAATGTTCTGGGTTCACAGCGTTTGTTATGGGCAGACGTTACACTTACCACCAGGTTAACGTCGCCATTTTATCCAGTACAAAATCACAATAGAATATTTTAGCGGTGACGGCAGCGGTAATTGAACTCGGATCAAGAGCGAACAATGAAATAAAATATCCTACAGTATATTACACTTGGAATTATGTGAAAGCCATGCGAGGTAGCTCTAATTATCCACGATCGTTACGTCTTGCCGGAATTATGTACACGGGAGGGAAGGACGTTTGTGATGCATTTAACAAATTCTTTAAAAGCACTTTCGGCGTTCCTAATACTTGTAACACTATATCTGGAGATAGTGACATGGTTGGCAACAGCATAATATCAAATATACAAACTTCTTGCGAAGCTGTAAAGGATCTCTTGAAAAAACTAGACATTACAAAGGGCGCTGGTAGTGACGGAGTTCCTCCTCTTTTTTGGTCAGAATATGCTGGTTCGTTAGCAATTCCTCTTACTATAATTTTTAATCGTTCTTTACGTGAAGGAGTTTTTCCTAGTAAGTGGAAGTCTGCGCACATTACTCCCATACATAAAAAAGGTTCCAAAGTTGAAATTGAAAATTATAGGGGTATTTCTGTATTAAACACAGCAGGTAAAATACTTGAATGTATTGTTTATAATGCAATGTATCCAACAATATCTCAATTACTACCCGAAACTCAACACGGTTTCACGAAGAACCGATCTACTGTTACCAACTTAGCATATTTTTCCAACTTTGTGTTAAAATCAATGGAGCGTGGTGGCCAGATTGATGTGATCTACACTGATTTTGAGAAGGCTTTTGATCGTGTAGATCACGACATCCTATTAAACAAGTTACAAAGGCTCGGTATTCATGGTGACTTATTCCGGTGGGTTCAGTCATACCTATCTAATCGCTCTCAAGCTGTGGTACTGGGTGGTTACTGTTCAGATTTTATTAATATACCTTCCGGGGTACCTCAGGGATCTCATCTAGGTCCTCTTTTCTATAACGCATACTTATACGACATTGGATCCTGTTTTGAACACTCTTATCACCTCATGTACGCAGACGATAAGAAAAATTTTCTTAAAATAAACAATGAGCTTGACTGCACTTTAATGCAAAAAGATCTTGACAATCTATTCGAATATTATTCGAAAAACAATATAACAATTAATTTAAATAAATGTGAATGCATTAGTTTCACGCGTAGAATAAAACCTATATTATATAATTATAAAATTAGCAATACAGTGATTAAGCGAAGTAATACAGTGCGTGATTTAGGAGTGTATTTTGACCATAAAATGTTGCAGTCCGACCACATTGATTATGTAGTTAACAAAGCATTCCAAAACCTCGGTTTTGTTTTACGCGTTTGCAAGCCATTCACAAATTCGGCGGCTATTAAGACAGTTTATTTTGCATATGTTCGTAGCATTTTGGAATACGCTAGTCCAATATGGTCTCCACATTATGTTACATATATAAATCGTATAGAAAGTATTCAAAGAATTCTCGTTAATCACTTGAATTATCGTTACCGGAAAAATCCAAATACATACGAGGATGGTTGTACTGAATATGGTATGTTAACTCTACAGCAGAGGCGAACAATCTTGGACATGTGCCTGCTTTATGACATTGTGCACAGCAATTTGGACTGCCCAGAGATAATCTCATCGATTGCTTACCGTGTCCCCTCGTATCGTACACGTCACACAGCTTTTTTGCACACACCACATCACTACACAAACTACCCACAAAATTCAGTTTTCTCTCGAATCGTTCGCACATATAATGCTACTTTTAAACAAATTGATTTCTTTGCGTGTACAAGATCAAAATTTAAAACAGAAGTTATTAATACAATAGTCCATAAAGATGGACTATTGCATTAATAACACATTTATGAACGTATATTTAATGTGTACGTATGTATATGTAGAGAATTATCATGTGAAGTGGAAGGTTGACAATATCCCTCAATTTTTGTTTGTTTGTTTTTTGCATGGGTACAAACAGATTTGGCACGTTTACTTTCTTTTGTATTTTTATTACTAATGCTGTTAAATAAGGAAAACCTGCTCAGCATGTCGCACACAACAAAATCACCATCATACCGCCCCGCCGTCGGCGAGAGCATATCAGACAAACTTATTCGAGATACCGCCGCTTCCCGCGCAGGCCCGTTTTCCCCTAGCAATAGTGTCAGTAACAGAAGCGTCGCTGGAGTTTCTTGCGCCATTACTTCTCCAGCGGATACACATTCCGAATTGGTGGTAAAATTAGTTAATAATCATCGAGATAATATCAATAGTAGTACTAGTAATATTGCCCTCCCGATTGAAGTAACTGACCGAGCCGAGGCCGGCCCCCTTGGGCACCCTGGGGTCAGTTACTCTCGCGAAGAGGATGACGGTCCAAGCCAAGATCCCGTCGCGGGGGACCCCTTGCGCCAGTCATCCATAAATAAAGGTTGCGGCTAAGCGCCCTCAGCGCTCTGCCACCTTTCAAACCCTTTCAAAGTATTTCTTTAACCAGCTTAGTTGAAGCAAATCTCGTTTAAATGATTAAGATAGTGAAAAAAATTAAAAAGTAACATTTTTAAAACTTTAGTGAAATCAAGTTCTTAAGTTAGTTAAGTAGTTCAAACATTTTATTACCAAACTGCAGTGAAACTATGTTTTTAAATTAGATAAGTTTAAAGTTTAAAAACACTGAAATTGAGTGGATTATTTATTCGTGTGATTTAATAAATATAATTACTAAAACATACAGCCCGCTGGGATTCTTGCCGGTTCTTTCCAGGACGGGGGCTTTTTTTGCGAACTAGTGCAAAAAAAGTAAAGAAAAGCCTATAAATGTCTCTCCGCTGAACTCAGGCTTCCCCTAATTTTCGAGTGGGTTTTTGGAGCTGTGAAAAATGAGTTGGCGGCCTTCACAGGGCCAATTATTCTGCCGTGAAGCAGTAGTAATGCAAACGTTACTGTGTTTCGGTCTGCAGGACTCTGAGAGCTGGTGTAATCACTGGGCACATGAGACTTGATGTCTTGAGAACTGATGTCTCAGGGGACGGGCGCAGTGTGGTGTCACACATAAATGTTCTAGGCGACACAGCATCTGTTATGGACAGACGTTGCACTTACCATCAGCTGAACGTTTTGCTCGTTTCGTCAGTTAGAGTAATAAAAAAATCTATAAAAAATAAAAATGATTCTGTTTAATTCTATGCTAAGAAATTCTAGCGGCCTCCGACTGGTAGACAATGTGCTAGCTAAAGTAGCGTCAATGATGATGATAACCTGTTACGTAAACAGTACCAGTACTGCGATCACGATTTGAAACGCTTAGCGTCACATCATCATTTCAACCTATCACTAGTTGTTGAGTCGTCTAACTCAACAGCACAGGCAAGGCGAGGGACGTGAGGAGCGGGGGACACACGGCGCATCTACCGGCTGATCCGAGCGGCGTCGCGGCGGGCCAGTCAGCTGTTACGCCACATAAGAAGCTACCGTAGCTTACCGATAACCGTTGTGCAGTTTATAATTACAACATCATTTATACAGTCCGCTATTTTATTATCTCACCACTGAGCTAACGTCGTTACATTGGTCCTTCGATTACGCCAGCACTGGAGAAAAAAAGACCGAAAAAATTTGAATTCAAAATTTTAACGGTTTTTCTAATTCAAATTGGAAGCTACACTTCGGGTTCAAGTCGTCTTCGTCTGCATTCTTCAACTGCTTTCTCGTCATCGTGTCTACGTTTGGACGTTGTAAAATCAGCACGGCTTCATATTAGTCGCCTTTGCCGATTTTTATCCAACGGGTGCTACCAGAAACGGACGGAAGATCAGGACTACGGGACAAAAATCACCTTCACTGGAAGCAAACTCACGTCTTCAGATTGTCGTCGTGCATTGAGAACGTCCTAAGAGATTCTCGTCACCACAGTCTTCATCAGTGGTTTGCAACAAAAACAGTGAGCTCGTTCCATTTCCTTTATTTAATTTTTTCATATCACTATCATAATCATAATTCCCATTCCATATTTTTTTTTTTATTTTATTTCATTTCATATTGCCAACTACTTCATAACTTCATATCATTTCAGCTTCTTACTTTTATTTAAGCTGTTTTCATCTCTTCATGCTTTCATAAATACGTTCATAAACTCATTTACATTATCATTTCTATTATATTTAAATCATAAGACATTCATTGCTTTTAGCGGGTATATAACAATTTAGTGGGTATATACTCGTAACATTTTTTGCAAGCTTACATTACTAAGCAGTTTCATATAGAATAGCTTCGTGCCTTAAATATTCTAATAGCAATTGCACTGCTTGCTGATTTTGCTTTTATTTGGCCTTTTTGTAACAGTGCTTTTAATTCCTTGCTATTAATTTTCATAAGTATTGTTTTTTGCTGTTTTTCTTTTAACTTACGGTTAATACTTTTTTTTCAAATGGCTGACATAAAGAGCTTAATTAAAAAGCGTGCTTCAATTAAAGCCAAGCTTACGCAATTCGCATCTTTTTTACACACTTCCAAGTCTTGTAAGAGATTAAGTCAGTTGCAAATCATTGAAACGGAACATCGGCTTAATACAGTAGAAAGCTTATACGAAAAATACGATGCATTACAGAATGACTTGGAGGCGTTGGTGGACGACCCGAACGAGCAATTTTCGGAGCGCGAAGAATTTGAAAAACAGTACTACAGTGTGGTGGATTCGGCACACCAGCTTGTCAGCAACTCTCGCAAGCTTTTTGCGGGGGACGTCACATCCGAGGTGGATTCTTGTTCTGCTCACACACACAAACATAGTTCCATTCGTTTACCCAAAATTGATTTGCCTAAATTTTCCGGTGACTATCATGATTGGTTGGAATTTAGAGACACATTTATTTCCATTATACATAATAACGAAGGCATAGATAAAATCAATAAATTACATTACCTTCGCGCATCTTTGAAGGGCAGTGCTTCTCTTATTATTGATAACCTTGATTTTAGATCCGATAACTACGACGCTGCTTGGAGTTTACTGTGTGATAGGTATGACAACAAGAGATTACTTGTTAACAATCATGTACAGTCTATTTTTAATGTACATCCAATCAACACAGAATCAAGTAAGTCATTACGTCACATAATTGACACAACGAAAAAAAACCTTAGGGCACTATCAACTCTAGGACAACCCGTACAGCATTGGGATACACTTGTTATTTACATTATGACCAGTAAGCTAGATCAGGTAACAAATCGTGAGTGGGAAGAACACAGAAACACTTTATCTGAACCTCCGACATTACAAATCTTTATTTCCTTTTTAAGTAACAGGGCCGACTTATTGGAAACAGTGGAAGAACATAATTCTTTGAACTTTAAGAACGAAAGTATGAACATCAATCATAGTAAAGTTAAAAGTTTTGCGGTATTAACTAAAAATAAAATTAAAACTCTATCATGTCCTATATGCCAACAAGATCACTACATATTTTCTTGTGAAAACTTTAAAAATCTGCCTGTCCATTCTCGTTTAAAAAAAGCTCATAGCTTCAATGTTTGCCTAAATTGTCTTCGACCAGGTCACGCTGCTTCTAAATGCAGGCATTGAAATATTATTAATAGGACATTGTAAATATTGTCGTGAAAAACATAATACTTACACACAAAATGTTGCACTGTCCGCTAATCATTCGGCTGATTCTCGTGTTATTTTACTGTCCACAGCGCTCGTGAGGGTGACGGACGCTAAAGGCAACCATCACACTGCGCGAGTCTTGCTTGACAACGGGAGTACGGCAAACTTCATATCGGAAGAGTTTGCTCGTAAACTTCTTATTTCTATCTACTCTATCAACTCCGATATAATAGGCATAAATAATCAATCCTCCAATTTTTGAAAAGGCTGTTCAATTTCTTTAAAATCATGGAATGAAAACTATAAAGTGAACATTGAATGCTTTGTCTTACCAAAAGTTTCATCATCAGTTCCAAATACATACTCGTATGTTGATACTACCAATATACGTATACCTACAAACATACATCTTGCCGATCCTCAATACTATGTTCCGTCTTCGATTGACATTCTTGTAGGCGCGGAAATCTTTTGGAGCATTATAGGAACTAGCCGCATAGTATTGGGTAAATATATGCCCTCTTTGTATGAGTCAAGATTTGGTTGGCTTGTTTCGGGTTTAATTCATCAACAAAATTCTGTTTCTAATCTATGTATGCTTGTTCACAACTCACAAGTAGACTTAGCTCGGGTTTCGGACTTAGATTCCGTCTTATCAAAACATAAGTTGTCATTTGAAGAGCGGTTACGCGAACAACCTTTTGTAGATAAACGGTATGCAGTAAATATTCCTCGTAACAAGTCACCTAATCTATTAGAAAACTCATATTCGTTTGCTAAGCGCCGCTGCCTGCCTCTAGAGCGTCGTTTAGTTAGATATTAATCATTTTAAAATATGTATATATGAAAAAACTTCGAGTTAGGTCATATTATATCGAAAGACATGTACGGCCCATACTACATCAGATACCTAATTCCTTGGACGGCATACAAATAGTTTAACCACTCTGAAATGCAGGAAACTGTGGGCAGAATTTCTTGGCGCTACATTTCGTCATTTGAAAACCCCGCAGACCTCGCTTCGCGCGGATTTGGAGTTGATCTTCGTCGTTATGGTGGTCAGGGCCACAATTTTTATACAAGAGTTCATCTTCATGGCCTCAATTTCCGGAGTTATGTCACTAATCTTTACCGTATTTACCGGAAACAGTATGTTGTCATGTCGTTTCTTCAAATCATAAGGAAAATCTTTTTACAAATTTATGTTCAAAATATTCCAATTTCAATAAACTACAGCGTGTCATGTCATATATAATGCAAAAATCAATCACGCGATTCTGGTCCATTAACATCTATAGAATTAAATTAAATAGTGCGTTATATTTTCTACTGCAATTAAGTCAACTAGAATCTTTTCCGGAAGAATATAATATATTAATAGCAAACAAACAATTGCCAGCAAAAAATAAACTTCTCTCATTATCACCATTAATAAATAAAACTTCTAAGTTAGTTCGTGTGGGAGGCAGATTAAATAATTAATTTTACGACTCTTACATAAAACATCCTATTCTCTTATAATAATATGAGAACTAGTCTCATATTATTTGCAAATTATTATTCAAGGTATACCTCAGACTCATGCACTCCGGTCCTATCATGATACTCGTAGCAGATCGAAAAGGTAGGGGATGTATACTAATCGAATAGTTTACTTGTGTGTTTGTGTGTTAGCTGCGAGAGCCATCCATCCACCTCGAGCTTGCGACGGAACTAATAAAGGTAGCTTTCTTAGCTGCCATGAATCGTTTCATTGCTCGAAGGGGAAAGCCACGGAACATATTCTCCGATAATGGTACAACTTTCGTCGGCGCGTCCAATGAGTTGGCTGCTCTGCTTTCACAGGACTTGAATTTCAGTGGTATAGACCCTGGAATTAACTTTTCCTTCATTCCTGCATTTACCATTTTGGCGGACTATGGGAATCCGCAGTTAAGTCCACTAAGCATCATCTTAGACGTGTTCTGGGCTTGACTAACTTAACCTTTGAGGAGATGGCTACATGCTTGATACAAGTGGAAGCTATATTAAATTCCAGACCTTTGACTCCTCTTTCCAGTGACCCTTCAGAACCCACTCCTTTAACTCCAGCACACTTCCTGATTGGGCGCTCACTAATAATGCTACCACATCCACAGATCGAGGTCGCCAACATCACCAGCTTGCAACGGTTTCGACGCATAGAATATTTGAAACAACACCACTGGACTCGTTTTTCACATGAATATATTTTATGGCTTCAGGAGAGAACCAAATGGTGTCGATCTTCGGGCGAGCTTAAGAAAGATAGTTTAGTCGTCATTATGGACAAAGGGTCACCTCCCTTTACGTGGCTTCTAGGACGCATTATCCAAGGGCTACCGGGCAGAGATGGCATCGCAAGGGTCGCCGACATCCGCACACGCAAGGGTGTCATTCGGCGGGCCTACAATACAATCTGCCCTCTTTCAGTCACTGCTGTTGAAGATAGTTCAACCGGGGGAGTATGTTGAGTCGTCTAACTCAACAGCACAGGCAAGGCGAGGGACGTGAGGAGCGGGGGACACACGGCGCATCTACCGGCTGATCCGAGCGGCGTCGCGGCGGGCCAGTCAGCTGTTACGCCTCATAAGAAGCATTCACGCATATTAACTTTGTACCGTAGCTTATCGACAACCGTTGTGCAGTTTATAATTACAACATCATTTATACAGTCCGCTATTTTATTATCTCACCACTGATATATATATTTTCGGTGATGTAATTGCTGTTAGCCGTCTCGGCTTTTACAGCTTCATCGGATACTGTGCTCGCGGGCCAGGGGCCCGTGTGCCAGGTTTGGTTTGACCCAAACATAAATAAATAAATAAATAAATAAAAAAAAAAAGTAAAAAAATAAATAAATAAAAATCTCACCACTGAGCTAACGTCGTTACACTAGTCCACTGCTGAACATAGGCCTCTCCATAGATTGCCACAAAACACGTAACCTCTAAGCTCTTCATTTTGGGGGATTTGGATTTCATAGTAAGCGAGTGACCTGGGTTCGGTTCCCGGTGCCGGTACGATTAAAATTGTTAATTGCAAATTTTCATGATTTTAGCCTCCCTACCTGAACCCCATGTCTCGTTCTGTTACTCATAACTACTGCTTTCTACTGGTTCATGCATACTCCGTTTAAATATATTTAAAAAACTAGCTTTTTCTAAAACAAAAGTAGCCTAAATTACACGCTATGGTATCAGCTATCTGTCAGTGAAAGCTCCAAAATCGGTCCAGCCGTTTCGGAGATTAGCCGGAACAGACAAACAGACAGACTGACAAAAAATTAAAAAAAAAATGTTCATATAAGTACCGTATATACTTTCGTAAGCATTGACTAAAAAGCTGTTATTTTGTTATTATAAACAGACATTTTAATTTTAATTGTTTGTATAGACAATTTGGTATATAACTGGATGAATAATTTGTGTACATAAATTCTCACTTATAGCAGGTGCCAGAAACGTTCACTTTAAACCAAATAATGAATTAATAGGGGACTCTAACCCTTATTACCTGAAACAAATGAAGTTAGTGGAACAGGGACCGTACATGGCGGCACTTAATTAACGCCGTTATATGTACGAATAAAGTTTTAGACGGAAATTTATGTTCACACTAGGCGTGCCGCGCGGTTTCACACGCCTAAAATAAGTCGACATTTTTTTTTTTTTTTTTTTTTTTATTGGATAAAGTGATGAAACGAGCAAAACGTTCACCTGATGGTAAGTGCAACGCCTGCCCATAACAAATGCAATATTACCCAGGAAATTTCTGTGTAACACCACACTGTGCCCATCACCCTGAGACGTAAGGTCTTAATTCTCATATGCCCAGTGATTACGCTAGCTCACAGTGCCCTTCAAACCGAAACACAGTAATGTTTGCACACTACTGCTTCACGGCAGAATAACTGGCCCTGGGGTGGTACATACCTAGACGGATTCCTGCATAGGAATCCTACCACCAGTAAAATACGGCATAGTACCTCGCTGACATGGGGGTCTACTGTGTAACTCTGGTTGGTTTCGTGATCGGTTTCATTTCATCCCATTAACCAATGAATGAGCTTTATTTTCGCGTATGAAGCTCATTCATTGGTTCATAATCATCATCATTATTTCAGCCTATCACTAGTCCACTGCTGAACATAGGCCTCCCCCATAGATTGCCACAAAAGATTGTAGCCCTCATCTCGGGGGATTTTACCATAGTTGCCATGCTTGGCGGGTTGGCAACGGCAGTTTATTTATTCAGATGTTCCAGGAAGATCCTGCTGCCCATATTCTGGTTTTCATTTTCACCCTGTCGACTTTTACGACACACGAGGGGTAGGAGATTCTCTTAAGCCGCCACCACACGGTTAAGCCATATGCTTTACTCCAATTTGAAATAAAAGTCAAATCAGCGTTAGTGCTTTCAATTGCAATAGATAGGTTTTCCAGAGAAGATTTGATATAAATCTGGTGATCGATAGCGTACAAGTGGTAAGAAGAAGACGTGGAAAATTGCAAACTAGAGAGGAGACAACACGCTACCTTGTGGAACGCCGGCAACAGTGTTAGTCCAGGAAGAGAAAACATTCTGTACCTGAATACGCTGTCGGCGACACTATCGAGAACGTAAAGTACCCAACAATAAGTCATAATTCACCGTACTAAATGCATTGCTTAAGTCAAGCAAAGTCAGTACAGTAAGTTTTTGGTTTTCCATGCCATAACGAATCTTGTCAGTAATTTGGAGGAGTGCTGTAGTCGTGCTATGGCCATGACGAAAGCCGGATTTATTAACTTTTTGTACATTATCTCCTTCATTTTTGTTTCTTTACAATAAAACCGTGTTTTGTTATATTACGCCAATATTACACATTTAATAAAACTGATTTTACGGATTTTATTGAGTTTAATTTTTAAACTATTTCAACCCGACGTTTTGAGTACTTTACAGCAGCCATGGTCATGGGGGACTGAGGTGACAGATGTCCTGATGTCATAGTTAATCCGTCAGCTTTTAATTATTATTTTTGGTCTGATGTACGCAAAATGAGCTATCAGTGTCTTAAAGTCTTGCAGTGGTATGCTTGTTTTTCGATTTAATTTTGTTAATTATCGGATCCCAAGCCGGTGGTAATACCCAACCATCTTCTCTATTGAAATAAGGATGTTTTATTAAGTTTTTTAATGTTTTATATTTATGAGCTTTACAGTCAAAGACGAAGACATAATAACAATGTAAGATACAGAAATCATTAGTGGATACTTCGTTTTTTCATTACACCAAGTAAGCTTAGTCACATAGTAATTTTACATAAATTGGTGACGTAAAGTCCATTTTAATTTTCAGGGTACTCCAGTTAAAGTATTAATTGCTAATTAGAAGGTAGAAATCAGAAGTTTAACGTTATATCAACAACTGCTTGTTGAAATAATTTAAGGCTTTCGTATTTCTTGACTCAAGTTTATTTAGATATTATGCCTGGAGTAATATTTTATTCCATCAATTTTAACGTTGAATTCTGTTGTTAATAAAAGCTTTTTTTAATTGAATCAAGTGATGAAACGAGCAAAACCTTCACCTGATGGTAAATGCAACGTCTGCCCATAACAAATGCTGTGTCACCCAGAAAATTTCTGTGTGAAACCACACAGTGTCCATCACTCCCAGACATAAGTTCTTTAGTTTCATATGCCCAGTGATTACACTAGCTCACAGTGCCATTCAGACCGAAACACAGTTATGTTTGCACACTACTGCTTCACGGCAAAATCACTGGCCCTTGGGTGGTACCTACCTAGACGGATTCCTGCATAGGAATCCAACCACCAGTAAAACATTTCTGGTGGCAGGTTCTGAAATAATTTCTGTTTCTCTGTTGCTTAAATAATTTGTAACTTTTTTTATGAGAGAAAGTGACAAGACGAGCAAAACGTTCACCTGATGGTAAGTGCAACGTTAGCGCATAGCTAATGCTGTATCACTTAGAACATATTCTGTGTAGCACTAGATTGCGCCCGTCAGTTTTTAAGTCAGCTACACTTGGTAACAATGACCTTCAAGTCACCTTCAGATCGAAACAGTAATGTTTGATTATTCGTTTCATCATCATCGTCATTATCACTTCAGCCTATCACTGGTCCACTACTGAACATAGGCCTCTCCAATAGATTACCTCAAACGTTTGTAGCTCTCATTTTGGAGGATTTCGCCATAGTTTTGGCAGGCTGGTTGGCAACTGTTTATTTATTTAGATGTTCCAGGAAGATGCTGCTGCACATCTAAAGTAAAAAAGTAAAGTTTCAGCCTATAAATGTCCCACTGCTGAGCACAGGCCTCCTCTCATTTCTGAAAGGGTTTTGGAGCTAGGAAGAATCCGCTACGCTGCTCCAATGCGGGTTGGCGGACTTCACATGTCCTCGAAATATTTCTATTCCTCAGACATGCAGGTTTCCTCACGATGTTTTCCTTCACCGCTAAGCACGTGGTAAATCAGCACTTAAAATTGTAGAACAATATTAGAGGTGCCGGCACCGGGGATCGAACCCAGGTTACTCGCTTACTATGAAATTAAAGGCGAGCACCAGGCCCCTGAACTACCACATCTCCTGGTTTTTATTTCCTCAGTCGACTTTTACGACACCCATAGGATGAGATGGGGTGGTAGATTCCCTGTCCGCTAACCACACGGCAATTTGATTATTCATTTATTCAAAAACAAAAGAATAACCATTGCAACACCGAAAGATTTATGTAAATCAATTTTCTGAACAAAGTTGAGAAAATTGATTCTCTTCCAAATTTGCCATAGCGTCACGTATGCTTTGGACAGCCTTACGTGACCGCAGTATTAATAAATAAACAAGCTCTATCTACTTCGGTAGTAATTAAAACATTTGTAAATTCAGCGATAGATAGAAAAAATACTGTACCAGACTACAAATCAACAGAATAAAATACTACCAATAAGCCTAAAAGAATGCCATTGTCATTACAACCTATGGCAACGTAGATCGTTTGTGATTAAGTAACTCGGTTTGAAGGGCACTGATAAAATCCGTAAAAGTAGTTTTACTAAAAAAACAATTAGCCCGCATAGATTGCGAAAACCATCTTAAATATGATGTACATAAATTATCCAGAGACCGGCATTTGTAACGGCTCGGTTAGCGCAGTGGCTACGCCCTTGGCTTCTGCGCCACGGGTCGCGGGTTCGATTCCGGCACGGGACAAATATTTGTATGGCCTACAGATAGTTGTTCCGAGTCTGGGTGTCTTTGTCTGTCTTGTGTCCTACGTGGAATTTATATCTGTAAAACGCACCCACCACACCAGACAGGGGAAATCCTAATGTGGGGCATCGTTTTTTTTAAAGAAAGAAATAGATGCATGCATACATACATACATAAGATCACGACTGTATCCCATAAGGGGTAGTCAGAGACTGGGCACTCACTGCAAAAACAGATGACTGCCACAATCCACGTTTCACCAAAACAATATAATGCACTTGGTGTGATAGGTGGTGAGCCCATCGCCACCATGCGCTGTTGGGTGCACAGTGCAGTTTAATTCCTTACTCGGCTTTTACGAGATCCATTGGATGAGATGGAGTGGTAGTATTCTTTTATCGAGCCGCCACCACACGGAAATAGATGTAACGCGAGAATATGTTACGTGGTACTGCTATTTAGCAAGTCGCGTACCATACTAGTCGATTACAAATCCTTCCAGAGTGGGAGAAGCGTACCCGCTGCAGTAGTAGTCACGATGATATACTGGCAGCTTCGCCTGTGCATGATAAGGTTGTTTTGCCGTGAGTGGGCAGCCTAGAAGAACCTACCACCCCATCTCATCCCGTGGGTGTCGTATAAGTCGACAGAGGGAAAATGAAAACCAGGAGATGAGCATCAGCATCTTTCTTTTTTCTCTTATCTGGAACATCGGAATATATAAACTGCGGTTGCCAACCCCTCTGCCACGCGTGGCCAGCGTCTGCCAATCTGTGGGGTAGGCCTATGTTCGGCAGTGGACTAGTGACAGGCTGAAATGAAGATGATTAGACCTTTCGTTCGTCAGCTAACACGTACCACGTGCAAGAAAGATTGGTGTTTGGAGGAAAAGTACGTGAATTTTCTCATCTTATGTCCATTCAAGTGGATATTGGAACGTTAATTTTAACGAAAGAAGGCACCAATGGACAGTAAGTAGAACACGAATAAATCGATCAGTAGACCGAAGGAAGGTTTTCTGGTGGTAGGATTCCTATGCAGGAATCCGTCTAGGTAGGTACCACCCCAGGACCAGTTATTTTGCCGTGAAACAGTAGTGTGGAAGCATTACTGTGTTTCGGTTTGAAGGGCACTGTGAGCTAGCGTAATCACTGGGCATTTGAGACTTAAGAACTGATGTCTCAGGGTGACGGGCGCAGTGTGGTGTCGCACAGAAATATTCTGGGTGACACAGCATTTGTTATGGGCCGACGTAGCACTTACCATCAGGTGAACGTTTTGCTCGTTTCGTCACATTATACAATAAAAAAAAGAAGGAAATCTTTCACTCTATTCCAAAACTATTTCGCATGTAAGTTTTCGGACACATGAATCAAGTCCGATTTCAATCGACCTCTACTCAAGCTTACATAAGTTACTGAACTGGAAGAACTCACTTCATTAAACAAGTTAAGTAAATATTCAATGATTAGCTCAGGGGCTAGGCGCTCGCTTAAAATCTCATAGTACGCGAGTGACCAGGATTCGATTCTCGGTGCCGGCACCACTAAAATTGTTAATTGCAATTTTAAGTGCTGATTTACCACGTGCTCGGCGGCGAAGGAAAACATCGTGAGGAAACCTGCATGTAATAAAAAGTAAAAAAGTAAAAAATATTTCGAAGACATGTGAAGTCCGCCAACCCGCATTGGAGCAGCGAAGCGGATTCTTCCTAGCTCCAAAACCCACTCAGAAATGAGAGGAGGCCTGTGCTCAGCAGTGGGACATTTATAGGCTGAAACTTAACTTTTTTTATATCCATCGCAGACAAATATAACCCGAATTGTAAAAAATATTTGCTAAGATCCGCATGCAAAATATAAAATGGTGTGTAAAGTAATCGTTTGTTGTAAATTCTATATCTTGTATATTGTGACTATATCATTGAGGGAGAGCGGGCGGTGCTCTTCAAAAACTAGGTATAATACACCATTTTAAATTTTGCATGCGGACCTTAGCAAATTAACTTTCTTTCCTTTATTATAATGGATTTTCGCAAAGTGGCGCTTGATTTTGTTAACAACTAGCTGTGCTCCGCGGTTTCTCCCGCGTAAAAAGCCGACCCCGATCGATGATATACATATATACTTCCCTAATTGAATCGGATTTCAGGGTTTTAATGATTGCGCGTGATCCTAATTATTTTTCTAAAATTGAAGAAGCCTAAGTTACCTGCTATATCTGCTATTTGTCAAAATTTGTCAGTTAAAGTCCCGTCTAAATCGGTACAGACGTTTCGGAGATTATCCGGAACAAACAGACAGACAGATTTTTTTTTAAATTGTTTTTTCTTATAAGTAGCGGCTTAAGAGAATCTACCACCCCATCTCATCCCGTGGGTGTCGTGAAAGTCGACAGAGGGAAAATTAAAACCAGAAGATGGGCAGCAGCATCTTCCTGGAACATCAGAATAGATAAACTGCGGTTCCCAACCCGCCTGCCAAGCGTGGCAACTATGTCAAAATTCCCCTCAAAACGAGAGCTACAAACTTTGGTATTAATCTATGGAGGAGGCCTGCGTTCCGCTGTGGACTAGATATAGGTTGAAATGATGATGGTGATGATGATGATACTTTCATAAGCATTGATTTATAAAGCTGTTATTTTGTTCTAACAAACAGACACTTCAGTTTTATTTATTTGATAATGATTTCTTATATTTACGCGAACACTACACATTTAAATGAAACTAATTTTACGGATTTTATCGCGTTTAATTTTATACTATTTATAACCCGACGTTTCGAGTGCTTTACAGCACCCATGGTCACGGGGGGACTGAGGTGACAGATGTCCTGATGTCATAGTTAACCCGGAGTACCTTCAGCTTTTAATTATTTTTTGTGGTCCGATCTACGCAGAAAGAGCTAACTGTGTCTTGAAGTCTTGCAGTGGTATGCTTGGTTTTTGACTTAATTTTATTAATTATAGGATCCCAAGCTGGTGGTAATACCCAACCATCTTCTCTATTAAAATTAGGATGTTTTTTAATTTCAATAGCCTCGCGAATCATCCTTGGTAGGAATCGGTGTTCTTTTGCGAGGATTTGTGGTTTATCAAATCTGATGTAATGGTTGGGATGATCCAGAACATGGTCACAGACTGCAGACTTCCTGGGGCGGCGATGCTTCACATCAGCTATATGTTCTTTTACGCGGGTTTTTACTGATCTTTTTGTTTGCCCTATGTAAGAGAGACCACATTCACAATCCAGCTTGTATACTCCTGCATCTTGTAGAGGGATGTTACACTTGACAGATGGTAAAAATTGCATAACATACAAAAGCATACCACTGCAAGACTTCAAGACACAGTTAGCTTTTTCTGCGTAGATCGGACCACAAAAAATAATTAAAAGCTGAAGGTACTCCGGGTTAACTATGACATCAGGACATCTGTCACCTCAGTCCCCCCGTGACCATGGGTGCTGTAAAGCACTCGAAACGTCGGGTTATAAATAGTATAAAATTAAACGCGATAAAATCCGTAAAATTAGTTTCATTTATTTATTTGTATAGTTGTGTGACGCAAAAGTTTAAGTAAGAGAAATGATAACCAATCATGAATGTGTTGTATCATAAGAAGAATTTGTAAATAACATTCTTGATAATCGTCTCATAATAAGTGAATATTTATATTTAAATTAAAAAGGGGGTTATTATAATAAAAATATTAGTACGTGTTTCAAAGTGTATAAAAGAAACCTTATTTCTTGATCGTTTTTTTTCTGTTTATTTAAATATGCTTCACACTAGGATTTTCCCACCACCATCGGTGTGTTGACAGACAAAATCGTACATTGAACATAGAAAAACACTAAATACTAGTTTACTGATGGTAGGACTCATATGCAGGAATCCGTCTATGTACGGTACCACCGCAGTGCCAGTTATTCTGCCGTGAAGCAGTAATGTGCAAACATTATTGTGTATCGGTCTGAAGGACTATGTGAGCTAGCGTAATCACTGGACATGTGACACTTAAGAACTGATGCCTCTGGGTGACGGACGCAGTGTAGTGCCACACAGAATTTTTCTGGGTGACACAGCATTTGTTATGGGCAGACGTTACACTTACCATCAGGTGAACGTTCTGCTCGTCTCGTCACTTTCTACAATAAAAAAGTAAAGTAACAGCCTACAAATGTCCCACTGCTGAGCACAGGCCTCCTCTCATTTCCGAGAGAGTTTTGGAGCAAGGAAGAATCCGCCACGCTGCTCCAATGTGGGTTGGCGGAATACACATGTCTTCGAAATAAGTTTTATTTTTCAGACATGCTGGTTTTCTCCCGATGACTTCCTTCACCGCCGAGCAACGCACTTAAAATTTTAGAACAATTTTAGTGGTGCCGGCACCGGGAATCGAACCCAGATCACTCTCGTACTATGAAATTTAAAGCGAGCGCCTAGCCCCTGAGCTACATATAATAAATAAAAATAAACTACTTCTTGTAGGCAACCTACGACCGACTATTGACGACCGCGAAGCGTAATGGTCAGAGTACCTAAATTCTGCGCTGCGGGTACTGGGCTCCAGCCGGAGCTGTTCAAATGTTGGTTTTCTCTGGTTGGTTTGGTCTGGTTACGTTGTAATCCCCGTATCTCTTTATAATTTCGGTGATGTAATTGCTGTTAGCCTTTTTGGCTTTTACAGCTTCATCGGATACTGTGCTCACGGGGTAGAGGTCCGCGTTCCAGGTTTGGTTTGACCCAAACATAAATTCATAAATAATACTCCTACAAAAACCTCGAAATTCGGACTGTCGCGTTTGCTGCGTGCTTGCGCGATTTCGAATATCTCCGAATAATTTTAAGTCGTCTAATGACCGTACGACGTCATCACCGGGCTGAGGTCTTCCATTCGGACTGTCAACTTTTGTGTCGGTAACTCTAGGCGGTAAGAACCGCCCTGCCCCGTGTCTCTGACACTGCATCTTAGCCTACCTCCGATCTTATCGCATCTGTGTTTGCGTGAACACTTGTGGCACTATAATATTTCCTACGCAGTTGTATCTTCCGTCAGTACTTGGAAGTTGTCGCGTCGAATCGGCCAGGAGGACATCAACACATGTATATTTCATCATCTATTAGTTTGGCTTTGAGCAAATTGAACCGTTAAATAGATTACAAACTTCGACATGAAAGTAACTTTAACTCCGTTGCCCTTCGAGCCGATTTTGACCACGGCGATACCTTCAGGTTACTCGTGTGAAGAATTTCTCTACGTTCGTTAAGCGTCGATTGATTTTGAATTAAATTTGCCTTTTAACTGCAAGTGTAACCCATTGATAGCAATTTTACTTCAGTGGAACGTTGGCAAAATGAGATAAAAGCATTTTCCGACAGATTAGGCAATAAATTCCCGCTACGGCGATTAATCTTTTACCCATATTATCAAAGCGTTAATTATGCGTAGATAATTATGCAATCAATTTTCCACGGTCACACAGAGCCTTTAAATCCATTACCGCAGGATATTCTGCGGTGATGCAGTAGTGTGCAAACATTACTGTGTTTCGGTCTGAAGGGCACTGAGAACTAGTGTAATCACTGGGCATATGAGACGAAAGAACTGATGCCTCAGGGTAACGGACGCAGTGTGGTGTCAGACAGAAATGTTCTGGGTGACAAAGCATTTATCATGGGCCGACGTTGCACTTGGCATCAGGTCAACGTATAGCTCGTTTCGTCACTTTATCCAATAAATACGCTTAGTTAATTCCGGTGTTTTTTTTTTAATACAGGTAGTGCTTTCATATTAAAATATATGAAACAGTCTCATCGTCTCACTTCCGTCGCTTATCGAGAAGGTCCCATCTCACTATTACTTTCATATATTTTCTAAAAGAAGTTCTAAAATCTAACGTAACAAAGGTTTTACTTATTCATAGATCTTGTATTAAGCTTAAAAAAGGGCAAACACACTATTGGGTATTCTGTCCTTGTTTAACATACATAAGATCACGACTTTATCCCATAAGGGCTAGTCAGAGACTGGGCACTCACCTCAAAAACAGATGACTGCCACAATCCACGTTTCACCAAAACAATATAATGCACTTGGTGTGATAGGTGGTGAGCCCATCGCCATCATGCGCTGTTGGGTGCACAGTGCAGTTGAATTCCTTACTCGCCTTTTACGAGATCCATTGGATGAGATGAAGTGGTATTATTCTTTTATAGAGCTGCACCATACAAAATTAAAAGATGATTATTGAAACTATGCATCACTATACTGTATCACTATCACTATACTACCCTATCATCACTAACACTAAAATACTCAAGCAGTTGGTAGTTTTGCGGCTACCGAAACTCAGAAAGCAGGATGAAGAAAAGAGAAGACCATAAAAATAAAAAATAGCTGAAACAGAGTGAACACAGGGGTGAACAATAACAACAAGCCCGGTATTCGAAGAGGACATACACAAAAACAATGTATCAAAAGTGTATCGACGACCGCGCGGTCTAGTAGTTAGTGTGCCTGACTTGTAAGATTGGTTTCGAATCCCAGCCGGAGCCAGCATTTGTGGCAAAACACGAATTATTGGTTTAAGGGGGGTTTAATGTATGTCTGTAAAATGCACCCACGATACAGGAGAAATCCTAGTGTAGGCCAACCGTTAAAAAAACATGAGATGATGAAGATTTATGAGGCGAGTGTGAATGGGCAAGCCGGTAAGGGTCGACGTAGGCGAACGTATTACGATCAGATCGAAATCGTTTTAAGGAAAGGTCACGTCAAAAGTACCCGCAACCGACGAGCTTGTATGAAAACACTAATGAAAGTAGAGGAAGCTAAAGATTTGTGTTAGGATCATAGCAAGTGGAAAGATGAGGTTTCTGCCTACCCCTATGGGAAAGAGGCGTGACTCTATGTATGTATGTATGTTAAAAAAAGATAGTTACGTTGTCAACCACAACTTTCAATTGGAATGGTTTTGTGTAGAACTGCACTGTACTCGTCACCATGAGACATTGCTTCTAAAAAACGAAGAAATTTTCATCAATCTTGTAATTACACTTGCATCAGTATTCATAGAAAGAAAGAAAGACACAAACACATTTATTCACGGTCTAATCACAATAGATACTCGTACTCGTACAAAACAAAACAAGAAAGAAATGGAATTACACAGAACATAAAATAATATTAAAAATAATATAAAATGAGTCTGTGTAGCAGCATAAGACCGTGAAATGGACAGGACTCAGTAAAAATGGAGATGCAGAGACTTAAATTGCTCTGATCCCGACACTGGTTTTCAGTCCGGCCCGCACTCCGAGGCAATTCGGACGGCTGCGTCAGTGCACTTACAATAATACGACGCAATAACGGAACTTAAATAATTTATGTTTTAAGTTTTATTTATATAAACAGTGGATATCATTAGTCTAAAGAAGGTAAGTAAAAAATCATCATCATTTCAGCCCATCTTTACAACTAACCAGAACTGACCAAAAACCACTGTTGAACATAGACCAGGTAAGGCCTACAGATTGCCACAAAACACGGTCCTGAGCCACCTGAATCCAACGACTTCCCGCAAAACCGTGCAGGTCGTCGCTCTAATGGAGGGCCTTTCTTCCCCAACCGATGTTCTACGCGCTATATGTCCGTCCTATTGCTACTTCATCTAGCTAATCCTTAGGGCTATGTCGGTTACTTTAGTTCTGTTGCGGGTATCATCATATCATCGGATACACTTGCATCGGTATCATTCCAAGCGATTACAGTGGTGTTAGCACACCATTGCTTGGCGGTAAAATTACAGACTGTTTGGTACCTAATCAAAATCCAGAATAGGAATCCTAATATATAATATATCATATCTAATTGTTTTTTTAACTATTGAACTTTTAATGTATGTTGTGTTGTAGTATTGAAGTTATGGAGAATCCTTACTTACCTTATTAATATCAGGAACAAGCACAAATTAATTATGCCAGTTACCCGACTTCACAGAGGCAGTAACTCTTTTATGGGGCAATGTATACGTTTTTACAACAAAATCCCAGAAAGTGCTAAAAGTCTTTCAATCAAAAAGTTTAAATTTTATATTAAACAAAGACTTCATAAAAAGGGTTATTATAATATTAAATAATACATAGATGATGATAACCCCTGGGAATGAGGTGATCGCCGCCAAGCCATTTCTACATCTTTGTAATACTGCTGTTATTGTACATTATTTTAAAAATGACTTTAAAAAAAGCCCGCTGGGTTTCTTACTGGTTCTTCCCAGGACAGAGGCATTTTTGCGAACCAGTGTAGTTTAAAAAAAAATAAAAAAATAACTTTCAATAAGTATTATGTAAATAATCCATATTGAATAAAAATTTATTCTATTCTATTCTTAAAGCTAACATGCGCTGACCACGTATTATATTAATGTATCAATCTTTCCAAACAATTACATACAACACAATGACTTATACAATAAAATTACGTATCATGTCGGCAATTGCAATATATTCAAAATATTGCCATAGGGGAACGTGTAGGCCCGCACGTATGGCCTTAAGTGTCCATTATCCCACTTAATGATTCTGCTAAAGTAACTTTCACAACAATACTTACAAATCAACAAAAAGCAGTATTTTAGCATAAAAATGATTAGAATTAGAGCCGCGCCAAATATATAGATAACACATAACAGCACCATTGCGCATATATGACCATATTACTTACATACATATAGTCACGCCCTTTTCCTAAACAAGGGGTAGGCAGTGGCAACACATAAACCCACTCTTCGCCCCCGCGGGAAACGAGACGTGACGGGCGGCAAACCACGTAGCGGCTATTTTGGTACTAGACAAAAAAAGAATCTGACTCCTTTGCGTTACCACGAGCAGTATAGTGGTGTTAGTTACATATTATGGTGTTAATCTGCACAAACATCTGCATCTGAATAAATCTACAATCAGAAGATGGACAGTAGCATCTTTCTGGAACATCTGAATAAGTAAACTGCGGTTGCCAACCCGCATGCCAAGCGTGGTAAATATGGCAAAATCCCCCTAAATGAGAGATACAAACTTTTGTGGCAATCTAGGGATGCCTATGTTCAGCAGTGGTCTAGTGATAGGCTGAAATGATGATGATGGTTAAGCAGCTTTAAATTTATCAATTGCACATACAAAACTTTGTAACTAGTATTATATTAATAATATATATTATATATATTATAAAGAGTAAAGATTTGATTTTTTGTATGTTTGGTTGTAAACATTACTGTGTTTCGCTTTGAAGCGCACTGTGAGCTAGCGTAATCACAGGGCATATGAGACTTATGAGACTTAAGAACCGATGTCTCAGGGTGATGAGCACAGTGTGGTGACACACTGAAATGTTCTGGGTGGCACAGCATTTGTTATGAGCGGACGTTGCACTTACCATCAAGTGAACGTTTTGCTCGTTTCATCACTTTATATAATAAAAGAAAAGGAAAGAGGCAGGTGCTGTTCTACTCTGCCGGACACCAATCGGCTAAAAAAACTAAAACCAGTTAATTTCTTTGTCAAATATGAGAAACAGCGTTGACGTATAAACTATAGTGCTCTAACAAATAAGATTAAGCTTTCCAATATTAAACTTCGCTTTCCTTCTTATACGAGGAAATAAAATAACTGACCTCAGTAACACGTTATCGCTGGCAAAAAGGCGAGACCCTTTTTACTCTTGGGTTATGGACCCGTAACATCAGACGGTTATCTGACGCGGACGGAAAACATCTCTATTTGAACCTACACATATTAAACTTTAATTATTTGTACTAGAAGTAGTTAATGTTAGTTCTTATTTTAAGTAATTAGGACGACCGCGTGGCTCAGTGGTCAGAGTACCTGACTTATAAGCCGCGGGTCTTGGGTTCGAATCCCAGCCGGAGCCAACATTTGTGCTAAAACATAAATTGTTGGTTTTCGGGTCTGGTTGTGTTGTGATTGTCCCCGTGTTTCTGACACTGCATCCTAGCCTACCTCCGATCTTATCGCATTAGCGTTACATCGGGCGCGGGTTGGTTGGGACGAGTGAGTGCCTCTGTGTTTGCGCGAACACTTGTGGCACTATAATATGTCCTCCGCAGTTGATGGCTCTCGACAGTATTCGGAAGTTGTCGCCGTGGTCGAAATCGGCAAGGAGAACATCATCATCATCATCATCATCATCATCAATTATAACAAACATATGTTATGCCCAGTAATAGCTTGCGCTGTTTTTATAAACTATCAATTTTAAAGTATTTTTTTTCCAGCTCCGACAGAATATCAGCGCTGCAGTAACATCGTTGCTGAAGCAATATGCCGAGTCGGTTGCTTTTTCGTTGCTGTAAACCAGTGGCCTTCTATTTGTGATGTTTGTGTATGTGTGATCCATACTGTTTATGTATATATTAAAAAAATGTGATAAAAATATATATAAATATAAAATGTTTCAGCCTATAAATGTCCCACTACTGAGCACAGGCTTGCTCTCATTTCTGAGAGGGTTTTGGAGCTAGGAAGAATCCGCCACGCTGCTCCAATGCGGGTTGGCGGACTTCACATGTATTCGAAATATTTTTAATTTCTCAGACATGCAAGTTTCCTCACAATGTTTTCCTTCACCTAATGATTTCTTATATTTACGCGAACACTACACATTTAAATGAAACTAAGTTTACGGATTTTATCGCGTTTAATTTATTACTATTTATAACCCGACGTTTCGAGTGCTTTACAGCACCCATGGTCACGGGAGGACTGAGGTGACAGATGTCCTGATGTCATAGTTAACCTGGGGTACCTTCAGCTTTTAATTATTATTTTTGGGTCCGATCTACGCAGAAAGAGCTAACTGTGTCTTGAAGTCTTGCAGTGGTATGCTTGGTTTTTGATTTAATTTTATTTATAATTGGATCCCAAGCTGGTGGTAATACCCAACCATCTTCTCTATTGAAATTAGGATGTTTTTTGATTTCAATAGCCTCGCGAATCATCCTTGGTAGGAATCGGTGTTCTTTTGCAAGGATCTGTGGTTTATCAAATCTGATGTAATGGTTGGGATGATCCAGAACATGGTCACAGACTGCAGACTTCCTAGAACGACGATGCTTCACGTCAGCTATGTGTTCTTTTACGCGGGTTTTAATCGATCTTTTTGTTTGGCCTATGTAAGAGAGACCACATTCACAGCTTGTATACTCCTGCGTCCTGTAGAGGGATGTTACACTTGACAGATGGTAAAAACTGACTTATCTTCTTCGGCGGCTTGAAGAATGTTTTTATGGAAGCCCGCTTCAAGATATAGCCAATCTTGTCCGTGACTCCTCTGACATAAGGTAGAACAGCAGGCACACGCTCGACTGTGGCCGGTTTCACTCGGTCACTGCGACGTAGGCGCGGAACCCGAAGCTTGTTGTCGTGCAAAACTTGCTTGACATGTTGAAGCTCGGCGGCCAGGTGTTTCCTGTCACAGATTCCTCGTGCTCTCTGAAACAAGGATTTACCCACGGTAGCTAACTGTGATGGATGATGGTGAGATTCATCGTTTAAATATCTTTTCCTTCACCGCCGAGCACGTGGTAAGTCAGCACTTAAAATTGAAATTAACAATTTTAGTGGTGCCGGCACCGGGAATCGAACCCAGGTCACTCGCGTACTACGAAATTTAAAGCGAGCGCCTAGCCCCTGAGCTACCACAGCTCTTTTATATAAATATATTTCACATTTTATTTTCTCTATTATGAAGTTTTTTGGTTAATATGCTACTTATATTTACGCGAATACTACACATTTAAATAACATATATACATACATAAGATCACGACTGTATCCCATAAGGGGTAGTGAGAGACTGGGCACTCACTGCAAAAACAGATGACTGCCACAATCCACGTTTCACCAAAACAATATAATGCACTTGGTGTGATATGTGGTGAGCCCATCGCCACCATGCGCTGTTGGGTGCACAGTGCAGTTTAACTCCATACTCGCCTTTTACGAGATCCATTGGATGAGATGGAGTGGCAGAATTCTTTTAACGAGCAAATAAAACTAATTTTTACTGGTGTTATCGCGTTTTTTTAACTATTCGGAGTTCTAAACTAAACGGGAGGACTGTCCCGGGTTAACTATGACATCAGGACATCTGTCACCTCAGTCCTTCCGTGACCATGGGTGCTGTAAAGCACTCGAAACGTCGGGTTAGAAAAAGTTCAAAGATAAAGGCAATAAAGTCCGTAAAAAATTAGTTTTATTTCAATAAGATGCTACAGTTTGTACCTTTTATTGTTTATAGTTTGTGCCGGGTGGTAGCGGCCTAAGAGAATCTACCACCCCATCCCATCCCGTGGGTGTCGTGAAAGTCGACAGAGAGAAATTATAACCAGGAGATGGGCAGCAGCATCTTCCTGGAACATCTGAATAAATAAACTGCGGTTGCCAACCCGCCTGCCAAGCGTGGCAACTACGGGAAATCCCTCCAATATGAGAGTTACAAACTTTTGTGGCTATCTATAATTTGTGGCTATATGGGGGAGGCCTATGTTCTGCAGTGGACTTGTGATAGGCTGAAACGACGACGACTTTTTGAAACTACGAATAAATGTTCTATTCACATATTATTATTTAATATTAAACAAAGTGCAAAGAATTGTAAATATTTACTGAAGTAAAATATTTGTGTAAAAAAAAATCAAAATATCGCCCGTGTAAACATAAAAATCCATACGACCATTTCTGGGAATATTTTTTGCAACTATAAACTAAGGATTACAGTACATTACATACGTACAGCACCCGTGCGGTAGCGGATTCGGATAATCTACCACCCCAACTCATCCCGTGGGTGTCGTAAAAGTCGACAGAGGGAAAATAAATCCAGGAGATGGGCAGGAGCATCTTCCTGGAACATCTGAATAAATGAACTGCGGTTGCCAACCCGCCTCCCAAGCGTGGCAACTATGGCAAAATCCCCCCAAAAATGAGAGCTACAAACTGTAGCAATCATTGGGGGACTAGCAGTGGAATAGATAGGCTGAAATGATGATGGTGTTGATGATGTACATTCATATGGCCACTCCTTTTTCCCATATAAAAGTGTAAAGTGAGCTACGGGTGGGGTAGGCCACACCCGTACCTCACGTTACAATATTGTATAATGCGTGATCACCGATAGGTGTCCGGCAGAGTAGAACAGCCTACCTTTTTCCTAACGAGGTATCGTAAGAGACGACTAACAGGACTACGAAGAGTCTTTATTCGTGGAGAATAACTCCATAATATACATTGATGTTCTCCTAGCCGATTTTGACTACGGCGACAACTTCCGAATATTGTCGAGAGCCATCAACTGCGCAGGAGATATTATACTTCCACAAGTGTACGCGCAAACACAGAGGCACTCACTCGTCCCAACCTACCCGCGCCCGATGTAACGCTGATGCGATAAGGTCGGAGGTAGGCTACGATGCAGTGACAGAAACACGGGGACAATCACAACACAACCAGACCCAAAAACCAATACCGCCACCAGGAGCCGCCACCAGATACCCTCCACCACTACAACACTACCACTAGGCAACATACACCACTGAAATCGAGAACACGACACGTGTTTGACCTCAAAACGAGGCATTACCATGTGATATTGACTCTACGCAAATTAACTTTCTTCAGTCAGATCTTAGCAAATTAACATTCTCCCCTTTACTATAATGGATTTCTACAAAGTAACGCCTGATTCTATTAACTATATCCATTATCCACAAGAAGTGTAGATATAGTGCGCAATCAATGATTTTGTTATTTTGAAGGTAATTTATATTTTGAACCATAGTCTAACCGAGAAAATAGTTTTTGTCTAATTCTCCACAGATATTTTGAGCAAATGCTTTGTCATTGTCATTGTCGTTGGGCTCACGTAACATTCACGTGACTGAAACCGCTACCTGTCTCTTCAGCATAGTTACGATGCGAAATCGATCGCAGAGCGCTGTGTATGCAAGTTAATCCATACTAATATTATAAATGAGAAAGCCACTCTCTCTGTCCCTCTGTCTGTCTGTTGCGTTTTCACGGTTCAACCGCTGAAGCGATCTCGACGAAATTTAGCACAGGGATGGCTTGCAACCTCGAGACGTTTATTGGAAAGTTTTTATCTAGGAAAATAGATTAGTTTTCACGGGATATTAAAAAAAAACTATATCTACGCTGACGCAGTCGTAGGCATCAGCTGTTTACTAGGGATATTGAAATTAAATTGAATATAAATAACATCACAGATAATATTATATTTATATCTTCTTGTGAATATTATTTATTATATTAGTATATATTTTATAATTATATTATGTATAATTGATTCATATATATATATCATGATTATATATATATATTAGTTGTCTTTATACATTAACATAAGTTAAGATAGTTAATAGAATCAGGCGTTACTTTGCGGAAATTCATTATAATGAAAATCCGCATGCAAAATGTAAAAATGGAGTATATTACCTAGTTTTTTTGAAGAGCACCGCCCGCCGCTGGCGGGCTGAGGTTCTCGACTTCAGTGGTGTATATTATCTAGTGGTAGTATTGTAATGGTTTGTGGAAGGTATCTGGTGGCGGTTCTTGGTGGTGGTGTTAGTTTGTTTGTGCACGCAACTGAGGAAGGGCAGGCGGTGCTCTTCAAAAAACTAGGTAATATACACCATTTTTATATTTAACATGCGGATCTTAGCAAATGAACTTACTTTTCTTCATTATAAGTTAAGTTTTTTTAATAGATAGCACCTAACATATTTTTCTCAACAACGGTCAGGGCTGACTGGCAGAGAATGTCATAAGGCATTAAGTCCTCCATTTGTCGCGCTTTCTTGCGTGGCAGTGGGAGAACTCGATTATGGAAAGAAAGAAAGAAACAAATTAACTTTATTCGTTGCTACGCTCAATACAACAGCATAAAAATAAACAATAAACAGTAAAAAGTATTAAAATTTACATACGATTGCAGCAACGAAAAGGCATTATGCTTCAGCAAAATTGCCGCAGCGCTGGTATTCTGTTGGCACCACTAAATGTAGAACCTACGAGCAGCTGTGTAATTTAAATACATATCATAAGATAACAGAAAAACATAAACACGAAAGATATTTTAAATGTATCAGACCTATAACATAAAAGTGTATAATGTATAAAAAAATGTAAGAGTAGTAATAAGGAGAAAATTCTAAAATAACGATAAATAATGAAAAAAAATATACAAATATGTTACTTTTAACTACGTTGGCAATAGCGTATAATAGAATAGTGAACGAATAATAATAATAATAAAAATATTAATAATGCTATAGTGAAAATTCCTGGACAATGGTCATTGACCAATATGTTACTGGTGGTAGGATTCCTATGCAGGAATCCGTCTAGGTAGGTACCACCCCAGGGCCAGTTATTCTGGCGTGAAGCAGTAGTGTGCAAACATTACTGTGTTTCGGTTTGAAGGGCACTGTGAGCTAGCGTAATCAGTAGGCATATGAGACTTAAGAACTGATGTCTCAGGGTGACGGGCGCAGTGTGGTGTCACACAATAATTTTCTGGGTGTCACAGCATTTGTTATGGGCAGACGTTGCACTTACCACCAGGTGAACGTTTTGCTCGTTCCGTCAGTATTATGAAAAAAAAAAAAAAATTTTTTGTAAGCATTTTTTATCTGTGCAAACCACGTCCAATATTGTATACGTCATCTATTTCAATTTCAATAAAAGTAAAATAATGAAAACTGAACTTTATTACGTACTTTATTCTGTAAAATATAAGGAAACATCAAAAATTAAAAATACTCGTAAAAAGATACAAACGCAAACCTACCTAGTGTATAAACAACAAGTCCTTACTTTGTATTTTTTTTTTTTGATATCTTAAATTAACCTTGTATCGAATTTTACGAAAGGGGGGTGGGAGATTATTCCAATACTTAGTTGCTAGGAAGCGGACACTGCCGCAAAAGGCAGCCGTGACGTGTTCTTATTGCAAATCATCACAACGGGATAGGGCTTTGTGTAGCTGTAGAGTTTTTACAGGTTTTTGGGGAAGATAAGTTTTGGCCACATTGAATTTTCTATGTAAAATCTATGAGACACTGCTGAATATTTTGTTTTAAAATCATATATAATAAACAACAATACATAAATTAAAAAAAAATCAATCAAACAAATAACAATAAATAAACAAATGATTACAAATATGTTAAATTACAATGATTATGCATTGTAATACGATATAATTAATATAAATACATTATTGAATAATTCATTATCATCATCATCATTTCAGCCTATCACTAGTCCACTGCTAAACTAAGCCTCCTTCATAGATTGCCACAAAAGTTTGTAGCTCTCATTTTGGGAGGATTTTGCCATAGTTGCACGCTTGGCAGGCAGGCTGGCCAACCGCAGTTAATTCATATAGATGAACTAGTTCCAGAAAGATGCGGTTGCCCATCTCCTGGTTTTTATTTTCCCTCTGTCGACTTTTACGACACCCACGGGATGAGATGGGTGGTAGATTCTCTTAATCAAAAATAAAAAGTTATAAATCCAAAGGATTCAAGAGATCTAGAGAACTATAAAAGATATTTCTCTTTAATATTTTATTCCGGGAATTGATGTATATTGTGTAGTGCACTGTCTTGTCACAGAAGCGACAACCGTTAGAGTAGGCGAATCCTGGAGTGGAGACCACGTTTAGGCAAACGTAGTGTGGGGCGTCCCCTGGCTAGATGGTGCGACGATCTGCGCAAGGCGGCTGGCAGCAACTGGATGCGTGAAGCCGAAGATCGGGCTAAATGGCGCCTATTGGGAGAGGCCTATGTCCAGCAGTGGACTGCCTCAGACTGATGATGAAGTGCACTTTTTGTAAGGAAAGGATTTAGACCAATATGTTTTTAAACTAATCGACTTATTTAAATGAAACTTTTTTCGCGTTTAATTTTTACTATTTATATCCCAACGTTTCGAGTGCTTTACAGCACCCATGGTCACGGGAGGACTGAGGTGACAGATGTCCCGATGTTATCGTTAACCCGGAGTACCTTCAGCTTTTAATAATTAGTTTTAGGTCGGCTCTTTCTGCGTAGAGCAGAAAGAGCTAACTGTATCTTAAAGTCTTGCAGTGGTACGCTTGGTTTTTGATTTAATTTTATTAATTATAGGATCCCAAGCTGGTGGTAGTACCCAACCATCTTCTCTATTAAAATTAGGATGTTTTTTTTTCATTTCAATAGCCTCGCGAATCATCCTTGGTAGGAACCGGCGTAAAATTAGTTACATTCTTTTCGCGACAGTGGGATGAGTCAAGAAATTATTACTCCCCACTGCGTTCCCACGAGCAGTATACTACACTCCATTATTATGGTATTATTATGCACGAATAGGCTGTACAATCCCTTAGTCGCTTCTTACTAAGAGGTAGGCGCTTTTATACTCTGCCGGACATAATATCATTGTTAGATTTTTCATATTTGCATAAAGTACGTTCGGCGAAAATTGATGCGCAATACGAAGACATAATTTTAATTTATCAGTAATTACTCATTATTTTATTACGCTTATCGAATTTCTTTTTAAACAGAAATACAAAAGTCGAAAGTGCAGCTGACTGCGTTTTTCAAATTTATTTAATTGTCGATCATCAACCTACGCAGAAAAATAATAATTAAAAGCTGAAGGTACCCCAGGTTAACTATGACATCAGGACATCTGTCACCTCAGTCCTCCCGTGACCATGGGTGCTGTAATGAGTTAAAACGTTATAATTATAGCTGTAAATATACATTTAAATGAAACTAATTTTACGAATTTTATCGCGTTTAATTTTTTTACTATTTATAACCCGACGTTTCGAGTGCTTTACAGCACCCATGGTTACGGGAGGAATGAGGTGACAGATGTCCTGATGTCATAGTTAACCTGGGGTACCTTCAGCTTTTAATTATTATTTTTGGTCCGATCTACGCAGAAAGAGCTGTGTCTTGAAGTCTTGCAGTGGTATGCTTGGTTTTGGATTTAATTTTATTAATTATAGGATCTCAAGCTGGTGGTAGTACCCAACCATCTTCTCTATTAAAATTAGGATGTTTTTTTTTCATTTAAATAGCCTCGCGAATCATCCTTGGTAGGAACCGGCGTAAAATTAGTTCCATTTAAATGTGTAGTGTTCGCGTAAATATAAGAAATCATTATATCAATCGACATATATTATATCAAATCTTAAATAGTTTTATACATCCCTGCTTAGAGTCCCGAAGTTTATAAAAGACCGGAGACAGTTAATGGCGCCTAAATCTGCCTCTGTCAATCTGCCTGCCAAGTGCGGCAATTACGGAAATGTCTCCCAAATTGTGAGACATTATTGTCCGGTAGATTACTGTTTACGGTCAGACTTATCATGACAAATCTATACAAATAAATAAAATTGGAGTGTCTGTCTCTAATTTCGCAATCTTTTTTTGTAAGTGGCCAAAACTAAAACACGCGTTTTTAAAAATTATGTCTGTCTGTCTGTTTGTTTGTCCCGTCTAATCTATGAAACGGCTGAATCGATTTTGATGGGATTTTTATTGGCAGGTAGACGACTTTTCAGGGAGCATTAGACATCTTTCGGAAATATTTAGGAGTTCCTGTGTAAAACTGAAGTAATTAATTGCTGTGCAGATGGACTAATTAAGAGAGGCCTTAATTCGCATTTTGCTCATTATTCTTATAGTTCATATCAGTTTAAATATTTCTTTTACATACATACATACATAAGATCACGACTGCATCCCATAAGGGGTAGTCAGAGACTGGGCACTCACTGCAAAAACAGATGACTGCCACAATCCACGTTTCACCGAAACAATATAATGCACTTGGTGTGATAGGTGGTGAGCCCATCGCCACCATGCGCTGTTGGGTGCACAGTGCAGTTTAATTCCTTACTCGCCTTTTAGGAGATCCATTGGATGAGATGGAGTGGTAGTATTCTTTTAACGAGCCGCCACCACACGGCTATATAAATATATTTCTTTTAATATCTTATTAAGTGGTTTAGAAAGTTCATAGTACGGTTTTTACGTCTTTATCTTATCTTACTTCTTATTTGCTGAAATAAAGCTATGCCATACGACGCAATTGTGGTCGGCTTATTTTACACGAGTGGCAAAACTAGTCTTGATATACAATGTCATCTCTCTTCTAAGTACGAAGACTCTAAATATAATGAATACTTCTAATATATATTCGGTTTTCGTATATCACATTATACGGTCCTGAGCCACCTGCATCCATCGACTTCCCGCAAAACCATCCAGGTCAATCCATTTAGTGGGGGTCGACCTACACAGCGTTTACAAAGATGAGTTTTTTATTTATTCATACTTTGTTGTCCGTAAAAGGATACAATGGGCGGACTTAATGCCAGTTGGAATTCTCTGCCAGTCAACCCAGGGCGTAGTGAAACTTTCTGGCAGGTATTAAATCAAAAATAAACTAATTAGTAGAAACTTAAAAGTTTCCAACCCGAAAACCTTTATTCAAACCTTAGGATAAAACAATCTAACAAACAAACTTTATTATTATATTAAAACAATCCACTATTCAGAACGCTGAAGTTCTTCGAGTACTAAAAATAAACTGCAACACTACTCTTTATAATGAGCTTTCGACTCCTCATGATTACATAATTCACATCCAATAAGTAACTAGCTTCAGCTACCCGTATCATTGTGAAATTATTCACGTTTATTGTAATTTTATACGGAACATTTACGCGAAGAGCGTCCAGTAAAGTGCATACAATTGTAGAGTCACGATGAAATTGATAAAAATAGCATTGTAAGATTAGTTCGTGTGAAATAAGTCTTTATGAAGTGAAGTTGGATGTTCAATGAAAATATCTAAAAAATCATTTGAATTCTGAATAATTCATACATACAATCACGCCTTTTCCCCATGTAAGGTTTAGGTAGAGGCCCACTTATCGCATCCGTGTGAAAAAAGACGTGACCGGTGGCGAACAACGTCGCCGCCATTTTGGTACGAGTCACAAAAAATCTTAGTCTTCAATGCGTTCCCATGTTACAGTATTGGATATTATGGTGTTATTCTGCACGAATAAAAGCTGTCCGTGCAATACCTACGTCGCCTCTTACCGCACTTCAGTAGGATAGAGTGCAATACCTACGTCGCCTCTTACCGCACTTCAGTAGGATAGAGTGCAATACCTACGTCGCCTCTTACCGCACTTCAGTAGGATAGAGCTAGGTGATATTCTACACTACCGGGCACCTATCGGTTTAATAAAAGAAATATTGTAACAAAATCACACTTAGTATAAAATTTAAAGTCAGCATTGTTTTTTTCCGAACATGTACGTTTTCTTTAAGCCTCCCCGACCGCCAAGAACGGTTTAATTACAGCCTCTCTACTTATTCGAGTGCGTGGGAGTAGCACCTGTATCCTGAAGACGATAGCTTATAAATTCGAAAGCTCTCAAACAGAATCTCAACTAAAATTTTTAATTGCTTATTATTAATTATTAACCGGTAACTAAAGTTTAAGTTCTCGTAGATCTACATAATTTGTACGCTAAAAATAAAATAATTTTCTTTAAATTATTTTCTAACCTTTTCATTGAGATGTAGAAAACACAATTAACCAAAAAATTTCAAATTATGTAAATAAACAACACTTTTACCTGAGACCAGGGTCAGTTATTCTGCCGTGAAGCAGTAGTGTGCAAACATTTTTGTGTTTCGGTTTGAAGGGCACTGTGAGCTAGCGTAATCACTGGGCATATGAGACTTAAGAGCTTATGTCTCAGGGTGATGGACACAGTGTGGTGTCACACAGAAATTTCTCTGGGTGACACAGCATTTCTTATGGGCAGACGTTGCACTTACCATCAGGTGAACCTTTTGCTCGTTTCGTAAGTTTATCCAATAAAAAAAAACAAAAGTATTTTTTTTTGGTCTTTGATTTTCTTAATAGGTACGATATCGGTTTCGTGAATTATAAATATAACACATATAATAATGCATAGGTATTACAATTTTACGTTTGTATAATAAATAGTGGTCGAGCAATGGTCGAAATTCGAAATCACAAATTCCTTACTACTCGCAATATGCTTGAAATTTATACAATGTATTTGAATTACTTGTAATTGAAATACGTATTTGAAATAAGAATACGTATTTGAAAACTACGTATACGTATTACAAATACGTTTTAAATGTAATTCGTAATTGGTATTTCAAATAACAGACGCTGAGGTATTTTGTAATTGGTATATTCAAATATTTATGGCCTCAAAGTACATTTTCACATAAATACCTTCAGCGTCAATTGTTCAATTTTGAATTTTTTAATTTTTCTGATTTAGGGCTTTGTACATAATATTTGTACCATATTTAAAATTTTGATTTACATAAGCAATGTGATACTTTCGAGCAGGCAAGTTATAGTAATTTATTTCTTTCCAATTGCGAGTTGGAGCCTTTCCTTAAAAGCCCAAAGTGAGTGAAAAGAGTTTTGTGGTAGCATGAAAGATGTTTTGAATAAATGCAATCAAAATGAAAAAATCACAATGCTAGGCGATTTTAATGGATGGGTGGGAGTGAAGCGTGATGGTTATGAAAGTGTACTGGGAAGTTCGACAATGACAGAGTGAATGAAAACGGGGAAAGTCTGCTTGAACTATTGATTGGAGTGGAATCTTGTGGTAACAAACACGTTTGGCCATAAAAAGATCCACTTGTGTACAAAAGTAGAATAAAGCCTGAGAAGTATGATTCATTTCGTGATTGTGGGTGAAAGATTGAGAAAGAAAGTGATTAAAGACTCGGCTCGGGTCTCGGCATTCACATGCTGTTGAGCCGAATAAGAGGTTTAAGCGATGGCGGTATCGTCTGCATGAACCCATTAGTGTTTTAGAGTGCAAAAAGGTGAGAATCTACAAGTAAAAAGTTTAAGAGAGAAATTTGTAAAGAAACTGATCGATCGACACATTTGATGAGGATGTGAGATTGAAGAATTATGGAAGTCGTTCAAGGAAGAAATGGTGGCTATTACTGTTTAAAAGGGTGGTGTAAGTAAGAGAAGAAGAGGGTGTAAGTTAAAGACTGTGTGTAGGAGGTGCGAAAGATAAAAAAGAAAGAAAGAGAATGATAGAGATAAATTTGATGGTAAGTTATCTGACGACTTTTAAACAACATCAAGTTCTTCTGGAAGTCCATAAGACCAAGCTGAGGTAAAAATACAACGTCTCAACTGATTAAAATACCGGGATGGAAGTATTTGGAGAGGAGAGGAATGCGTTCTGAAGTGATGCACGAAATATTTCGTAACATATTTGACGAAGAGGATATGCATCCGGGGACATAAATGAAGGTTGCGATGAAAATTATCTAAGTGTGAAAGAGATTGTGAAAGCGATGAATAGTATGAAATTGGGCAAGGCTGCAGGGTATGACATAATTATGGTAAATATTCGGAAAGCTTGAGAGGGCGTGGTAGTTGTACCTAATTTTAAACCTTTGCTGGAGGAGCGGTAACGTACCAGGGGACTGGTGCAAATGTCATCGTACCGCTTTACAAAAGAAAAGGGTTGCAGCAAATCTGCAAAAACTACCGAGGCATTAGCTTACTCAGCACCGTAGGCATACTAATGGTCATGATTAAGAGAGTGATGAATAAAACTGAAGAGAAAACATGGGATGTAAAGGGTGTTTTTTTAGGGAAATTAGACGCATGGATCAGATCTTTTTCTTAAGAAGCATAGCCGAAGTCAATTTATCAAATAAAAAAAACTAGCCCGCAATTTAGCATCATTGGAGGAGGAGTAGCAAGCGTTGGCAAATATTATGCATAGTGTGCACTACAAAGCAAAGGAATGAAAATTAATGTACATTATAAGGAAGTAATAGTATTTGAAAGAGAATAATTTATGACAGAATGCAGTTCTGATTGAAGGTGAAAGAGTGAAAGTTGATATATTTTGCATGCGGATCTTAGCAAAATAACTTCCTTTCTTCACAAGTGAAACAGCTTGTATATTTAGGTTGAAAATTTACGAGAGACGGAAAGTACCTCGGTGATATTGAGCGAAGAGTACTGACAGGAAATCAAAAATTTGAGGCCCTGTATAACTTTATGCGAAGCCGGAACGTATCTAAAAAGACACAACTGGCTGGCATAGACGAGCACTGGTCCCCAAAATTATGTATGTAAGTGAATGTTGGGTCTGGCAGAAGAAGCATGAAACTAAGAATAGTGCTGTGGAAATGAAAAGTTTGAGAAGTATAGCTGGAATGACTTTGATGGACAAAGTGAGGTACAGAGTAATAAGGGAACATTGCGGTGTGGTAGAAAATGTAGTGACAAATAAAGAGAAAGAGATGCTTAGATGTTTTGGAGGAGTTAGAATAGATGAAAGATTGGCGAAACAGATTTATGAAGTGATTGTGAATTGGCGAGCCGGTAAGGGTCGACATAGGCGAATGTATCACGATCAGATCGAAGTCGTTTTAAGGAAAGGCCACGTGAAAAGCATCCGACAAGCCTGAATGAAAAATATCCGAGTTAGCGGATATTTGATAGGTTCATGAACTCGCATTTGAGCCAACATATTGATGCCAAAGCACGTCGCATATACGTAAGAGTATCCGATGAAGCTGTAAAAGCCAAAAAGGCTAACAGCAATTACATCACCGAAATTATATATACGTAAGCGTTCGTTTACAGATGCTGCATCGCTCGAATGCATTTAAGGGATATAGGCATTCCCAGAATCTACAAAACCCTATCTACCTCACCGACAGGGGTTGGTGCCGGGATGGTTTCAGGACCAGGGTTTTGCCTTATGGAGGTACCTTTTTTTATTGTAGAAAGTGACGAAACGAGCAAAACGTTCACCTAATGGTAAGTGCAACGTCCGCCCACAACAAATGCTGAGTCACCCAGAATACTTCTGTGTGACACCACAATGCGCCCGTCACCCTGAGACATCAGTTCTTAAGTCTCAAATGTCCAGTGATTACGCTAGCTCACTGTGCCCTTCTAACCGAAACAGAAATGCTTGCACACTACTGCTTCACGGCAGAATAACTGGCCCTGGGGTGGTACCTACCTAGACTGATTCCTGCATAGGCATCCTACCACCAGTGAACCTTTACGGGTTTTTCCAAATTTTCTATCTCTGGATATAGTGACAGCACCGCAGATTATGATGTTATACTTCACGAATAAAGGCCGACCGTACCATGCGTTAGTAGCTTCTTACGACGACTCGTTAGGATAGAGTTAGATGCTTTTCCACTCTGCCGGACACCTCTCGGTAACATTCAATTAGTTATTATTGTTTTAACAAGTTTAGTAGACACACTTGCCTTTGCCTTTGCGACATCTAAAAAATCAATTCCTTCGTACTTAACGACGCTAATTAGGTGTATCACAAAGTATACAACAGAGGTTCACTCTTTCTTACCGAGGTGTCATAAGAGACTAATGTTATTGTACGGACAGCAGTGCAGAATAATACCCTTATATGCAATGCTAATCACTATAGCTATACTGCTCGTGGGAATGCAATGGGGAGTAAAGAACTTTTGACTCGTATCGGCGACGACGTGGGTCGCTACCTGTCACGTCTTGTTTCCTACGCGTGTGGTCTACACCCTTATATGGGAAAAGACCGTGACTATGTATGTAAAAGATTAGAATCAAAATAAAATCTAATAAAATATTAAAATACCAACTTGTAGATGTGTTGACGCTCTGGCCTATCGATTGATTTCTGTGTGCTGTTGGTCGCTGATTCGAATCCCGCACAGGACAAGTATGTATATGTATAGGTTACAAATAGTAGCCAGAACGTATCTAAAAAGGCACGACCGGCTGTACATAGGGGGGTTCTAGTCCCCACACTTATGTACGGTAGTGAATGTTGGGTCTGGCAGAAAAAACATCAAAGTAAGATTAACGCTGTGGGAATGAGAACTTTGAGAAGTATAGCTGGAGTAACTCTGATTGACAAAGTGAGAAACGGCGTGATAAGGGAACGGTGCGGTGTGGTAGAAGATGTAGTGACAAAGATAGAGAAAGGGATGCTTAGATGGTTTGGACACGAAAAGAGGATGGATGAAAGAAGATTGACGAAACAGGTTTATGAGGCGAGTGTGAATGGGTAAGCCGGTAAGTTCAGATGTTGGCGAACGTATTCCCATCAAATCGAAATTGTTTTAAGGAAAGGCCACGTCAAAAGTACCCGCGACCGACGAGCTTGTATGAAAACACTAATGAAAGTAGAGTAAGCTAAAGATGTGTGTCAGGATCGTAGCAAGTGGAAAGATGTGGTCTCTGCCTACCCCTATGGGAAAGAGGCGTGACTGTATTTATGTATGCATGTACAAATAGTTGTTCCGAGTCTGGGTGTTGGTGCATGTGCAATTTATGAATATAAAATTCACTCACGATACAGGAGAAATTTTCGTGTCCATTCCAATAGGTTTTTAACTGAAGTTTTTTTTTTTAAATAATCATATTTGATTCAGCACAACTTTAATGCAAATGTCATCCAATGTAATGTAAAAAAAAAGGTGGACAGAGATAGTGGCTTGAAAAGGGAAGTGAGAGAATTAGGAAGAGGGTTTGAAAATTGGCCCATTTTCTCGTTACGTTTGTAGAACGGAGGTTAATCTGGATAAGTATGTATTACTTTAATTTATTGATTTCACAAAACAACTATTATTACAGGATAGCCTAATTTATAAGCGTAGCCTTCTTAATTATAGTATAAACTTTTGTGTTCTTAAATTCGTTCCCTGAACAAAGAGAATAAATCGATATTTTTGGCGACTAGATTTAGTGTGCGCAAAGTACGTGTTAAAGACGCTTTGGACTTTAGTTCTATCGCGGGGCACTGCAAGCGGGCACGGCCGCCGCCGCCGCCGCACGTACTCATCCGGTACACATGGTATATATGTAATCAAAGACAAAATAAGATATTTAAGCACTTTATTAAGACGCATTCCTTTATTTTATATTAAAAACAGAACAATATCATACAATTGGGTATCCAATTTAAATTTATTTACATTATAAAATTCCAAAATGAATGTCTAGAGTATCGAAGCCACAAGAAAACAAAAATTCAGAACATACATATTTTTTTACAAATTGTCAATAGAGTTAGGCCGCATTATAATAAAAATATTTTTTTAATGAATATATTATTTTACAATAAGGAAAATAAGAATATAATAAGGAAATATGTAGAAACGCCACAGAAATTACAATGCAACAAGAATTATTATTTGTTTAAGATTTTTAATAGATATTTTTTGTTTAAAATAAAAAAAAATCAATAATTTTTAAACATTATTATTTTTATTTGGCGCGTGTTTTCCTTAATTCTGATATGACTAGTTCGTGCAAAATTATTTACAGCAGGTAATTAAAGTTGTTAAATTTATTTTGTTATTCTCCATTTAATAATCTTAAAATTAAAAAAGTCGGTGACAATGTCTCATTGCCCTTACAGTACCCAAGTTGACAAAATATTAAATTACACATTTTTAGATACAATGGGAATCTGATTCCTCGGTAAAATATACTAAGCTCAACCTTTATTAAGAAATATTTTTATACTTCATTGATCGTAATCAAAACGGTGGTGCATTTCCACCTTTTTTATCAAGGCAATCAAAGTCAAAGACAAAATTTCTTTATTTAGTTTAGGCTTGTATAAAGCTCTTATGAATGTCAAAATAAGACCTCAGAGAAGAACCGGCAAGAAACTGTGGAGTCTTTCTTTTTTTTTTCCAAGATCATACTACATAATGTCATGTATAAAATACACTTACTGGTGGTAGGATTCCTGCGCAGGAATCCGTCTAGGTAGGTACCAACCTAGGGCCAGTTATTCTGCCGTGAAGCAGTAGTGTGCAAACATTACTGTGTTTCGGTTTGAAGGGCACTGAGAGCTAGCGTAATCACTGGGAGACTTAAGAACCTATGTCTCAGGGTGATGGGCACAGTGTGATGTCACACAGAAATTTTCTGGGTGACACAGCATTTGTTATGGGCAGACGTTGTACTTACCATCACGTGAGCGTTTTGCTCGTTTCATCACTTTGTACAATAAAAAAAAACATTATTTAGGTATAATATCACATGTTTGGTAGCCAGGGGATTTGTGCAGAGTAAGAGTTGTTTCCACACATAATCACCGGGCATTTGAGACTTAAAGAGCTGATGTATCTGGGTGATGGGCGCAGTGGGCTGTCACACAGAAATGTTCTGAGTGACACTGCATTTGCTATGGGCAGACGTTACACTTACCTTCAGGTGAACGTTTTGCTCGTTTCATCACTATCAAATAAAAAAAAAACATATCTTTGACCTCTATGTAATGATCAGTTTGTAATACGCTTTTCCAATAATGTCTTCATGACGAGTTTGTTGAATTTTGTCAGTTTTTTGCGTAACACTTTCAATTCAATGGATCTGCTAACAAAAGAACATTCTAGTTTTGGCCAACATAAACACAGGAACATCTAGCGTGTATCCTCGGCCTATTCTACAGGACAAAGTCACTTTTTACCTTACGTACATTATATTAAATAAATTCACGTGTTGCCTTACGTACAAGCCGTGGTAGCTCAGGGGCCTGGTGTTCGCTTTTAATTTCATAGTAAGCGAGTAACCTGGGTTCGATCCCCGGTGCCAGCACCTCTAAAATTGTTCTACAATTTTAAGTGCTGATTTACCACGTGCTTAGCGGTGAAGGAAAACATCGTGAGGAAACCTGCATGTCCGAGGAATAGAAATATTTCGAAGACATGTGAAGTCCGCCAACCCGCATTGGAGCAGCGTGGCGGATTCTTCCTAGCTCCTAAACCCTCTCAGAAATGAGAGGAGGCCTGTGCTCAGCAGTGGGACATTTATAGGCTGAAACTTTACTTTACTTTACTTACGTACATTATATTTATTTATAGTATACAACGACAGAAGTGTCAAAATATTAGTATCCTTAAATAGTTCTCGTAGCGACTCGCGAGGATCTAAGTTAAAGATCGCCCGAAATGCTTGTTTTTGCAAAATGAATATTGTTTCCAGACCGGCCGTGGACCCCACCGTAAAACGTCATACGACATAATACCGTGGAACTATGCAAAATAGACTAATTTTGCTGTAACCTCATCAGTCAGCTGTCTGGTCTTTCTCGTAGCAAAAATGGCGGAACTTAATTTTCTATATGTCCCCCCCACTGTAGCTTAGAATCAAATCGTTCATCTGACAGTAACATTTGCCCATAACGCCATGTCCCTAGACGGATTCCTGCATAGGAATCCTACCACCAGTAAACCACCTAAACCATGCATTCCAGTTACTTCAGCGCCAAGCAATGGTGTGCTAACACTACTGTATTTCTCTTGGAATGAAACTAACGCAAGTTTAATTGCTGGGTGGATAATTTTTTTATCTTTCTTCATTCTTTATAACCAACGTCTCGTGGTGATGGGCGCAGCGCGGCGCTACACAAAACTTTACAATTTAAAGTTCTGGTTGACAACGTAACAATCTTTATACCATTTAAATAAAACCAATTTTTACGGATTTTTTCGCGTTTAATTTTAAGCGCTCGAAACGTCGGGTTATAAACAACCCGACGTTTCGAGCGCTTTACAGCACCCATGTTAACTATTAACTAAAAATAGTAATTAAAAGCTGAAGGTATCCCGGATTGACTATGACATCGGGACATCTGTCACCTAAGTCCTCCCGTGACCATGGGTGCTGTAAAGCGCTCGAAACGTCGGGTTATAAATAGTTAACATTAAACGCGAGAAAATCCGTAAAACTTAGTTTTATTTAAATGTGTAGTATTCGCGTAAATAAAAGAAAAAATAATCATTACACCACTTTAGACACATTGTTGTTGTGTATGATCAGGAATCCTACCGCCAGTAAATACTAAAAAGCCTTTTAGGAATCCGGTTTATTGTAGAAACCATAATTCATTGAGTCGAGATTTGATGTCTTCCAATTGTAATTTTTATGAATGATACTAGTTTATTTACAAGGAAATGTTACAATTTGTTTAAAAGAAGAAACAGGTTAGCATAAGGAAGGCATGTTTTCCTTCCTTTTTTTTTGATAATTAATATAATTAAGTTTTTTTTTTATACTTTAAATTTATCTGGACGATGCATTCCATATTATATCAAAATGGGTACGGTACAGTTACTTAGTCAAATTTCTCTATCATTAAAAAATGTACCGCTAGGTCTTGCCTTACGTTCTATGTTATACACATAATTAACCATTTATATACAAAGTTGCTTATATCTATTAGTCCATATGTAACGGGCAGGAATCACTCACAAATATAAGTAGCCGCAATGTCACGCTAAAACAGCAACTACGAGTATAAGTAGCCAATAAAGACAGCATGCACTAGTAAAAGTGGCGGTGTCGTGGAGAGGTGGCCATCGATCGCTCCAGGACGTCTCCTCATGGCTACCGGCCTCCGGTCACATAGTCGTTACCATTTCTGACAATCGCGAAAGATTATTTAACACGATTTATATTTATGAAAGGAAGCGTTTGAAATCAACACTAATAAGGAAAGATTATAAAACTGAGAGTATAAGCAGGGTAGAATAGCACCTAAATCGTTCCTACTGAGGTGTCGTAAGAGGCGACTAAAGGCGACAGCCTTTATTTGTACGATTAACACCATGAATATACAATGTCGTCTCTATACTGCTGGTGGGAACACAATGGGGAGTAAGTAATTTAAACTTAAAGTTATTTCTCGTACCAAAATGGCTGTGACGTGGTTCGCCACCCATCACGTCTCCTATTCTGCGAGGGCGAAAAGTGGGCTACGTGATTGGCCTCTGCCTACTCCTTATATGGGAAAACAGCGTGACTGTATGTATGCATGTTTCCATATAATCAACTAAAATGAAAAACTGACAACGGCAAATATTTCAAATTTTTTATTAATTCGTACGGTAGCTCACATTTAGGGGGCATTTCGCCATAGTTGCCAAGCGTGGCAGGTGGCTTGGCAACCGCAGTTTATTTTTAAGATGTTCCACGAAGATGCTGCTGCCCATCTTTTGGTTTTAACTTTCCACCTGTCGACTTTTACGACACCTACGGTATGAGATGGGGTGGTAGATTCTCTTAAGCTGCCACCACGCGGCCGACTTTAATATACTTACATATAATAAAATAAATAAAAACAAAATTGCGTACAAGAACGCAAACGAAAAGGCTCAGCTTGTTCAGTATTCGGACCGTAATCCAATACAGTACTGGTTTTTAGCACACCCGTATTCCAACAGTATTGTAAGTGGATGTCTGTGCGCGCATGCGTGTGTGTGTGTGTGTTTGTGTGTGTATGTGTGTGTCTGTGTGTCGTATAGTGTATTTACCTAGATTTTGCATTTGGTGCTGGCTCAGGACTACGTAGGCATTTTCGAGTTCCGGATCCGATATGACACCTCTGTGCAATTGTTCGAAGTCCCTCTCACCATCATCTACGGAGACACGGTTAATGTTATACTCGTATGAAAGAGCTTTGGCATATTTTATAATGAAAAACAGAGCAGCTATTTCATTAAACAGATGATTTGATTAATTTTTGACTAGAATGATCATCTTTCATATATTTATATTCGTATATTGTTAATTGGAAATTGTTGAGCTTTTTTTAGTATGATACGAGTATCATCAACAGTCGATTATCGGCTTCTCCCATATTTATAAAAAAAATACGCCCCACTGCTGAGTGCAGGCCTGCTGTCATTCTTGAGAGCGTTTTGAGCTGAGAAGACTCCGCCATGCTGCTCCAATGCGGGTTTGCAGACATGTGATTCAGAATCTCAATATATTTTCTTTCATCGCTGAGAACCTAAATCAGCACTTGAAATTGCAGAACCTTTTTAGAGGTGCCATCACGAGGGATTGACCTCAAAACACTTGGTTTATATGAAATTTTAGGCAAGTGCCCGGACCCTCAGTTACCAGGGGTTTTTCCCATATTTAATAATTTGCACAAACATTCAGTTTAATGGTTTGCATAAAAAAATCAAATGAAAGGTGCGGAAATATTTTTTACTATTTTTTATTAATATTTAGTCTATAGCTATGCACGTGGTAAATCAACACTTAAAGACTAATACAAATTTTATATTTTTTCCGGCACTCTTGATAGAACCCAGGTCACTTGCCTACCATAAATTTGAAGATAACTTGGCCCCTGAGCCACCAATATATTTCCGTATTAATTCATATTTTCACACCAGACTCCACATTTTTTTCATATTTGAATCTGCCATCATTTTTCTAGTCTCCCAGAGTTAACTGGCATAGAATGCCTCTAGGTATTATGCCCGCCCATTGTATTCCTTAGATTAAAGTGTTACAATAAAGACTAAACAAATAAATAAATAAATCGGAACTAGGACAAATGTGGAAGTAAGAAACATCATCATCATATAACCAAATTTTTAATGGTGGTAAGATACCTATGCAGGAATCCGTCTAGGTAAATCACCGCAGGATGAGTTCAGCCGTAAAACATACTGTGTTTCGGTCTGAAGGGCACTGAGAGCTAGTATGTTACTAGGAGACTTAGGAACTGATGTATGAGACTAGGCCGGACGCAGTATGGTGCCACACATAAATGTTCCGAGTGACACAGCACGAGTTATGCATCGACGTTGCACTTACCATCAGGCTTACGTTTTGCTCGTCATTACATAAATAACATACTAAAAAAAATCACAATCACTTAATGTACGCACATGTTGTTATCGTATTAAAAGTAGGTGGCAAAGAAGTGGTCGCTGTGGTTGTGGTTGTGATGGTCATCGTAGTTGTAGACGTAGTCGTAGTTGTAGATGTGGTCGTCAACACTATTAACAAAAAAATTGGATTAAAAATACCAAACCCTTACCAAATCAATACCAAGGAGTTGCTCAAGTAAGCGTTAAACGTCTTTGAATGCGCAGTAAGAGAAATAAAACTGCACTACTTTTATATATTGGACTAAATAACATAAAATATATCATATATAAAAATTCTTGAAACAGTATAATGATTTCTTATATTTATGCGAACACTACACATTTAAATGAAACTAAGTTTACGGATTTTATCGCGTTTAATTTATTACTATTTATAACCCGACGTTTCGAGTGCATGTATGGGTTACCAAAGATACACAAACCAAATGCTCCACTACGTCCAATAGTGAGCCAGATCGATTCACCAACCTACAGATTGGCTCAGCATGTGGCTAAAGTACTCTCACCACTCAGAGGACACACTAGAGCACACACAAAGAATTCATACCATTTTGTCAGTGAGATTAAAGACCTACACCTGACTGACAATGAAACTATGGTTAGTTTTGATGTCCAGTCTCTATTCACATGCCTACCAGTAGACGACTGCATCTCAATTGTATCTAGGAAGCTAGCGGAGAACAACATGCCAGCGGATAATGCAGAACTACTAAGACATTGCCTTACATCTGGCTATCTATTGTGGAAGGAACAGTACTACAAGCAAGTAGATGGTGTGGCGATGGGCTCCCCAGTATCTCCCATTGTCGCCGACATCTTCATGGAAGACTTTGAGGAGAGAGCCCTCCGTACTTCTCCAGTAAATCCAAGAGTCTACAAGCGGTATGTAGATGATACTTTCACAATTTTACCATCAGATAAAGTAACTGCATTTCTAGACCACCTTAACTCCCTAAACTCTAAAATTCAATTTACAATGGAGTTAGAGGCAAATAACTCTTTAGCTTTTCTAGATGTTTTAGTAATTCGAAATCCTAATAACACCTTGTGTCACACTGTGTATAGAAAAAAGACCCATACTAACAGATATTTAAACGGTGAATCTCACCATCATCCATCACAGTTAGCTACCGTGGGTAAATCCTGATGTTTCAGAGAGCACGAGGAATCTGTGACAGGAAACACCTGGCCGCCGAGCTTCAACATGTCAAGCAAGTTTTGCACGACAACAAGCTTCGGGTTCCGCGCCTACGTCGCAGTGACCGAGTGAAACCGGCCACAGTCGAGCGTGTGCCTGCTGTTCTACCTTATGTCAGAGGAGTCACGGACAAGATTGGCTATATCTTGAAGCGGGCTTCCATAAAAACATTCTTCAAGCCGCCGAAGAAGATAAGTCAGTTTTTACCATCTGTCAAGTGTAACATCCCTCTACAGGACGCAGGAGTATACAAGCTAGGTTGTGAATGTGGTCTCTCTTACATAGGCCAAACAAAAAGATCAGTAAAAACCCGCGTAAAAGAACATATAGCTGATGTGAAGCATCGCCGCCCCAGGAAGTCTGCAGTCTGTGACCATGTTCTGGATCATCCCAACCATTACATCAGATTTGATAAACCACAAATCCTCGCAAAAGAACACCGATTCCTACCAAGGATGATTCGCGAGGCTATTGAAATCAAAAAACATCCTAATTTCAATAGAGAAGATGGTTGGGTATTACCACCAGCTTGAGATCCAATAATAAATAAAATTAAAATTAAATCAAAAACCAAGCATACCACTGCAAGACTTTAAGACACAGTTAGCTCTTTCTGCGTAGATCGGACCAAAAATAATAATTAAAAGCTGAAGGTACCCCAGGTTAACTATGACATCAGGACATCTGTCGCCTCAGTGCTCCCGTGACCATGGCTGCTGTAAAGCACTCGAAACGTCGGGTTATAAATAATTTATAAAATTAAACGCGATAAAATCCGTAAACTTAATCGTGAAACAGTAGTGAGCATACATTACGGAGTTTCGATTTGAAGAGCACTGAGAGCTAGTGTAATCACTGGGCATACGAGACTTAAGAACTGATGTCTCAAGGTGACGGTCGCAGTGGGGGGGACACAGTATTTGCATTTGGCAGGAGTGGTGCTTACCATCAGGTAAAAGTTTTTCTCGTTTCGTCGACGATACATCCAAAAAAAAAATGTAAGTCAATATTTTTTTTGACATATAGTGAGGGTGATTTATAGTGTGGTACACGGACACACAGACCCAGTGATAACTTGGCTGTGAGCATGTGGCAAGGTGGAGGTACATTGTCACCCATTGATCATTACACTTCTTCACTCACCATATTTTTGCTATGTTTCATGTATTCACTGAAAGTGATGCTTCCCCGGTCAAGCCAGCACATAATGTCTTGCTGTGTAACTTTACTATAAAAAAATATATCTCACTAGTTGATGCCTGCATCATCGTCCGCGTGTATATAAATCATTTAAATAACCCATAGGAACTGATTTTCCGAGATAAAAGTATCTTATGTTCGTCGCCAGGATACAAGTTACCTCTGTTCTAAATTTCTTCAAGATCGATTTAGCGATTGAACCTTGAAAAGGATATAGTTAATAGAATCAGGCGTTACTTTGCGGAAATCCATTATTATTGAAGAAAAGTAAGTTACTTTGCTAAGATCCGCATACAAAATATAAAAATGGTGTATATTACCTAACACTTCAAAAAACTAGGTAATATACACCATTTTTATATTTTGCATGCGGATCTTAGCAAAGTAACTTACTTTTCTTCACCTTGAAAGGGAAACAAACAGACAGAGGGGCAGAGAGAGATAGAGAGAGAGAGAGAGAGAGAGAGAGAGTTACTTTCACAGTTAAAATATTAGTATGGATATATAAAATCGATCAGGTTACTTTAGAGATGTGAGGGAATATATTACTACCTGATTTTCTTGATGAGTCTTTTGGTTGATTTCCGATCTCGGCGGGTTATTATGGTAGGTACCACAAGTGTGTGTGCAAAGACAGGGGCTCTTTCTTGTCTTGTAACTTACCAGCACCGGATGTGAAGCTCATGCCGATTTTATCACCGCAATTTTGTGAATTGCAGTGATAAAGGCACGAGGAAAATAACAAGACACGAAAATCATCAATTTGTGTTTTTGCACAAATGTTTGCATCATCTGGGATTCGAACCCGCGGCGTAGCAGTTAGTAGTCTGACCTCTAGGCCATGCAGTCATTATATATATAAAACAATAATGACGACCGCGTGGCCTAGTCGTCAGAGTACCTGACTTCTACGCCGCGTGCCCTGGGTTCGAATCCCAGAAGGAGCCAACATTTGTGCTAAAACACAAATTGTTGGTTTTCGGGTCTGGTTGTGTTGTGTTTGTCCCCGTGTTTCTGGCAACCTAGCCTACCTCCGATCTTATCGCATCAGCGTTACATCGGGCGCGGGTAGGTTGGTACGTGTGAGTGCCTCTGTGTTTGCGCGTACACTTGTGGCACTATACTATCTCCTGCGCAGTTGATGGCTCTCGACAGTATTCGGAAGTTGTCGCCGTGTTCGAAATCGGCTAGGAGGACATCAAAACAATAAGCAGGTCATAACCCTTCTTCGGCTATGGTGTTGTCGAATAAGAAATTGAATTCATTTATTTTTTCTACAATAAGTACGAAAACAAACTTACTGTGTAGAAATAGCTCGGCTTGCGCTCGTCCGAGATTATTTTCTACATGGCAGCGATACGCTCCTGCGTCGTTTCTTGACATGTCCTCAATCATTAAAATTAATGTGTACGTATAACCTTTCAGCGAATTGATAATTCTGTATTTCGATCCTGTAAAATATACATATATAAAACTTACAGCGTTACAAAGAACTTAAGTACAAGTAATTTAATATTAAACCCTTTTAGATTTATTTAACGTATATGTTACTTGAATAGAATTTACTCAGGGGACACGTGTTCTTCTAAATCATGATTACAACACAGCCGCGGTAGCTCAGGGGCTAGGCGCTCGCTTTAAATTTCATAGTACGCGAGTGACCAGGGTTCGATTCCCGGTCCCCACTAAAATTGTTAATTGCAATTTTAAGTGCTGATTTACCACGCGCTCAGCGGTGAAGGAAAACGTCGTGAGGAAACCTGCATGTCTGAGAAATAAAAAATATTTCGAAGACATGTGCAGTCCGCCAACCCGCATTGGAGCAGCGTGGCGGATTCTTCCCAGCACCAAAATCCTCTCAGAAATGAGAGAAGGCCTGTGCTCAGCAGTGGGACAATTATAGGCTGAATCTTTACTTTTTTTTACATGATTACAATAATTATATACATAAATACTGAAAAAAGTATCTAAATTTAATTAGTAGTCCTCATTTCTGCGAGAATATAGCACGTGCAGCGAAATCTTAAGAAAACAGCCAAAGACTTAACGTATTTAGTAAAATGAAAATAAAGGAAGAAACCGAACTAATCCTTAAATTAAAAATTATATTTAATTCGAGAAATTGAATAAACAGGTATACATATTTTTTTATTGTATGTAGTGACGAAACGAGCAAAACGTTCACCTGATGGTAAGTGCAACATCTGCCCATAACAAATGCTGTGTCACGCAGAACATTTCATTTCTGTGCCACCACACTGCGCCCGTCACCCTGAGACATCAGTTCTTAAGTCTCATATGCCCAAAGATTACGCTAGCTCTCAGTGCCCTTCAAACCGAAACACAGTAATGTTTGCACACTACTGCTTCACGCAGAATAACTGGCCTTGGGGTACCTACCTAGACGGATTCCTGCAAAGGAATCCTACCACCGGTAATAGACGTCGTCCAGTCACTTTAAATAAAACAAAACGTAACAGCAAATGAGAAAGTACGGATAAATCTGGCAAAATTAAACCATTTAAATGAAACTAATTTTACGGATTTTATCGCGTTTATTTTTGTTATTTATAACCCGACGTTTCGAGTGCTTTACAGCACCCATGGTCACGGGGGGACTGAGGTGACAGATGTGATGTTGATGATAAAATCCGTAAAATTAGTTTCATTCAAATGTGTAGTGTTCGCGTAAATATAAGAAATCAAAATTATACCAATCGTAGCATTTTTAACCAATTTCCTTCACACAACCAACAAAATGAATATCTTCAAACTTGCCATTCGAAAGCCTTTGCTCTCCATTCAGCGTCCAATAAATCTGCGGTTGTGGGTACGCGTCAGCGAGACACTGCAATTTGACCGTGCTGCCAGTTAGAGCACGTATCGCTACACGATCCGCCCACGCTTTAGGCGTAACTGCAAACAAAGTAATATTACGTACATGAAGTCACGCCTTTTTCCCATATAAGGGGCCACTTTCCGGCCCCGCGGAAAACGAGACGTGACGAGTGGCGAACCACGTGGCCGCCATTTTAGGTACGAGAAAAAAAAAAGACGTGTGGCACTCGGGGACTGCCGCGGTAAAGCTATTGCATAGCATTTTGTATCAACTTATGCAATTATAATTTTATTTTTATTTATTTATTTTATTCATGCAGTATTGCTTTTTCTTTGATATTAATTCAAGTTACACTTTTTGAGCGTGGTGACCGATAAGAAAACAAATTTTTCTATTATTAAATAAATAAAAAAAGTCAAGATTGTTTATTTAAAATATTTTTATTATTTTACAATACATGTGGGTTTTATTATTTTACTAGTAGCTGTTGGTTATTCAGGAATATTTATCATTGAAACTATAGGTTTATGATAACTGAAATAAGAAACATAAGTTTGCGACTTAATATCCTCTAAATACCTAGAAAATACCGCGTCAATGGTGGTCCCATATTTTGTTGTGGACTCTTGTGGATCATTATTCATTTTCAAATTCAATGTTTTTGATAGAAAAGTTGTCAACCGCTCTGATTTTTTATCAGCGAAGTTAATGTTGAAATCGCCAGCCAAGATAACATACATAAATACTTATACACCTATATACTTTCTCATAACAGCTGCTTTTGTATTTCGGAGCAGCTCGTCTCGATTCGTGCGAGTTTCGTAGAGTCGTACAATACGTCTAATCGCACACAACGCCGTGTCGAAGACTGCCGAACTGAAACGACGTTAGACGATGCACGGCCTTCAAGCCACACCTCCTTGCCCGTCGGAGTGGGAAGCGTGAGGTTTTTTCGTTACGGAATTTCTGGATTCGGTCCCCGCGCTCAAGGCCCGCGATAGAAGCTATGCAATAGCTTAAAAATCTGATTTTGTATTGCGTTACCACGATCAGTATAGTGACAGCATTGCATATTATGGTGTTATTAAGCAAGAATAAAGGCTGTCCGTACAGTACCTTAGTTGTAATTATCATTAAAAGTTTGTAACATTTAAATTTGTGCTCGAGCTTTGTCTAATGGAGCCGTGGTAGCTCAGGGGCTAGGCGCTCGCTTTAAATTTCATAATACGCGAGTGACCTGGGGTTCGATTCCCGATGCCGGCACCACTAAAATTGTTCATTGCAATTTTAAGTGCTGATTTACCACGTGCTCGGAGGTGAAGGAAAACATCGTGAGGAAACTTGCATGTCTGAGAAATAAAAGAATATTTCGAAGTCATGTGCAGTCCGCCAACCCGCATTGGAGCAGCGTGTTGGATTCTTCCTAGCTCCATAACCCTCTCAGAAATGAGAGGAGGCCTATGCTCAGCAGTGGGACATTTATAGGCTGAAACTTAACTTTTTTTTTGTCTAACGTAAGTGAAACATTCTATTAAAATACGAAAGTTTTTTGGATAATAAATAGGTTTTAAACAACAATCACATTTTTGTTACAAGCTTTGATTTTTGGAGCGCGTACTTGTAAACATATCCCACGAGCACAAATGTGACGGAGTTACCCTGCTTAGTCGAAGAGTTCCTATGACCAAGTTCCGGCTCCATCATCATATCAGCTCCATGGTACTATATTATTACATTGTCACCTAAGCTACATAGGTATGCCAAAATTTAGCTGAATCCGATATAGGAAGGGAGGTCAAATTTGGCTTGCAAGATTTGAAGTTCACTTGCATACATTACTAGTTAAAGAAAAGCTTGTAAATACGTATATCTTCCTCTTAGATCAAAGCACGGTCCTGAGTTATCTGAATCCATCGACACACTCGGACTGGTTGATGATTTTTCTGTTCTAGTGGGGGAAATCTTACACGGCGTTTGCCGGTAAGAAGTTGCTACATTTTTTACTTGTATAATGTAAAAACTTTAAGACACATTAAGATTTAAAATGTATCTTACACATGACACCTATCTTTATCCTCTTGCTGACTGACGGAGGCACTCCATTCGACGCTATGCATAGGTAAGCTCCCGACGATTCTCGTTGTATGTTTGTAAAGTTTAACCAAACTTCATTCCACTTTGGCACTGTAAAAAATGTAACTTATGAATAATTTTGTTTTATTTGAATAAATTTATTTTACTTCTATAATTAATTTTGAATTAAAAAAAATACTAGGTAGTATTTATGAGTCACGTTTACACAATTTTCTCTTTTATCAGCAGACTTCAAAAAAAGAAAGTGTCCTCTTCTAACCGATATCATTGATTCTTTTTTCCCACATAACTTTGGCCCAGTTCTGATAATAGGATTCACTAAAAAATCATGAAACTTTGCTTGTAATAAGGTGTCGTAATCTTCCTGAAACATCTGATTAAATAAACTGCGGTTGCTAACCCGGCTGCCAAGTGTGGCAACTATGGCAAAACCCCTTTAAAATGAGAACTACAAACTTGTGACAATCTATGGGAGATACCTATGTCCAGCAGTGGACTAGTGATAGGATTAAATGACGAAATAATATATCACCTTGTTCCCATTTTAATTAAAATAATCAAAAACGGTGACATTCAGAGGTTCATTGCCTTTCGGAGCTGGACGAGATGCATATCTTCGTTCAATTAAAATTATATATACTCGTACATACTGTCACGCTATTCCCATATAAGAGGTAGGCAGAGGTCGCCTACATAGCCCACTATCAGCCTTGGTGGCGAACCACGTCACCGCCATTTTGGTACGAGTCAAAAAAATCCCTCGAGCAGTATAGTTAAAATTATTTACTCAAAATAATTTAATAGCAAAATACAACATTTCCGCGCTCGGTGGGACAGTTGGTATCTTCAAAATAATACTTTTGTTGTCATGATGAAAAAAAGTAAAGCAGATAATGTTTATCTATCTATAGGATTTTGTTGAACTATTTCTTAAGTAGTAATAAGCAATTTCTGACGCCGTGATTAAATTTAAAGTAAATTTACTTAAATTAAACTAAATTTATAACGTGGTTTAATTTTTCACATAATGGATTTTTTTTATACCATTTTATTACCTCACAGATCGACCGGCCGTGGCCGTGTGGTGGCGGCTCGTTAAAAGAATACTACCACTCCATCTCATCCAATGGATCTCGTAAAAGGCGAGTAAGGAATTAAACTGCACCCGTGCACCCAACAGCGCATGATGGCGATGGGCTCACAATCTATCACACCAAGTGCATTATATTGTTTTGTTGAAACGTGGATTGTGGCAGTCATCTGTTTTTGCAGTGAGTGCCCAGTCTCTGACAACCCCTTATGGGATACAGTCAGTGATCTTATGTATGTGTATGTATGTAGATCGACATATTAACACTAGCTGACCCTCCGACCTGAGTATCGCACCTCTCTTAAGCGGCGAACAGACATCATTAAAGAAACAACTCGAACTAAGTCACGTGCTCCATTCTATGTAAATAACAAAGTTTGTATGTATATTTGTTCACTTAAATTACCTTCTGGGTCTCATAGCCGCAAGCCCCGAGTCCAACGAAGCTGCTAAAGCCGCTAAGCTAACAGAACAAACTTCTATATGTACGCAACGCGTCTGTTTATAAACATACTCGTATATTTACTCTAATACGTAAATATCCATGCCCTGTAGTTTATTATTATTATTATTTGTTATTATTTATTTATTGATGATTATTTATTGATTACTGGTGGTAGGATTCCTATGCAGGAATCGGTCTAGGTAGGTACCACCCCAGGGCCAGTTATTCTGCCGTGAAGCAGTAGTGTGCAAACATTACTGTGTTTCGGTTTGAAAGGCACTGTGAGCTGGCGTAATCACTGGGCATATGAGACTTAAGAACATGATGTCTCAGGGCGACGGGCGCAGTGTGGTGTGTCACACAGTAATTTTCTGGGTGACACACCATTTGTTATGGGCAGACGTTACACTTACCATCAGGTGAACGTTTTGCTCGTTCCGTCTCTTTTATGAAATAAAAAAAATGATGAGACATATATAGTACATAATGGGTTAGTATATTACATAAAAAATTTCAAAATTCAATTTAGAAATTATAATGTTTCCTTATGCACGGTTCATTACTCAAAACCCAAGATATGCAAGCTAGTGAACCGACCAAGGATTACCGAATCCATTCTGCATACTCCGAGTATGATTTCAGACAGACAGACCCGATTGTGAGTCTTCCATTCTATGCACAATCGACGCGAAATTTTTGCGTATGATCGCCAAGAAATCATCCACACCTGCACTCGCAAACATTCCCGACGCACTGCAAAATCGCGGGAGCTCCAACAGTTTCCTACATACATTGTTATATTGCACACAGGACGTTATAGGCCTTGTGAGAAAAGTTGGGCCATAGTACACTTGTATAGAAACATTGAAAATAGGATTTGAAAAGTGTCAATTTTATAAGCATTGAACATCGCTTGAATCTTTATTTTATATATATAAAGTGATGAAACGAGCAAAACGTTCACCTGATGGTAAGTGCAACGTTTGCCCTATAACAAATGCTCTGTCACCCAGAACATTTCTTTGTGACACCACAGTGTGTCCATCACCCTGAGACATGAGTTTTTAAGTCTCATATGCCCAGTGATTACACTAGCTCACAGTGGTACCTAGCTTGGTACCTAGACGGATTCCTGCATAAGAATCCTACCACCAGTGAAAATATCAGAATTAATAACAGAAAATTATCAGATTAAGAAAATATTTTAAGTAATGTCTTGTTGTCGTATTTATAGAAATGAAATTCATTAATTAGTGATACAAAAAGTCGTCGAAGAAAAATGTAACGTGTAACGACGCAAAACTTGAAGTTCGAAACTGCATTTTGTCTAGGACATATATTTCATAATGACTAGCTTGACCCGGGCGAATATTTTGCACAGTATCATGATCATAAATAGATGGCGCCATCTACCTTCTTTAAATAATGTAAACAACTCCAACCGACAGCTGTCGTACATGTTACTTGAACGGACTGTCAACAGATGGCGCTTCATATAATTAAATTATTTAATTACAAACTGTTTTGTGATTTTATTAACAGAAACTAGAATTTTGAAGACAATTACTTATTTTTCATCATTAGAGGAAAAAATAAGCTTGAAAATGGCGTATTAAATAATAATTTTGATACAGTATTAAGTGAGATATATCATACCGACAAAAAAACCTTTGAAAAATAATATTTATAGACTTACATGGTACTACATCATCATCATTTCAGCCTATCACTAGTCCACTGCTGTACATTGGTCTCCCCCATAGATTACTACAAAAGTTTGTAGCTCTCATTTTGGGGGGAAATGGTACAACAAATTATGGTGTTATTTTGCACGAATAAAGGCTGTCCGTACAGACATTAGTCGCCTCTTACGACACCTCGTTACGAAACAGGTAGGTGCTATTCTACTCCGTCGGACACCTATCGGCTGTATATGTTTAGTATATATTTAGGGAAATATTATGTAGTCTACGATAGGCGAAATATAAAGATACATCAAATGATGTCTCATACGTGAAACACTGCCGAGTAATTTAAGAAAAGGTATATAAAGACAGCGTTATTCATAATTGGTATAACATCCCGACACCTGCCCATGCTACTTTCATCTGATATACACTACGGTGAAGCTTGAATGACAAAATTGGATACTAAAAATGTCCATACAAAACTTTAAAATTATTTGTTATGTAGAACTTTACGCGACCTAACTCAGAAAGTCTTTGCCCTGAACGAGACAAATTCAAAATACGTTTTCTTCTCCATTTAATTTATGTTACCCTACTACGGCGTGATACTAACAGATTTACTTCGCAACAGATTTCCATAAGCTTCATGTTATCCTAGTACTTGCGAGTTCTTTCGATGGCAGCTCAATGGAAAAACGCTCGATTAAATTTATGAGTTCATTGCCTCGATCAGATGTAACAGGGTCACAGTCACCTATGAGTTTGAAGCAAAAAAAAGAACGGGGATCACGCTACTAGGCTCATTTTAATTTTTTGGGCATATACACATCGCCCTAAGCCCTGTCTGCCGGGATGTATAGGACATTACTAATGAGCCTGTATATATATAAATCCATAAAAAATTATAACATCATCAACTGCGTGACTCATAAAAACTGTATTCAAATCATTTCTTAAATTTACGCGGGTAGACATTGTATGAAACAAAGATTTTTTAGCGTTTATTTTATTAAAAATTTTCGACGTTTCGAGTGTTTTGCAGTACCAATGATCACGAGGGGAGTAAGGTGTTAGATGTCCTGATATCGTGGATAATCCGGGCTATATTTAGCCTTTAATTTGTTATTAACAGTTACAGGAAAAACATTATCGCTAATACAATTACAAATAAATATAATAAATACAATTACTTTTAACGAGCCGTGTTGTGGCGGCTCATTAAAAGAATACTACCACTACATCTCATCCAATGGATCTCGTAAAAGGCGAGTAAGGAATTAAACTGCACTGTGCACCCAACAGCGCGTGGTGGCGATGGGCTCACCACCTATCACACCAAGTGCATTATATTGTTTTGGTGAAACGTGGATTGTGGCAGTCATCTGTTTTTGCAGTGAGTGCCCAGTCTATGACTACCCCTTATGGGATACAGTCGTGATATTATGCATGTATGTACAATTACAAAAATTAATAGTAGTTTTGGATTGCATTAAAGTCTTGCAATGGTGTAACGTGTGACAGCGGCCGCCGTGTGGTAGCGGCTTAAGAGAATCTACCACCCCATCTCATCCCGTGAGTGTCGTAAAAGTCGACAGAGGGAAAATCAAAACCATGAGATGGGGCAGCAGCATCTTCCTGGAACATCTGAATAAATTTACCGAGGTTACCAATCTGCCTACCAAGCGTAGCAACTATGGCAAAATCCCCCAAAATGAGAGCTACAAACTTTTGTGGCAATCTATGAGGGAGGCCTATGTTCAGCAGTGGACTAGTGATAGACTGAAATGATGATGTTGTTGATGATGGTATGCTTGATCTTTCAATCTTATTAATTATAGGATTCCAAGCCATTGGAAGTACCGAACCTTATTTTTTATTGATTACATTCATTTTCTTCTTAACGATTTAAAAAATTTAGGAATAAACATACCCGATGATTTTCCATTGACATTAAACACTTTTGCATCCTCTCTTCTCCATGTTATTGTTGGTGACGGAGTTCCAGAGGCGATGCATCGCAACGCAGTACTGTCTCCTTCCTTTACTATGACGTCACTGCTACTGGCTTCGTCGTCAATGTCTGGCGGCACTGTTGGAAACAAACTATACGTATAACGAAATATATAAAAAATCAATCACTCACATTTGCTCAGTTGAGTAAAACTTGTCGTCTTACGGTCGAATGGCAAACGAATTCACATCTAAACTTGTAGTAAAACAGTTTCGTGATCAAGTAAGCAGGTAGGTATCGGCCTACAATATCTGTTCACTCAGTAGATAGAGTCATGACCTAGAGACTAAGTTATTGTACTTCTCTACTGAGTGAACAGTGATATATTGTAATCATTGATAATCAAGAACCAGTCAGTGACTCTCAAACGTTAAAAGAAAGCGCGCACAATGCGCACATTTCAAGCATCACGTCAGCTGTGTAATCTCAGTTTAATTAAAAAAAAAATCGGGACAAGTATTGCGCCTGTTATCTGTGCCATCTAGTCTTTCCTCTAACATTTTACATTGGAAAGGGGAAAGTGAAGACAAACGTCCTTCTTATAGAAACAGCCTATAAATGTCCCATTGCTGAGAACAGGAAACACATCTCATTTCTGAGAGTGTTTTTGGAGCTGGGAGAAGTCCGCCACGCTGTTCCAATGGAGGTTGGCGACTTCGCATGACCGCAAAATATTTGAATTGAAACATGCAGGTTTCCTTACAATGTTTATATTACCTGTTGACTTGGTAAATAAGAATTTAATATAAAACATTTTATATTTTACAGTAATGTACAGGTACAGGTAATGTAAAACATTTTATATTTTACATGCGGATCTTAGCACATTAACTTCCTTTTCTTCATTATAATGGATTTCTGCAAAGTAGCGCCTGATTCTATTAACTAACTTATGTTAATGTATAAACACAACTAATACATAAATGACATATAATATAATTAATAAAATATAATACTAATGAAATAAATATTTTTTTTTATTTATTTCATAAAAGTGACGGAACGAGCAAAACGTTC